>OX451737.1:1087336970-1087936970 GCA_948472305.1 Vicia faba | reverse complement strand
CAAATCCTAAAGGGCAAGCTAATGCCATTTCCTTACAAAGTGGGACTACTTACGATGGACCCAAGAATCCATCCATGAGTACACCCTCACAACCTAAGACAAATGTTTTGCCTACAGACCAAGTGGAGGAACCAGAGGAACCCGAAAAGCAAAAAGAAACATAATTAAAAGATAAAACTAATAAATCACCACCCCCGTACAAACCCCTAGTCCTATTTCCACAAAGACTTAAACAAACCAAACTTGACAATCAATACCAGAGATTCGTTAAAGTTATAGAAAAACTCCATGTAGAGATTCCTTTCACCGAAGCCATCACTCAGATACCATCTTATGCTAAATTCCTAAAAGACATCCTGACCAACAAGCGTATACTTGATGATCCCAAACCAATCGAATGAAATTTTATTTCAGAAAATAAACTTGCCAAGAAAGAAAATGATCCAGGAAGTTTTTCCATTCCTTGTATCTTATGAAATCATACTATTTACAAAGCCTTCTTAGATATAGGAGCTAGCGTCAGCCTTATGCCTTTAGCAATTTGTAGAAGGTTAAACTTAGGAGAATTGCAGCCGACTAAAATGTCTCTCCAGCTGGCTGATAAATCAGTTAAGTATCCTATAGGCATACTTGAAGATATACCAGATAAGATCGGTCAGCTATATATCCTAACTGATTTCGTGGTTATGGATATTAAAGAAGACGAAGATATCCCAATCCTCTTAGGTAGACCATTCCTATCAACAGCCGAAGCCATAATTGATGTTAAGAAAGGAAAATTAACATTTGAGGTGGGTGATGAAAAGATAGAATTTATTCTTTCAAAGTTCTTAATGGCACCAGTCATAGGAGATGCCTGTTATGCCATCGACGTCATTGACAAGTGTATATTAGAACTAAAGCGAGAGGAATCTAACAAAAATATCAAGTTACCTTCGACCCCCATTATGGAAGACGATGGATTTAAAATTTTAGAACCTTACATTGATGACGACCTTTATGAATGTTTATCGCTTACTCCCGATCCCATGCCTTGCCCTTTGAAACCATCTTTAGAACTGAAGGAACTTCCCAAGAACCTTATATATGAATTCTTAGATAAAGAGATGAATCGTCCTGTTATAGTTAACGCCATTTTAAGTCAAGACTAGATAACTTAACTCTTAGAGATCTTACAAAAATATCCCTCAGCTTTAGGGTATAACATCTCCGATTTAAAAGGAATAAGTCCATTGGTGTGCATGCACCGGATCTTGTTAGAGGAAAACTCAAAACCCTCAAGAGAACATCAAAGAAGAATGAACCATATAATGAGCGATGTTGTTAAAAGAGAAGTTCTTAAGTTACTAGAGGCTGGTATAATTTACCAAATATCAGATAGTAATTGGGTGAGCCCTGTGCATGTGGTGCCAAAGAAAGGAGGCATCACAGTCATAGAAAATGAGAAAGGTGAGCATATTGCTAAACAAACAGAAGAAGGTTGGAGTATATGTATAGATTATTGAAAATTAAACAAAGCAACCAGGAAGGATCATTTCCCTCTTCCATTTATAGATCAAATGCTCGAACGTCTAGCCAGACACTCGCCATTTTGTTATCTAGATGGATACTCAAGATTTTTCCAAATACCTATTCACCCTGAGGATCAAGAGAAAACAACCTTCACCTGTCCTTATGGAACATTCGCCTATAGATGAATGCCCTTCGGACTCTGTAATGCCCCTGCCACTTTTCAACGTTGTATGATGTCTATATTTGCAGATTACATAGATGGAATAATGTAAGTTTTCATGGACGATTTCTCGGTGTATGGATTCAATTTTAAAGATTGTCTCTCCAACCTTGAAAAAATCCTTGAAAGATGCGTATAGGTAAACCTAGTGCTAAACTGGGAAAATGCCATTTTATGGTTAATGAAGGTTTAGTATTAGGACACATTGTCTCAGAAAGAGGCATTGAGGTCGATAGATCCAAAATTGAAGTTATAGAAAACCTCAACCCACCTAAAACCATTAGGGAGATTAGAAGTTTTCTTGGACATGCTGGTTTTTATCGGTGTTTTATAAAAGACTTCTCTAAAATAACAAAACCTTTGACTAATCTTCTAATGAAGGACATTGAATTTGTTTTTGACGAGAAATGTCTCGAAGCTTTTAAATTTTTGAAACAAGCACTGCTTTCAGCTCCGATCATGCAACCCTCAGATTGGACACAACCTTTTGAAATCATGTGCGATGCCAGCGATTATGCAGTTGCTGCTGTTCTAGGGCAACGAAAAGACAAGAAATTACATGTTATATATTATACTAGTAGAACCCTAGATATCGCCCAGCTCAACTATGCAACAATAGAGAAAGAATTACTGGTAGTAATTTTTGCGATAGATAAGTTTAGGTCCTACCTAGTTGGAGCAAAGATCATTGTTTACACTGATCATGCTGCCATACGTTATTTATTAAATAAAAAGGACGTTAAACCTATATTACTTAGATGGATCCTATTACTCCAAGAGTTTGATCTAGACATTAAGAATAAGAAAGACGCAGAGAATGTTGTTGCTGACCACCTCTCTAGATTAGAACACTTAAAACCTGACTTATTGCCTATAAATGATGATTTCACCTATGACAGACTTATAGCTAAGACTGATGATTTCGAGCCTTACAGAGATAAAGATTTTGAAAAAATTCCAGTAATGAAGAGCGTACCTTGGTACACTGATTTTGTAAACTACCTAGTTGTAGATATCATACCCCCTGATCTAAATTACCAACAGAAAAAGAAGTTCTTCAAAGATGTTAAACATTTCTATTGGGATGAACCACTCATATTCAAGAGAGGAATATATAATATTTTCAGGCGTTGCGTCCCAGAAGAGGAAATAGAAGACATCATCAGACACTGTCATTCTACACCTTATGGTGGATATGCAGGTATATCTAAAACGCACGCTAATATTCTTCAAGCAGGCCTCTATTGGCCAACTTTATGGCACGACGTTCATGCTTACATTGTCAAGTGCGATTGATGCCAACACACCGGGAACATATCAAGACGTGACGAGATGCCAATGAGGAATATCCAGGAAGTCGAACTCTTTAATGTTTGGGGTATAAACTTTATGGGACCATTTCCAGCTTCAATGGGAAATAGGTACATTTTGGTAGCTGTGGACTACATGTCTAAATGGATTGAGGCTATTGCATCACCCATAAACGACACAAGAGTGGTAGTCAAGTTATTTAAGAATATCATTTTTCCGAGGTTTGGAACACCCCGTCTCGTTATAAGTGATGGAGGATCACATTTCATATCCAGAATCTTTGATAAGCTCTTGACTAAGTATGGAGTAAAGTGCAGAGTAACAACACCTTATCATCCACAGACTAACGGCCAAGTAGAAGTGTCTAACAGGGAGATTAAACAAATCTTAGAAAAAACTGTTTCAATTTCCAGAAAATATTGGTCTCAGAAGCTACATGAAGCACTATGGGCCTACAGAACAACTTTTAAAACCCCTATTGGAACAACCCCTTACCAATTAGTCTATGGAAAATCTTGTCATTTACCCTTCGAGTTAGAGCATAAAGCCTATTGGGCCGTTAAGACCCTGAATTTGGAATATTTGATTGCTGGTGAAAAGCGCATCCTTGACATTCATAAATTGGAGGAATTCCGCCAGTATGCCTATGAGAATGCTATAATATATAAAGAAAGAACCAAAACTTGGCATGACAGAAGAATTGTAAAGAAAAATTACAATATAGGCGACCTTGTTCTCCTTTTCAATTCCAGGTTGCGACTTTTTCCTAGCAAGCTACGTTCAAGATGGACTGGTCCTCTTGAGGTCTTTAGAATCCTAAGATCTGGAGCAGTCGAGATCAAGAACAGTTCTTGTAGCCCATTCATCGTTAATGGGCAGAGGTTGAAGCACTACGAAGGAGATGACATTTCCACCAACTACTCCAACCACACTCTGATTGATCCACCAGTACCAGTTTCTGATATATGAAGTTTACTCGTCAAGCTAACGACTTTAAACAAGCGCTGCATGGGAGGCAACCCATGGGTTTTTTTTTTTTTTGCATTTATTTACTTTTTACTTTATCAAATTTTATTTTTTATCTTTATACTAACAATTGCAAAATTTATGATTTCAGGCATCATCTGGTAGCCGTCTTTGCTAACTACATTTTTCAGGATGGAGCATTTCGATGACATGCATGTTTCCTTCCGAGATGACACTCAGATACAACGCTATGCAGTCCTTTCACAGCGACCCATGGCACCAACCAGATATCCAGACCATATTTGCATGGAAGCTCTTAGCTTTGAAGCCAGTATAAAGTATCTATGCAACCAACTAAAGTGGAACGAGTATGCAGATGACCTAAATGTGGCCTACAAGAACCTCACCTTAGAATTCCTCAATTCATTCGAGTTTGAGCCCTATAATGGCCATGATGGATATCTCACTTTCAGACTATTCGAGATAGAATTTTGTTTTACCCAGAGGGAGTTTGGAGACTTGTTAGGCTTCCAAACCACACCCGATGCTATACCTGAGCTACAAGTTGGCTATTTCATGACTAGGGACATAGAGAAATCCTAGAGAGATATTACTGCTAGAGGGAGCCTTGATCCTTCCACTCAGCTATCCCCTGTTATTCATAACCCCGCTTTCAGGTATTTTCAGATGTTGTTGCTCACACTTTCCTAAGGAAGGATGACGCTGATACCCATGTTAGCAAGGAGGAGATATTTTTCCTCTACTGTGCGACCCAGTCTCACCCTGTAGCCTGTGGAAATTTTCTGCTGTGGAATCTCATGATGACTTCTAAGTCTGCTGAAGGTATCCTCCATGTGGGAGGGACAGTGACTCAGATTGCTTCTGCTTTGGGTCATACAAGTAAGTTATCTCACCTTACCTCCTATTGTGGATATACTACGATGGACATTAATTTCTGTTTGGATCATGGGCTGATGAGAAGAGTCTACTTAAATCTCAACCAATATAGACTCCTGATTGATAATGAAACCATTCACTATTTTACCTTGCCTGATCCCATGATGACCAATGTCCATAACCTTGCAAATTGGACATATGCCTTAGAAGGTCTTGGAGAGACCGTGGACGAGCGAAAATCACCTATGGTACCGGAGTATCATCCATGTCCATCGCCAGAAAGGACCACTGTATTCTCTAATAATTTCTCTTTGCAGCAACCCGACATCTATGCACAGGTTACTGAGCTGCATAGAGAGGTAGCCCAACTTCGTCAGACAGTTGAAGACCTCTCTCTTCAGGTTATGGTTTCCGATGCTACTCACTCTACTAAGGCAGACCTCCTACAGCAGGAAATTGATGATTTTCACAGTAAGTTAGCTGCAGCTCATGGTTCTGAGTCGACCAAGGACCCTGCTACTCCTTGATGATCTTGATTCATATCTGCACTGTTTTTCTATTTTGTTGTTTCTTTTATCATGTTGTTTCCTTTTTTTCAGACTTATTTATTTTTATGCCTAACTCTTGCATTCTACTTTCTTTTTATTTTTTTTGTTACTTACCATGATTAAGTATATTTCTTTTTATTTTTATTTTTTTCTCTTTAATTAATTGTTTATTTTATTTTTTATGAGTTTATTATTTTCGAGTTATAAACATAAAAGAAAAAAATTCAATACACCAATCCTTGGAAGCACCAAATGAAGAATTGTTGTTTGCACCTCCGAGAAGAAATTGGAATAAGAAGCCTAAACCAACAATACAAAGAAATTTGAGCCCAGCCCAATTTTTCAAACATGGCGCCCGCCACCAAGACCATGGCGCCCACCATGGGGTATGGGATTATAACGGGCAGCTTTTCAAAAAAACCTCCCACTTTCTCCATTTTCTACCCCATTAACCACTCCAAACATCCATTTTTCTAAACCTTTATAAAAATTCAAACTTTCTCCTCCCAATCTCCAACACCCATTTTGAAACCCATCTTTTTCAATTTTCTTCCAAAGGAGCAATAATGGAGTTAAACAGATACATTCTTCGTGAAGGTAAACCCGGAGACCGACAACGGAAAATCCTTGAAAAATTGCAAGGACGAGAAATTGTCTCAACCAGGTATGTCGATAAAGACTGTATGTACACTTTAGGACTTTATCATAGTTTTTTTCATTTAGCTGACATCCTAAGATTGCATGATATTTTTACTAGAAAATAGCCCACCTTTGAGAGGCTAACTCAGGAATTCTTAAGTTCCCATATTTATTTGGTTCACTCTGACACTACTAGTACCATCGGTACGGTTAAATTTCGTCTGTTTAATGTTGAATATGAATATAGCACTGATGAAATAGCAGCTCTGTTGGGTATTCCTCATGGTAATGGCGCTATTTGTGAGACCCATTTGGATTCTGAATGGTCCACTGATGCATTTTCCTTCTGGCGTCAATTGTCAAATTCTTCTATAAATTATTTTGAAGGAATTTTAGCATCATTGATCCATAACCCGACTATTCAAATTTTTCGATATATGCTCGCCTGTACTATTTTTGGCCGGGAGAATCTAAACAAGGTCAATGCTAGAGAACTTCTATTTTTGCAAGGTAGTCTCACTAATAGAAGAATTAATTCAGTCCTGTTTATGATTGGTCACATGATTGATGTCCTGAGACACACAAGAACTATAGCTTTTGGAGGACTAGTTACATCTATTTCTAGAGCTCTGCACCTCGATGCTGAGATAGCTACCCTAGCACCCCTGCCTCCCCGCACAATTAATTTGAAATTTCTAAAAGATATGAAATTGTGCAAGGTGAGGAGAGCGGGTGGCTTTGAAGTTATGGTTCGGGGTGTTGCTATCCCATCAGTCATTTTGCCTTGCACTAGACGTACTGATGCATGAATTGCGAGGAACTGGACCTACGATCTAGATGCTCCTCCTTTTATAGGTCCATTACCTCATAATGTTCCACTTGGGGACAGACACAAGACTGATGAAGAATACGAGCAGATGGATGAACCTCATGCCCCACCTGTGCCCCCCACCATGCTTCACCCGCACACACTGCACCGTCTACTTCTAACACTTTTGCAGGTACGACTCCTGGCTTCTACATCACTGAAGAGATGTGGCGTGACCAGCTAGCCCGGGAGGAGAGAAGAGATGGTTTACTTTCTGCCATCCAATAACAGCTGGCAGATAACATGAGTTTCATGGAGGCGACACGACAGCAGTCAGACCGCTCTTTTCGAAGTCTTATGGAATCTCAATTGGAGATATCCTGCGAGCAACATAGGCAACAAGCTCAGTTTCAGAGGCACTCTGCTCTCATGGAGACCAATCAACATTCCCTTTTAGACAACCTTTGCGAGATTCAGAGTTCACAGATTGCCTTGTCCGCCAGATTCGACCAGTTCGAGGCTTCTCAGAGCAATCGTCGTTGCAGCCGATCCCGTCATCCTAGACATTCACCGCAGGATGGCAAGGGACCCAGTCACCCTTAGTACTTTACCAGGTGACTCTTTCCTTATCTTATTTTGTAACATTGGGGACAATGTTCGATTTAAGTGTGGGAGGAGATTTACTCGCTTTATCGCTTTATTTTTCCTTTCCTGTATTTTCCTTCTCGTTATTTTACTTATTTATTTACTTTAGTTTGCTTGTTTATTTTCTTTTCAAAAATAATACATGTGTTTGACGAGTCATCTATATTTGTATGGTCTAGTGTATGTCCACTCCCCCATTTCTTGAGCCTAACCGAAAATTTTTCCTAAGAAAAACACTGTATTTTGAACTTAGTTGGGCTATAAGACCTAGTTGAGATAGGATGTAGTATGACTTGGGAAAGCCCTTTTAAAGCATCGACATCATTTTTACACCTTAAGCTTCGTAAATTTAGGAATTTGATCCTGATACCCCTATACCGTGGCCTTAAAAATTTCATTCTTAAATCCTTGAATAGTTTTTCCTAGCAGTCAGCTCCGGTCTAAGCATGCTCTACGTAGGGGACCGAAGAGAAGTGAATGATCTATATGCTATGTTCTTATTATAAACTACAACCCCAGGATAGGTGACCCTCACAAAGTCATTTAACCCAACAAAAGTTGCATGTTGAAAAATAAAGCAAAAGCAAAAGCAAAAGAAGAAGAAAAAGAAAAAGAATTTTTTTTACCTATCTTTAGTTGGTTCAGAGGTATCTGGTGCTGAACTTGGTAGGGCGGATTATGATCCGATCCCCTGCAACTATAAATTGGGTCAATAAAAGGGGTTATACCAACTTTTTGTACCAGAACCATGTGTTTTATGATCAGAATCACTACCCGGTCACTTTACTATGAGCATGTACGAATAACGGGCTTAATGTGATTGCGCCTGAATGAAAAAGGATTTGAAAATAGGAAAAATATAGGCCTAAGCATAGTGGCATGATATGGATTGGTTCGTAAAAGAACGAAGCTTATGTCCGTTTTACGGAAGAGTGTCACTACGATATCCTTGGTTTAAATCAGTCAGTACCTATCAATACATCCCTGTTTTAATTCCAGAGGCCCCTTGCAGCCCAACTTATTCACTAACACCGTTTTTTCTTCTTAATCTATTTAGAGTTTTTGCTCGAGGACAAGCAAAGGTTTAAGTGTGGGAGAATTTGATAACACTTACTTTACACTTATTTTTTACTCTGATTTCACATGTTATTTAGGTTTTTTATTATTGTTTTCTCGTATTATACCTATCTTTTGTTTCCTTTTCAGGTATTTCAATTATCCAAAGCTCCCCTGAAGAAATGAAGGAAAACAGGCTGAAAAATAGAAGTTTAGGTTAAATTTGCACTCATGGCGTCCACCATGATGCCAACCATAGGGTAGGCCATGATGTGGACCACCTCCTGCTGACCTCAACTGCCACGTTCCCCACTTCCTATCATATTACACTCATGGCGGGCGCCACCTTTGGACGATGCTTTCCCCCCAAAAGGAGTTAGGGGGCATTCCTGTGATTCCTGCATTCTTCATCCTCTATAAATAAAAGTTCCTGATTTCATTTCAAATCACCCAATTTTAGTTGCAAACTTGATCCAACCATAGTTGCGAACTTAAGCCATATAATTTCACCATTGTTAAGCAATAATTCTTCACATCGGGGAATTATTGCACTGTTGATTGAGTCTATGATCGAGTTTGTAGATTGAGTCTGTAATCGAGTTTGGAGCACTTCGGCAGAATTTTATCTTGCCATATTTATTTTCAACTGCTGTTTATTTCCGGTCACATTTTACTTCCAGTTTGCACCAGATTTAAAACCTCCCTGTTTGGAGAAGGTTTCTATTTATATATTCCGCACTACTTTTACTTTGTTCATTTCCCGCACTGCTTTTACTTTGTTCATTTCCCGCACCTGCTTTTACTTTTTTTATTTCCCGCACCTGCTTTTACTTTGTTTACTTCCCGCACCTGCTTTTACTTTGTTTATTTCCCTCACCTGCTTTTACTTTGTTTATTTCCCGCACCTGCTTTTACTTTGTTTATTTCCCGCACCGCACTTTAAATTATTTACTTTCTCGCACGATTTATTTTAACATGTCTGTTTACATTCCCATGTCAGGCTAAATCTTAATGGGCTAGAATGTAAGGGATCTAGTTAGATCGATATTCCAAATAATGTGTCAATAGAAATGCTTATGGGCTATTTTGGTTTTTAATACGAGTTTTCTGTACTTTATTATTGTTGGGTAAGATCGAAAGCCGTCCAACCTTTTGTTAAACTCGGTTAGTTCTAACTGGTTAAAGGAAGCGAAAGCGCTTTGTCCGGCTAGTTAGGGATTTTTATTATGAAAGAAATCAATTTTGAAACTATTTTCGGACGCGTTTATAGGGTTAAAGTTAGGTCCCATTTTTATTAGAAATTCCAAATTAAAATACTTTTCAACTTGGTCAAGTACTTTATTTCTTAAAAATAGGTTTATTACTTTAACGCAACGCGCACCTTTTTATAAGTGACGATAAGAAGGTCTGATTAGAGAGTAAACTCGGTTCTGATTACGTGAAAGTGACACTTCCTGTTAAATTAGTTCTTTTCTTTAGTGGAAAATATTGCCCTATAAGTAGTTCTATTCTGAAGCATTGCGAATATCATCTGACTATGTGAATTACATTCGGCCCTGCTTTTATATCTGAAGTTTATTTTACCGCACTTTACTTTCTTACACGCTCAATTCCCTGTTTGATTTTGACTTAGCTAAACACCGTAACAATAGGAAACGATAGATTAACGATTGGTCTCTATGGATCAATAATCTTTTATATTACTCTGACGCGATTCGTACACTTGCAAACACATACGCATCAATGATCAATAGGTTTTTTTAGAGCTCATTTGGGGGGAGGGAAGCCATTAACGTCATTGTGTTATCACAACAGGAACCAAAAATGCATTTCTGGATTTTAGCAAGAACAAAACCGTAAGTGCATTTTCAGTTTTTGTCTGTCTTTGTTTTCAACTTTGTTTTGAACAAAAGTCCTTAAGTTAAAAATTTTTTCGTACTTTTGTAGGAGAAATGACTGAGAGACCATCTCGATTGAGGCTCGATAGGCTTACACAACATATCTGTGTGCAGAGATAGGAGTCAGGCAACCCAGTCTCCTCATGCCTCTAGACAGGCCGTACCGGATACACCTCCTACAACTTCAGCCTCTGGTGTTCGTGCTTCTACTCCTACTATATCGTCCTCCCGCAGTAGGGAGGACTCTCCAATTCATCTGTCTCCGCCCCGTCCTCCCACAGACGCACTTCTCCATCGAGTGTATTTGAGGCAGGGGAGACGTTCGATTCTTAGGCGACACCAGAGGCCTAACCATAACTTCCATCACACCCTCAATCCCAAACGACACTTGAGGCGGATCCTCAGTCATCCCAGGCCCCTAAGCCGACTCATTAGGTGGCACCTGAGCCTGCACCTGTACAGGCTGCATCTGCGGCGCCTCAGGCTTTTGGAGAAGGGCCGTATAATTTATCTCTTTTGCCTATTTACCCTAACCATGTTGCCAGATATATCTGGGACGAACAAATATGAATTTTGATTTCTATTAAATTTTTATTATGAAATTTATTATGAATTTGGAATTTTGGTTTGAATTTTGGTTTGTTTATTAAATTCGTCAAAATATTTATGCAGGAACGTGATACGCTCAAGGTCATTAACCATAAGCGGAAGATCAGTAGACTCGTACCCCCTGTTGAGCCATGGTTTGATGAGCTTTTATTGCATACATGGTTGAAAGATTTGGCCTGCGTGGATTCAACATTGTCAACTGGGGTATGGTTAACGCGTTCGTTGAGAGGTGGCGCCATGAGACGTCGTTGTTTCATCTACCACATGGTGAGATAACAATCACACTCGATGACATCGCCTATCTGTTGCATCTTCCGATTAGAGGTACATTCTTGGATCATGAAAGGATTGATAAAGAAGAGGCGTTGGATATGTTGGTTGAGCAGTTGGGAGTTACCCCTGAGAGTGCCCTGGCTGAGATTGATAAAACCTGTGGTAGCCACGTTAGGTATAGTTATTTGGATAGGGTGTTCACAACTGAGATTAGTCGTGCACAATAGGCCCATGGTGATCTCGAGCAGGTTACCATTCACCAGAGATTTGCCATGAGAGCATACTTGTTGTATCTTGTTGACACATATATTTTTATGGACACTAGTGCCACTTACACCGATATCATGTACCTACAGTACTTTCGTAATTTTGATACGATCCACCAGTGGAACTGGGAAGCTGCTTGCCTGGTTTACTTGTACACGAAGTTGGATGAAGGAATTAAGTGGAATATGAGGCAGATGACCGACGACATGTCACTCCTGACTGTATAACTTCTTGGTCTTTGTGGATTTTTGTTAATTACTATGATTCTGGAATTAACTATTTAATTTTGTTATTTCAGGGATGTATTCTACAACACTTCCTCCGCATATTGAGTTGGTCACTTACTACAGGTTATATTGAAGATAAGTCGCGTGCTTGCACATACGACCCGTTCCGAGGGAACCAAGCGATAGAGCCATTTCAGGTGTACATTGATCGTCAGGTGCATGATGATATACACTTATGTTAATACGTCGATCACCGTGTGACGATATCATTTGACAAGGTTGCGCTGTTTACAGGATGGTTGGCCTGCGGGAGTCGCAAGACGGCTGCTTATATGCCTGAGCGCGTGATGCGTCAACTAAATTCACCCAGACCATTCCTTGGGATTCTGCTGTATCTGCTCCTTCGACGATGAAACAAAAGGATATGGATGCTTTGTTTGATGATTTTGAGAATAATCTTGTTCCTGATGAGGCCAGGAATACCGAAGCACCAGACGACTGAAGCTACGAGTATAATTACATGATATGGTTCTTCCGGGTGTCCCATCCATACATGGTACAAGATGCTCCAGGGAACCCACCGATGCCAGTTCATCAGGAGATCCTAGAGGACGAGCAGGCTAGGACCGATCAATGCCACTGGCGTGTTGTCTAGGTGCCGTCATATCATGGAGATTGCACGAGATAATATTGATAGAGGTCTGTTTCCTAATGGATCTGATGTTAGAAGAGGCAGCAGAGGAATGCCTCGAGAGTGACAGGTCGACTCATCATCCGCCATATCCAGTAGTATTTGATGATGTATTTGTATTTTAGTTCTAGTTTTTTATTATTGTATTTGGATTACATTTTTGGGTTATCCATATATATATATATATATATATATATATATATATATATATATATATATATATATATATAATTGTCTCGGTTGTATGAATTGTACATGTCTTTGTATTTAATGCAAAACAACTAGAAAAAAATGACATATGAATGCCTAATTTTCCCTTGCTTCTGACAACATTAATACCAGAAATATATTGCCTATTTATTAGCGCAAGTTTTCAATCATTTTTAATAAAGAAAAGTGCGTATCGGAAATATACTTCCTGTTTCAGAGAGACATTTTAGGAATTGCATAAGATATCTCTTTTGAGCATGAGGTGAAATAAGAAATCCCTAATTTTCTTACTCAAGCCCTTTAATCATCTTTACTTGTAGTTATATGTATATTCTTATATTTATAAATAAAAAATGTTGTTCCTTAATGTACACTCACTTGTATCAGGTTGTATCTTCTTAGTTTACAAATTCCAATCCAATCTACTCCAATTCCTCGTACAAATTACATAGAAATTACCTGAGAATAAAAGCTTCAGACTCCATTTACCGTAGCTTCTGTTGTCTTGGTTTATATAATATATTATAATTTATATGTATACGATGTGTAAGATGTTGAAGTCTTGATTTGGTTCATTCAAATTAAATTGCATGTTATGCATATTTGATAGGCAACAAAGCGAATAATAATATTTTCAAAAATTTTAAGTGATAGTTATATTTTGGGTCATCCGGTTTAATACCTATATACTTTTTTCAAGACTTACATTTGAAGTCTTGATTTGGTTTAATACCTATATTTCTGACCCCTTTTAATTCAACGGAAGTGATTAAGTCTTTTACATTTGAATCAATCTCAACCGTCGATTACCCAACACACCCCTTTTGATCAAATACGCAGCAGAACCACCTCAAACCAAAACCCTCTCTTCTTTCTCGCTTCGTTCACTCTCTCTGCGCCCTAAAACCTAGCCGCTACCTCGCCCATCCCGGCCGTCGATAGCTTGCATAGGAAAAGAGCACAGCAGTTACATAGCCATTGCTGGAGCTCCATCATCAGGTTCAAACTTGTTCACTTCACCGCCTTTAATTTTGACTCTTTTCTTTCATTAATTTTTCTATTCAGTGTAAATGGTTGCTAGTTTCAAGCTTTTTTATTTTTTATTTTTTTAGGTTTTTATGTTTCCATTATGTAGGGTTATTCAGAAAGTTAAATACTTTGATACTTAATTTGGAATTTAATCATACTGTAATGCATTTTGTGTAGCACAATTTGAAGTTGTATGGGAAAGTGTTTATTTTTCAGTTGAATTTCCACATTATATACTTCTGATTTTCTATATTGTGGCCATATGCAAAGCTTATTGTAACCTATTGGTTATACCTTCCTTGATATGGCGGTGCTGCATAAGTTTATTCAACGTTTATTATTTATTGGGTTTAATTTTGTCGCCCCTAATTCTTTGAATGTTATCAATACTCTGTTGGCTTTCAGTCTCTAGTGTAAAGTGGAAACTCAAAACCTTATCTAGAGGTAGATGGAGAAGATGAAAATAGAAGAGGTTCAGTCGACAACAAAGAAACAGCGTGTTGCTACCCACACACACATTAAAGGCCTAGGTCTTGAGGTTCGTTTTCTTCCTCTAGCATTTTGATAAATTACTGTCTCATTCTTTTTTGTGTGAAAATATTTGCTAAACTTCAACGTTATTCGCAATAGATTGTAATGGGCACCGATTTAAATTTTTATACACGCATGTTTTGGATGCTTCAATTTTAAGTGAACAACAATTTATTTTTTGGGGTTTTGGTTTGGTTATTGTTCAGGTAAGTGGGAAACCTTTGCCTTTTGCTTCTGGGTTTGTGGGACAAGCTGAGGCAAGAGAAGCATGTGGACTTGCGGTTGATATGATACGCCAGAAGAAGATGGCTGGCAAGGCAATCCTTCTCGCCGGGCCACCTGGAACTGGCAAAACTGCATTAGCACTTGGGATATGTCAGGAGCTTGGGACTAAGGTTTTTTTAATAAAAAATCATTCTTATATTTTTATTCTTTTGTCTCTGTGACCCTTTGAAGATTTCTTTATCCCACATTGTAGGTTCCATTCTGTCCAATGGTTGGTTCGGAAGTATACTCAACGGAAGTAAAGAAGACTGAGGTTCTTATGGAAAATTTTCGACGGGCTATCGGTCTACGTATTAAAGAAAATAAGGAAGTTTATGAAGGCGAGGTGAGTTCGCTGTGATTCCCTTGTTAAAACTGGGATTAGTTTGTTGATCACTTTCTCTTGTACATGTTATTTTTATATAAAGTTTTTTGATGTTTTTTCTGATTCTGTGCAAGGTGACCGAGCTCTCTCCTGAAGAAACTGAGAGTATAACTGGAGGTTACGGTAAAAGTATTAGCCATGTTATAATTGGGTTGAAGACAGTGAAAGGAACCAAGCAACTAAAGTTGGACCCCACGATATACGATGCTTTGATTAAGGAAAAGGTGTGGTTTCTTATTTTCTAGTTTTTCTACTTGCTATCATCTTTTTTGTTTGGCGGGAAACTATTTTTGTTTTAAAGCTTTATATTGGTGTCAACCATTCTACTATTTTGATGCATGTGATTTATGCACATTGTTACAGGTAGCTGTCGGGGATGTTATATATATTGAGGCAAATAGTGGGGCTGTGAAAAGGGTTGGCCGAAGTGATGCCTTTGCTACTGAGTTTGACCTTGAGGCAGAGGAGTATGTTCCACTTCCTAAGGGAGAGGTTCACAAGAAAAAGGAGATTGTTCAGGTATTTGATTTGAAGACCATTTTTATATTGATGTGATGTCTATAAAGATTTTCTATTTTTGAATCTTTGTTGATTATTGTCCTATCACATATGAACTTGGGCTGATGTTAGGTTTCATTTCTTAATTTATTTGCTAATATCAATAGCTTCACATCAAGTCCATTGTTTCATTTGAAGTTAATATACCGGTGTCATGTAAACGATAGCAACTTAGGATATAGTCTGTTTGGGGCTTCACTCCTCCTTAGCTCAAAGAAAAAAGCTTAAGATATAATATGTTAGGGTTACATTTTGATTGTTTCCAATTCAACAATTTGTGTATCTATAAAGAATTTAACCATTTCAAGGACCTGATATTTGGTTGGCCATTGTAATTTGTAAGAAAGCTCTCAGTCTGCATTGCAGAGGGAATTAGTTTGGTGGAAGTGCATCTAACCACAGTAAGATGTAACTCTGCCAAGCCTCTGAACTTTACTTGGGTTCCACGTATTTTTCTTCTGCTAGTAATGCGCCAAACCTTTCTGGTTTGAAGTTCTTAATTAGAAATTGTCAGAGGTGCAAACTCTGCAAAAAAATTTCTAGACACTAGTTATATATTATTGGTTTCTTATTGTGATTTCTATCTTTTTTGTTCTTAAAGGACGTGACCCTACACGATCTGGATGCTGCCAATGCACGACCTCAGGGGGGGCAAGATATTTTGTCTCTTATGGGCCAGATGATGAAGCCTAGGAAAACAGAAATCACTGACAAGTTGAGACAAGAAATTAATAAGGTATTTTTATAACTTGTAATACATGTTTAATTGTGTTTAACTAGAAGGGGAGCTTTGACACAGTGGTCAAAGTTGTTATCATGTTACAAGTTATCAAAAGGTCATAACTTCAAGTAGTGGCATGGTAGCACCAGCCTCTTGAAAATGCATGGTAAGGCTTTCTATAGTAGACCCACGATGGGCCGACTTTCCACGGATTCCACCATGAAGATGCTATTTGGTATTAGGCCACCTTTTTCATTTAGGGAAAAACTAACCATCTATAAATGGGCTTTTTTAACAGCAATTTTCTCAATTAATTTTGTTTGTTCTTGGGCATAATAGTTGTTCTTTCTGATGTTTCATGCTGATGGATTCTTGTATGAGTATATGAATGAGAGATGGAAAATATAAATAGAAGAATGAAGGATAACTGTAATTGTATTGCTAGGAAGGAAAGAACAATTACAATTCATGAAGAAAAGAAAATGCAGTAGCAACGTAACAAACTAGTAGTGGAACTACCAATTCCCCAAAGCACGCAGTGCTCCCAAATCACCAAAGTGACCCCACAATTCTAACTGAATTCCTAGCCGAAATATTCTCTCTTTCTATTACTACTTATATAGACATTCCTTTCATGCACTCCATGCATTAAACAGCCACGTCATCATCCTTCACTCCTTTTCCCTTCTTCCTCGAGTAAACTCTCCAAATTCTTGGTTTAGGCCCAAGGTCAAGGCCCACTCCCCGAGCCATGTTTCTATCAATACCCTCCTCCTTAGAAATAGCCTTGTCCTCAAGGCTAAACTCTGGAAACTGACCACGAAGAAAATCATCATCTTCCCAAGTTACATCATCCATAGGCTTGTTCTTCCATTTAATCAAACTCTGATGCACAGCCACACCACCCTGCATAGTCACACTAGACCCCATCACCCTATCTGGATACACATCAACAGCATCTGATATTTCTAGCTCTTTAGGAAGTTCGCCTTGAACTTAATAATTCCCAATGGCCTTCTTAAGCAAGGAAACGTGAAACACCGGGTGAATTCTTGATTGCTCCGGAAAGTGTAACTTGTAAGCCACCTCTCCGACTTTAGCCAACACCTTGAAAGGCCCATAAAAACGAGCAGCTAGCTTTTGGTTAATTCGCTTCACAACTGACTGCTGCCAGTGAGGGCGTAGTTTTAAGAAAACCTATTCCCCTGCAAAACTCAAGTCCCTTCTTTTCTTGTTAGCATAGCTTGTCATCTGTCCTTGAGCTCTCTGAAGATGTAATTTGAGTTGTTTGAGAGCTTCATCTCTCTCACTCAACTCTAGACCCACAGCAGCAACTTTTGTCTCATTTGTCAGGAACCTTAACAGACTAGGAGGTTTTCTCCCATAAACCACCTCAAATGGAGTCTTACCCAATAGACGCATGGTATGTTGTGTTATACCAGTATTCAGACCAAGAGATCCAGTTTGACCACGTTTTCGGTTGGTCGGAAGCAAAGCATCGTAAATAACTCTCCAAGCACCTATTAATCACTTCCGTCTGTCCGTCCGTTTCCGGATGATATGCAGAACTTATCTGCAACTTGGTACCTTGCAACTTAAATAGCTCCATCCAAAAATTGCTAACAAATAAAGGATCCCGATCGCTGACGAGGGACTTAGGAATACCATGTAGCCTTACTATCTCCTTGACAAACAACTCAGCAATGGACTTAACAGTATAGGGATGCTTTAATAAAATAAAATGACTATATTTTGACAGTCTATCCACAACTACTAAAACAGCTTCATAGCCATTCGATTTAGGCAGCGCGGTAGTAAAGTCTAATGATAAATCTTCCCATATGGCATTGGGAATAGGGAGAGGTTGTAGTAAACCTCCTGGTGTGGTAGCAGCATATTTCTGCCTCTGACACACATCGCATGATCAGACAAAATCCCTGACACTTTTCTGCATCCCAACCCAATATAAGTTATCTGCCAGTCTTCTGTAAGTTCTATGAAATCCAGAATGTCCCCCAGTAGGAGTATTGTGGTATTCTTCCAATAAAGTAGGGATAGAAGGTGATTTAGGAGAGCTGACTAACCTGCCATGATAAAATAAAACCCCTTGTCTGACACAGAACCCAGGTTTAGCCTCTGGGTGCACTTGTAGTTACTGGATCAATTTTTGAATTTCTTGGTCATTGGTTACTTCATCAAACAGTTTCTTACTATCCACCCACTCAGGATAAGAAACCATTGTACTCATTTCAGCTTCATCATAACATCTGGACGTGCGTCTGCTGCTTTATTCTCGAGGCCTGGTTTGTATTTAACTTCAAACTGGTAGCCGAGTAATTTGGCTAACCAACACTGCTGATCTGGAGATGTCACCCTCTGTTGCAAAAACTGTTTCAGACTTTTGTGGTCGGTATAGACTGTGAACGTGGTCGGTATAGACTGTGAATGGGTTCCCCAAAAGATAGTGCCTCCAGTGTTGAATACATAAAACCAAAGCCATTAATTCTTTCTTGTATACTGACTCAACAAGGTTCCCATCCGATAAAGC
Source organism: Vicia faba (assembly GCA_948472305.1). Classification (NCBI taxonomy): domain Eukaryota; kingdom Viridiplantae; phylum Streptophyta; class Magnoliopsida; order Fabales; family Fabaceae; genus Vicia; species Vicia faba. The sequence continues at coordinate 1,087,918,157 of OX451737.1, read as the reverse complement.
TTTACTAAAGAAAGCTACTGGTTGTCTCTGCTGCATAAGAACTGCCCCAATGCCCCTACCGGCTGCATCACATTCCACTTCAAATGGTAGGGAAAAATTAGGAAGAACCAGGACTGGTGGTGAAGTCATGATTTCTTTCATCTGCTTAAAAGCTGTAATAGCTTCTGCACCCCATGCAAAGTTGTCTTTCTTTGTGAGTTCAGTAAGAGGTTTCGCCACTTTGCCATAGTCTCTAATGAACTTTCTATAATATCCCGTGAGACCTAAAAATCCACGAACCCCCTTTACATTTTTAGGTTCAGGCCAATCTAATATACATCTGACTTTTTCCGAATCTACCGCAACTCCTTCTCCCGAAATGATATGTCCGAGGTAATCAATCTGTGTGCAACCAAACTTGCATTCAGCCTGATTTGCTAACAAAACAGTTAGAACCTGCTTCAAATAGTTCTGATGTTCCTGGATATCTCTACTGTAAACTAAGATGTCATCAAAAAAGACTAAGACAAACTATCTCAGAGATGGCCTAAAAATATCATTCATCGTGGCTTGGAAAGTAGCTGGGGCATTCATCAAGCCAAAGGGCATAACCACATACTCATAGTGGCCATTATGAGTTCTAAAAGCTGTTTTGTGAATGTCATCCTCACGCACCCTAATTTGGTGATAACCCGACTTAAGATCAATTTTTGAAAAAATAGTTGCTCCTTAAAGCTCATCTAATAATTCATCTACGATGGGAATCAGATACTTATTTGGAATTGTGGCTTTGTTTAAAGCTCTATAATCCAAACACATTCTCCAACTCTTGTCTTTTTTTTGGACCAAAATCACTGGGCTCGAATAAGCACTCATGCACCCTAATTTGGTGATAACCCGACTTAAGATCAATTTTTGAAAAAATAGTTGCTCCATAAAGCTCATCTAATAATTCATCTACGATGGGAATTGGATACTTATCTGGAATTGTGGATTTGTTTAACGCTCTATAATCCACACACATCCTCCAACTCTTGTCTTTCTTTTTGACGAAAATCACCGGGCTCGAATAAGCACTCATGCTTGGTCTGATAACACCTACCTTCAGCAGTTCACTCACTTGTTTTTCAATCTCCTCCTTCCGATGATGAGGGTATCTGTAGGGCCTCACAGTGATGGTCCCATGATCATGAAATAATTTAATCTGATGCACTTGGGTTCTTTCGGGAGGTAATTGAATCTGATCTCTGAACACCTCATGAAACTGCTCTAAAATACCAATCAAGTCGAATGGTAGCACAATTTTGCTTTCCTCTTCTTGAGACCACCACCAATATGTTCCCAACCTCCCTTTGTTTGTCTTCAAGGAATGTGTTCAAGTAGCTATGTTTCTCTTGTGTGCCACCTTGACCTTGCAATTTCATCCACTGATCCTCATACATGAATTGCATAGACAAAAATTTTCAATCCATCGGCACCTTTCCTGAGGTACTCAACCACGACATTCCTAACACCATATCCAAACCTCCCAACTCCAACAACAGAGCATCCACCTTCACCACAATAGGTCCCAGTTGGATGTTGACCCCGTTGCAAACTCCCTTAGATACAACTTTGTGGCCATCTCCCAATTTAATGTTCTTCGCAACACCTGCGAACGGTAAGCCCTAGAGCAGTAGTGACTCGGGGCGAAATGAAATTGTGGCTTGCTCCACTATCAATTAACACCAACACATCCACATTTTCAATTTTCCCTTCAATCTTCATAGTACGGTGTTCTCCCATACTCCCTAGTACTCCCATGGATTTGCATTCTACTTCAATCTCTTCTTCAGTGTCAGAATGCACAGCCTCCAACGACATTATCTCCCCTTCATCATTCAAAGTTTCTCTTTCTCCTAAAACCAATACTCTTAAGGCTCGTTCGGGACACTTATGGAGAGTGGGGTGATACTTTCCCCCACATTTGAAGCATAAACCCTGGGCTCTCCTCTCACCCATCTCGTCGTTATGGATGCTTCAAACTCCTTTCCGCTTCTCCGACAACCCAATGCGAGCGTCGTTCTCTCCTTTCCTTCCCGTTGATGCTAACGACGTCGTTGAGATCGTGTTAGATCCACTAGAACCCATTTTATGCGTTGGGTTAGACCAACCCGAGTTAGGTGGACGAGTTGGATCTCTTGGGTTTAACCCGCTCCGACTCTTCTGAAACGATCCATCCCAACTATTTCGGCCCATACGATCCTGCACCCCCTTTTTACTATCGATTCTCTCTCCGTCTTCATCTTCTTCTTTCAGTTCCTCTTCCACATCCTTCGCGATTCGCATCATTTGCATCCTGTTCAGAGGATTCAGAGTTCGAACCCTCCTTCGTATCTGTGGCTTTAAACCGCTCATGAAATAGCCCAAATATTGCTTCTCTGGAAGCCTACCCACTTGAAGATAACAATTCAAATGCCTCCATAAACTCCTCTACACTCCCTTTCTTCCTCAAAGTTGACAATTCTTCAAACGGATTCTCTAGCCGTCGTCCTCCGTAACGTGCGATCAATACCTTCTTCAACTTCTCCCACAATAATTCATCCTCCGTCTCCATCAAAAGGTAGAACCAGCGTATGGTTGAACCTTCCATGCTCAGTCGAGCCAACTTTACACGCATTCCATCCGTTGTGTTTTGCACATCAAAGTAAATCTCAGCTCATGTGATCCAAGCCACAGGGTCATCGCCTTCAAACAGTGGCAACTTCACCTTCTTGCCGGAAAGACGAGATTCGTCTTGCGATGAGTCACCCACAGAGTTCTCACTCCCCATATTCACTCCCTTCTGAACGATTTGTTTACTTCATTCGCTCATAATCAAACTTTGTTGTTGCATCTGTTGAGCTAACGATTGCAATGTAGCTTGCACGTTACCCATCTGGACTTCCAACGCATCAATTCAGTCTCCCATTTGAGAACGCAGTCGCATCTACCGTCGTTAGAGAATGGTGGTTATTGATCCGGTAGGTCGGACCAATTGATGGGTTCTTGTATGAATATATGAACGAGAAATGGAAAATATAAATAGATGAATGAAGGATAACTGTAATTGTATTGCTAGGAAGGAAAGAACAGTTACAATTAATGAAGAAAAGAAAATGCAGTAGCAACGTAACAAACTAGTAGTGGAACTACCAATTCCCCAAATCACCGAAGTGACACCACAATTCTAACTGAATTCCTAGCCAAAATATTCTCTCCTTCTATTACTACTTATATAGACATTCCTTTCATGCACTCCATGCATTAAACAGCCACTCCCCGATCCATGTTTCTATCACATGCATTAAAATGAAATTGGTGATTAGTAAAAACACAAGTAAAAAAAATGGAGGGACGATATGAAAACAAGAGGGTAGTTTATATGTTTACAAGTATGCTTATGTTGGTGACAGGTTGTCAACCGGTATATTGATGAAGGTGTTGCAGAGCTTGTCCCTGGTGTTCTATTTATTGATGAGGTGACTTAATTAACTTTCTCAGTTATTAGTGCCTGCAATTGTTTTGATTCCCGTTTATTGAAGTTCTAATGCTTATTTGCAGGTGCATATGCTAGATATGGAGTGTTTTTCCTATCTTAATCGTGCTTTAGAGAGCTCCCTATCTCCAATAGTAATCTTTGCCACAAATAGAGGAATATGCGCCGTAAGGTATGCTTAAACTTAAAGTGCTTACAAAGTTTTTATGAAGTGGAAAATTTGGAAAAACTAGATAAATGAAATCTGATAACTGGTAGCCCATCATTTTCAGTATGTTAAGTCAATAGTCTTCTTCGGTGTTCTATGCGTGACCTAGAAGACACTTGATTTTGCAGTGTCTCAATATGTCATGTCTCTGTTTTCATGATTTTTGGGGCATAAAGGTTCCTTAACACGTTGACGATCACATTTATTAGTAATTAGATCGAAATGATCCCGTTTTAATTATTTTCATTATGTTTAAAATCGAGTGTAAAAAATTGACTGCTTTTTACAGAGGGGCTGATATGACCAGTCCTCATGGCATACCTGTTGACCTATTGGATCGATTGATGATCATTCGAACACAAACCTATGGTCCAGCTGAAATAATTCAGGTAAATGGCCTTCAACAGTTTTTCACTTATGCTTTCAATATGTCAAACTTGCTAATTTTTATGCACTGCCATACATGCTTCTTACTTTTGTATAGATTCTAGCTATCCGTGCTCAAGTGGAAGAACTGGTTGTGGATGAGGAAAGTTTAGCTTTCCTTGGGGAGATTGGGCAAAAGACATCTTTGAGGTCTGAATTCTAGATTTCCTGTTATCTAATGTTTTCCTTTCCAAATGTTACTTATACTAGTTGTTTATCAGGCATGCAATTCAGCTTTTATCACCTGCCAGCGTTGTTGCCAAAATAAATGGCCGAGAGAACATCTGCAAGGTAATTAAAAATCGAATGTTTGGCACTTGAAATAATTTGTTAACTACATTCTTTAACTAATTGAGTTACTATTGTTTCGAAATCTGTAGGCGGATCTTGAGGAAATTTGTTCACTTTATTTAGATGCCAAATCATCAGCCAAGCTACTTCAAGAGCACCAAGACAAATACATATCATAATACTATTTTCAAAATGTTGAAATGACTTTTGCTAGAATGTGAACTTGTTAGTTTGTTGCTCTTGTTCCTGTTCAGAATTTCATTATTGTATGGAAACAGTTTCCTTCCAAAGGTCATCATACACACAATCCTTTTGGTCCATTTTATTAGAACTTAGAAGTGGTCTTATTGCGCATTTCCAACTGGGCATGGTTTAGAACTGAGGGATGCACTAATGCCCTGTTCTAGTCTTAAGTTAGTTGTCCTTAGAAAGGCCGAGACTTTTCTAAAAGTATATTCATGTAAAAATGTTCCAGGCTTAATTGTCTTTTTTTGGTATTGACCTTATGGTTTTCAGGTGAAAGGGATCTGGTAATTCAAAGTCACATTATTAAACTCACATCATGAAAAGATGCTACCACAAAATAGGTCTTCAAATAGGCTAGTTGTTCACAACAGATTCTTACAAAGTTCAGATTTAAGTCTTGATTATTTGAACAAACCAAATCTATTTAGCAAAGCTTGTCTTACTTTTCTTGCCTCTTTAGTATGTATTTGACTGCGATTTTGGTTTTGAAGTTAGGGTAAGGCGGAATCCCCCACTTTCTTGTAGAGTGTGTTTTTGATGAAATGGAAAAGAAAGTATATTTGTATTTCTTAATTTGTCTTTAATTTTTTTAAAGTGTTATAAAGGAGAGTATTTATAACTTGATGAAATAATGAAGAACATATTTAAAACGTTTTACTCTAATGAAGAAAATGAATTATAATCTAAACGGGGTAGTGCTCCCATCTCGTTCCCTTTCTCATTTTATTATTAGATCTTTCAAGCAATCTAAATTCCAAAGTGACTATCAAATTTAAAGAATTTCTTACTACACCCTGTATAGGAGAAAAAGACACTAGGAAATTTTAAAAGTATCTTCGACAAATCTTACACAGTAGTGTGTAGTAGGAAATCCTATATGCACACTAGTTATTTTTAGCATTATTTCGCATGTTGGAAACTTTAAAATCAATTCAAAGAATTATAGAAAAATCCTATTCTCACACACACAATATATATATATATATATATATATATATATATATATATATATATATATATATATATATATATATATATATATATATATATATATATATATATATATATATATATATATATATATATATATATATATATATATATATATATATATATATATATATATATATATATATATATATATATATATATATATATATATATATATATATATGAAGTCGATAAAGACGGTAACGTAAAATATTATTCGAATACAAATCCAAAAATCGATAAACAAAATAGTACTCTAATCAAAATACATATACAACAACGAAGACTACCGAGTATGGAAGACTATGAATCGGTCTGTGATTCTTCCGACATTTCTCTGCTGTCTCCTGTACAACAGAGCCTCCCCAGTCTCTGTCATGATGACATCTAGAATATCTCTAACATCAGAGTCATAAGGAAAAATACCTCCTTCAATAGCTTCTTGCGTAATCTCCATGATACGATGATACCTAGACAACACATCAGTCGCGTGATCGGTCATAGTCTGTTCCTCCTCTAGAATCTTCACATAAGCTGGTCTCGGTGGGTTACCTGGAGTTTCCCGTATTAGATATGGATGAGACACCTTGAAGAATCATATGATGTAATCCTCTACATAGCTCTAGCCATTCGGTGCTAGGATACTCCAGGACTCATCAAGTACAAATGATTAAGATAATCATTAAACATGACATTCATATCCCTATGTTTCATCAGGGGAGGGGTACTCAGAAGGATGTCTGGGGATATACTGCATGCAGCTGAACTAGTGTATGATGTGCTCTAGAAGAGAAGCCGTCTTGCGCGACCCACATGTCAATCATCTAGACTACAACACAATCGCGTCAAAGGGAACCATCTCACGATGATCTTCGTATGCATGGAAGTATAAATCCTCATAGACCAAGTAGTCTATATACACCCTGAATGGCCCCGTCGCCTGGTTTCCTCGGAGCGAGTCGAATGATCCAGCACGCGGCTTCACTTCAGTATATGTATGATCATGAGACATTCAGATATCTGAGGGAAGTGTTATAGGATTTAGGTCTGAAAACACAATAATCGTTAGTTAGTAACGATATCGATGTAATTTGCATGACGAGACACATACAACATAAGAACGAGAAATGTCACCGTCAAGAGTGTGATGCTATTGGTCATCTGCTTCGTCTTCTACTTAATGCCTTTAGACAACTTATGGTACAAGTACACCAAAAAAACGGCCTCCAATTCCAATCACAGACTCGCTCAAATTCGTCAAAATACTACAAGTACATGATATCAGTGTAAGTCGCACTAGTGTCCACAAAAATGGAAGTGTCAACTAGATACAACATATATGCTCTCATAGCACGCGCTCTGTACTGGGCTACCTGCTGGGGATCACCAGCCTACCGTGCTTCCAGTAGTTCATCTGTAAACACCTTCTGTAAATAGCTAAATCTGTCATGATAATCACATATTTTATCCATTTCCTTCAAAGCACTTTCTGGAGTAACTCCTAAGTACTCCACCAACAAATCTAGTGACTCTTTTTTGTTGCACCTCTCATGATCTAAAAACCACTATCTTATTAGAAGATGTAGCAGACACGAGACATCATCAAATGTGATCGTCTTCTCACTATGTGGTAGGTGGAACGATGATGTGTCATGATTCTATCTCTCAACAAAAGCGTTAATCATACGATGATTAACAGTAGTATATCCACATAAGACAAAATATTGTAACCCAGATAGCTGCAATTGCAACAACTCCTAAAACCATGGCTCGGTGGTAGTACTAAATGAGTGATCTTTCTTTCATGATTAATTATCTTAAGCGGATCACATTCTTGCATACATGGATAAACAAAATTGTGTAAATCCAACAAAACTTAACAATAAAATAAACACAAAACTTAACAATAATTAAATACAACATTTACCTCTTAGTCCCATAAATATCTAGCAACATAGTTCAGATACAGAGGTAGCAATGGAAAATTAGAAGGCCCTCCTCTAAAAACCCGTGGCACCTCAGGTGCACTCGGCACAGCCTGTCTAGAGGCAATAAGAGCCTAGGATGTCTCACTCTTTTCCCTATGTACAAATGCATGTTGTGAAACTTTCTCGAGCCTCAACCTAGATCGTCTCTCATCCATTACTCATGTAGAAGAATGAAACAAATGTTAATAATAATGCTTAGGTTAAAAGTTTTTGTAAAAATGCAGACTGGCTAAAACCGGATATGTAGTTCCAGTTTTGAAATGTTGAACAAAACTGAAAATGCATATCTGGTTCGACCTGCAACATTTCCGCTTCATCAATAGCGAAGCTTAGCCCCAATAACCTAAAAAAAAAGTCATTCATCGTTAAAAATATGTATCTAACAGGTTTGTTATGACTTCTAACATTGCAAACACTAAACAAAGTTGAATTTTTGATCCTAAAACAGAATTTGTAGGTAAAATTATATAAACTCTAAAAAGTTCAAAAACAACTTACAAGTGCTGATTTTTTTGCTTTAATATGCTTGAACAATGAAATTTGTTTGATGCTTGATGATTCTTGATGAACTTTTTACAAAATGGGACGACTTTGACACAATGGGGTTTGAGAGAGTTTGGGAGGGTTTGTTGTGTTTTTCAAATGGTTTCTGAAATAAGGAAGGGGAATAGGCATTACGCGTTTAAGTGGCAACACAAACTGGAAATATACATTCAGTTTCAATCGTAAATGCATTTGCCGTTTGTATCTGCGTTATATCTTGTTTTTCTCAGTGTTAAACATTACATGTATTTGGGGTGCAACCGAAAATACAAATACGTTTAGATCGTATACATATTTCTGGTTCGTTTCCCACATTTTCATATGGTCTAGGCAACAATATGTCTGTTCAGGGTGCGTACTGGAAATATATTTCCGGTTTCTAAGGATATTTATGTATTTTTGCGCGGTGAATTAGAAATATATAGGGTGCTTTAAGAAATTCTCTCAGATTTATTTGACAGAATATGTTGGATTGATCCATGTTTTGTCAATTTTAAGTCTGATCTATCAAAAAATTTAAAATTCAAGTTCGATTTGTAACTTGTCAAATATTTATTTTTAGGTTTGAGTTTGATCTTTTTGAAGGTTTGGTTGATCTATTAGCATACAAGTATATGTAGATAAGCAATTCATCTAATGTATTGACTAACAAATTAAAAAACAATGAGGCTAAATATTTGTTTATATGGATTTATTTTAGTTTAAGTAGTGGTATTAATTTTATGAGACTATTTATAGTATTAGTTTTGTGAAACTATTTATTTTTGAGAACTTATGAAAATAATTTATGATATTGTTCATAAAATGTTTTCAACTTATTTTCATAACTTTTTTAATTTAAAGTATAAAATAAAATATAAAAATAGTGATAAATTTATTCATATTTATTTAAATAAGTTGATTAGAGATATATTTTTTTTAAATAGTATGTATTTTAACCTTTTAAATTAAATAGACTTTTAAAAAAACCTATAATTTTCTATTTAAAAAATAGAATTACTTATAATATCCTAAAATTAACCACTACACCCACGTGAAAAACTAAAAATATTTATAAATTTTAGAAATATATATCCGGATGTATCTCATGCACACACAATTTATTTATTTTTGAAATACGCTTCAATTTTATAAATAAATTTATTTTGAAAATATATTTATGAAAAATTTCTAAAAATGCATTTTTGAAACCTACTCTACTCTGTAATATCATTCAGTAATTATGCATTGTTATTGTATAACAACTCTAGCTTCAACAAATTCAATTACACCTTTTTTTCCATCGTATTAAGCCACAAAATTAGTTACACTTTATTATATTTAACATATTTCTAAGTTACTAATATTCAAATATCTCATGTTAGATGATACTAATAGCTTTGAACTATAGATGATATAAAAGGTTACTTTTATAGATTAAATAAAAAAAAATAATTAATGTGTCTTTAAAATATAAATTAAGTAACAGTTACACTAGAACTTTTTTATCTTGTAAAATGAATTTGAAAAGAAAGGGGACAAACCATGAATTTTTTAAATCAAAATAATCATGTTTTTCAACAAAATTTAACAAATAATCATCTTTTTCAATTAATTTTTAAAGTATCTATGATTCAAACAAATTTTTTTGTAACACATACTACACGTGAATTCAATTAGCAACTCCATTAAATAAATAAGAATTCTAACTAATTGAATTGACGACTTTACTATGTCTAATAAATTGAATTAGCGATTGTGTATCGGTCTTAAGAGTAGTCGTCAGTTCATCTAGCTCTTATGTGTTGTAGATTATTTTTTAAAATTTTAATCAATTAATTATTAAAAATAATTGAACAAAATTAATAATATTTAATTTAAATCAGATTACATACGAGAATATTTTTTACACTAACGACGATGATCCGCTTGATCATATATGTTACTGGTTCCATATCTACAAGTATCATTTTTCGTATCGGTCTCTGTTGATTCACCCTAAATGTTTGATACGAAGTCCCTGGAACATCAATTCTCTAATAAACTCTTGATGTTCTAGAGACATTGTATCAAACACCTAAGGTGAGTCAACAAAGGGTGATATGAAAAAGGTTATTTAGAAAACATAGAATCAGTATCATGTATGATCAAACGGGTCATTGTCGTTAGCGTAAAAAATGTTCTCGTATGTAATCCAATTTAAATGAAATATTATTAGATTTTATTCAATTTTTTATATTAATTAATTATATTAAAATAAAAACTGCAACGCTTAGGAGCATGATGAATTGGCGACTACTCCTAAGACTTTTATATAGTCGCCAATTCAATTGGCTAGAAATAGTGGAGTCTCTAATTCAATTGTTTAGACATAGTGCAGTCGTCAATTATATTAACTAGAACTCTTATTTTTTTTAATAGAGTCACCAATTAGATTGACATGTGCTATGCGTTGTAATTTTTTTGTTTGAGGCATTATTACTTTAGAAATTAATGAGAAAAAATGATTATTTAAAATTTTTTGTTGAAAAACTTGATTATTTTGATAAAAAATTCACAAAACCATAAATAAATATATTTTGATGCCATAATCTAAAAAGGATTGTTATATATATATATGATGAGGAATATTCCTACTCCAAAAGTAAATTATTGACACTTATTCCACATCTTGACCATTAATTCTTTTCAATCTACTAGTTAAGAATAATAAGTAAATGTTTTCTCTCTCTACATTTAATTACTTATTATTCTTAACCATTATATATATATATATATATATATATATATATATATATATATATATATATATATATATATATATATATATATATATATATATATATATATATATATATATATATATATATATACACTCACACATATGAACCTAAGTCAATAAGTGCCTTTCCAATTTTCATATTACCCATAGAGACATGTAATACAATCACTTTAGGGTCCGCTTCCTTCATGGGTAAGTTCTTTAGATTTTCCTTACTTGATTCATCCTAATGTCCTTCTTTATATGGTCCTTTTGCTTCTTCTTTCTATTTTTAACCATTAGATTGAGAAGAATTAATGGTCAAAATATGGAATAGATTTTAATAACTTACTATTGAAGTAAGAATATTCCTCCTAAGTAAATAAGTGCGTTTTCAATTTTCATATTACCCATAGAGACATGTAATAAAACCACTTTAGGTCTGCTTCCTTCATGAGTAAGTTCTTCAGATTTTCCTTACATGATTCATCCTAAAATCCTTCTTCATATGGTCCTTTTGCTCCTTTTTCCTTGGATTTGACAACAATCACTTCTTCTCCAAGAACAACATTCCAGTCTTCCTTTGGATTGTTCTTTGTGTTTGCACTGAATATGTTACTTGGGAGATTTGAGAACTTCTTGTCTAATTGACCCACACACGTTTCAAAGTTTTTAATGAATGCTTCAGAATTTTTGTGATTGGCCATAAACACTTGTATGAATTGATTGGGCATATCCTCGAATTTTGTTATTCTGTTTTGTTATGGAGGTGCTTATGAGTAATGTTGAAAATGCTATCTATGGGATGGAAAATTCTCGAATCTCAATCCTGATTAAAATTGTTGTTATATGGGAAGTTATTATTCTAATATTGCCTAAACCTATGATTTTCTACATAATTTACTTCCCCATTAGTATGGGAGAATCTGGTTGGATGGTACTTCATGCATTTCCTTCAGTTGTTGTGGCAACTTTGACAATTGTTTGGTCCGTTCATCCTCCATTTGAGTTAAGAACTTGTTTTGAGAAAGATTGTCATCATTAGTATTTAGTTCTATGATATTGTTATTCCATTGGGATATGTTTCTATTGTGTTGTCCTTGGTGTTCATTGAGTTTCATGCGCTCAATGATTGTTGTTGCATCATCCACACTTTTGGATATAATAGAACCCTCACCAGTAGAATCTAGCAATAAATTGAGTTGTTGTTGACGTCCATTTCTGAAGATGTGTATTTGCGATATTTCATCAAAATCTTGGTTTATGCATCATCTCATCATGGATTTATACTTTTCACATGCCTCATAGAGAGCTTCTGTTACGTCTTGGGAAAACACCGCAATTATTGTCTTGGCTTCCATGAATTTATTGTGAGGAAAGAATCTATTCAAGAACTTTTCCTCCATCAAGTTTCAGCTTGTCATTGTTGATGTGAGTTGGTCTAGATACCACTCCTTTTCTTTTCCAATCAGAAATTATGGATACAATCGTAGGAATATCGCCTCATCCTCATTTTATCGAGCTCCCAATGTTCATGTAATTTCATAGAATTTTGTGAGGTATGTATACGAGTCTTCATGATCTAACCAGCAAAAGGGCTAGCATACAAATTTGCAATAGTCCTGTTTTCATTTCACTTTGTCGGACATTCCTTTGCGTTTTAGCGAGACGAGCTAGACATTTGGGACTATGTTGACACAAAATTCCATCATTGTTGTTTCCATTGTTTTTGGTGTTGTTGTCAACTTCATCCGTGGTTATTTGTTTTGTGATAAAAGACTCTCCTAGATCTACCCTTTTGGATCTTTGTTTCTTTTTCCTATTTTTAATGAGGTTTTTGCATGCAATTCTTTCGATTTCAGAATTGAATACCATTTTTTCTGCTGGAACCTTACCTCACATAAACTAGTAAAAATAAACTGATTCTAAATGTTAATGGGTTCGTGTTTATAAACAAAATTTAGAACTATTAACAGATATACATAGATATAAACAATACTTAAAATAATAAAAACTATGTTATATCTTTAAAAGTAGCACCAATTCCCGACAGCAACATCATTTTGTTGTGTCTATAATAAAAGTAAGTTTTACAATTATCATATCCATAGAGACTGGTGGTTTCAAAGACCGTTCAACAATTTTTAATATTTTAAGTAGAGAAATGGTTGTGTATTTATTATGATGCTTGAAAATTAAATGGCATGAAAATAAATAACAAAAAGTAAAATGGATGTTTCGTTGTTAAAAATGAGAAAACTTTATTTCGGTAGATTTCATCATTACGTATTTGTCATGCACATCCATATGACAGTAATATGTTCCTCTACTCAGCTATTGATATTACCACCTATTTATCTCATTCATATCTTCTTCCGGTCTCAACGCCATGATATCATTGTATTAACCAATAACTGATATATCTAACTATTAATCAACATAGAGCATTAAGTTCCAACAATTATAAAACAGAAAGACTCCACACCGATCCATACTACAATACATGCATATATTGAACCTAATCCTATCTAGGTGCTATCATATAATAGATGACTATCTTAGACCAAGTAATGATAAGAAAATTTCAATGTCATGCCACAACATGAAAACATATTTTAGACAATAAAGCTAAAACAAACATTAAGATTAAAGAGTGATCAATATTATAGCATGAGTATAATTACATAGAAAGTCATGACTTTTTTAACACATGAATATAATGACTACATCTAACCCCCAAAAAAGAGATTTTAGCTACACTTACGCACAGTTAGCATAAATGCAAGTAACTCTATGAAGTCAATCTTGGGAGTGTGATCTTCCCTGTCACTTGAGCAACGCTTATGCCTTCAGACTTCCTTTCTTATTCCTAGTTGTAGACCAAAGTGAATCTACTCCAATTCCACACTACCTCAATCTATCAAAACTCCATTTTCAATGAATTAATTTTTATTTATTTATAAGAAGAATTATGGGGTTCTCGCTAAGCACATTATCATTGCGCCTAGAGTTCTTACCCTACTCTGCCAACTTTTCCCAACCAATTTTTCTTTCTCAGCAAGGAATGCTTGCATGCCTGCTATGTGTCCTTGGCCTCCTTAGCTCTCCCAATGCACTACCCCTTCGACTAGCAAGCTAACACTTGCTTGAACATGCCGTAGTTATAGCTGGTTGTGCCATCATGTGCCTAGCGTGCCTATGCTAGGCCTAGAGAGCCTTGTCTCTTCAGAGTTTTACTTTAGTATGGTTTCTTCTTGCTGAATCTTGGTTTTCTAGTTCTTTTTACATGTTTTTGATTAATGCATATAAGAAAAGTCCAAACATGTGTTTTCTTACTTTTCATAGATAAATCAGAGGGGGGAGGGGGGGGGGGGGGGGGGGTGTTTCAATTGCTTGTAAAATAAGTCAACAACTATCAACATATTTAATGTAAGTTTGGAATTATCAATGGGGTGAGCATAATTTAGGGTACGAGCCTAAAACATTGGCACGTCCCACAAAACTGAGATCATGGCGATGCAGGCCCGCATGTATTGCATATTTTAATCCTAAAATAGCAAAAATTTAAGTTAATGCATGAGCGCATAAAAGTCTGCAAAAAATAGGATGGGGAAAGACGAGAACATTAAAGGATGCAAGCTTAAAACTTTGGCCCGCTCCTATAAAAGTTCGGGAAAAGCGCACATGCTTGACGGGCCGTATCCATTTTTCCACCCCTAGTGAAATGTGACAGACTTACATAACACCTTACGTTATCTCGGAAGTCCAACCAATGTAAAAATTCTATTTTAATCGATGTGGAAAGTATTTTATGTAGTAGTGTATGTGTTGTACCCAAAAAATTTCCATCTCTTTTCTCAAGACATTTCTCACCAAAAATCTCAAATGCTCAAGGGTTCTCAAGGGTTTGATCAGACAAGCTCACCTCCTAAGCACTGAGCCTCCAAATTAGGGTTTTGGTTTTCTCAAGGACAATTGGAATTTGATGCTTAAAATGAATTTCATGGTTCACTATAGGTCTCCAAGATTATTCATACCAAGTTTCAAGTCTTGCATCACAAATTTTCCCAGTCAATTGCTCAGATGACTAAAAATCACCTGTATTGGGTAAAAAGTTACTGTGGTCAATATATAGTCAAACTTCGTGATTTTTGAAAAAAATAAACATTTTGAGGTCATATTCATCAATTGATCAAGTGTTAATCACAATGCCTCGAGAAAAGCACTCAAATCATCAAAGGGGCAAAATTGTCAAAACTAGAGTTTTGAATGAGAATGACTGATCAATGACTTTTGACCTAGTACATGACCTAATGGCTTGAAGCATCATATAAAGGACTCAAACACAACATGTTGACTTAATTTCATGGCTCAAATCATTTCTCAAGATCAATGGATTGATAGTTGAAATTTGATCAACTGAGGAAAAGTCAACTGATACACAAAAAGTCAAACTTTGACTTTTTGATTAACATTGATATTCAAAGATTAAGATTCATCAAGACATTCAAAAATATCAAACTTGATCATAAAGAATCAAGAAAGTCAAGAAAGTCCACAAAAAGTCAAAGTTTCCAATACTTAGAAAAATTCTGTGTTTTTGACATTGATAATTTCACTACTTCATGACAATTTTTCACCAAGATGCAGGATGATTCAAGGAAAACTTTCAACATGAAAGTTGTAGATATTTATGAATTATACAACTTTGTCCCTTAGGGTTGATGTCCCAAAAATGCTTCGATTTGAAGATATAGGCTCATGAAGTCATGCCATTTTTACTAAAACACTTAGTGAAATTTTCATAAAGTTAGGCAGATTTTTTGTCCCAACTTATTGAAATTTTTTCACCAAGTTCCAAGTTTATTTAGCTAAAGTGGTCAACATGAAGGTTGTATAAAATGTTTTAAGCTTTCCAAAATGTCCAAGAACTTGAAGAGATCATGCTTGAGCTAGAAGTTTCGAAGAGATGAAGTTGGACATCCATTCTTGAATTTTAGGTCATCTTCATGAAGGACACATAACCAAATCCCACAACTATGCTGCATAATCTTACTTTGCAGGCCTCTTGACTTGTAAATCTATCCATAATCATATGTTTACACAACTAATTGAGCTATGATCCAAGAGCTTGAGCCATTGTCCAAGTGATCATTCCATTAATGGAACAAAGTTCACACTTCCATTTTGGAAAAGTGACTTTGATCACAAAGTCATCTTGTCTTGAGCCTCTAACTTGTTTGTTCTGATCACACTCAACATGTATGATAAGAAGAAACATATTTAAAGCCTCTAGCCACCCTACAAGCCCTTGTACCATTGCATTGGAACCATGTTTGTCAAGCTTGCTTCAAAATCAAGTCACATAACCATAACATGTGATCTCTTGATTCTGATTGTTTCAAGCTCCCAAACCTTTCCTCTATAAATAGAGAAGCCATTTGTAACCTAACACACGATATGACAAGCCCTCAAACTCTCTCAAATTCCCTGAAACTCAGAACTAGCACATAAACCTCCATTGTTGCAACTTCTGGCCAAAAACATCAAACTCACAATCCACTCGTGTGTTTCCTCTCTAAATCAATCACAAAGCTTCCACACATAATACACAACTCACCCTCATCCCTGTTTCATAACTGTAACTCCATCTTAATCATCCTCCAAACTCAAAAACTCAGCTCTGCAACTTGACTTCTCCAGCATGATTCAGGCACTTTCAGCACAAAGTAAAAGTTGCATTAGCTTCCTAGGAGTCCAGTGAAGCTATCCAGATCATCACCATACTTCCAGGGGTGCTAAAACTCCATACAGATTTCCAGTTTTGAGGTAAGTTTTCTCAACTTTGAACTCTCTCTACAAGCATCATTAATGGTTACTTTGTGAATGAAAAATGTAGACATCATAGCCCTGAAGCTAACCACGCCTTTAGCTTTCATTTATGTTGCCTGAGTGATGTGAATTTTGAGTTTGAACTTTCTGAAAAAATTAGGTTTTATTTGGTACCAAACAAAATTCATGTTCATCTTTGATTTATAGCTTTAGTCATTTATATGGTTGGATTCGTTGTGAAAAATAGAACAACTTTTACGTTTACAATTTTGAAAATGGTTGAGAAATGAGCAAGTTCAAAAATTCAAAAATGCAACAATGAAGATGCTGGTGCGAGGTTAGGGATGAAGTACCATAAGAAAATAGTTTATTTTATATTGTGTTGAAGTTGTATTATTCACGGATGAAACAACCACCCCAGTGGCATGAGAAGCGCGCGTAATACATTGATCTATAGGGACCTGGGTTCGATCCCCAGTGGTACCCTTTTGTTTTTCACTTATTTTCTTATTTCAGATTCGGTACATGCAAGCAAGGCGCACCTATCATGAGCCACATATCAACACCCCCAGATCATCATTCACCTTCATCCAGCGCATCATATGAGCAAGCCCATGATGCACTTCAGAAGACCATCCCCACGGGATCAGCAAGCGCTTGGACTTTGTTTCTAGGCCTTTGATTGAATTTCTTTCTAATACCCCCTTTCTACTAAAAAGGAGCACAGACCCAATGATCTTATTTATTTTTTATTTTTTTTTCTGATTTCAAACAAAAACAGACTTGGTTGTTTTACTAATTCTTAACCCCCATTCTACTTTTCAAAACCGCAGCCCAATATTTTTATTTTCTTTATATTTTCTTATTTTTATTTATTTATTTATTTTTTATTTAATCAAAAATACCAAAAAATATATATTTCCTTAAATAATTAAAAATATTTTAATTTAAATACTTGATTTTATTTTGTAATTAAATTAAATTCTATTAGTTCTTTTATATTATCAAAAACATTATCTTAACATTAACATTCAAACTATTTTCTAAACAAAATTACTTAGACTTAGGTTCTATTTTCTTCTTAAATTCAATTGACTTAGATTTTAGGTTTTGTTAACTTCTCTTGTAATTAAAATTAATTAGTTTAATTAGGTCAATCTCTAAAACCTTTTCAATCAAAAACCCTAAAAACAATTTCTTCTTCATCTTTACATTTTGTACGTTCTATCATTATTCATGTATATGGTTTGTAATAGATAACTAGGGCTTTATTTCTTTCATCCCCCTATTCACAAACTTGTACCCCCCATTCCCAAAGCGTTGTAATAGCGTAAGACATTTAAATTCCATAATTTACCGCTTTCCTTATTTGTTAGTAATTAGGGTTTGCATGACAAGACTTAAAATCAAACTTAGCAAAACCCTAATCCAAAGACAATATATTTGAAAACAAAACACTTTACACATATGCACCTCTAGGGTAATCCACACTTGTTTCCTCAGATATAAACAGTCATGTCCCTCGAACGTGGGATGTTTTGACAAAGACCCTCGATTAAAAGATCGTAGTCCCTCGATGACCCTTCAATGTTGCCTTCGGTAAACGATCTTAGTCCCTTATGAGAATTGCTAAAAATATCTTACAAGTTGCCTTCTATGACTGTGCAATGACCCACGATTGTCTCTCACATCCAATGATAAGTCTTTCTACCAATCAATGGTAAAATAACACTATCTAAAGGAGGAGGAAAAGAACAAATAATTTTTGAGTAGGTAGATTGCTCGTAATTCCTTGCTCACAAACAAAATCTTTACACCTTACACTTTCAAATATCTTTAAAAAACAAACATTTTGTATACATTCTCAACGATACAGGAATCATTACAAAATCGCCTTACATTGGCATTTTCAAAACATCTTTCCAAACATTCCCCTTTCAACAAATATTTTCAAAACTAACACTTTGTATACATTCTCAACGATACAAGAATCATTACAAAGTTTTCCGAATTTAGGCGTTTTCAAAACATTTTCAAACTTACCCAAACACAAAGCATTTCAAAGTGAGCTAGCAATTAAGAGCCCGCAGATAACTACAAATGAAAAGGGTGCTAACACCTTCCCTTTTCATAACCTACCCCTCAAACTCATGAAAATTATCAAAAGGTCTTTACGTTTCTTTCGCCCTTTCCTTTATTGGTTAAAAGAAAAGTCAGTGGCGACTCTTGCTATCCGCAACATTTGCGATAAAATGCAAAACACCTAAGTCAGTTCTCCGACTGTATTACAAAACTGGCGACTCTGCTGGGGACATAACTAAAGTGGGGTTACCTTAAGAGCTAGATCACCTTTATTTCTTTACCTGTTTTCCTTGTTTGCTTTACATTTTGGGTTATGCTTGGGTTTATTTCTTGTATAGATCTTATACCCAAATCTGGGGCATTTTAGGTAAGTAGAAATAGATCGTGGAAATTGTACGGCATAGACCAATATGGTTGAAGTGATGGCTACGTTACTGTGACACATTTGTGGGCATCCGTGTCCCTTGAGTTGAATCAAGGAGAATACGAGGCTGTTGTATGGTGTCATAAAACACTAACTGATGATAGAACCTTAGTTGAACAACCTAGCCATTAGAAAGTAGTGAGATAGCTAGATTTGGTGTAGACTAAAGTTGGTTGATACTCGATACTACACTTATTGAGATTGGACTTTTGGGACATTTTGGTCGCGAAAAACAGATTACTTGTGCTGAAACAATGCCTGATGAAGAAATATCAATGATATTGAGATTCCTTAGAACTCGATTATTTCTTTTAGGACATGTTGAACCAACTAAAATTCAAGAGGATACTTACCTATAAACCTCATGCAATCCTAAACCTAAGGACTTGTGTGCTTTGTGTGTATATGATTATTTGTTCATAACATCATAAACATCATGACATCATGCCATATCATTTTCATTAACCATTTCAAGGACCTATGGATTTACCTTTGTTCTGTTTTGTTGGATACGACTTCCGTTCGCAGAAATACCATCCGAATTAGCTTTGTAAGGGTGCCTCCTCAACTCAAAGAGTTAGCATCAAAGGTTTTTGAGAATTCTCCGCTCACCAAAAGACATGGTCGACTTCTCAATCTGGTTACCTCAAGCTTTAAAAAAGACATGATGTGTGTTCTCTTTCAATTCTTTGATCCTAAACATCATTGTTTCACCTTTCCTGATTACCAATTGGTGCCCACATTGGAAGAATTCTCTCAACTGTTAGGAGTAACTGTGCTTGATCAAATTCCATTCACTGGTTTAGAGGAAACTCCAAAACCTGAAGTTATTGCCAAGGCCTTGCATTTGAAGAAGTCCGACATTGTATCTAATTGGGAAACAAGGAGTGAAGTTGAGGGTTTTCTAGCTAAGTTTCTGTTAGAGAAGGCTCAACTGTTTTGGGATGCTTTGGATTTGCAAGCTTTTGAAGAAGTCTCGGCTCTTCTAATCTATGGGTTAGTACTTTTCCCTTATCCAGACCAACTCATAGATGTGAATAATGTCAAGATTTTCCTTTCTCGTAACCCTGTGCCTACTTTACTTGGAGACATTTTGCATACTCTTCACACTCGTACCATGAGGAAGAGAGGGGCTCTCATGTGTTGCATACCGTTGCTATCTAAGTGGTTTATTTCGCACCTTCCCCGGTCAGTATTGAAGAATGAACAAGGTTTGATTTGGTCTCAAAAGATGATGTTACTCTCTCATTCTGATATCTCTTGTTGTTCTCGATCTTAAGAGGACATTACCATCATTGACAGTTGTGGGGAGTTCCCTAATGTTCCACTCTTGGGCATTAGGGGAGGTATTACTTATAACCCTTCTTTGGCTCTACGAAAATTTGGCTATGCTCGAAGAGATGGTCCTCATGATGCACTCATCCATGGTATTATGTTCGACTACGAGAACGATGTCCAAGGTTATTGTCAAAGGTTTGTACGAGCTTGGGGAATGGTAAACAAGGTTGATAGCAATACTTTGGGACATAAGAACTCTATTCCTTTGGAGCCTTATCTCAAATGGGTGCGAGCTCGCGCTAAAAGTCTCGTGATGCCATATCCAGCTATCCTACCAATATTTATGGAGCCTGTTGCTGAGGGGGATATTCCTTATACCATTCTCCATCCTGACATGCCTATCGACCTCGAGGAATTACAGAGATCGTGGATTTAACTCAAGGGAGAATGAGACACATTTGAAGCTCGATTCTATGCAAGCGAGAAGAAAGTGTTGGAGATTACCAAGCAACTTCACGAGGAGCAAAGCCTGAATGTCTACCTCGACACAAAGAGGAAGCGCCCGTGAGAGACTTGAGTATTTTGTTTTAGGAGTCTATTTTGTTGTCTCTTTGAGAACTTTTTGCTTTCCTATTGTAAGCCCAAGAGGCAGTTGTAACTCTTGAACTTATTAATACAATTGTTGTTTTTGTTTCCTTTTTGGCTAGAAAATTTAAATTCCTTAAGGTCCTTAAGAACATTACATTCGCATGTCATACATCATGTCATAAGCAGGTTTTCTGACACAGGTTTCTTCATCTCTTTACTATTTATTTAAGTACAAGATGGCTCTAGAGAAAACCGTCAAAGATCTGCAAACTCAACACGCACAGTTCCAAGAGACTCTCCTCAACCTAGCTAAAGGACATCAAGAAATGATGGTACTCCCTACCACCAAAAAGAAGACCAAGAAACGGGCTGTTATCCTCAACATGGGAAGAAGGTTCAAGGGGCCCGCCCGACTGACTCAAATAGAAGAGGCTTCTTCTGAGGAAGAAGACAATAAAGAAGAGGAAGTTAGAAGCACCAGGGCCAGGGGTGGAAATAACCAGATTACTGAGGACGAAGATTATTCTGAAGAGAAGTATCCACCAGCAGATGAGAAATACAAACATCTGGAAGACCGACTTAAGGCTGTAGAGATCCAAATAGTGCCTGATTTGAACTTTAGAGACTTAGGTCTGGTCCCTGGGGTGGTCATTCCCCACAAATTTAAGGTTACTGTCTTTGCTAAATACGATGGGGTCTCCTATTCAAAGATGCATCCAAGGTCTTATGTCTGCAAGATTTAACCACACACCGCCGATAGGAAGTTATGGGTGCACTTCTTCCAAGAAAGCTTATCTGGAACACAATTGGAATGATTATATCAACTTGAGGGGACTAATATCCACACTTGGGAGGATTTGGTTACTTCCTTCTATAGAGAATACTGATACAACGCTGATCTTGCACCAACCCGTGTGCAATTACAAAATATGACTATGGGTTCAAATGAAGGCGTTAAGGAGTATGCTCAAAAATGGAGAGACCTGGATGGAAGGGTGCAACCTTCGTTGACTGACCGAGAATTGGTGGACATGTTCATGGGCATCTTGACTAGTCCATTCTTTAATTTGCTGATTAGGAGTTCTTCGTCATGATTTACCGAGTTGATTTTGAGTGGTGAACATGTTGAAAGTGGAATCAAGAGCCGAAAGTTCCCAATAGCCTCAACCTCCACTGCTGTAAAGAAACCATTTGTTGGTAAGAAGGAAACTAATGTTGTTTATGAACAAAGGAGCCATATAAAAATGATCGTCATCAGTCGGTAAGTGTAATATTGATTTCTAACCCAACCCCAGTTCAATGACCACACCAACAAAATAATCAACAAAGGCCAAATGCCCCAAGAAGGCAGTTCACTTGGATCAACATGCCATTGTCTCAATCTTTACAACATCTGTTGAAAGCACAATTGATAACACTATGGGATCCTCTGCAAAATCCCAACACATTATCTCCGAACTATAACCCAAATGTAAGGTGTGTATACCATTCCAATAGTCCTGGGCACAACACCAATGATTGTTGGGTCCTAAAAAGCAAAATCCAAGATTTGATTGACAACAAGGTGATTTATTTTGACCCTCCAGAAACCCCTAATGTGATTACCGCACCCATGCCCAGTCATGGTAAAAGTATTAATGTTGTTGACGATGCTTCCTATGTCTCCTCTATCAGTGATTTGACTACTCCCTTGATGATCGTTAAGAAGAATCTGGTAAGATCCGGTTTATTTCCAGGCTGCCTTGAAAATTGTTACGATCGTGCTTCTCAAAATAATGGCTGTATGTGGCTGAAGAAAGGTAGCCGACGTCTGATTGATAGCCATGAAATTCTGTTTGAGAAAACTCCGTCCGTGAAGAGTTTTCCTGAAAGTACTTTCCATGAGTTGAGAATTGAAGATGTTTCCATAATCACCATTTCTAATACTCCTATTAGGATAACCTCCAAAGGCCCTATAAGGATTCTTGCTGAGCCAAGAGTGGCTCCCCTGATTATCACTACACCGGGGCCAATCCCCTATTCATATGACAAAGTTGTGCCCTGGAACTATGGGGCAGAAGTTTATTATCATGGTGTCATGCAAGAGACATGGATTAATGAAAGTGAAGATCTTGATATTACAAACATTTCCGAAACTAGTAAGGTCACTAGGACATGAAGGATCTTCTCTTCGGAGATCTCTCCTCCAACAACTACTACAACACCTGTGCATATTCCTGCTGCTAGACCAACTGCTGATACCCGAGGTAAAGAGAAAGTCACTGAGCCTGCCCTGACAGAGGCACCATCCAAAGATGTTACAATTGAAGACCCATCTAGACAAGATATGGAAGAAATTATGAAGATCATCCGAAAAAGTGACTACAAAATAGTCGAATAACTAGGGTAGACACCCTCAAATATATCCATGCTATTCTTATTGTTATACTTCGAAGCACATGACCAAGCTCTACTGAAATTCCTGAAGAACGCCCATGTACCACAAGAAACTACCGTTGATCAATTTTAGAATTGTGTTGCAAGCATAACTGCTGATAATGGCTTGGGATTTTCTGATGCAGATTTAACTCCGGTAGGGAAGAATAATAACAAGTATCTTCACATCTCTATTGAATATAAAGGCACCACTCTGGCGCATGTGTTAGTAGATATTGGGTCCTCCCTCAATGTTTTACCCAAAGGTGCTTTGGACAGGCTGGACTGTGAAGGACTGGTGCTGAAACCCAGCGATATTGTGGTAAGAGCCTTCGATGGGTCAAAGAGGATGGTCCATGGAGAGGTTGATCTCCCGATCAAGGTGGGATCTCAAGTCTTCAATTCAACATTTTATGTAATGGATATCTGCCCGACCTATTCTTGCTTGCTCGAACGCCCATGGATTCAAGGGGTAGGTGCAGTTACCTCTACATTACATCAAATTCTAAAATACCCAGTGAAAGGGAAGGTTATCACAGTCTGTGGAGAGAAAGAATATATGGTCAGTCATTTGAATTCTTTCAAATACGTTGAAATGGATGGAGAATTAATTGAAACCCCCTGTCAAGAATTTGAGGTAATCCTTCTGATGATTGCTGTTGCTAAAGCTACTATTCTTGAGATCTCTAAGAGCACACCAAAAATGGCCTCTCTGAAAGATGCAAGGGCTGTTGTAGAAGATGGAGGCTGCACTATCTGGGGACAACTTCCTGATATCCCCTATAAATATGACAAATTTGGATTTGGTTTCACTTCAAAGGATCAAAAAGAGGTTCTCCGTGTTCACGCTGGAGGACCACCTCTCCGTATTAGCAACAATGAAGTCAATGCTCTGGAAGAAACTAATAATGATGGTGACTTGGACGACTGGATATTCCCAACTGCTGATGATGGACTTAGCAACTGGAAGGCCAAATACTTCATCTCAATCTCCTTCAGCCAAGAGTAATTTCTATTTTCCTATTTTTATTGCTTTAAGAAGTTTGTATGTATAATTTCCTTTAAAATAATGACTTTAAACCATATGCCTTGCTCGGGGCACAATGGTCCATTTGTTAAGGGTTGTCATTTCATATACCATATGCTCATTTAATGAAAACATTGGAAAATTTTGAATTTAAATTTTGCACTCCTTGTCTTTCTTTTATTTGACTGCATTTTCAAAATAACCATGTGACTTTACATGCACACACACATTTGCAGATCCACATCCACTCCGAATCTCATTGACAACGATTCTGCTATTGCCGTTTATGACTTTGAAAATCCAATCTATCAATCCCGAGATGAAGGTGAAGAATATTGTGAGATACCTGGAGAACTCTCCAGACTCTTGATACAAGAGGAAAAGGCTATCCAACCGCACGAAGAGCCGATAGAAGTGATAAACTTGGGTATTGAGGCAGATACGAAAGGAGTCAAGATTGGCGCCAACCTGGAAAATAGTGTCAAGAGCAGATTGGCTCAGATATTGCATGACTATGTTGAGGTATTTGCTTGGCCCTACGAAGATATGCCAGGGCTCGATACTGATATTGTGGTTCATCGTCTGCCAGTGAAAGAGGGCTATTCTCCGATCAAACAAAAGGTTCGTCGCATGGGTCTTGATATGTCTGAGAAGATCAAGGATGAGGTAATGAAATAGTTCAATACATGTTTCTTGGCAGTGATGTCGTATCCCCAATGGGTTGCAAATGTTGTTCTAATGCCGAAGAAAGACGGTAAGGTCCATATGTGCGTAGATTACATGGATTTAAATAAGGCAAGCCCCAAAGACGACTTCCCTTCCACATATTGATGTCTTGGTTGACAACACTGCTCAATACAAGGTATTTTTCTTCATGGATGGCTTCTATGGGTACAACCAAATCAAAATGGCGCCCGAAGACATAGAGAAGACTACTTTTGTCACACAATAGGGCACCTTCTGTTATAAGGTCATGCCTTTTAGGCTGAAGAACACAGGCACAACTTATCAACGGGCTATGTTGGCTCTGTTTCATGACATGATTCATCATGAGATAAAAGTCCACGTTGATGACATGATAGCAAGATCTAAAACTAAGGAAGAACACCTTGATCATCTGCACAAGCTATTTGAAAGGCTGGATAAATATAAGCTGAGGTTGAATCCCAACAAATGCATCTTTGGGGTGAGATCTGGAAAGCTCCTAGGCTTCGTTGTCAGTGGCAAAGGAATTGAGGTCGATCTTACCAAAGTCAAAGCTATCCAAGAAATTCTAGCTCCTCGTACTGAGAAGGAGGTCAGAGGTTTCTTAGGACGACTCAACTACATTTCCTGATTTATCTCTCGCCCGACTGCTACTTGTGAACCAGTCTTCAAGCTATTGAAGAAATATCAAGTAGTAAAATGGAATGACGACTGCCAAATAGCTTTTGAAAAGATCAAAGAATACTTACAAGAGCCTCCAACCCTGATGCCACCAGTTGAAGGAAGACCTCTGATCATGTACGTAACCGTGTTAGAGAATTCAATGGGGTGTGTGCTGGGGCAACATGACGAGTCTGGTCAAAAAGAGCATGCAATATACTACCTTAGAAAAAAGTTTATCGACTGTGAAACAAGATATTCGCTGCTCGAGAAAACTTGTTGCGCTTTGGCATGGGTTGCTCGCCGACTAAGACAATATATGTTGACTTATACTACTTTATTGATCTCTAAGATGGATCCCATCAAGTACATCTTTGAGAAGCCAACTCTCTCCAGAAGGATATCCCAATGGCAAATGATCTTGACTGAATATGACATTCAGTACACTACTCAAAAAGCAATAAAAGGAAGTGTACTGGTAGATCATTTGGAGTATCAAGCTGTGGACGACTACCAATCTATGGACTTTGAATTCCCGGACAAGAATATCATGTTGATTATAGATTGTTAAAAGCCTGGACTGTATGAAGGACCTGAGCCAGAATCCCAATGGACTATGGTTTTTGACGAATCTTCCAACGCGCTGGGTAACTGAATTGGTGCTATGATCATTTCCCCTGAAGGTTGCCATACGCTTTTCACTTCCAGACTCTGCTTTGACTGTACCAATAACATGGCTAAGTACGAGGCGTGCATCTTAGGTCTTAAAGCTGCTATTGACTAAAGAATCAAATTCTTAAGTGTATATGGAGATTCAACTTTAGTAATCAATCAAGTTAAAGGAGAGTGGGATACAAAACATCCAAATCTTATCCCTTACAAGAACTAGTGCAAACCTTAATCCCGTACTTTGAAGAGGTTACCTTTGAACATATTCTGAGGGAAGAAAATCAGTTGGCGGATGCTTTAGCTACCATGTATTCTATGTTCAAGGTCAGATGGGACAACGAAGCTCCCAGAATTATTGTCGAAATATTTAACGAACCAACACACTGCTATGAGATAGACACCGATGGAGTAGAGGAGAAGCCTTGGTTTTACGAAGTGAAAAGATATCTTGAAACTCAAGTGTATCCCGAAGGGGCGTCAATCAATGACAAAAAGTTCCTATGGAGGTTCTCTGCCAAGTTCTTCCTGAGCAACAGAATTCTATACAAGCGCAACCATGATTCAACTCTGCTTCGTTGTATGGATAAGAAGGAAGCAGAGAAAATTATGGAGGACATGAACAAAGGCATCTTTGGTACTCACTCTAGTGGACATACTATGGCCAAGAAGATTCTGAGAGTTGGCTACTATTGGTCGACCATGAAAGCCGATTGTCACCTCCACTCGAGGACTTGCCATAAGTGCCAAATTTATGCTGATAAGGTTCATGTGTCTCCAATACCTTTGAATGTCATGACCGCCCCTTGGCCCTTTTCAATATGGGGAATCAATATGATTGGAGAAATCAAACCTACTGCCTCTAATGGACATCGTTTCATTCTTGTCGCCATTGACTACTTTATCAAGTGGGTTGAAGCAGCTTCATTTGTCTCAGTTACCAAGAACGTCGGGGCCCAGTTCATCAAGCATAACCTCATCTGCTGGTATTGAAGTGGTGAAAAACACAAGAAGGGGGGGGGGGGGGGGGGTTGAATTGTAAAACTGAAATCTAAAGCAATTAACAAGATATTTTTATCCTGGTTCGTTTGATCTCAAACTACTCCAGTCCACCCGTCAAGGTGATTTCGCCTCTCTCCAACGAGGTCTTAATCCACTATATTCAACTGAATATTACATACTGCTTTAACAACTGCTAAAGCCTTCTTGATTCAAACCACAACCCGGTTTGTCAAGGTAACACTTTCTTACAAAGAGATAAAACTATGTGTGTGGATGTTTTCTACAAAACTTTATCACAACTGTGATGTATACACAAATTGAAGCTTAGAAACTAGATTGCTAAACAGTAATGGAATATCAGAGTGTGTGGTTTAGCAAAACTGAGAGAACGAAGATTATGGTTTAGCTTTTGTGCGTGTAGAGATTTGGAGAGCATTAACCATTTCAATCTTCAAAGCCTTGTTTATATAGCACTGAGATGATGAACGTTGGATGCAATATTCTTGATTCAATGCTAATAACAAACTTTCCTTATTGAGCAGATCTTGTCTGGAATGAGGCCGTTGGAATTAATTTGCTTTCAATGCACAGTACCGTTGCTTCCTTAATGCAAGTTCTGGCTTGGCTCATTCTGACTCTGCTTCGCTGCTGATGAACTATTG
The DNA here is from genome assembly GCA_948472305.1 of Vicia faba. Taxonomy (NCBI): domain Eukaryota; kingdom Viridiplantae; phylum Streptophyta; class Magnoliopsida; order Fabales; family Fabaceae; genus Vicia; species Vicia faba. The sequence goes on along the minus strand of OX451737.1, from coordinate 1,087,889,888 downwards.
TGTTTCTATATCAGAGTGTTGAGCGCAGTCTTGTTCATCAGGCTTCAGCATGTACGTGAGTTGATCATCTGATTTTAACATTCTGATATAGCAACTTCTGATGCTGGTGTCTGAAATCAAGTTCTGATGCTGAATAGATGTGATCTTGCTTATATCAATCAGAGTATCTGCAAGTCAGAACATAATAATTTTAGGCAGCAGATAGTTCATTCATGAAACTTATAAATACTATATATTTTCACTTTGTTATCATCAAAACTTAAATATAGGGTAGTAGATTCAAACTTTGTTCTAACAATCTCCCCCTTTTTGATGATGACAAAACTAGATATTTTAAATGGAAATAACGTGAAAAGGTATCTGGAGTATGTATCAGAATAAGAAGTAAAAGGATAAGGAGTAAAGAGATATCAGAGTTGAGAGATACTCCCCCTGAGTTTATTACTTCCCTTTGATTTCACGTGTTCTTCAGGATCAGATCTTTTTGCCTTTATTTGAACATCAGAGTATCAGAGTCTTTGACTTATCAGAAGCTTTATGTCAGAGCAGAGCTTCAGAGTTTTTTTCTTGTCAAAGCTTTGCTTTGGATCAAAATATCATAGTGGATCAGAACTTCATAGTGATCAGAGCTTCAGAGCTTCTAGTTTTCAGAGTGTCCAGGAGCTTCCTTGTACCTGCAGACTTTAAAACAGAAAAACATTTTCAAGTAATAGAGTTAGAATGTTTGAGAATTTCTGTCTAGTTAGCCGTTATTGATTTAAATATCATTCTTGTTCTCCCCCTTTTTGTCAGCAATCAAAAAGTGTTGGTGATGTGCTAAAACAATTAAGATCAGAAAAACTAATCATATTAAGATAGTTCAGAATCAAGAAAAACAAGAAAATGTTACAAAACATATTCAATCAGTGCATCAGAAAATCAAGGAAAACATGAAAAAGGTCATGCATGAAAAAAAGATTAAGGTTGAGGAGGCAAGCGTGTGAACAGGTTCTCCAGCATGGCTTGAATCTTTTCAGCAGTCTCATTCTGCTTATGCACCATGCTTACAACAGTGTCAATCTTGTTGTCCTGCACATCCATTCTCTCTTTCATCTTCTGATCGCTTTCATCCATCCACTGCTGCAGACGCATGTCATTCAGCCTTAGTTCTTCCAGAGTCTGCCTGTCCAAGGCAGCTTGAGAAGCATCAGAAACAGGAGGCTTCTGAGAACTTTCAGCAACATCCTCTGCTTGACTTTCTTCAGCTTGAATGGTCTTGTCTTCTTCTGATGATTGCACCTTTGCAGCTTGCTGTTTCTCAGACCATGGTTCACTGTCCAGATGGAGCACGTCCTCTTTCAGAAGCTGACTGCCAACTTCATTCAGAAGCTTGCTGAAATTTTGTTGAGCCTGCTCATAGTTGATATCCTGCAACTTGAGGGCTTCAGCACGTACCCAAAGTCTGAATTGTGACCAGAGCTGATCAGAAGCAGCTGGGTCAATCATTCCAGGACAAACTTGCTTCAAAGAAGCAATCCATTGCAGCACACCTGTTTCAAAATTCAAAATACCAGAGCCAACATCTGGTTGCTTTGGTTTTGGGATGGCAATTTTGTGTTTCAGGTCAGCAAGACGGTCAAGACTGGTTAAGTCTATGAAGGTCCTGCTGGGGTTTTCAGAGGTTTTCTGAGCAACTGTTTGTTTTGGAGAAGGAGTATCAGAGTCAGATATTTCGATTGGAGTGGGTGGTGTTTTGGGAGTATTTGGTGGTGTCGATTCTGATGAGGATGGTAACTGGGGCATGATAACAGTTGTTCCACATGGCAGCTGAATTGCCAGCGGTGATGGTTGAGGTGAATGAGGTTCAGATTGATGAGGGGAAGGAGTTTCAGAGTGGTGAAACTCTGCTTGTGGTGAAGGTGGATTAATTTCTGGTTGGGGAGAGGGAGGTGGAATTTCTGATTGCTCAGGGATCAGAGGTTCTTCTGAGAGTGGTTGTTGTTGTTCTGGTTCTTCAGCAGATTGCTGTTGTTCTGGTTGTGGAGGAGGAACATTTTGTGGTTCAGAGTTTGGTTGATCAGAGGCATGTTGATCAATATCAGACAGCACTTGGTCAAGTGCTGATGTTGTTGAAATTGTTGGTTGTTTGGGGTGTTTGGTTCTGGGTCTTCTGAGTTTTAATGCCTCAGAAGGGTCTTCTTCTTGTACAGTTTCATCTATGGTAGGGATGGGGATTGATATTCTATGAGAGGTTTGAGGAGGGATAGATGCTGGAATAGTAAAAGAATTTGAAACAGGGGCAGCAGATGAAATACCTCTTTTCTTTGGAGTCTGCTGAGATGATCCTTCTGATGGCGCCTTCCTCTTCTTTGTCTTCTTCAGAGTCACTTCTGGTTGAGGTTGATGCAGATCTCTGATATTCAGCTTTGGATCTGTACCATCTGCCTTGCACGCATCCAAGTACCTGAGAATCACCTCTGGTTTGGATTCAATTTCAGAAAATAACGTAAAATCACTCAGAGGCACTCTTCTGCTGGAGATATCAGCAGTGGAAGTGGCTCTGGGTTCCTTCTGAATATTCTCTATCAGTTTCATCTTTTTCAGGTTCTTTGCATTCAGAGGTTTCCCAATTGTTGGTTCAATAGTGCTTAGTTCCTGAGCTTCTATCAGATGCTCAATCAGCCTATTCTCTGTCAGAATACCTGATATCAACCTTCCAAAAGGTATCCAATCCCTCTTGGTTCTTTCTTCTTCCCTTGTTTCTTTCACACTGGTTCTGAGGTGGTTGAACAGGAAGTGAGCCAGATTGATCTTTACCTTCTGATCAATAAAGTAGATCAGAAACTGCTGATCCACATTTATGTAATCAGGAGAACTGGTTGGTTTCCTGTGGTTGAAGCACCCCAGAATTATCTTAGCCCATACTCTGAAATGATCCTTCAGATCCTTAATCTTGCTGCTGGGCATCCCAAGAGTGAAAATCCTGTTAGCTACCACACCTATATCAGCACATCTTTCAGCCATGTCCACACAACGGACGCCACCACCACTCTGACCGATTAGCCTTGCAATGAGATCTTCAGTAATCACAATCTTCTTCCCCATAACAGAGGAGGTGACTAGATGTGTTGAAACCTTGGCGTGAATCCAAAATTCCTTGACCAGCGCTGGGAATGTTGGTCCAACCAACCTATCGAAATACCTTTCCCACTTTTGAGCCCTAACTTCTTCAGTTAGGTCAAAACCGTTCTCCTTCAAGCTTTCAAAGTCAATGATTAATTCAGAAAGCACTTCAAGATTCTTCACCGGAGTGAGGAGAGTTCTGAGTGGCACTTGATATTGCTCAGATGATGCTTTCTTCTGAGTACCTGCAGAAACGCTGCTGGAGGTTGCCATGTTCACACTAAAAGGGTTTTGAGAATGAACTAAGGAAAATAGGTTGCAAGAGATGAACACAGAAATATGCAGAAAATGCTTGAGTATTAGTGAGAAAGCGTAAAGACAAAGAATGAGAGATTAATGTGCTTAAATAGAGTTTTCAAAACTATTTTGAAAAGATAAACGTTTTTTAAGAGAGAGAAAAATCATGATTGCCATTTAAAAGCATGATTACTTTTCATTAAATGCTTGCTGATTTTGGGGGATTTGAGAAAGATACTTAAAAACGGTTACCAGACATGTGTCTCAATGCACCCAATCAGCGCTTTGCCTTCTCAGAAGCGTGCACGCGTTCTGCTTCAGAGATATGCTGATGATTGGATGACACTTGTTTGATGTAGTGATCAGCACGTCTATCTTTGAGCTTTATACTCTCAGATCTTTAGACTTGCATCTGATATAATCTGCATGTTCTATCTTTCTGAAAGGAGATTGATCAGAAGTTCACAGTAAAATAATTACATTCTGAAGGTAAATATATGGAATTAAAACATTTTCACTCTGGGCACACTTTCATGCTGAGATGTTTCAGAATGAAATTAAACCTATCTTCTGAAAGGGGTTTAGTAAAGATATCAGCCCATTGATGGTCTGTATCTATAAATTTTAAGTTCAAAATACCTTTCTGAATATAGTCCCTAATGAAGTGATGTTTTATTTCTATATGCTTAGCTCTAGAATGTAAAATGGGATTCTTACTTAAGCAAATAGCAGAAGTATTATCACAAAGTATAGGAATGTTACTCTCAAAAATCTGGAAGTCTTCAAGCTGACTTTTCATCCAGAGCATTTGTGTGCTACATCCTGCTGCTGCTATGTACTCAGCTTCTGCTGTTGACAGAGCAATTGTTGATTGTCTTTTGCTGGACCAAGAGATCAGATTTTCTCCCAGAAACTGGCAGCTTCCAGAAGTACTTTTACGTTCCACTCTGTCTCCAGCAAAATCAACATCACAGTAGCCTACTAAGCTGTAATCACTAGATTTTCTATAAAACAAACCCAGATTAGTAGTACCTTTCACATACTTGAAAATTCGCTTAACAGCTGTTAAGTGAGATTCTCTAGGATCTGATTGGAATCTAGCACAGATACAAACACTGAATAATATGTCAGGTCTTGAAGCCGTCAGATAGAGGAGAGAGCCAATCATACCTCTGTAGACTTTCTGTTCTACATTTTTGCTTACCTCTTCTCTTTCCAGAATGCACGTGGGATGCATTGGAATCTTTGATGGCTTACATTCTGAGAGGTCAAATTTCTTCAGAAGATCTCTGATGTATTTGCTCTGATGAATGTAAGTTCCTTCTGGAGTTTGATTGATCTGAATTCCTAGAAAGAATTTCAGTTCCCCCATGAGGCTCATCTCAAATTCTGCCTGCATACACTTAGCAAATTTTCTTCCAAGAGAAGGATTAGTAGAACCAAAAATAATATCATCAACATAAATTTGACAGACTAAGATGTCACTCTTAACTGATTTACAAAATAGAGTAGTGTCCACTTTCCCTCTGGTGAATTCATTTTCCAGCAGAAAGTTACTTAGCCTTTCATACCAAGCTCTGGGAGCTTGTTTCAGACCATACAGTGACTTCTTTAGTTTGAAAACATGTTCTGGATGTTTTGTATTTTCAAAACCTGGGGGTTGGTGTACATAAACTTCTTCTTCTATATAACCATTTAAGAATGCACTTTTGACATCCATCTGATACAGAGTGATGCCTCTATTAACAGCAAATGAAATTAAAAGTCTGATAGATTCTAACCTGGCGACTGGAGCAAAGGTTTCTGTATAGTCTATCCCCTCTTGCTGACTATAACCTTGTGCAACCAGTCGTGCCTTGTTTCTGATGACTTCACCTTGTTCATTTAGCTTGTTTCTGAACACCCATCTTGTTCCAATGACGTTGAATCCTTTTGGTCTGGGAACGAGATCCCATACGTCGTTTCTGGTGAATTGATTCAGCTCTTCTTGCATTGCCAAAATCCAGTCATTATCCAGAAGTGCTTCATCAATTGAAGAAGGTTCAATCAGAGACACCAGTCCCATAAGTGTTTCTTCAGAGTTTCTGAAGCTTGCTCTTGTTCTGATTGGATCTTCCTTTCTTCCTAGGATAGTCTCTTCTGGGTGATCCAAGCTGCTTCTGGGTAATCTCTTCTGAGGTTGATCAGCAGCTGTTGTAGGATTTCTAGCAGTGCTCCTTTCAGACGTTGAAGGAATGTCTGTGTTGAGAGCTTCTGATGACTTGTCTTCAGAACCTGCAAATTCAATTTCTATACCTGCAAAAACTTCATTCTGCTTTGACTTTTCAGAGTCAAGCTTGTCATCAAAACGAACACTGATTGATTCTTCCACAATCTGTGTTTCTGTATTGTATACTCTGTACCCTCTTGAGCGTTCAGAGTATCCTAACATAATACACTTCTGTGCTTTAGAGTCAAACTTGTTCAAATAATTCTTTGTATTTAATATAAAGCAAGTACATCCAAATGGATGAAAATATGAAATGTTGGGCTTTCTGTTCTTCCACAATTCATATGGAGTCTTTTCCAGAATAGGTCTTATTGAGATTCTATTCTGAATGTAGCACGCTGTGTTTATTGCCTCTGCCCAGAAGATCTTAGCAACGTTTGTCTCATTGATCATGGTTCTGGCCATTTCTTGCAATGTTCTGTTCTTTCGTTCTACAACTCCATTTTGTTGGGGTGTTCTAGGACAAGAGAAATCATGCAGAATGCCTCTGTCATTAAAGAATGACTCAAAATCTTTATTTTCAAATTCTCCACCATGATCACTTCTGACTTTAACGATTCTAAGATCCTTTTCATTCTGAACTTGGTTACAGAAGGTAACAAACACAGAGTGTGACTCGTCCTTGTGTCTTAAGAACTTTACCCATGTCCATCTGCTATAGTCATCTACGATTACTAACCCATACTTCTTACCACTGACTGAAGCAGTTTTGACTGGTCCAAATAAGTCAATGTGCAGAAGTTCTAATGGCTTAGAGGTAGAAACAACATTTTTGGATTTAAAAGAAGGTTTAGCAAATTTGCCTTTCTGACATGCTTCACACAGAGCATCTGAATTGAACTTCAAATTAGGAAGTCCTCTGACCAGATTGAGTTTGTTAATCTGAGATATTCTTCTCATACTAACATGCCCCAATCTTCTGTGCCAGATCCACTGCTCGTTGTTAACAGACAGAAGACATTTTACATTCTGACTCTTTAGTTCAGAAAGTTTGATTTTGTAAATGTTGTTTTTCCTCTTACCATTAAACAGGATAGTCCCATCTTTCTGACTAACAGCTTTACATGATTTTTGATTAAAGATTATATCATAACCGTTATCACTTAATTGACTTATGGATAACAGATTATGCATCAATCCATCTACTAGCAGAACATTATTAATAGAGGGAAGATTTCCATTACCTACAGTTCCAGAGCCAATTATCTTTCCCCTCTGATTGCCTCCAAAGCCAACGTGGCCTCCAGGCTTAAGTTCCAGGCTTTGGAACATATGCCTTCTTCCCGTCATGTGTCGTGAGCAGCCAGAGTCCAGGTACCATGACTGGTGTTTCTGACTTGCTGCTAAAGATATCTGCAACATGTATTATTTTATCCTTAGGTACCCAGATTTTCTTGGGTCCTGATTTGTTAGTTTTACCAAAACTCTGGTTGAATTTTGGTTTCACAGAGTGCTTACTGCTAGTATATTTGATATCATGTGTGTGACCATACACAAAATGTGAATTCAGAGGAGTGTGTTTAATGGTTAAGTCCATGACATTCTTTGGTGTAGGAATCTTACCTTGGTATCCTATTCCTTTCCTGCCGTTTCTGCTAACTCCATAGATCATTGAAGCCATTCTGCTTCTATCTATGCTTTTAGCTAGGAACTTCTGGAAACTGTGATCATACTCCTTGATGATCTCATCAGCGTTGCTGGGAGTTTCAGAAATTGGTTCCTTCTGAGAGTTTTGTAAAGTGTTTTCTAATTTTGAAATCTTATTTCTCAGTTCAGAATTTTCCAATTTAAGACTCTCAGACTTATTAGAGTCAGATTCAAGATTCCTTTTCAGGTCTCTGAATTTAGCTCTAATTTGCTGATAACGTTCCAGAATCTCATTAAGGCTTTCAGCAAGTTCAGCCTTTGTAAAGTTAACAGCAAAGTTAGGAAATACCTCTTCAGTGTCTGATTCTGAGTCTGATTCAGAAGCTTCACTATCTTCTGAAATGTTAGCCATGAGAGCTATGTTTGCCCTTTCATCATCTGATTCTGAGTCAGCTTCAGACGAGTCAGAGTCATCCCATGTGGCCATGAGACTTTTCTTCTTCTCTCTTCCAAACTTCTTTTTGGGCTTTTCCCTCTGAAGCTTTGGGCAGTCACTCTTGTAGTGTCCTTGCTCATTGCACTCATAGCAGATGATGTCTTTGGTGTTTGGCTTTTTGCTACTGAAGGAGCCTTCAGATCTTCTGTATCCAGAGGAAGAATCTGTCCTTCTGTATCTGGAAGAAGACTCGTTCTGATCAGATCTTCTGGGATTCCTGAACTTCCTTTGTCTTTGCTTCCACAGTTGATTTACTCTTCTGGAGAGAAGGGAAAGTTCGTCTTCTTCTGATGAGGATCCATCAGATGTTTCTTCAACTGCCTGCAAAACTTTAGACTCAAATTTTCTGTTAGATTTTAATGCTAAAGGCTTACCTTGCTTCTGAGGCTCATCAGCTTCTAGCTCTATCTCATGACTTATGAGGGAGTTGATAAGTTCCTCCAGAGTGATTTTGTTGAGATCTTTAGCTAGCTTCAGAGCAGTAACCATAGGCCTCCACTGCTTGGGTAAACTTCTGACGATTTTCTTGACATGGTCAGCAGTAGAGTATCCTTTGTCCAGAACTTTGAGACCAACTACCAGAATCTGGAATCTAGAGAACATAGTTTCAATGGATTCAGATTCTTCCATTTTGAACGCCTCATACTTCTGAATGAGCGCCAGAGCTTTTGTTTCTTTGACCTGAACGTTGCCCTCATGCGTCATTCTGAGAGAATCAAAAATATTCTTTGCTGTGTCTCTGTTGGAGATCTTTTCATACTCAGTATAGGAGATGGCACTGAGGAGGATGGTTCTGGCCTTGTGGTGATTCTTGAAGTCACGCTTTTGTTGATCAGACATTGTTTTTCTATCAATCTTCTGACCACTTGCATTCACAGGGTGCGTGTATCCATCTGTCACCATATCCCACAGATCAGCATCATGTGCCAGAAAGAAGCTTTCAATTATGTCTTTCCAGTAATCAAAGTTTTCTCCATCAAAGACTGGAGGTTTGCCACTGAATCTGTCTCTGTCCTCATTGTTGTCATTGCTGATGTGAGAGTTGTTTCCTGCCATTGTGTTTTTCTGACGCTGGATCTTGTACTGACACGGTTAAGTGTTTTAGCTCAGAACCAGGCGCTCTGATGCCAATTGAAGTGGTGAAAAACACAAGAAGGGGGGGGGGGGTTGAATTGTAAAACTGAAATCTAAAGCAATTAACAAGATATTTTTATCCTGGTTCGTTTGATCTCAAACTACTCCAGTCCACCCGTCAAGGTGATTTCGCCTCTCTCCAATGAGGTCTTAATCCACTATATTCAACTGAATATTACAGACTGCTTTAACAACTGCTAAAGCCTTCTTGATTCAAACCACAACCCGGTTTGTCAAGGTAACACTTTCTTACAAAGAGATAAAACTATGTGTGTGGATGTTTTCTACAAAACTTTATCACAACTGTGATGTATACACAAATTGAAGCTTAGAAACTAGATTGCTAAACAGTAATGGAATATCATAGTGTGTGGTTTAGCAAAACTGAGAGAACGAAGATTATGGTTTAGCTTTTGTGCGTGTAGAGATTTGGAGAGCATTAACCATTTCAATCTTCAAAGCCTTGTTTATATAGCACTGAGATGATGAACGTTGGATGCAATATTCTTGATTCAATGCTAATAACAAACTTTCCTTATTGAGCAGATCTTGTCTGGAATGAGGCCGTTGGAATTAATTTGCTTTCAATGCACAGTACCGTTGCTTCCTTAATGCAAGTTCTGGCTTGGCTCATTCTGACTCTGCTTCGCTGCTGATGAACTATTGTGTTTCTATATCAGAGTGTTGAGTGCAGTCTTGTTCATCAGGCTTCAGCATGTACGTGAGTTGATCATCTGATTTTAACATTCTGATATAGCAACTTCTGATGCTGGTGTCTGAAATCAAGTTCTGATGCTGAATAGATGTGATCTTGCTTATATCAATCAGAGTATCTGCAAGTCAGAACATAATAATTTTAGGCAGCATATAGTTCATTCATGAAACTTATAAATACTATATCTTTTCACTTTGTTATCATCAAAACTTAAATATAGGGTAGTAGATTCAAACTTTGTTCTAACAGGTATGGCATCCCTGAGGGGATCATCACTAACAATGGTACCAGCCTCAACAATGCCATGATCACTAAACTCTGCATACAGTTCAAGATCAAGCATCACAATTCTTCTCCATACATACCTAAGATGAACGACACAATGGAAGCTGCCAACAAGAATATAAAGAAGATTGTGCCAAAATTGGTGGTGACCTACAAAGGCTGGCATGAGATGTTATCATTTTCTCTTCATGGATACCATACTTCGGCGGAAACATCAACTAGGGCAACCCCTTTCTTTTTGGTCCATGGCATGGAAGCTGTCCTGCCTGTCGAAGTTCAAATCCATTCTTTAAGAATTATGAAAGAAGCAGACTTAAACGAAGATGAATGGATTCAGACAAGGTTGGATCAGTTGAATTTGATTGACGAAAAAATTCTAGCTACTGTCTGTCATGGTCAGATGTATCAAAAACGTATGATCAAGGCATTCAACAAAAAGATCAAGCATCGAGTATACCAGGCTGGTGACTTGGTAGTAAAGTGCATCATTTTACCATAGGGAGATCCAAGGGGAAAATGGACTCCCATCTAAGAAGGGCCATTTGTTGTCAAAAAAGTATTCTCGGGCGGTGCTATGATGCTAACCACTATGGGCGGCGAAGATTTCCCGTATCCTGTAAATGCGAACATAGTAAAAAAATACTACGCATAAGAATGACCTGCTAGGTTGACACACCTAGGCAAAAATAAGGGCATCCCAACGAACCAAAAGGGTTCGGGCAAAAATTAGAGATATATACAAAAGATTGTACACCCGACAAGTCGAAAACCTGAAAGGGCGGCTTGGACAAAAAAGGGTATCCTGGTGGACTGAAAACCTGAAAGGGCGGTCCAGGCAAAAATTAAGGATTAAAAGCGTACGACTATGTCCTATTGGATCACTTGAATGTAAGATTTATTACCAAAGTCGAAGGTTCAAATGGTTCAATCATATTATTCCAATGGCAAGAGACGAGATATTCAAAGACATATGGGAAATAACAGAGTTTGGAACCCAATGATATCACTTCCACATGGCTATATATATTTGTTTTCACTTTGTACTCTTTTCATTTCACGACGACTTCCTCTTACTAGGATTTTCGCCTCTTTGTACAAAATCGCCTGTTTATAGGCAAATTATCAATATAAATATACTTTAAAGTCCAAACTTTTTATTTTTCAGTTTTGCTTGCAAAAACGTCCAATGACTAAAATTGAATGGGCATATGCATATGAACATGATTAACTCTTAACAAATATATGCATAAGAACAAGACTGAACATTTACTCAAAACTCTAGGAGCTGGGATGGCACTCAAGCTGTCCATAAATCCCCACAGAATCCCTTTCATAAGGTTATCCCCAATGAAGTCGCCATAGCCACTTCTATGAGATTATCCCCATAGAATATTCTTCACAAATAAGGGCATATTCCCTGCAGTCTCCTCGGCAGATCGCTCCAGCAAATGAAGGAGTATAATCTCTCTCCCGACAATATCACCAACCTACGAAGTTTCCAATTAGTACACTTCATGGAAATTATTTTCCCCAACTGAGCCTGGTCCTCCAAAAAGGACTTTGCAGAATTCTTGTCTCTAGAAAAATTCAATTCCTTCAAGAGAATTTGTTTCCTCAGTAGAGCACTTCTCTAACAAATAGGGTTTATTTCCACAACAATATACAAATTCCACAGCTTGAGTCTACTCCCCAGACTACTACAAATCACTAACAAAATTCCTCTCCCCAGTGAAGTCATCACTATCCCCAGAAAGTTGCTGTAAAATCTGGAACCCGCCCAGATACCAGTTAATTCTGTTCTCCCCAGAAAAGTCCGAAATTAAACCATCTCTTTTATCCCTAGTAAGGATATATAAGAAATAAATTTCCCAATAGAGCAACGAATGACCGAGGTTCCTAAACTCTACTCCCCAAACAAAAATCAATACATCCCCTGCAGAGTTTCCTTGAACAAGTAAGCAGGAATCCTAGCGGAAGCATTCTAGATAAAATTGAATATACACATACTCTTCATCCCCAGTAATGGTCAGAGATTTATTTTCCCAAACAAGATTCTGCACGGGTTTACAAATACACTTCAACAACACATTCATACGCCATAACACATGCATATGAGATGCATGTAGCACAATCTCACTTATTTTGAGAACATCATTACGCAATGAATTTAATACATCATGATATTGCATATAGTTAACTCTTTACCTTTTCAGGAAGAATCAATCGATAAACCGATATCGTCAGCAAATCCTCAAAACAAATTGTAGGTCATTTCCTGAAACAAGACATGTTAAATATCTACATGATGGGCACTACCTTCAAACATCTGATGGCTCAGATTGAATCGACCAAAGATTTATTCTGATACTTCTCTAAGTAGACATTTTTCTGGCTCAGATTAAATCGACCAAAAATTTATTCTGATACTTCTCTCAGTTAAATATTTTCAAACATCTGCTAGCTCAAATTAAATCGACCAAAGATTTGTTATGATACTTCTCTCAGTAGGCCTTTTCTGGATCATAAATCGACTAAATATTTATTATGATACTTCTCTCAGTTAAAGATTTTCAAACCTCTGCTGGCTCATATTAAATCGACCAAAGATTTATTCTGATACTTCTCTCAGTAGACCTTTTTCTGGCTCAGATTAAATCGACCAAAGATTTATTCTGATACTTTATCAGTTAAAGATTTTCAAACCTCTGCTGGCTCAGATTAAATAGACCAAAGATTTATTCTAATACTTCTCTCAGTAGACCCTTTTCTGGCTCAAATTAAATTGACCAAAGATTTATTATGATACTTCTCTGAGTTAAAGATTTTCAAACATCTGCTGGCTCAGATTAAATTGACCAAAGATTTATTCTGATACTTCTCTCAGTAGACCTTTTTTCTGGGTCATATTAAATCGACCAAATATTTGCTTTGATACTTCTCTCAGTTAAATATTTTCAAACATCTACTGGCTCAGATTAGATCGACCAAATATTTATTCTGATACTTATCCCAGTTAAAGTCAAGCGTAGTCTCAGTCTAATTTCTCTACCAACAATTACCTCTGGATGACTTCTATAAGCCCATCCCTGATGACTCTCTGTCACCTCTCCAAATGGAATCTCTAAGCCCATTCTCGATATAATCAACAAACAATTTTTACTTCATGTACAAGCGAGTGCAAATTTCTGGGCACTTAAGTGTTCAATCATCTTCCACCTTCAAGTCACGACTGACGGACAAGCCAATCTAACTCTTTAAGTTTAAGAAGATTGAACAGGGGAAGATGTTGTACCCCAAAATTTTTCCTCTCTTTTATCAAGACATTTCTCACCAAAGATCTCAAATGATCAAGGGTTCTCAAGGGTTTGATCAGACAAGCTCACCTCATAAGCACTGAGCCTCCAAATTAGGGTTTTGGTTTTCTCAAGGACAATTTGACTTTTGATGCTTCAAATGACTTTCATGGTTCATTATAGGTCTCCAATATTATTGATACCAAGTTTCAAGTCTTGCATCAAAGTTTGCTCAGTCAATTGCTCAAATGACTGAAAATCAGCTGTATTGGGTAAAAAGTCAAATGTGGTCAATATACAGTCAAACTTCATGGTTTTTGGACAACATCAACATTTTTAGTTTATATTCATCAATTGATAAAAGGTTTATCACAATGCCTCAAGGAAAGCACTCAAATTATCAAAGGGGCAAAATTGTCAAAATTAGGGTTTTGACTGAGAATGACTGATCAATGACTTTTGACCTAGTACATGACCTAATCGCTTGAAGCATGATCTAAAGGACTCAAACATAACATGTTGACCTAATTTGATGGCTCAAATCATTTCTCAAGATCATTGGATTGATAGTTGAAATTTGATCAACTGATGAAAAGTCAACTGATACACAAAAAGTCAAACTTTGACTTTTTGATCAACATTGAATTCAAAGATCAAGATTCAAAAAGAAATTCAAAAATATAAAACTTGATCATCAAGAATCAAGAAATTCAAGAAAGTTCACAAAATTCAAAGTTTCCAATACTTAAAATTTTTTTAAGTGTTTTTGACCTTGATAATTTCACTACTTCATGACAACTTTTCACCAAGATGCAAGATGATTCAAGGAAAACTTTCAACATGAAAGTTGTAGATATTGATGAATTCTACAACTTTGTTCCTTAGGGTTGATGTACAAAAAATACTTAGATTTGAAGATATAGGCTCATGAAGTCATGACATTTTTACTAAAACACTTAGTAAAATTTTCATCAAGTTAGGAAGATTTTTTTCCCCAACTTCTTGACAAAATTTCACCAAGTTCCAAGTTGATTTAGCCAAAGTGGTAAACATGAAGGTTTTAGACAATGTTTCAAGCTTTCTAAAATTTCAAATAACTTTAAGATATCATACTTGAGCTAAAAGTTTCAAAGAGATGAAGTTGGACATCCATTCTTGAATTTTAGGTCATCTTCATGAAGAACACATAACCAAATCCCACAACTATGCTGCATAATCTTGCTTTGTAGGCCTCTTGACTTTCAAATCTATCCATAATCAGATGTTTACACAACTAATTGATCTATGATCCAAGAGCTTGAGCCATTGTCCAAGTGATCATTCCATTAATGTAACAAAGTTCACACTTCCATTTTGGAAAAGTGACTTTAATCACAAAGTCAACTTGCCTTGAGACTCTAACTTGTTTGTTCTGATCACACTCAACATGTATGCGCAGAAGAAACATGTTTAAATCCTCTATCCACCCCACAAGCTCTTGTACCGTTGCATTGGAACCATGTTTTTCAAGCTTGCTTCAAAATCAAGTCACATAACCATAACATGTGATCTCTTGATTCTGATTGTTTCAAGCTCCCAAACCTTTACTCTATAAATAGAGAAGCCATTTTCAACCTAACACACGGTTTGACAAGCCCTCAAACTCCCTCAAATTCCATGAAACTCAGAACTTGCACACAAACCTCCATTGTTGCAACTTCTGGCCCAAAACTTCAAACTCACAATCCACTCGTGCGTTTCCTCTGAAAATAAATCACAAAGCTTCCATACATAATACACAAATCATCCTCATCCCTGTTTCATAAATGTAACTCCATCTTCATCATCCTCAAAACTCAAAAACCCAGCTCTACATTTTGACTTCTCCAGCATGATTCAGGCACTTTCAGCATAAAGTAAGAGTTCCATTAACTTCCTAGGAGTCCAGTGAAGCTATCCAGATCATCACCACACTTCCAGGGGTGCTCAAACTCCACACGTGATTTCTAGTTTTGAGGTAAGTTTTCTCAACTTTGAACTCTCTCTACAAGCATCATTAATGGTTACTCTGAATGAAAAATGTAGACATCATATCCCTGAAGCTAACCATGCCTTTAGTTTTCATTTATGTTGCCTGAGTGATGTGAATTTTGAGTTTGAACTTTCTGAAAAAATTAGGTTTTATTTGGTACCAAACAAAATTCATGTTCATCTTTGATTTATAGCTTTATTCATTTATATGGTTGGATTCATTGTGAAAAATGGAACAATTTTCATGTTTACAATTTAGAAAATGGTTGAGGAATGAGCATGTTCAGAAATCCAAAAATGCAACAATGGAGATGCTGGCGCGATGTTAGGGATGAAGTACCATCAGAAAAGAGTTTATTTTATATTGTGTTGCAGTTGTATTATTCACGGATGAAACAACCACTCAATGGCAGGAGAAGCACACGTAAGACATTGATCTATATGGACCTGGGTTCGAGCCACAATGGTACCCTTTTGTTTTTCACTTATTTTCTTATTTCAGATTCTGTACATGCAAGCAAGGCGTGTATCATGAGCCACACATCAACACCATAAAATCATCATTCATCTCCATCCAGTGCATCATATGAGCAAGCCCATGATGCACTTCAGAAGACCATCCCCATAGGATCAACAAGCGCTTGGACTTTGTTTTTGAGCCTTTGACTGAATTTCTTTCTAATACCCCGTTTCTACTAAAAAGCAGCGCAGGCCCAATGCTCTTATTTTATTTTATTTTATTTTATTTTGTTTTCTGATTTCAAACAAAAACAGACTTGGGCCTTTTGCTAATTCTTAACCCCTATTTTACTTTTCAAAACCCTAGCCTAATATTTTTATTTTCTTTATATTTTCTTATTTTTATTTCTTTATTTATTTTTTATTTAATAAAAAATACCAAAAATTATATTTCCTTAAATAATTAAATAATTACAATATTTTAATTTAAATACTTGATTTTATTTTGTAATTAAATTAGATTCTATTAGTTCTTTTACATTATAAAAAACATTATCTTAACATTAACATTCAAACTATTTTCTAAACAAAATTACTTAGACTTAGGTTCTATTTTCTTCTTAAATTCAATTGACTTAGATCTTAGGTTTTGTTAACTTCTCTTGTAATTAAAAGTATTTGGTTTAATTAGGTTAATCTCTAAAACCTTTTCAATCAAAAACCCTAAAAACAATTTCTTCTTCATCTTTACATTTTGTAAATTCTATCATTATTCATGTATATGGTTTGTAATAGATAATTAGGGCTTTATTGCTTTCCTCCCCATATTCACAAACTTTTACCCTCATTCCCAAAGTGTTGTAATAGCGTAGGACATTTAAATTCCATAATTTACCACTTTCCTTATTTGTTAGTAATTAGGGTTTTCATGACAAGACTTAAAATCAAACTTAGAAAAACCCTAATCCAAAGACAATATATGAAAACAAACACTTTTCACACATGCACCTCTAGGATAACCCACACTTGTTGCCTCAAATATAAACAATCATGTCCCTCAAATGTGGGATGTTTTAGCAAAGACCCTCAATTAAAAGATCGTAGTTCCTAGATGACCCTTTAATGTTGCCTTCGGTAAATAATCTTAGTCCCTTATGACAATTGCTAAAAATATCTTACAAGTTTCCTTCTATGAATGTATGATTACCCATGCCTGTCTCTCATATCCAATGATAAGGCTTTCTACCAATCAATGGTAAAATAGAACTATCTAAAGGAGGAGGAAAAGAACAAAGACTTTTTGAGTATGTAGATTTCTCGTAATTGCTTTCTCTCACACAAAATCTTTACACCTCACACTTTCAAACATCTTTCAAAAACAAACATTTTGTATACATTCTCAACGATACGAGAATCATTAGAAAATCGCCTTACATTGGCATTTTCAAAACATCTTTCCAAACATTCCCCTTTCAACAAATATTTTCAAAACCAACACTTTGTATACATTCTCAACGATACGAGAATCATTACAAAGTTTGCCTAATTTAGGAGTTTTCAAAATATTTTCAAACTTACCCAAACACAAAGCATTTCAAAGTAAGCTAGCAATTAAGAGCCCGTAGATAACTACGGATGAAAAAGGTGCTAACACCTTCCCTTTTCATAACCTACCCCCCGAACTCAAGAAAATTCTCAAAATGTCTTTCCTGTTCTTTTCACCCTTTCCTTTATTGGATAAAAGAAAAGTCAGTGACAACTCTTGCTATCCACAACATTTGCGATAAAACGCAAAACACCCAAGTCAGTTGTTCCACCGTATTACAGTATGCTTGTACCCTAACTCCAATGCTATTTGTACCCACAATGGCTCGTGTCATATTATTCTCCTTCAACAATTAATACAATTTTAAACACACATGATTTTCCAGAGCCATACATTATATATATATATATATATATATATATATATATATATATATATATATATATATATATATATATATATATATATATATATATATATATATATATATATATATATATATATGAGACATTATTGTGAGTCTTAATAAAGTTAAGAATCCCTTTGATCTTATACATTGTGGCTCACAGGGAGATATAACACTAACTATCATAACGGTTGTCACTATCTTCTTACGATTGTTGTTGATTATTCATGTGGAACATGGGTGCACTTGATGAAAGAAAAACCATAAGTTCTAAGAGTCTTAATAAATTTTCTCAACATGATAAGGACACAATATAATGGGACATAATTTACCAATCATGTTTTTCAATAAATTCTTCACCATGAAGGAATCCTACATAAAACTCCATGCGTAGAAAAGCATCAACAAACCGCAAGGATGAAGAGAAAGCATAAACTGTTAAGATTAGTCATTGTTATATTAACTAATTGGTTAATCAGTTTTAATTAATTAGTTAATCATGGTCCAATAGAAAGTTTTACCTCTTTTTCTCTCTTTTCAATCTTTGTATATAAACTTTTCCCTCTCTTCTTTAAAAGTTGAGTTCTTCAATAATGAGAAATACATCTTCTCATCACTTATTGCTTTCTTAATTTTACCTTCAATATGCATTTATGCAATTACTTCAATATGGTATCATTCTCCATTTCGATCCATCTTTCGCTATTCCTCTTCTTATTTTTTGCTATTATCTATCTTCTTCACCACGACGCTGCGCAAATTCATCCTTCTGATCCTATTTCCGATCATAATTTTCCGTATTTTGTCCAACCCAGTGACGATCCCATCTCTGTAACCGTATCTCCAAAGCTTACCGGTTCCAACTACCATTCTTGGACGTGTTCAATGAAAAGATCTCTTCGTGGAAAGTTGAAGCTCGAGTTCATCAATGGCAATCTTCCTCCTCCAGTTGATGCATTTGATCCCTTGTTTCGAGCTTGGAGCCAATGCAACATGTTAGTGCATTCTTGGATCATGAACTCTCTTTCATAATCTATTGCATAATCGATTGTTTTCATGGAAAGTTTTGTTGTAGTATGGAACAATCTCAAAGAACGATTATCCCAAGGCGATCTCATTCGTATTCCTGAACTGCAACAAAAAATTTACAATTTGAAGCAAGAAAGTAAATCGGTAACTGATTTTTTTCTGACCTAAAAATCCTTTGGGAAGAACTTGATCTTTACTTGCCTTTACCTATGTGTACATGTCGTATTCAATGTGCTTGTGAAGCTATGCGTAGTGCTAGGTCTAACCATAAATTACTGCACATCATTAGGTTTTTAACTGGATTAAATGATCAATTTTTTTGTGGTTAAATCTAAATTCTTGTTAATGGATCCGTTGCCTCCATTAAATAAGATCTTTTCTATGGTGATTTAACATGAGAGGAAAAATCAATTTCCAATACTTAATGATTATTCTCAAGCATTGATTAATGTTGCTGACTCTAAAATATATCACTCCAAGTCTGATTCCTCCAAGGCTGGTGCTCGTGTGTGTACTTTTTGTGGCAAAACGAATCACACTGTGGAAAATTGTTTCAAGAAACATGGAGTCCCACCCCATATGCAGAATTTTTCTTCCAATGCTGCACATAATTCCACTTCCGAAGAAGGTGACCATGAACTTTCTTCAAATTCTCATGACATGAAGAATTGTGCTTCACCTATGACTCAAGACCAATTCAGTGTTCTAATGGATTTAATTCAGAAGTATGGCCTTAATCATGTTGCAGGTAACACATCTTCTAATCAAGTGGCTACTGGTCATTCATCAGCAGGTAATATTCATTCTCCTTTATTTCTTCATAAACCTGGTCATTGGATCATTGATGGAGGAGCCAGTGATCATATTCGTAGCTCAATCCATTGGTTTCAACATTATAATGTTATTTCTCCTATAATGCTAGACTTCCTAATGGCCAATCTTTAGTTGCTAATTATTCTGGCACTGTCAATTTTCTCCCTGAATTTTATGTGTTAAATGTTTTTGTTTATACCTGAATTTTCTTAAATCTGTTATCTGTCTCAAAATTGTGAACTTTCAAATTGTAATGTCAAATTCTCTATTTCACACTGCTTTATTCATGATATCACATCATTATAGATGATTGGTTCAACTGAAAGGAGAGATGAATTGTATTACCTAATTTTAGGAGATAAGCCTCTACATACTCATACTAATAATGTTTCAACCACCAATAATGTTTCCTTAACTGATAGAGCCTTATGGAACTTTAGGTTAGGTCATTTATCTCCAAATAGGTTAACAACTTTACATTCCATGTATCTCTTCATTGTTATTAATGATAAAGATGTTTGTGATGTGTGCTATTATGCTAAACAGAGAAAACTTCCTTATAATGGTAGTACAAATAAATCTTTACACCCTTATGACATGATCCATTTTGATATTTGGGGACCTCTAGCTGTTAAATCTTTGCATGCTCATTCCTACTTTCTCACAGCTATAGATGACTATAGTAGATATACATGGATAACTCTCATGAAAGATAAATCTGAAGCTAGGCAATATGTTATCAATTTTGTTAAACTAATTGAAAAATGATATGGAGCTAAGGTAAAAAATATTAGAACAGATAATGGCCTTGAGTTTTGCATCCCTGAATTTTATGCCAATAATGGTATTGTTCATCAAACCAGTTGTGTGGAATCTCCATAACAAAATGGTAGAGTAGAGAGGAAACATCAACACCTTTTAAATGTTGGTCGAGCTTTACTTTTTACGTCTAAACTTCCTAAGAAATTTTGGTCATATGCCATTGAAGCGCCTCTAAAAATTTAAACAATGAAGCCGCCATTGACCTTTATTTATCCCAAAGAGGAAAGGAAAATATCAAGAAAACCTCTAAGATGGGAAAGAACATGGTCTCTCCACCAAGAGAAAGAGTACATAAGTCGTTTACACAAGGGGAAGGTATTAACACCTCTCACGGCTGTGGTACTCCATGAGATCCACTCTTGTTTGTTCTAATCTAAGGATGTGTATATCTAAATGCTTTACTTGCTAAGGGAAAATGCATGAATGACAAACCCTTTTTGAAAAGATTTTAAAGAGAAAAGCCAAGAGGCAAAAAGTTTGGATTTGTGAAATTTTTTGTTAGGAGAAATATCTTAAACTCTCTTTCTCTCATCTTAAACTCGTTCTAACGCTCTCGTCGTTCATTCCTTCTTTTTGAAATCAAATCCATTGCATTCACGCATTCGAAATTTCCTGGACAAAAGACCAAGATCAAATGATTTAAATTTAATATAATTTTTAATTTATATTAAAATAAAAAATATTTAATTTAAAATTGGCTTAATACATCTTTTAGTCCCTTAACTTAATTTAAGGTTTCACTTTAGTCCCTTATTTAATAAATGTTCGTTTTAAGTCTTTTAAATGTCATTTCGTTAATCACAATGGTCCTATTTGTTAAACTTTGTCAAATTCCATTAACTTATGTCTGTGTGGCATGCCAGCTTCTGATTCTAGGTTATATGACATAAAGTTATTTTATTTTATATTAATTTAAAATTAAATTTTAAAAACAAAAAAATTGAAATGTATTTTGTACCCTTAAGTTTCTCTCTTATCCTCTCTTCCCTAACCCTAGCCGTCACCTTTTGTTCCTTTGGCCATTACAATTTTCATCACTCCTCATCATCATCAACTGTGAAAAATCCTCCTCAATCAAACTGGAAAAACTTAGGGAACTCAAATCTCTAAAACTCCTCATCAATCTACTGTAAAACTCCTCCTCATTGTCAGCGGAAGAATCAAAACCCTTAAAGACAATTGAGAAATGTTCTTCTTACATAGAAGAAAGCAATTTTATTTCCGATCTTAAAGAGTTTGAGAAAAAGGCTTTGATTTAGTTTAAGTCTAAGGTTGAGGAAGATATTTTATGGAATACCTAATGCTGGTGCCCGTCTCATGGCTCCTCCGTAGAAATTTCTGATACTACAAAATGTTCTAAATTTTTGGAGCAGGTAAATGTTATTTTTTTTTTATCTTTTTCGTTCTTTATTATCTTTTTCATCCGCAATTAAGATTCCAAGCACTCAACATCTTTAGATTAAGAGACAATAACTCATCACTCTGAATTTTTGAATTGATTCACGGTAAATTCGTCTCTCTTGCAGGTTTGCTGCACCTCGAATAAACAATCCCGTTGAACACGAAGGTCATTAAAGTTTATTGCAGGAGAAGGCCTTGGTTGTGTGTCAGGTTCGTACACCATTAAGTTTTGATCTGAGTGAAGTATCAGTTTGTTAAGGCTTCTAATGTAGTTTCTATTGTTCAGTCATGATTCGAGCTTGGGAGTTTGAGGGTATTTTGTTATAGTATTTTCCATAAGTTGTATTTTCTTGAAAGAACTACTGTTATTGTCATTATTATTTTGGTTATGTTCTTGATTCTTGAAGAAATTTGTTTTTGTTATGTGTCTTGGTGTTATGCATTGTGTAAAAGTTGTTCCAAATTGTTCCGAATCATACCGCTGAGGATAGATTAGGCAAGTAATTGTATTGAGATTTTGCTTTTGATTGAAAAATCTAATTTAATTCTCTATTTCATTGCAGGCGTGGACTCTGGAGGCCTCTACAAACTTAGGCTTTGGCGTGTTCCGAATTAAAGAAACGCGTTAGGTTTTGTTTGGCGAGTAGAGAAACAGAGGACCTAAATTAATTTAGATGGGGCATTCTACAGCAGTATGAGACTTTAGACCAGCAACTGAAATTACAAATGACCAGAATGGAATTGGTCAAGTTGTGCTTCAGACTCCACAAGGCACTTCAGCATGGGTGAGAAGAACTTGTTGATTGATAATCGTGTTGTGAGTATCAACCTGGTTTGTTAACTTTATCACAAATTTCAAACCTCAAGACTATGTCAGTTCATATTATGTCATGTTTTCAGCAATCTTGCTAGAAACAAGTTCAAGTGGAGAGATGGCAAGACTGCTATATTGGAGTGAAGTAGGCATTACCTGTAGGTTTATTTATGCCACCATGAAACTTAAAAATTTCTTATAGATTCATGTAACAAAAATAATTAGCTCCCTCTAATTAAATGTTGAAGAACAAGAATGTGGATTAAATGGTTTTCTTTATTCTATTAAAGCATCAATATGTTGTGAGTATCAACCTGGTTTATTGTTTATTATAATACATGCACTAGAGGCTCTTCATCTCGTAATCATTAAAGCGGATATTGTGACTTTCGATTGAAGAATGAAGAATGTGTTTGTTGTAATTAGGTGTGGGGAACAAAATCTTAATGATTTTGAAGAATCTTTTTTATATATATTGTATAGATTGCATGTGTAGTTCATAATGTTTTGGGTTGATTTAGAATTATATTTTTTGTACTCTTTTTTGGATTAATGTGATATGAAAATGAAGTTGTTGTATAGCTTATTTGTTGGTTTCTTTGTGTTGGTTATGTGCAGAATTTACAAAAGTTTCAGCATTAAAGTGACCTTTTATCTAGAAACTCACAGGAGAATAATTGTTATTTTTTTATACATATTTTTAACAATTTGTGGGGGTTTTTAACATCCGAAAACAAAACCCCCACAATTTAAATAAAATACTAATTTTTTTAGTACGTATGCTGACTCAGTCATGTCCTGCTGACTCAACCTTGTTTTGTTGTCTTGCCACGTAGGCGAAGTTAACGTTTTCACAGTCAAATTAATGGAATGGACCTAGTTAGCTAACATGAGTATTGTTAAGGGACTTATTTGTAACATTTATTACATAAGGGACCAAATAGAAATCTAAAATTAAATTATGGAACTTCAGGACTAAATAAGCCTTTAAAATTTTAACCGTTTGATCTTAATCTAACGACCGAAAAATACCGAATGCGTGAATGCATTGAATTTGTGACGGCAGAGAGTAACAATCCTTTATTTTTCTCTGTTCCATGATTTGAAAAAACAAAACCTCCACATCTCACCGGCGACAACGACTTCCTCATATCACCATGAAATTGACAAAACCTAAAATCAACCTCACCCTAAATTACCTCCTATATCCTAATCTGAGCTCAGAACCCTCCAATTCTACTTCAATCAAAGGTGTGATACGGTGGTAGAACCGACTGTTATACTGGTTTTTCATTTGTGTTTGCAAATGTTGCGGTAAGCAAGAGTCGCCATCGAATTTTCTTTTATCCAACAAAGGAAAGGGTGAAAAGAACAAAAAACGACCTTTTGAGATTATTTCTGAGTAAGGGGGGTAGATTATGGAAAGGGAAAGTGTTAGCACCCTTTCCATCCGTAGTTATCTACAGCCTCTTGGATGCTAGCTCATTTGAAAAGTACCTTGTGCTTTAAAAAAGTAGTTTGAAAATTACTTAGTATGGCGATTCGCTTTATGATAACTCTTGTATCAGTCCTCAAGAGTGTTGACAAAGCGAATGTTTTTTGAAAGTGTTTTTTTGAAATATTTTTGTGTAAGTGCAAAATTTTATTTTGAGCATAGCATCTAGAAACTTATCTACTTATAATCGAAAAGGTTTGTTCTTTTCCTCCTATTCTTTAGACAGTGCTATCCTACTATTAGTGAGTAGGTAGCCCTATCGTTGAATGTTTGAGGGACATTCGAAGGGACGTACAGTCATAAAGGCAACATATGGATACGCTTTAGCAATTTTATTCGAGGGATGAGATCATTTACCGAAAGGCAACACCGTAGAGTTATCGAGGGACTATGATCTTTTGATTTATGGGTCTTTGCTAAAGCGTCCCCGTTTCGAGGGACATGACTGTTTTTCCGAAGGCAACCAGAGTGGGGTACCCTAGAGGTGTATATGTGCAATGTGTGTTATGTTCAGTTATTTTAGTCTTTTGTGTTAGGTTTGCTAGCATTTTGATTTAATCTTTGCCATACAATCCTATTAGTCATACATCTAAAAGTTCAATATCAGTGCGGAAATTAAAGTGCAGAAATTAAAACCTAACTGTTACATGGCTTCGAGGAGGGGGAATTTACAAGTCTAAAAATTGGGGAAAAATAGTAAATTTCCTAGTTATTCTATTAAAAACCATAAGCAGGTACATTAATGATAAAAAGTAACAAATGTTAAAAGAATAAAAGCGCGCAAATTGAAAAAAACGTCTAAAACTCTAAGATGTTTCTAAGTGAAAGAACATTATTTTTTTGTTGTTTTTTGCCTATTTAGGAAAATATTAAATTAAAATAAACTAATTTTAATTAGAATAAAGAAAAAAATTATTAACCAAAATTAAATCTAAACAAAACCTAATATTTTTGGCATTTTTTTTATTAAGAAAATAATTGAATTAAATGAACTTAGTTCTAATTATTTTTAAATTATAAAATAATTAAATTAATTAATTTACAAAATTAAGATTAATTAGAAAATCCTAGGTCTAATATTTTTTAGGTTTTTTTTCTTCTGATTTTTATATTATTATAAAAAAAGGTTTTAAAAGTGAAATATAAAACAAATAAAGAGCTAAAAATAAAAAGATAAAAACTGGGCCAGGTGCTGATTAGTAAACATGAGGGTGCATTTTTGAAATTTGGTAGGCCCATGATAGACCAGCCCAGACTCTGTGCATAATCCAATGTTACTGATGGATCCAAAAAAAAGCATATTTAGCTCATATCAGTTTTACTTTATATAAAAAAATTATTATAGTTTTGTTAGTTTCATTTAATTATATATTTTTATTGATAATTCGGAAAATCTCAAAATACATATAAGTTCTCTTACATTTTGCATTTTTAGAGTATGTAAGTCTATTGTGTTCTTAGTTGTAGTTTTACTTATTTAATTCAAAAATATGAAAATATATGGTTTAATTTTATTTTTATTCCCTCTATTATTAATTTTGATTATAATTCCATTTGAAATGTTTTTAGGTTGAATTATTAATAGAATTAAAACCAATTTTAATATCTCTTTTATTTCACTTTTATATTTTCGGTTTAGTTTTTACTAACATTTTATTTTATTATTTGTGTCATTATTATTATTATTATTAGTATTATAATTATTATGCTATGTCCATATAAGTCTAAATATGCTGCCAAATACTACACTCCAAAGCCTCTTTGTTGTCCACTTTAACCATATTGCTGCATTGTATCATAAACAGTCCAAAGACTTGCAACAAGAAACGTGCCAAACCTGCATAAAACATGCCAAAAACAGTCCAAAACAAAGCTAAAAATGTTGATGTCCAAAACTGATCCGTACCCTACTATTGTCTTGCTGTTACAAACAATTCAAAAAGTCCAAAATAGCCTGTAAAAAACTGCACCGAAACAGCCAAATATTACACCGATTTAGCAAGACCAAAACCTTTATTAGAAAGGCAATAAATCAGAGTATCAATTGTGTTCAAATCTCAACCATTTTCCCACCAATTTACGGATTTTTCATTCACTATAAATACACAAAAAACCCAGTAGGAAGGGACAGATATTAGGAGAAGAAAAGAAACTCAAGGAGAAAAAAAACTAGAAAATAGAGGAGAAGCATGTTCAAGAATAAAAAATAATCAAAGTAAGAGAGGTATGAGCATCAACAAGAGAGGGATGAAAGAACTCACTATTTTTGAAGCTCCATCGGAGAGACTACGATAGGTATTGCCTCCTTCCCAACATCTCTGATTTTTTTTCATACAACAGCATATGTTTATTTGTTTACACGATGTCTCCATTTACATAGCTAACTTTGTATCGCTTGCTGATTGCTGTAATTAATATATAGTATAACGTTAAAGAAAAAAAAACTAGAAAAATTACATAGGTACACATACATATTGTTCTTACCTTTACTAAACACTCAATCAGTCTATCTCCCATTTTTCAATATATACTTCCGCCGCTTCTTTATCCAAACTGAACCAAGCAACATCGCCTGCAACAACAATGGCAGCAACACTCCACTCTCACGTCTCTCAACCTTTAAAAACCCCACTTCCACCACTGCCTCCTCCGCCGTCAAGGAGATTTTCTAAGCCTCAGAATCAAATCCGCCAGCCTCCACCAACACCACCTCCCCAGGGAATCAACATGAAACTAGACCTGTCACCAAACTCCTTTTGTCTAACTCGGATGATAGAGTTTCCAACAAAGACAATCATCTCTTGTTCTCGGAAGAGGGTGTGCTGGAAAGGTATTCCATTCATTATGATCAGTTTGTGAGATCAAAAGGAACAACATAGAGAGAAGCGTTTAACAACAATAATAATAAAAATATGTTTCCTCTATTCCCAATTAAACACTAACAGCGGCGCACCTTTCATCGCTAGGGTTACAAAAAAAATTTCTTGTTTCTTTTGAGCCGGGTCAAATTTATTGGGCTTGTTGGCCCAATCACTCTACTGTTATCACTTATTATTTTATTAAAACATAATTATAACAGTAAAATAGCACAGTTCAAGTGGAAAGGCCTGTATTCTGAAATCAAGGAGACACGAGTTCAATCCCATGCTGGACCTTTTTATTTCGTTTTCAGCTTATTTC
The DNA here is from genome assembly GCA_948472305.1 of Vicia faba. NCBI lineage: Eukaryota > Viridiplantae > Streptophyta > Magnoliopsida > Fabales > Fabaceae > Vicia > Vicia faba. The sequence goes on along the minus strand of OX451737.1, from coordinate 1,087,862,735 downwards.
CCAATGATATTAATTTAGCTTTAATTTAGCCTATATTAGATATGGTTTAGTACTTTAGAATTAATTTACTTTAGATTAAATTTAGTAACTTTTAGAATTTTAATTTTAATAAATCTTAGAACTTTAACTTAGTCTAGATGTAATTTAGAAATTTCATGATCTTAGTTTTATTTGTTGTTTAGAATTAATTTAGTAATTTATCTTCTTTAGAAAATTGGTTATCTTCTCTTTATTTTTTAATCGTCTTAATCTTTTCGAATTAAATGTTTCACTGCCATTCTTGTTATTAATTTGTTCGCTTAAATTTATTTCCTTGCGAATCCTTGATTACTTATATTGTGATGTTCATCTTATTTTTGATTTGTTTGCTTCTAATCCAAGAGAAATGATTAAATTTGTTGACTTCATGTCATCAAATACGATCGTCCGAATTCCTTCATTCATTTTATTTTACTATTTTTCTAAACTTAAGATAATTTTCCTAAAAAACTCAATTTTCAAACTCACGCCTTTTAAGCCAAAACTTCGACACTAGGTCGCCGTATCTTCAAAATATTTTCCAAACAAATCATTTTTACCAAACAAACCATTTTAACCAAACAGACAATTTTAACCGAAAACAGATATTTCAAAAGGTTCCTATAGAATACTATAGATACATTGGGTGCTAATACCTTCCTATTGTATAACCAACCCCGAACTCTAGACCTCTTTTCAAAAACGCCTTGTATTTTCATTACTTTTAAAGTATTATTTTACATTGCATATTTTAGGGTTTTATTTCGCTCTTTTTCCCTTTTTCCATTGGAAATAATAAAGCGCGGTGGCGACTCTTGCTTTTGTGAGACGAATTAATTAATAGTTCGATCTCCGATTTACCCCGCTACATTTTTTATCGCTACAGAAATGGCGACTCTGCCGGGGACAGATTGACCTCATGCTGGTCCATCCCTAAGTGGGTTAAGCCTAGTTTGTCTTATCTGTTTTTATTTATTTGATTTGTTTGATTATATGTTTATATTGGGGTTGTTTGGGTTTTTTTGCAAAGGACGAATCCTATACCCGGATTAAGTTACACTTAAGAATAGGACGGGCGGTATAGTCATGTTAACTTTGAGGGAGTAATCCCGAAGAAGGAGGCATGAGATCCCCTACTCAGTGGAAGGACCTTTTGAACGTAATATTTGTTTATCGAGTAATCGGGAAGACATTATTATTTTCGACCTGGGAGCCAGAGAAGCTGAGAACCGTAGAACCCTAACCCATCTTGGCCTTTTAGGTGTAGCGCGGAGATTATAACGGAGTAATCCGAAAGTAGTTGTTATGCGATGCTACGCTCGGACGAGTTTCTCTTGAGAATATTGCTAATTATTGAGTAATCAAGACGTTGGTAATATCCAAAGGAGGAATGTAGACTCTGGGAACTCTTAGAACCTTGTCTTACATGTGCGATTAAACCGTTAGTACATACCTTGGGGTGGGCTTTACCTTTGACTCCATGCTCGAAACGTTGAACCTTTGAACCCCATATTTGTGAACTTGTGTGTAACTGTTGCATTATCATTCATCCATGCATTCATCAACATTTTTTGTAAAAAACTTGTTTTTCAAGGAAATTAAGAATTTTTTTGCAGACATCTCAGGTACTGTTATTATGGAGTTTGGAAGAAGAAACACTCGAAGTTTTAGTTTTAAGGAGCCCGAGATTGAAGAACTGAAGAGTTTGATTCCTAAGATCGAGAACCCGACAAAATTTCAGAAGAAATATGGGTCCCTTATACCTCTCATGAAGCGCAAGATAAAGGAAGGCATCCTTAATACGTTGGTCCAATTCTACGATCCTTTGTACCGATGCTTCACCTTTCCGGATTACCAGTTAATGCCCACCTTAGAAGAGTACTCCTACATACTTGGTTTTCCGATCACCGACTGTGTTCCTTTTTCTGGCTTAGAAGAGGAACCCAAATCTCACGAGATAGCGACCATCACCCACTTGAAGAAGTCGGAGATAAAGGAGAACATGACTACCAAAGGGGGAATCCGAGGCTTATCTGCGCAGTTTTTGTTGAAGAAAGCTCATTATTTCGCTGAGATAAAAGATACTATTGCCTTTGAAGACGTCTTTGCTTTACTTGCTTATGGCCTATTCTTGTTCCCTAACATTGATAAGTTTATGGATATCAACGCCATCAGAATTTTCTTGATTGGAAATCCGATCCCCACGCTGCTAGGAGATACCTACTACTCCATCCATCTTCGAAACTCTTATCAAGGAGGGATGATTATTTGTTGTGCACCGTTGCTGTATCAGTGGTATGTTTCTCATCTACCTAGGTCTGATGTTTTCTGGGATCTCGAGAAGGAGCCGCGATGGGCGCCAAAAATTATGGCTCTCACTCATTTCGACATTGATTGGTATAATCAAGTCTACCACGACGTGAAGATCATCGATATGTGTGGTGCTTTTCCTAACGTGCCCCTTCTTGGTACGAAAGGAGGAATTAACTATAATCCTGTTCTCGCGCGCCGTCAGTTTGGATACCCGATGTGGGACAAGCCAAACAACATCCATGTGAGTGGATTCTTTCTACAAGAAGGACAAGATCACCAAGCAGCTAAGAAGGAGATCGAAGGAGCTTGGCGTCACATCCATAGGGAAGGGAGAGAAATGTTAGGACAAAGAGGTGCCGTTTCTTTGGAGCCTTACCTACAATGGGTTCGTGCTAGGGCTTGTGCTCTCAAGATGCCCTATAAACCCGAGAAACCTTTATTCCCTACTGTTGCATCGTCATCTGTTGATATCCCTATTGAGAACATGGGAGAATACCAAGGAAATTTGGCTAGGATGAAGTCCGAGAGAGATGCTTGGAAAGAAAAGTATAATATGTCATAATATGAGAATCGGGTCCTGACTCGACAACTAAAGGAAAAGGAGGATTTGCTATTTATTCAAGACGGCTGGTTCATTGATCATGATGCGAAGCTTCGTCAAAAGGATGCATTATTGAAGAAATATGCAAGTGAAAGGAAGAGAAAGAAGGAACATTCAGTAAGTGTTGCTCTTGTTCCTAATCCACAAAAGGAAATCATCGATCGACTGGTAGCTGAGAAGAAAGAGTTGGAAGACTTTTATGAGGAGAAGATCAGAAAGCTCCAGTTACAGTTGGCTTTTGGTCCTTCATCTGATGATTCTGAGTGATCTTTAGTTCTTAGTTTTATTTTTTTACTGTTGTCATTTTGTAAAACTCTATAAAAGGGCTTCATGTTCCAAAGTTGTAATTTACTGCTTTTATTATGGGCTTCATGTTCCAAAGTTGTAATTTACTGCTTTTATTATGGGCTTCATGTTCCAAAGTTGTAATTTACTGCTTTTATTATGGGCTTCATGTTCCAAAGTTGTAATTTACTGCTTTTATTGGGTTGTCGTCCCAAGGTTGTAATTTATTGTTTTGTTGTTCCAAAGTTGTAAGTTGTAATTTACCGCTTTTGATTAATGAAATGAGTTTTTGTTGTTCCAAATTCCTTTACCATTGATGTGTGCAAAATTATCAAAGTTCCTTGAAAAAAACTATCAAAACAAACGATCATTTGCATCACATATCATGCATCATCCAACATTCCACTTCACATGTTTTTTAGAGTCTTATCTTTGTTTCTTTTTCCACTCTGATAGATTGCCAAGCTGTCTCATCGATACGACACCCGAGCCAACCGTCAGAGGAAGATGGAAGATCTAGAACAGGAAAACCACGAGCTTCGTGAGGAGGCCGCTACCCTTCGTGTCGGTATGGAGAAACTAAATGAGCTGGTGGAAAGTTTGATGGCTACTCAGAATCAGCCATTGACTGCAGCTGCTGAGATTCAGACTTCAACTACTGTGGTTTCTGAGATTGTCACTGTTCCAACGTCTGTGACTCAAATCAACTCTCCGCTTCAACATCAGATGCCAAAAGGTTTTCCGTGGGGAATTCCTTATAACTTTGTGCCAGAAGGGTATCAGCCTGTCATACAGCCTTTGGTTCAACCTACTGTGTCTTTTCCTTAACTGGAGATAACTACTATGCCGCCTGTAATCCCGTCTGTGGTACCTTTCCCTCAACCAGTGATGAAAACTGTCGCTCCTGTGGTTCATTCTATGCCATACATGAATGAACCTACTTATCATGCCGAGCCTGCTGAAAGTCTGGGTCTTTTCGATAGAATGGAAGAATTTCAAGACCAGTTTCAAGAGATGCAGAGGGAGATCAGAGCGTTAAAGGGGAAATATTTGTTTGGAAAGAATGCTCATGACCTGTGTTTAGTTCCAAATTTAAAGATTCCAGCCAAATTCAAGGTGCCGGACTTTGAAAGGTATAAAGGTGATTCGTGTCTGTGGAGTCATTTAACTATGTATGTAAGAAAGATGTCTACATATTCTGACGATCATAATTTGTTAATTCACTACTTTCAAGACAGTTTGACTGGTGCCGCTCTAAAGTGGTATATGGGTTTGGACAGCACCCGGATCCGTAATTTCAACGATCTTAGTGAAGCTTTTGTTCGCCAGTATGAGTACAACATCGACATGGCGCCAGACAGAGATCAACTCCGGGAGATGTCCCAGAAAGACAGAGAGTCCTTTAAAGAATATGCCCAGAGGTGGCACGAAATTTCTGCTCAGATTTATCCCCCTCTTGAAGAGAAAGAAATGACAAAGATATTCCTGAAGACTTTAGGTTCCTTTTATTATGAAAGAATGATTGCCAGCGCACCCAGTGATTTCACCAAGATGGTAGGTATGGGCATGCGGTTGGAAGAAGGAATTCGTGAAGGAAGTTTGGTTAAGGAAGGAAGTCCATCTAGCAGTATCAAGAAGTTTGGAAGTGTTTTCCCTAAAAGGAAAGAACAAAATGTCAGTGTAATTTTCCCTGGGAGACCAAGGAGAGGTTATTCACATGTTGCGGCAGTCACTCTGGCTGTCCGCCCAACATTGGTGACCCCAACTCATCAAACCCCACCAATTCAGCAACGGCCATTTCAACAGTAGTCTCGACAACAGGCTTATCAATTTAATAACCAGAATCGTTCACCAAGGAAACCGCAATTTGATGCCATTCCCATGACTTACACTGAGTTGTTCCCCGCTCTGATCAGAAAAAACCTCATAACGACGAAGCCTCATCCTGTCGCACCAAATAGTACTTCTCCGTGGTACAAGGCAGATCAATTTTATGAATATCATCAAGGGTCGCCATGGCACAACATCGAAAATTGCTTTGCTTTAAAGGCGGACATGCAGAGGTTGATTAAGAACAGTATCTTGTCTTTCAAGGATGTTAACCCAAATGTTAGAGATAATCCTTTGCCTCGACATGGGTCAGCATCAGTGAATATGGTGGAAGGTTGTCCAGGAAAGTTTCGAGTTTTTCAAGTTGAACACATAAGAGATTCGTTGATCAGGTTACATCAAAGCTTAAGAAGACTTGCCTTTTTTAGGCATCATCATGATTATGATGTTTGTGAATTTTGTTCAAGAGAAGTCGATTGCCCTATTGTGAAGGAGGATATTCAAAAATTGTTAGACCAGAGGGTTACCACTATTACGTATGAAAGAGATCCGATGGATGAAGTGAATGTTATAATACCACAATTCAACTTGCCTGAACCAGTAGAGATCGTTTACGACAGTCAGACTGCACCTGTTGCTCCTTTGATCATTTATCCACCTGGTCATGTGCCTTACAACTCAGACCAAGCTATACCATATAAGTATAATGCCACAATGATTGAGAATGGGGTAGAAGTCCCTATACCAACAATGCCATCTTTTGTTAACATTGCTGATGTGAGCAGAGTTACGAGAAGCGGACGTGTCTTTGCAGCAGTACCTTTGAAGAGACCAGAAGTTCAAGTCAGGAGGCCCATATCGGAAGAAATTCCAGCGAGAAATGTTGAACCCAGGGTTGAGGTAGGCCGATCCAATGAACCTATCCCACACCCCGATGATAATGAGATTTTGAAGCTCATCAAGAGAAGTGAATACAAGATTGTGGACCAACTATTGCAAACTCCTTCCAAGATTTCTTTGCTTGCTTTACTGAGAGATTCTGGTGCCCATAGAAAAGCTTTGATGAAAGTCTTGGACCAGGCATTCGTGGATCATGATGTGACGGTTGACCAATTTGATGGAATTGTGGGAAATATTACTTCGTGTAACAATCTTGGTTTCAGTGATGAAGAGCTTCCGGAGGAGGGAAGGAACCATAATATGGCTTTGCATATCTCAATAAGTTGTGGAAATGATACTTTATCAAGTGTGCTAGTAGATACAGGTTCGTCGTTAAATGTAATGCCCAAAACTACATTATCTCGACTTTCATACCAAGGTGCTCCCATGAGACCCAGTGGAGTAATTGTCAAAGCGTTTGATGGTTCTAGGAAGACTGTTATCGGTGAGGTGGATCTTCCTATAATAATTGGTCCTCATACTTTTCAGATCACTTTTCAAGTAATGGATATTCGTGCCGCTTACAGTTGCCTATTGGGTCGCCCATGGATCCATGATGCAGGTGCAGTTACTTCCACGCTCCATCAGAGATTGAAGTTTGTAAGGCATGGAAAGCTGGTAATGATTGGTGGAGAGCAGGCTATGGTGGTAAGCCATTTGTCATCTTTCTCTTTTATTGATGCTGATGAGGATGTTGGAACCCAATTCCAAGCTCTATCTATTGCTAATAATGAAGTGAAGAAGCAAGGGACATCTATTTCTTCTTTTGAGGATGCGCGACGAGTGGTTGAAAGTGGTTCGGCTGAAGGTTGGGGCCAGGTGTTGACTTTGCCTGAGAACAAGTCTGGAGAAGGTCTTGGTTTTCGTCCCGTGTCTACAAGAGTTAAGCAAGATACAGTTACTCGTCCGATACAAGAGGTTTTCCGAAGCGCAGGTTTTATCCATCCGACTCCTCCTGAAGTTGATGCTATAATAGGAGAAGATTCTGAAGAGGATTTACCCGATTTTGTAACGCATGAAGTGGTTTGCCAGAACTGGATTGCTGTTGATATTCCTGTTGTGATGCACATTTATGAGTAATGTTTTGTTTTATTTTTGAATTTTTTTTTCTCTTTGCCCAAGGCGAAAAGTATTTGTGTCGGGCTATGTTAAAAATAAATCCTTTTGCTCTGCCCAAGGCAAAAGAGAAAATGTCTGGGCTCTTTGTTTCAAGTATTGCCCCTCATGAATAAAAATGTTATTTTGTCCACTACTGTTTTATTTTTTCACTTTTTCTGGGAAATAGTAATGAAAATTAATTGGTAGTAATAGGAAAATATAATAACTTTTTGTTTTATTTGTACAAATCGATTTCTAAAATAAAGCATAATCATATGTGCAGATTAATCCATGACTTAACCATTGAAAATAATGATCCTATGCCCCCTCCCAACTTTGAATTCCCTGTGTTCGGAGCCGAGGAAGAAGATAGCGAAGAAGTTCCTGATGAAATTTCCCGTTTGCTTGAGCACGATGAAAAGACTATTCAGCCGTTTGAAGAGCCTATAGAGATGATCAATTTGGGTGATGAAGAAGATAAAAAGGAAGTCAAGGTCAGAGCATTGCTTATCCCAGAGGTCAAAGAGAAAATGTTGAAACTTCTCAGAGAATATGTTGATGTGTTTTCTTGGTCCTACCAAGATATGCCAGGTTTGGAAAACAATATTGTGGAGCATCGTTTGCCGTTGAGACCTGAATGTACTCCGATTAAGTAGAAGTTGAGAAGGACTCGTCCCGATATGGCTGACAAGATCAAAGAAGAAGTTCAAAAGCAAATTAATGCAGGTTTCCTTGTTACATCGGTCTATCCTCAATGGTTAGCCAATATAGTGCCTGTTGCTAAGAAAGATGGCAAAGTTCGGATGTGTGTAGACTATAGAGATCTGAATAGAGCTAGCCTAAAGGATGACTTCCCATTACCGCACATTGACGTATTGGTCGACAATACCGCAAAGTTCAAAGTCTTTTCTTTCATGGATGGTTTCTATGGTTACAATCAAATCAAGATGGCACCAGAAGATATGGAGAAGACAGCTTTCATTATACCTTGGGGAACATTTTGTTATCGGGTTATGCCGTTTGGTTTGAGGAATGCCGGTGCAACATACCAAAGGGCCATGAATGCTTTGTTCCATGATATGATGCATAAAGAGATAGAAGTGTATGTAGATAACATGATTGCCAAATCAAAAACTGAAGAAGATCATTTGGAACATTTATTGAAGTTATTCCAGCGTTTGAGAAAGTATAAACTCCGTCTGAATCCCAACAAGTGCACTTTTGGTGTTCGTTCTGGAAGACTTCTGGGTTTCATTGTCAGTCAGAAAGGTATTGAGGTAGATCCTGATAAAGTCAAAGCTATTCGGGAAATGTCCGCACCCAAGACGGAAAAAAAGTAAGAGGATTCCTTGGGAGACTGAACTATATTTCTAGATTTATATCTCATATGACTGCTACCTGTGGGACGATTTTCAAGCTTCTCCGAAAGAGCCAAATATGTGTGTGGACAGAAGATTGTCAGAAAGCTTTTAATAGCATCAAAGAATATTTACTTGAACCTCCTATTTTGATTCCTCCGGTGGAAGGAAGACCTTTGATTATGTACCTGACTATATTGGAAGATTCCATAGGATGTGTGCTTGGTCAACAAGATGAGACTGGAAGAAAGGAACATGCCATATATTATCTGAGTAAGAAATTCACAGACTGTGAGTCTCGATACTCAATGCTTGAGAAAACCTGTTATGCTTTAGCTTAGGCTGCTCGCCGTCTGCGCCAGTATATGATTAACCACACCACTTGGTTGATCTCCAAAATGGATCCGATCAAGTATATCTTTGAGAAGCCCGCCTTATCTGGAAGAATAGCCTGTTGGCAGATGTTGTTATCTGAATATGACATTGAGTATCACACTCAGAAAGCAATCAAAGGGAGTATTTTAGCCTATCATTTGGCTCAACAACCAATTGACGGTTATCAGTCCATCAAGTTTGACTTCCCAGATGAAGATGTTATGTACTTGAAAGCTAAAGATTGTGAAGAGCCGTTACCCGAAGAAGGACCTGATCATGAATCCCGTTGGGGTTTGATATTTGACGGAGCTGTAAATTCTTATGGAAATGGAATTGGGGCAATCATCGTCACTCCCCGAGGTACTCATATCCCGTTCACGGCGATATTGAAGTTCGACTGTACGAACAACATGGCTGAATATGAGGCATGTATTATGGGTCTCGAAGAAGCAGTGGATCTAAGGATTAAGATTCTTGATATTTATGGAGACTCGGCATTGGTAATTAATCAAATCAAAGGAGAATGGGAGACTCGTCATCCTGGTTTGATCCCTTACAGAGATTATGCTAGAAGATTGTTAACCTTCTTCAACAAAGTGGAATTACATCATATCCCTAGAGATGAAAACCAAATGGCTGATGCTTTGGCTACTTTGTCTTCAATGTTTCAAGTGAATGGTTGGAACGATGTGCCTACAATCAGAGTTATGCGCCTCGACAGACCTGCTCATGTGTTCTCAGTAGAAGAGGTCGCCGACGACAAACCGTGGTTCTATGACATTAAACGTGTTCTTCAAACTCAAGAGTACCCGCCTGGGGCATCCAATAAAGATAGGAAGACGTTGAGGAGATTAACAAGCAATTTCTTCCTCAATGAAGAAGTATTGTATAAGAGGAATTACGACATGGTCTTGCTCAGATGTGTAAACAGACATGAAGCAGACATGCTAATGCAAGAAGTACATGAAGGATCCTTTGGCACTCATGCCAACGGACATGCAATGGCTAAAAAGATGTTGAGAGCTGGTTACTATTGGATGACGATGGAATCTGATTTCTGCAAATATGTCAAGAAATATCATAAATGCCAAATTTATGCGGACAAGATACATGTGCCACCGACCCTCCTCGATGTTATCTCTTCACCTTGGACTTTCTCCATGTGGGGCATTGATATGATTGGAATGATTGAACCCAAGGCTTCAAATGGTCATCGTTTCATCTTAGTAGCGATCGATTATTTTACTAAATGGGTGGAAGCAGCATCTTATGCTAATGTAACCAGACAGGTGGTAGTCAAATTTATCAAGAATCAGATCATTTGTCGATACGACATCCCGAGCAAGATCATCACTAATAATGGTTCGAATTTGAATAACAAGATGATGAAAGAGCTTTGTGAAGAGTTCAAGATTGAACATCATAACTCTTCTCCCTACAGGCCGAAGATGAATGAGGCTGTTGAAGCTGCTAACAAGAACATCAAAAAGATTGTCCAGAAGATGGTGGTAACTTATAAAGATTGGCATGAAATGCTTCTGTTTGCTTTACATGGATACCGTACTTCAGTTCGAACTTCAACAGGTGGAACCCCATTTTCCTTAGTTTATGGCATGGAAGCAGTACTCCCCGTGGAGGTTGAGATTCCGTCTATGAGAGTTTTGATGGAAGCTAAACTTTCTGAGGCTGAATGGTGTCAAAGTAGATATGATCAGTTGAATTTAATTGAAGAAAAGAGATTGACAACGTTGTGTCACGGTCAATTATATCAGCAGAGAATGAAGAAGGCTTTTGATAAGAAGGTTCGACCACGCGAGTTCAGAGAAGGTGACCTTGTGCTCAAAAAGATATTATCTTTCCAACCTGATTCTAGGGGCAAGTGGGCTCCGAATTATGAAGGACCATATGTCGTTAAGAAAGTTTTCTCTGGAGGTGCCATGATTCTCACAAATATGGACGGTGAAGAGCTCCCGCGCTCCATGAACGCCGATGCAGTCAAGAAGTATTTCGCCTAGGTTTGAGTTGACGGTTTGCTAAGTTGAAAACCCGAAGGGGCGGCTTAAGCAAACTTTTGGAATTCGAAGTTGTTAGGGAGAATAATGATCATTGTTTTTGTGTAACCTTTTTCTTTCATGTACTATTTCCCAAACTTTTGTAAACCGTTAGAATCACGTTGTTAGCGAACTACCATCTTATTAATGAAATTTGAGCATTTATCTTTTTGTGGGCAAAATTTTAATTTTACGGCAATATTTGAAACAAAGTTATTTAAAGTATTTTTATTTTTAAATGTGTCGTAAATACTGAAAGGAATATTAACAGTTGTTCCGAGGATGGTTAAGCCATGAAATGCAAAACAATACAGTAATTTATCCTTGCATGACGAACATCTTTTCTTTCAAAATCGTCATGAGATGTTGGTTGTGTAAACTTGCGTTTCTAGTGGTACTAAGCTTGGTGATTCCCCAACATTTCCGGTTAAGCTTTCTTTCGGTTATCTTTATTTAAGCAGATTTCTGCAGTGCGATATGCTTTATATCATGTTAGTGGTCTATTGGTGTTAGAAGATTGGATTTGAATACTTTTCTCCCAGAAGATTTGAGCCTTGTAGCGTGATACGCTATGACGTTGCTTTGTAGTTCCAATTCCAGTTATTTTCCGTCTCTTTAAGATTGGCCGAGTATCTATTATTTTGTGATATCTTATCATTTTTAAGATATTCCGTCTGCCTGTTTCGTCAACATAACATTCATTCATTCATTTACACTTATATCACGCATGCATATTCACATTTGTCGTTGATTTTGGGTCGTATACCTTGTTTATGTTTATTAAGACAATGTACATGTTCTTTCCAAGTAGAATGTTAGCTTAGGCAGAAAATGTGCTTCCTTTCTAAATTCCCCAACTGAGCTAATCCTCGTGGATGATTTTTTTTGATTTAGCCTTCCTCGTCCATTTCTGGATAGGATGAATCCCCAATCAAGTTATTTTCTCATTGGTTGGAGTCTTGTTTGACTGTTTTCTCTCTGGTTTATTCCTGGAGGGAGTTGTTGTCTCTTGCATAGGCTATCTCGTGGTTTTCTCCAAGCTAGGCAACCTAGACGAATGGTGCATTTATTTTGCACATTTAAGTGTTTGATCTCCTCAGGAAGGATCTATTCATGGTTCCCTTTGACGAGAATTTTATTCTCTGGCAGTGTTATCACATTTTTCTTCTGAAACATCTTTGGAAAACGGAAAGCAGCGGTCTCTTCATAAGCAACTTGTACGTTATAGACAATGTTAGAAAACGACAAGCGGAAGTCTCTTCATGAGAAACTTGTGCGTTATCTTTTTTGCGGAAAACGACAAGCGACAGTCTCTTCATGAGCAACTTGTACGTTATTATTTTCTGGAAAACGACAAGCGGCAGTCTCTTCATGAGCAACTTCTACGTTATTATTTTCTGGAAAACGGCAAGCGGCAGTCTCTTCATGAGAAACTTGTACGTTATTATTTTTCTGGAATACAGCAAGTGGCGGCTTCTTTATTTGAGCAGCTTGTATGTTATTGGTTATTTTTGGAAGACAGCAAGTGGCAACTTCTTTATTTGAGCAGCTTGTATGTCATAGTATTTTTGGAAGACAACAAGTGGCGGCTTCTTTATTTGAGCAGCTTGTATGTTATTGGTTATTTTTGGAAGACAGCAAATGGCAGCTTCTTTATTTGAGCAGCTTGTGTATCTACAACCATATTATTATTTCAGCATTAATTGGTATCTCTCCAGAAATCTCGCAGAGAAGTTTGTTATGAATCTTTACCTTCAGAAGTCGGTAATCCATTATCAGCAAATTTGGTACATCTTTTGTCTATCTTTGACCTTGAGTTGTGAACTCACCGTTTTTTTGGGGTCAATAATCTGTTTTTGTGGCCTATGCAAGATGCCTTCTTTGTTAGGGTCAGAGGTCGTATTCTCTCAAATTTTATTCGCCGTCAAGAGTCTATCATTTGAAGTCGATGGCTCATTTCCCCAGTAGTGTATAATCTATGTTCCTGTGGTTTGTTGGTGTTTGGTTTCTCCAGCATTATCTTGTCTCATACAATATCATTCTCTGTGAATTTAAATACTACATTCATATCACAAATATAATGGCGGTATCTTAGGGCAAAAATTGCGTATTATGTATTTAAGTACCTTCAATCTCGTCGAGACGAAGATTTTAATCTTAATATCTCCGGATAGAAGAAACTTAAATAGGGGCAGCTGTCATACCCCAAATTTTGACCTAAGATACCACCTCCCATCTGCATTATTACATAGCAAGCGTTCACAAGCGATTCGACCTATTTTTGCCAATTCTCGAGTCAGATTTCAAAAATTCATAACTTCTTCAAATTTCGACAATTTTTTAGTGGTTCTTTTACATATGATTCTCCTTTGCAACAACTACAACTTTTCTTTACAAGTCAAGAGATGATTATGCTTTAAAAATCCACGAAAAAAATAGAAACATTAGAAATCATTGTGAATTTGGTGAAATTTAACTGCTTTTGCCTGACTTTATTAAATCATGTATTTTTGCACTTTTACTCGTCATTCTTTTATTCTTATTTTCATAAAAAGAAAATAAAAAAAAACATATTTAGCTCATATCAGTTTTACTTTATATAAAAAAATTATTATAGTTTTGTTAGTTTCATTTAATTTTATATTTTTATTGATAATTCGGAAAATCTCAAAATACATATAAGTTCTCTTACTTTTTGCATTTTTAGAGTATGTAAGTCTATTGTGTTCTTAGTTGTAGTTTTACTTATTTAATTCAAAAATATGAAAATATATGGTTTAATTTTATTTTTATTCCCTCTATTATTAATTTTGATTATAATTCCATTTGAAATGTTTTTAGGTTGAATTATTAATAGAATTAAAACCAATTTTAATATCTCTTTTATTTCACTTTTATATTTTCAGTTTAGTTTTTACTAACATTTTATTTTATTATTTGTGTCATTATTATTATTATTAGTATTATAATTATTATGCTATATCCATATAAGTCTAAATATGCTGCCAAATACTACACTCCAAAGCCTCTTTGTTGTCCACTTTAACCATATTGCTGCATTGTATCATAAACAAAAAACTAGAAAAAAAAAAACCATAATGTTAAAGAAAAAAAAAACTAGAAAAATTACATAGGTACACATACATATTGTTCTTACCTTTACTAAACACTCAATCAATCTATCTCCCATTTTTCAATATATACTTCCGCCGCTTCTTTATCCAAACTGAACCAAGCAACATCGCCTGCAACAACAATGGCAGCAACACTCCACTCTCATGTCTCTCAACCTTTAAAAACCCCACTTCCACCACTGCCTCCTCCGCCGTCAAGGAGATTTTCTAAGCCTCAGAATCAAATCCGCCAGCCTCCACCAACACCACCTCCCCAGGGAATCAACATGAAACTAGACCTGTCACCAAACTCCTTTTGTCTAACTCGGATGATAGAGTTTCCAACAAAGACAGTCATCTCTTGTTCTCGGAAGAGGGTGTGCTGGAAAGGTATTCCATTCATTATGATCAGTTTGTGAGATCAAAAGGAACAACATAGAGAGAAGCGTTTAACAACAACAATAATAAAAATCTGTTTCCTCTATTCCTAATTAAACACTAACAGCGGCGCACCTTTCATCGCTAGGGTTACAAAAAAAAATTTCTTGTTTCTTTTGAGCCGGGTCAAATCTATTGGGCTTGTTGGCCCAATCACTCTACCGTTATCACCTATTATTTTATTAAAACATAATTATAACAGTAAAATAGCACAGTTCAAGTGGCAAGGCCTGTATTTTGAAATCAAGGAGACACGAGTTCAATCCCATGCTGGACCTTTTTATTTCGTTTTCAGCTTATTTCCCAATGATATTAATTTAGCTTTAATTTAGCCTATATTAGATATGGTTTAGTACTTTAGAATTAATTTACTTTAGATTAAATTTAGTAACTTTTAGAATTTTAATTTTAATAAATCTTAGAACTTTAACTTAGTCTAGATGTAATTTAGAAATTTCATGATCTTAGTTTTATTTGTTGTTTAGAATTAATTTAGTAATTTATCTTCTTTAGAAAATTGGTTATCTTCTCTTTATTTTTTAATCGTCTTAATGTTTTCGAATTAAATGTTTCACTGCCTTTCTTGTTATTAATTTGTTCGCTTAAATTTATTTCCTTGCGAATCCTTGATTACTTATATTGTGATGTTCATCTTATTTTTGATTTGTTTGCTTCTAATCCAAGAGAAATGATTAAATTTGTTGACTTCATCTCATCAAATACGATCGTGCGAATTCCTTCATTCATTTTGTTTTACTATTTTTCTAAACTTAAGATAATTTTCCTAAAAAACTCAATTTTCAAACTCACGCCTTTTAAGCCAAAACTTCGACACTAGGTCGTCGTATCTTCAAAATATTTTCCAAACAAATCATTTTTACCAAACAAACCATTTTAACCAAACAAACAATTTTAACCGAAAACAGATATTTCAAAAGGTTCCTATAGAATACTATAGATACATTGGATGCTAATACCTTCCCATTGTATAACCAACCCCGAACTCTAGACCTATTTTCAAAAACGCCTTGTATTTTCATTACTTTTAAAGTATTATTTTACATTGCATATTTGATGGGTTTAATCTGTAACGTATAGCCTAAATGTAGTACTGCAAGTGTACAGCCTATCGAAGTAATATATAAGATTATCGAACCACAGAGACCAATTGTCAATCTATCAACTCTATTGCTAAGGTGCTTATCTAAGGCGAACAAGAATATTGATGTGAGTGCAGTGCGCAAAGTAAATGAGCGAGGTAAATAACAGTTTAAAAGACAGGTTGGAATGTAAATCATGTAATCAGATATTGGTCCGGTCATGCGTAGATGAACCTACTTATGGGGCAGTATTTTCTATTGATAGCAAAGAATTAATTTAACGGGAACTTGTAGCTTTTGACTACTAAGAACTGAATTTACTCTTTAAATTAAATTCCTTTATTGTCACATATAAAGGGTGCCTTCCGCGTTAAAGAGGTAAACCTATTTTTAAGAAATTGATAGTTTTGACTTAACAGAAAAGTGATTTTACTTGGAAAGATTAACTTAAAGAGACTTTTGGCTTTCGACCAAGAGTCAGATTTCAAACCTACAAACGCGTCCGAAAATAGTTTCAAAATCGTTTTCTAAAAAGGTCAATGATTCCTATTTAACCAATCAACGGCTTTCGCTCTTTTCGTTTGGTTAAATAATAATCAAGCCGTATCATTAGTTTGGACGGCTTTCGATCTTACCCAATAAACATTTAAACATAATTGACTTAAGTTAGAAGCAAAACATCCCCAGAGTATTTTCACTAGCATGATAATTGGAACACGACCATGATGACAATCATTACATCCTAACCTTTATAGTTTAGCCAGACATAATAAGTGCGAGTCTATAAAACGTGTAGACTATGGTAAGAGCATTTAAAGTCTATAAAATGTGTAGACTATGGTAAGAGCATTTAAAGTCTATAAAACGTGTAGACTATGGTAAGAGCATTTAAAGTCTATAAAACGTGTAGACTATGGTAAGAGCATTTAAAGTCTATAAAACGTGTAGACTATGGTAAGAGCAATTAAATAAAGAAATGCAATAAAATAGAACCTTGCTCCAGTCGGAGACTTGAATCTGATACAAATCTACGGAAAGGTAAGGCTGGTATGATGAACTTCAACCAAAGTGCTCCAAGACTCGATTACAACTCAATCTACACCGCAATAACTCCCCGATGTGAAGAGATTATCACTTTACAGAAACTGATAGTATATGGCTTAAGATTGTACTAAGCTTGGATGAAACTAAAGAATGAAAATCGAAAACTATTTATAGAGGATCCTTGAGGTGCGTAAGGACCAGCATGCCCCTTAACTTCTTTTGAGCGGGAAGCTTGTTGTGAAGGCCGCGGGCGCGGTGGGGGTGGCCGCGGGCGCGGTGGCTGGAACTGCCACATCATGGGAACGTGGCAGTTGATCTCTGGGTGAAAGTGGGTCACGTCATCGTGTTCCCTGTAGCCAGCGCGGCGCTGAACGCCATAAGTGCAGAATATCTTGAAAAACCCTAATTTCTTGGCGTTTTGGCTCGTTTCTTCACAGAAGGCTCTGAAATGACAAGAATCCTGAAAACAAAGGAAAAAGGAACATAATACGAGAAAATGATAATAAAAACTAAGGAAAACATGTGATATTTGAGTCAGAAACATAGTGCGATTCAGTGCGATCAAATCCTCCCACGCTTAGACCTTTGCTTGTCCTCAAGCAACAACTCTTAGAAGTAGGTGAAAGAAAATTATGGTGTATACAGGTTTTGGGCAAAGAGGGCTTCTAAGTCCGAGTGAGGGTGTGTTGTCAGGCACTAACTATCTGAATCAAGGGTATCGTAATTACACTACTCGCAGAAATGCAGACATAAACCTCATAAGTATACAGATCGATCCTAATATCCTTACTATGCTAAGACTTCCTTTTTTACGAGGTCCTTTTTCATTCAGGCGCAATCACATTAAGCCCGTTATTCGTACATACTCATGGTGTAGTGACCGGTTAGTGACTCTGATCTCAAGTGATGGGATTCTGGTACAAGAGTTGGTTTAATCCCTTTTTATTTTACCCATTTGCAGTTGCGGGGGATCGGACCGTAGTCCACCCTACCAAGTCCAGCACCAGATACCTCTGGACCAACTACAACGGATATGCCTTATATATTTTTTTCTTTGCTTTTGTTAGTGCTTACAACTTTCTTGAGTTGAGTAATCTTTGTTTTATAACTTTTAAGGCAAAATAGAGATCATCCACTTATATTCATCGATCCCACACTTAGAGCATGCTTAGGCCGGAGCTGACTGCTAAGATAAACTACTTGAAGACCTATTTGTACAGTTTTATTCAAAATCATAGCATATTGGGGAGAAAGGATCTAATCTAAATGTTCAAAAAGGCTTACGGTGTAAAAGCGATAACGAATTTTTCAAAAAGTGAGTGTCCAAGAAATAGACCCTATCTAGGACCTGTCTCATAACCCAAATCCTTAAAAACAACCATAAATCTTTGAAAAAGAAAAATTTTGTAAGGCTAAAAGGTGGGGGAAATGAAAGGGTACACTACGCAGAAAGACTCGCCTATCACATGCATTTTATTAACTACGAATATAACATACCTAAAAGGAAAAATGCGGAAGGGAAATAAAAGCAGGAAAAACGGGAAATAAAAGCGGAAAATAAAAGCGAAAACGGGAAATAAAAGCGATAAATGCTCCTCCCACACTTAAATCAGACATTGTCCTCAATGTTCCAAAATAAGGTAGGAGGAGGTACCTGAAAACACTAGTGGGGGCCACTAGGACCTTCACCATCCTGGTTGGTACGACCGGAACGGCGGCTACGGCTGCGACGGCGGCTATCTCGGTCCAAAACAAGCTGCTCCAATCTCTCTGACAAGGCGGCATTTGCCGCTTGTAGCTCTTGGGTCCTACCAATGAGGGTGCCTTGGGTTACCTCCATCAATTGGAAGTGACGAGCGTATGTGGTCTGGTGTAGGTGCTGTTCTCTCTGGAAAGCCATCTGACTTTCCATAATAGTGCGCAGAGAGCTAGCATTTTGGTCTTGGGATGCTTGCATGAAGGCCATGTTATCGGCCGCCTGTTGCTGCAAGGTAGCAAGGAGGGTGTCCCTCTGGGCCTCTCGGGCCATATGCTCACGCCACATGTCCTCAGTGACATGGAAACTAGGAGCTGTACCTGCATGTGGGTTAGAAGTAGATGGTGTCGTGTGTGGTGGTGAAAAATGGGGTGGTTCCTCTGTTTGGAAATCGTACTCATCATCAGTGTTGTTACCCTCGTTTAAAGGTAGATTTGGGGGCAACGGACCAATAAAAGCAGGAGCGTTGATATCGTAGGTCCAGTTACGCTCAAATCTAATATCAGTACGACGGGTGCAAGGAATAACAACACTGGGTACAGCAGCACCTCCAACCATGAGGAAGTAACCACCTTCCTTCCTCGTCTTGCATAAACGCATATCCCTGAAAAATTTAAGATTTGCAATACGAGGAGGAAGTGGCTCAAGGGTGGCAAGTTCCGTATCCAATCCTATGGCACGGGCAATAGTAGTAATCAGTCCACCAAAGGAAATCGGCCCACCTTTTCTTAAAACATGGTGCATGTGGGCAATCATGAATGGGACGGGATTAACTTTGGTGTCTGTGAGGCAGCTCTGCATGATAATTAATTCTTTAGCATTCACTTTGTTTGGGTTTTCCCGAGCAAAGATGGTGGATGCTAAAAGAAATCGAAAGACACGAAGGGCAGGATTGTGGATGTGAGAAGCAAGTAGGCCATCAAAAGATGTTGCATTTTGTTTAGTAATTCTGGCCCAAAATGCTTCAAATGCCCAATCCGTGTCTAAAGGTGCTTCACAAATGGCACCATCCCCATAAGGCAATCCTAACATGGCGGCTAGACCTTCAGTGGAGTAGTCATATTCAACATTAAACATTCTAAATTTGACTCCACCTACGGTGCTAGCAGTGTTAGGAGAGACGTTATAAATTAAAGAACTTAAAAATTCGATCGTCAGCCTAGGGTAGGTTGGTGCTTGAGTAGCAAAAATATCATGCATGCCTATTTTGTCGAGAAGGAAGAATACACTATGGTATATACCTAATGAATATAGACAGTTTTCATCGATATACCTGGTAGAGTGTATTGGTGTTGTCAGCAATTTCTCAAGCCGCTTTAGTTGCCTTTCTCCGGCTTGGCCACCACGCAAAATGTAACCGTGATACTCCATAGGATTTTCTTGTGGATGAATAAAGAGAAGGAATGGGAGGTAGTAGTAATGAAGGTGTGAGGAAGAAAATAAAATAGTGGGGGTATTTATAGGTAGGGAAGAAAAATGGTGGTTGTAAATATTTATGATGGGAATAATGGGAATAAATGTAGTGGGGTTGGTATGGGTAATAAAGGAAGTTATGGTGGGTTAAGAATGGAAGAAAATGGGATTGGAAATGGAAAAAGTGGTAAAATGGGGGGAAAAACGAGCAACTAGCCGTTAGGTGACCGTTGCGTCACCGCGGGCGCGGTGAGGTCGAGGCAAGTTGGGCCGGTCTGGCTTCCTTTCCATTGGGCTTTTCCTTCCTTGCCATTAGCTTCAATTTTTGGAGGTGTACCTATTTGTTTTTTTTTATGAATGTGCATATATGTATGTGAATACATATATACATGTATATTTATTTATTTTTATATTAAAATTATGGTGACCAGAAAAACAAAAACATTAGTAAATAAATGAAACACATGCATATATATATATATATATATATATATATATATATATATATATATATATATATATATATATATATATATATATATATATATATATATATATATATATATATATATATATATATATATATATATATATATATATATATATATATATATATATATATATAGGTACGGACATCGGGTCACCAAAATAATTATTAATAATGCAGGAAATAGATAATGCAAATAAAAATGAGTCTGAAAAGGAAATCAACATAATACTAATAATACTGGAACTAGATATCTTGTGAACAATACAGATCTATTGCCAACCGGTAGGATGCTCTGCAGGAGTGTCTGGGCCACGCAGCTCAGTCAGCTGGCGTCGAATCTCTGCCACCTCGTGAGCTAATTCATCTAACTCACCAGCAAAGGTAACATCATTCACTTCCAACTGTAAATGAAGGTCAGCCACCTCATTGCGGAGAGTGGTTATTTCAGTGCGCATAGCAGTCAACAGAGTGCGAATATCAGGTTCCTGCAAGCTGAGGTTATTAGTAAGAACAATAGTGTGTGTAACCTCGGGTCGGGATGTGTGATCTGGAGTGGAGTCCTCGGGAGCAGGAGTGTAGTCTTGAGTGGGATCTTCGGAAGCAGGGGTGTATTCCGGAGTGAGATCTTCGGAAGCAGGAGTGTATTCTGGAGTGTACTCTGATATCTCACCCCAACCTTCTACAGAATAGTTCCAATTAGCAGGGTTGGAAACACAAGTCATCTAAGGGTCTGGCATTGTGAAGGTGTAAACTGTCTGGTCATCAATGAGCAATCTGTACCGATATGGGTGGAAAGAGGCCCTCCTCATGAGCCCACGATCCATGCAAAAGTCTAAATCCAGAAAAGTATATCCACAGTATGGGGTCAGCTGTGCTATCATACTGTCCAAACCCAAAGCAGAAGCTATCTGTGTCACATTTCCTCCGGAATGAATGAGCCCTACAGCGGATCGAGCAGTCTGCTCGAGGCTCTCTATCAGAAAACCTCCACTAGCTATAGGTCTGGACTGACTGGCACAGTATAGGAAAAGGATCTCCTCAACGGTGACCAAGTGGTCACAGTAACTCCTCCCAAAGAAAGTGTGGCACAGAACCATCTCGAAGTATCGGAAAGCCGGGTTATGGATCTTCCGGGACAACTGGGTAGAGGGGTCAAGGCTGGCTCTATCAGTAATGTCCTGCCAAAATTTATCAATATCTCTGTCCATGTAGTAACTCAATGGAAACTCAGTGATAGCGGTCGGTCCAGTTTGGAAACCAAGCAAATCCCCAAATTCTTTGGTAGTCAGGGTATACTCGGTACCAAAAAATCTGAAACTTAGGCATCCTCGCTCATCTCCTTCACCCACTCGTGGGTTATAATCCATAGAGCTAAGAAACTCCAGAGTAAGGTTTCTGTAGGTTTTGTGGACATCATCAGCATAAGAATCCCAGCCAAGTTGGTTGCACAGATACCTAATACTTGGCTCAATCCCGAGTGCCTCCATGCAGCTCTGATCGGGGTACCTAGTGGGTACCATAGGTCTAGCAGATAAGGTAGCAAATCGGGCTTTTTGTGCTTCATCTCTGAAAATCACAACCATACCATCGGGGTAATGCATCCTGAAAACATAAACACAAGAAATTAGTCCAGATAAAATATATGAATTACTAAAATAAAATAAAATAAAGAATAAACCATGGGTTGCCTCCCATGCAGCGCTTGTTTAACGTCGTTAGCTTGACGATTAGATCTTACTTTATGTGGGTATTGGTGGGTCTATAAGAATATGACTAGAGTAGTCAACAGGCAAATCGCCTCCTTTGTATAGCTTCAGTCTTTGTCCATTTACCACAAATGGAGCGCATGAATTGTTTTTGATTTCTACTGCTCCAGACTTTAGAACTTTTGACACTTCAAATGGACCTGTCCATCTTGAACGAAGCTTACCAGGAAAAAGTCGTAACCTTGAGTTAAATAGGAGAACAGGGTCACCAATGTTGAAATCTTTCTTGATGATTTTTTTATCATGCCACATCTTGGTTCTTTCCTTATATATGATGGCATTCTCATAGGCATTCAAGTGAAGCTCTTCCAGCTTGTGAATGTCCAAGATACGTTTTTCTCCGGCTTTTAGGTAATCTAGATTCAAGGATTTAATGGCCCAATAGGCTTTATGTTCTAGTTCGAAGGGTAAATGAAAAGACTTTCCATAAACTAATTGATAAGGAGTTGTTCCAATAGGGGTTTTATAAGCCGTTCTATAAGCCCATAAGGCGTCTTTAAGTTTTCCAGACCAGTCTTTTCTGGATAATGATACGGTTTTTTCTAGGATCTGCTTAATCTCCCTATTCGATACTTCTACTTGGCCACTGGTTTGCGGGTGATATGGTGATGCTACTCTATGTCTTACTCCGTATTTGCTTGGAAGCTTGTCAAATATCTTAGATATAAAATGCGATCCTCCATCACTTATGACTAACCTCGGGGTTCCAAACCTAGGAAAAATAATATTCTTAAACAGTTTGATAACTACCTTGGTATCATTTGTGGGTGATGCAACAGCTTC
Source organism: Vicia faba (assembly GCA_948472305.1). Lineage (NCBI taxonomy): Eukaryota > Viridiplantae > Streptophyta > Magnoliopsida > Fabales > Fabaceae > Vicia > Vicia faba. Next base: position 1,087,839,964 of record OX451737.1, on the reverse strand, counting down.
TATCCACTTTGAGACATAATCGACAGCTACTAGGATATACTTGTTACCCATTGAGGAAGGAAAAGGTCTCATGAAATCTATACCCCAGACATCAAATATTTCCACTTCTTGGATGTTACTTAAAGGCATTTCATCACGTCTTGAGATGTTCCCAGTGCGTTGGCATTGGTCACATTTTGTAATGTAAGTGTGGACATCGCGCCATACAGTAGGCCAATAAAAACCTGCTTGAAATATTTTGGCGCATGTTTTAGATGTGCTTGCATGTCCACCATAAGGTGAAGCATTACAATGTTTAATGACGTTGCCTACTTCTTCTTCCGGCACACATCGTCTGAATATATTATCTATTCCTCTTTTGAATAGGAGGGGTTCATCCCAAAAGAAGTGTTTAACATCTCTAAAAAACTTCTTCTTCTGTTGGTAGCTTAAGTCAGGGGGTATGATATCAGCGGCCAGATAATTCACAATATCTGCGTACCATGGTATGTTGTTCATGGTTGAGATTTCCTCATAGGTCTCTTCTTCAGTTGAGTTTATCCCAGCTATTAATCTTTCATAAGTAGAGTGATCGTCTATAGGTATAAGTTCAGGCTTAAGGTGTTCTAACCTAGAGAGATGATCAGCTACTAAGTTTTCAGCTCCTTTTTTATCCTTAATATCCAAGTCAAATTCTTGGAGTAAAAGTACCCATCTGAGCAATCTAGGCTTAGCATCTTTCTTACTTAACAAGTACCGGATTGCTGCATGATCTGTGTATACTATTATTTTTGCTCCCACCAAATAAGATCGAAATTTATCAATAGCAAAAACTACGGCTAGCAATTCCTTTTCTGTGGTTGTATAATTTAGCTGGGCAGCGTCTAGTGTTCTACTAGCGTAGTAAATTGCATGTAGTTTCTTGTCTTTTCTTTGCCCTAGTACAGCTCCTACAGCGAAATCACTGGCATCGCACATGATTTCAAAGGGTTGTGTCCAATCAGGTGGTCTTATGATAGGTGCTTAAATAAGAGCTTGCTTTAAAACTTCAAAGGCCTCAAGACATTTTTGGTCGAATTCAAACTCGACATCCTTCATCAATAAGTTGGTTAAAGGTTTTGTTATTCCGGAAAAATTCTTGATGAAACGTCGGTAGAACCCGGCATGTCCTAGAAAACTTCTTATTTCCCTAACGGTCTTAGGTGGGTTTAAGTTTTCTATAACTTCTATCTTGGCCTTATCGACTTCTATACCTCTTTCAGAAATAATGTGTCCCAAGACTATCCCTTCATTTACCATAAAGTGGCACTTTTCCCAATTCAACACAAGGTTTACTTCCACACATCTTTTTAAGACTTTCTCTAAGTTCGAGAGGCAGTTTTTGAAATCAAACCCACACACTGAAAAATCGTCCATAAATACTTCCATAATTCCATCTAGGTAATCTGCGAAAATTGACATCATACAACGTTGGAAAGTGGCAGGTGCATTACAGAGTCCAAAGGGCATTCGTCTATAAGCGAATGTTCCATAAGGGCAGGTAAATGTGGTTTTTTCTTGGTCCTCCGGGTGAATAGGGATTTGGAAAAACCCCGAATACCCATCAAGATAGCAGAAGTATGAGTGTCTTGCTAGACGTTCAAGCATCTGATCTATAAATGGGAGAGGGAAATGGTCTTTTCTCGTTGCCTTATTCAACTTTCTGTAATCTATACACATACGCCATCCTCCTTCTGTTCGTTTTTCCACATGCTCACCTTTCTCATTTTCCATAACAGTGATACCTCCTTTCTTGGGTACCACATGGACTGGGCTTACCCATTCACTATCCGAAATTTGGTATATGATACCAGCTTCTAATAACTTAAGAACTTCTTTCTTGACTACATCACTCATGATAGGGTTTATTCTTCTTTGATGTTCTCTTGAGGGTTTTGAATCTTCTTCTAGCATAATCCGATGCATGCATACGAATGGGCTTATACCTTTTAAATCTGAAACTTTATACCCTAAAGCTGAGGGATATTTTCGCAAGGTATCTAAGAGTTGATTTGTTTCTATTTGGTTTAGAGCGGCGCTAATTATAACAGGTCTATTCATCTCCTCATCCAAAAACTCATATCTTAGATTCTTGGGTAGTTGCTTAAGTTCTATAGTGGTTTTCTCAGTACGCGGCATAAGGTCAGGGGTAAGAGCTAAGCATTCGAAAAGGTTGTCGTAAATGTACGGTTCGATACTCTTAAATCTGTCATCCTCTAAAATAGGGGTTGATGGTAATTTGATTAAAAATTCGTTTTGTTCGAGCTCATTTACACATTCATCAATGACGTCGATGGCATAACACGCATCTCCTATCACTGGTGCCATTAGAAATTTTGATAAAATGAACTCAATCTTTTCATCTCCTACCTCGAAAGTCAGTTTCCCTTTCTTAACATCTATTATAGCTCCGGCGGTTGATAGGAAGGGTCTTCCTAAGAGGATTGGGATGTCTTCATCTTCTTTAATATCCATTACGACGAAGTCGGTCGGAATGTACAACTGACCAATTTTGACAGGTATGTCTTCTAAAATACCCATGGGATATTTGACAGATCTATCAGCTAGTTGTAAGGACATCTTAGTAGGTTGAAGTTCTCCTAATTTTAACCTCTTACAGACGGCCAGAGGCATCAGACTTACGCTTGCTCCTAGGTCTAAAAATGCTTTGTCTATCATATGGTTACCTAGGATGCAAGGGATAGAAAAACTTCCAGGGTCTTTATCTTTCTTGGCGAGTTTATTTTCGGATATAGAATGACATTCTAAAGGCTTGGGATCATCGAGTCGCCGTTTATTGGTCAAAATATCTTTCAAAAACTTAGCATATGATGGTATCTGGGTTATAGCTTCAGTAAAAGGAATCTCAACATGGAGTTTCTCTATTACCTTAATAAACTTTTGGTACTGGTTTTCTACTTTGGTGTTTTTCAGCCTCTGTGGGAACGGGATAGGTGGTTTATAAGGTTGTTGAGTGTTATTCCCTACTTCTGGTTTTGATTGCTTTTCTGGTTTCTCTGGTTCCTCTACCTGGTCTTTAGGCGTAGCATCTTCCATAGGTTTTTCTGATGTGCTTAAGTTAGGATTTCTAGGCCCTTCATAAGCAGTTCCACTTCTTAATGTGATAGAATTTGCTTGGCCTTTTGGATTTGGTTGAGTTTGTCCAGGAAATTGTCCTCCAGGTGCAACTTGTACAGAGGTGTTTTGTGCTACTTGGGAAATCTGAGTCTCAAGCATTTTGGTGTGGGTTATTATCTGGTCAAACTTGGTTGCCAGTTGAGTAACTAGTTCGTTCGTGTGAATGTGTTGGTTCATAAACTCCTTATTTTGCTGGGTTTGAGCCTGAATAAAGGTGTCTATGGTTTCTTTAAGGTTTGGTCTTGGGAGCACTATTTGCATAGGTTGGTTTTGTTTTTGCGTTTGGAATCCCTGAGGTCTCGAAGGTCCGGGATTTTGGATAGGGTTATTGTTTTTGTAAGAGAAATTCGGGTGGTTCCTCCATCCAGGATTGTAGGTATTCGAGAAAGGGTTCCCTTGGGTATAGTTAACTTGGTCTGAGCTAGATTCATTCAAAAGGTTACAGTCAACGGTTTGATGTCCTTGAGTTCCACAGAGTTCGCATTCTGATTGGATTGCTGCTACTGTGGTTGGGTTTTGAGACATGTTCTCGACTCTCAAAGCTAGGGCGTCCATTTTGGCATTAATCATGTCCATGCAACTTACCTCATGCTTTCCTCCATGGCTCTCCTTCTTCTCTACTGCCGCTCGTTCTAATCCCCATTGGGCGTGGTTTTGGGCCATGTCCTCTATTAGGGCACAAGCGTCAGGGTAAGGTTTGTTCATCAACGCTCCGCCAGCGGCAGCGTCTATGGACATCTTTGTGTTGTAATGGAGTCCATTATAGAAGGTATGTATGATTAACCATTGCTCCAGGCCATGGTGCGGACAAGCTCTTAAAAGTTCTTTATATCTCTCCCAGGCATCAAAAAGTGATTCGCCTTGGTTTTGGGTGAAACAAGTGATCAGGTTTCTAAGAACAGCGGTCTTGCTTGGTGGAAAATACCTCGCAAGAAAAGCTCTCCTAAGGTCTTCCCAAGTTGTTATTGAGTTAGTTGGAAGGGCGTCTAACCAGTCGTGAGCTTTACCTCTAAGGGAAAAAGGAAACAGTCTTAAACGGATAGCTTCGAGTGTGGCTCCATTTGCCTTAAGGGTGTCAGCTAACTGGATAAATACCTTTAAATGTTGATTCGGGTTCTCGGTAGCGAGACCAGCGAATTGGTTTTGTTGTACTAATTGTAATAAGGAGGGTTTTAGTTCAAAGTTGTTGGTAGTTATAGCAGGGTTTACTATACTAGAACTAGGTTCCTCGTTAGATGGTTGGGCGAATTCCTTGAGCGGTCTTTGGTTACGATCTTCTGCCATAACTCTTCTTATCTTGCGTATAAAAAGACGGGCACGAGCGTAACGTTCAGGTTCTACTAAAGGATCTATTAGGTTACCGGTGCTACGATTTCTACGCATCTACCGGCTAGAATAGCCTTAGTCTAAACGGGATAACAATAAGGTACGAAATTTGATGAAGTTGGTCCCCGACAACGGCGCCAAAAACTTGATGGGTTTAATCTGTAACGTATAGCCTAAATGTAGTACTGCAAGTGTACAGCCTATCGAAGTAATATATAAGATTATCGAACCACAGAGACCAATTGTCAATCTATCAACTCTATTGCTAAGGTGCTTATCTAAGGCGAACAAGAATATTGATGTGAGTGCAGTGCGCAAAGTAAATGAGCGAGGTAAATAACAGTTTAAAAGACAGGTTGGAATATAAATCATGTAATCAGATATTGGTCCGGTCATGCGTAGATGAACCTACTTATGGGGCAGTATTTTCTATTGATAACAAAGAATCAATTTAACGGGAACTTGTAGCTTTTGACTACTAAGAACCGAATTTACTCTTTAAATTAAATTCCTTTATTGTCACATATAAAGGGTGCCTTCCGCGTTAAAGAGGTAAACCTATTTTTAAGAAATTGATAGTTTTGACTTAACAGAAAAGTGATTTTACTTGGAAAGATTAACTTAAAGAGACTTTTGGCTTTCGACCAAGAGTCAGATTTCAAACCTACAAACGCGTCCGAAAATAGTTTCAAAATCGTTTTCTAAAAAGGTCAATGATTCCTATTTAACCAATCAACGGCTTTCGCTCTTTTCGTTTGGTTAAATAATAATCAAGTCGTATCATTAGTTTGGACGGCTTTCGATCTTACCCAATAAACATTTAAACATAATTGACTTAAGTTAGAAGCAAAACATCCCCAGAGTATTTTCACTAGCATGATAATTGGAACACGACCATGATGACAATCATTACATCCTAACCTTTATAGTTTAGCCAGACATAATAAGTGCGAGTCTATAAAACGTGTAGACTATGGTAAGAGCATTTAAAGTCTATAAAACGTGTAGACTATGGTAAGAGCATTTAAAGTCTATAAAACGTGTAGACTATGGTAAGAGCATTTAAAGTCTATAAAACGTGTAGATTATGGTAAGAGCATTTAAAGTCTATAAAACGTGTAGACTATGGTAAGAGCAATTAAATAAAGAAATGCAATAAAATAGAACCTTGCTCCAGTCGGAGACTTGAATCTGATACAAATCTACGGAAAGGTAAGGCTGGTATGATGAACTTCAACCAAAGTGCTCCAAGACTCGATTACAACTCAATCTACACCGCAATAACTCCCCGATGTGAAGAGATTATCACTTTACAGAAACTGATAGTATATGGCTTAAGATTGTACTAAGCTTGGATGAAACTAAAGAATGAAAATCGAAAACTATTTATAGAGGATCCTTGAGGTGCGTAAGGACCAGCATGCCCCTTAACTTCTTTTGAGCGGGAAGCTTGTTGTGAAGGCCGCGGGTGCGGTGGGGGTGGCCGCGGGCGCGGTGGCTGGAACTGCCACATCATGGGAACGTGGCAGTTGATCTCTGGGTGAAAGTGGGTCACGTCATCGCGTTCCCTGTAGCCAGCGCGGCGCTGAACGCCATAAGTGCAGAATATCTTGAAAAACCCTAATTTCTTGGCGTTTTGGCTCGTTTCTTCACAGAAGGCTCTGAAATGACAAGAATCCTGAAAACAAAGGAAAAAGGAACATAATACGAGAAAATGATAATAAAAACTAAGGAAAACATGTGATATTTGAGTCAGAAACATAGTGCGATTCAGTGCGATCAATATTTTAGGGTTTTATTTCGCTCTTTTCCCTTTTTCCCTTGGAAATAATATAGCGCGGTGGCGACTCTTGCTTTTGTGAGACGAATTAATTAATAGTTCGATCTCCGATTTACCCCACTACATTTTTTATCGCTACAGATGCATTTGATCTTTTAGGTGGCCATTCAAAGTGACTTTGGGGCTGGTCGAAGCTTCATTCTTCCTTCTTCGATTTCCCTCAATTTTGGCCAATCGAAATGTTAACTTATTGATATGCTTATCAAGAGACATCTTGTTCTGATATGCCAATCGAAGGACACCTTATTGACATTCCTTCGAAGTACACCTTATCTTTGCTCTTCGATTGGCTAGGAATTGCTCCTCATGGTTCCTTCGATTGGACCCATCTATTTGCCTTAGCTGCTTGATTCTGGAGAACTCATATAGCCCAAACGAGGGCTTCATTCTGGCCAGTCGAAACCTCTTTTGTCACTTCCTTTGAATGCCATTGCACATGAGGCTTAGGCCTGACAACATGTAGGACCAAGACTCATCATAAGATAAACTTGATTTCAATAATTATGTGTCTCCTTCAAATTGACCATCTATATTTTCTTCTAATGGACTTTTTGTGTGTCTTTAAAATAGCCCACATGTATGCCTTGTGCCTTCTTTGAATATGCCACCAATGTGTATCCTTTGAATGAACCTTTGGAGTGCTCTTTCGAAGGGGTCATGTTGTGTGTCATAGTGCAGAAACTGTGTTGAGGGGTCTTGTCCTTGTGCATTGAAAGCAAGCACAGAGGAAGTCTTTTCCTTGTGAATTGAAGGCAATTATAGAAAAGGCCTCTTCCCTTGTGAATCCAAGTCTGAGAAAGCCTCTGCCTTGTGGATTCGAATGCCAGTTGAACGAAGCCTTTGACTTAGTGAATTGAAGGTTGCATGTAGAGACCTTTTGCCTAGTGAATCGAAGGAACTTGTAGGGGGTTCTTGCCTAAATGAAACTTGGACCAAGGCTTGCTCGAAGGGGAACCAACGCGCAATCGAAGCTGATGGGCCAATGTTTGGTCAAAGGGTTTTAGATGCCCATTGAAGCTTGTGAGACAAATATCGCTCGAAGAGTTTTAAAAGCCCAGTCGAAGCTCCTTATCCAGATGCCAATTGAAGACCCTTTTGTTCACCTGCCAATCAAAGGACATTGTTGACATGCCAATTGAAGGATACCATTCAGATGCCAATCGAAGGATATTGTTGACATGCTATTGTACCCCAAAAGTTTCCCTCTCATTTTCTCAAAACATTTCTCACAAGATCTTCAATGGCTCAAGTTTGCAACACTGATACCTCAAGATTAGGGTTTGAATTTGCATAAGGACAATTGGACTTCTAATACTTCAAGTGACGTTCTTGGATCATTATGGAACTTCAAGAATGCTCATGTCAAGTTTCAAATCTTCTCAGTCAATTGACCAAGAGACCGAAAATCAGCTGTACTGATGAAAAAGTCAACTGTAGCACCAAAAGTCAAACTTTGACTTTTTAGTCAACATTAAGTCTCAAAGATAAAAATTCATCAAGAAATTCAAAAATATGAAACTTGATCATCAAAGAGTCAAGAAAGTCAAAAGTCAATTCAAACTCTTCAAGACTTAGAAATTTTTCTAAGTGTTTTTTATACATGATAATTTCATTTCTTCATGCCAACTTTTCACCATGATGCAAGATGATTCAAGGAAAACTTCCAACATGAAAGTTGTAGATCTCAATGAGATATAAAACTTTGTAGGGCAGGACTTTTTCTATAAATTCTTGGATTTTGAGTTATAAATTCATGAAGTCATGGCATTTTTGAATAAACACTTAGAGAAATTTTCAGCAGTTTTGGTCAGGATTTTATCCCAACTTCTTGGCATTTTTTCACATAGTTACAAGATGATTTTGTAAAAATGGCCAACATGAAAGTTATAGAGGGTGTTTCAAGCTTTGAAAAACATACAAGAGCATGGATTTATCATATTTGAGCTAGGAGATTCAAGGATCTGAAGTTGGACATTCATTCTTGATTTCAAGGCAGATTTGTGATGAACAAGGAACCAAAATCTTATCCATGCTGCATAATCTTAACTTTGCAGGCCTCTTGACTTGCAAATCTATTAATAATTAGATGTTTACACAATTTATTGAACTATTATCCAAGTGGTTAAAGTATTGTCCACTGCATCTTTCCATTTTTGGCACAAAGGCACCATTACCATTCTTGCAAAGTTCACTTTAATCATAAAGTCAATTTCTTGAGCCTCTAACTTGTTGTTCTAATCACACTCAACTTTTACAAGTTAGAACAAACATTTTTAAAGTGATCAACCACTTTAGATAGCTTGGTACAGGCATTGGAAACATGTTCTTCATGCTTGCTTCAACAACAAGCAAGATAGCCATAACATGTGATTCAAAATCAGAGTTATTTGAAGTCTCAAATCTTCTATATAAATAGAGAGGCCAATTGCAAGAGAAAGAGGTCAGAAAAAAATAAGGGGAAATTAACACTCAAAATCATTTTTGCTGTCAAAAACCAGAATTGTCCATAAAACCTCCATTTTTGAGCTTTGAAGTCCAAATCTTTGAATCTCATACCTTGCAAGTTTTCTCCAAACAAACCATCCAAACACTTCACATACATCATATAGAAGTTGTTCAAACACAAGAACAACTTCTGTAACATCACTATTATCACTTCCCAAGCTCAACAATAGCCCATACAACAACTCAAACTCAGCACAAAATTCAGTTTCAAGGTAAGTTTTCTTGACTTTGAACTCTTCACACAAGCATCATTAATGGTTTATTTGTGAAGATAAAATGTAGATATCATTGCCTTGAAGTTAACCATATAATTGCTTTTCATTTTCACTAACCATGTGTTGAGAACTAACTTTTGCATGTAGCAAAACAGTGATAAAAGCAAAAAACAACAATTATGCATCGACACAAAATGCTATGAGTCGACACATATTATGTTCAAAACAGGTTATGAGTCGACACGAAACACATATACATCGACACGAAATGGTTATGAGTCGATACAAAACTAGTATGCGTCGACTCATACTAAGTTGTTTTGACTTCCAGGAGCAAGAAACATACATGAGCCAACACACGAGCCGACACATGAGCCAATACGAAACATGCATGAGCCAATACATGAGCCAATACATAAGCTCATGTGTCAGCTCATAAAACTTTTTTTTTTAATTTTTTTTTTAATTTTATTTTTATTTTTACTTTTTCTTTACGTTTTTATTATTATTATTTTCATATAAAAAATTCCAAAAAATAATTTTTTATTATTTGCATTCTATATATTTTATTCCTTTAAAAACAAAAGACAAAAAACATTTTTCTTATAAAAAAATTAATTCCCTTTTCTTATTAAATTAATAATTAGATTTAGGTTTAGTTATTCTCTTTTTAATTAAAATTAACTTAGAATTTATGTTTTCTTTTAATTAATTAATTTCCATACTATTTTTATTAAACTTAAAATCTTTTCTAAAAAAACCCTAAAAAATGATTTCTAACTTAATTTCTTTTCTTAATTAATTTAAGTTTAATTTTCTTAATTTAATTAATTATTTATTTTAGTTAATTAGGTTAAAACCAAGACCCTTTCCTAAAAAAAAACAAACAAAAATCATTTCGTTTTTCCATTTTACATTTGTGCATTATTTTCAATTATTGTACATTATTCAATATGGTTGTAATAGATAATTAGGTTTAATTTTCTTGCAAATCCCCATTTGTAAATTTGTATACCCCTCCCCTAATGATGTAATAGCATAGTAATTTTTACATTCCGAAATTTATCGCTTTAATATAAATGCTAGTAATTAGGGTTTGTATGGTAAGACTAAAATCAACAAGTAGCAAACCCTAATTCAAGATAAACAATGCATGTAAATCAAACACATTTGCACACTTGCACCCTTAGGGTAATTCCACTTTGTTGCCTTACAAAAATGGCCATGTTATGTATGTGAGATGTCTTAGCAAAAAGCAATAAAAAATACAAGATCATAGTCCCTAAATGACGCTATCAATGTTGCCTTTCAAAAGATCTTAGTCCCTCAAAGACAAATGCTAAGATTCCCACAACATTGCTATCATGACTATACGATGACCCACACACGCCCCTTTATATCCATAGATAAGGATTTTTACCAAATCAATGGTAAGATAGAAATATCAAAGAAAAGGAAGAAATGAACAAAGACTTTTGAGTGGGTGGATTATTCCTAGTTGCTTGCTCATTTTCAAATCAAACATCCTTGATTATTTTCAAAAGCAAACACCAAACACTTTCAAAAACACTTTCAAAACATTTTCCAAACATGAAACATTTTCAAAAGTCCAACACTTTGTATACCTTATTACGAATGAGAACTATTACAAAGTTTCCCTAAACGAAGATGCCTTTTCAAAATACTTTCAAAAAACCACACAAAGCACATTTTCAAACAAAAGCAAGTGATCTAGCAAGTAACTAAAAGCCCATAGATAACTATGGATGAAAAGGGTGCTAATACCTTCCCTTTTCATAATCTACCCCTCGAACTCAAGAAATAATCTCAAAGGTCTTTCCTGTTCTTTTCAGCCTTTCCTTTTGGATAAAAGAAAAGTCAGTGGCGACTCTTGCTAACCACAACAATTGCGATAAAAAACAAAACTCCCAAGTCAGTTCTCCCACCATATCACAAAATTGGCGACTCTGCTGGGGAAACTTAAAAATTGGGTTACCTTAGGGCTAGATCATCTTTATTTGCTTTCATTGTTTGACTTGCTTACTTTACATTTTGGTTCTTTGTTTGGGTTTGTTTTAATCCTCTACCCGGATCTGGGATACCTTATAGGTAAGTAGCAATACATTGTGGAAACTGTGCGGGGTATACCGACATGGTCTAAGAAATAACTACATTAGTGTGACACATTTGTGGGTACAGGTAGCCTTTGAGTAGTCAAGGAGAATACGGGGCCTCTGTATGGTGTCATGAAGCACTAACTGACTTTAGAACCTTTACTTAACCAACTTGGCCATTAGGACGTAATGAGATAACCGGCTTTGGCGCAGTCCAAAGTTGGTTGATACTCGATACTACATTCATTGATATCTGACTTCTTGGGATATTTCGATCGCTGTGAAAGAGGCTTGCGCTGAAACAATGCCTGATAAAACAAATAAGTGATATTGAGATGCCTAAACCTAAGGAATTTTCTGCTTTGTGTGTATATTTGTACATAACAACTTGCTTACCTTGCATACTTGTACATAACATCATACCATAACATTTTCAGTAACCATTTCAAGGATCTTAAAGGGCCTATGATGCAGGGTCATGTTGAACCAGACGCCTATCAAGGGGCAAAAGGATCCGTTCTCTAATCAAACACTGTCAAGACCAAAGCATGATAACTTGAGTCAAAGGATACAACCCACTTGACATGGTGAGCTTGATTCTCGTGGAAGGACATCCACCGATACAAAGTTTTCCAATCAAAACTGTTGATTAACGTTCAAATTCTAACATCTTCTTGTGTTTACCACGCGAGATCCTTGAAAACATTGCATCCACATATCATGCATGTCATCATAACAGGTTTTCCCGTACAGGTTTCCTTATCTTCTTACTATTTATTTCAGTAAGGATGGCTCTAGAACAGACCATCAAGAGCATTTAGATTCAAAATGGTCAACTTTAAAAAATGTTCTTAAACATATCTAAGGGACAAGAAGAGGTGAAGGCGCTCCTCACTAGGGGCATGATCATGGGAAACTCTAGGGACGACAGAGATGACCGGTTGGAGCGGCTACAAACCGAGATAGCCATAATGAAGGACCAAATGATGGGACAACTGGTGGGCCAGATGGATCTTATCCAAAACCTAGCTCAAGGACAAGAAGAGTTGAGAGCCCTTGTCAACCAACTTCATTAAGATGGTTGCAATCGTATGAAACATGTTAGAACATAGTTTGATTCTACAACCCTCAGTTAGAGTTTTGATGATAACAAAATACAAGATTAAATGAATTATGAGTTTTATATTTGACATAGATGCTACTTAAAATTATGCTGTTTATTTACAGGAAACTCTGATGGAATCAACATCAAAATATCAACATCAGCATCAGAAGATGTCAACCAGAAGATCAATACATGTGCTTACGCTGAAGTCTGATGAACAGAATCTGCGCTCAACATACTCTAACTCTGATCAAGATCTTAACAATGTCATCAGCACTCAGAAGCGCCAGAATAATCTAAAGCCAACACACTCTGATCTTAATCAAGCAGAACATTCTGAAGTGTCAACGGTACTGCATTCAAGGCAGATTAATTATCAACGGCTTTATTCCAAGACAAAGATCTTCTCAAAATGGAATGAACGTAATGAGCATTGAAATGGAATTATTGGCATCAACGTATCTTTTCCAAGAAGTATTTAAACAAATCAGTGAGAAAGGAATTGGCTAATGATCTACAATAATCTATACGCCTAAAGTCAATCATCTTCATCCTTACTCATACAGTTTACTAAAGCTCTCAAATTGCTTACTCTATAGTTCTAGCAAAATAGTTTCTTAAGCTTTATTTTGTGTATTATCACAATTGTGATATATTGTTTTTCTAGAAAACATCAAACAAACATAATTGTTCATTTATCTGTAAGAAAGAATTTCCTTGAGAAACCGGTCTGTGGTTTAGACTCAAGAAGGCTTTAGCAGTTGTTAAAGCAGATTTGTATTCAGTTGAATATAGTGGATTAAGACCTCGTTGGAGAGAGGCGAAATCACCTTGACGGGTGGACTGGAGTAGTTTGAGATCAAACGAACCAGGATAAAAATAACGTGTTGTCTGCATTTGATTTCAAGTTTTAACAATTCAACCCCCCTTCTTGTGTTTTTCACTTCTTCAATTGGCATCAGAGCGCCTGGTTCTGAGTTCATAACACTTAACCGTGTCAGTACAAGATACAGCGTTGAAAAAAACTATGGCAGGAACACATCACAACATCAGCAATGACAACAACGAAGAAAGAGACAGATTCAGTGGCAAACCTCCAGTCTTTGATGGAGAGAACTTTGATTACTGGAAATAAAGAATTGAAAGCTTCTTTCTAGCCCATGATGCTGATCTGTGGGATATGGTGACAGATGGATACACGTACCCAGTGAATGCAAGTTGTCAGAAGATTGACAGGAAAGCAATGTCTGACCAACAAAAGCGTGATTTCAAGAATCATCACAAGGCCATAACTATTCTTCTCAGTGCTATCTCTTACTCTGAATATGAAAAAATATCAAACAGAGACACTGCCAAGAACATGTTTGATTCCCTCAGAATGACGCATGAAGGCAACCTTCAAGTTAAAGAAACTAAAGCTCTTGCGCTCATCCAGAAGTATGAGGCATTCAAGATGGAAGAAAGTGAATCTATTGAAACAATGTTCTCAAGATTTCAGATTCTGGTTGTTGGTCTCAAAGTTCTGGACAAAGGGTATTCTACTGCTGATCATGTCAAGAAGATCATCAGAAGCTTGCCAAAACAGTGGAGGCCAATGGTCACAGCGCTGAACCTAGCTAAGGATCTCAATACAATCTCTCTGGAGGAACTTGTCAGCTCCCTCAGAAGTCACGAGATAGAGCTGAAAGCTGATGAACCTCAAAAGCAAGGTAAGCCCTTAGCTCTAAAATCTAACAGAAAATCTGACTCTAAGGTTTTGCAGGCTGTTGAAGAAACCTCTGATGGGTCCTCATCAGAAGAAGATGAACTGTCTCTCCTTTCCAGAAGGGTGAACCAACTGTGGAAGCAAAGGCAAAGGAAGTTCAGGAATCCCAGAAGATATGAGAACCAGAACGAATCCTCCTCCAGATACAGAAGGTCAGAATCCTCCTCTGGGCATAGAAGATCTGAAGGCTCTTCAGGAAGCAGAAAGCCAAACAACAAGGACATCATCTGCTATGAATGCAATGAGCAAGGACACTACAAGAGTGACTGCCCAAAGCTTCAGAAGGAAAATCCCAGAAGAAAGTTTGGCAAGGAAAAGAAGAAAAGTCTCATGGCTACATGGGATGACTCTGACACGTCTGAACCTGACTCAGAATCAGATGATGAGAGAGAAAACATAGCTCTCATGGCAAACATATCAGAAGACAGTGAAGCTTTTGAATCAGACTTTGAATCAGACACAGAAGAGGTATTTCCTGACTTTGCTATTAATTTTACTAAGGCTGAACTAGCTGAAAGCCTTAATGAGATTCTGGAAAGATATCAGCAGATCAGAGTCAAATTCAGAAACCTGAAAAGGGATCTTGCTTCTGACTCTGATAAAACTGAGAGTCTCAAGTTGGAAAATTCTGAGTTGAAAAATAAAGTTTCAAAATTAGAAAATCTTTTACAAAACTCTCAGAAGGAAACAATTCTTGAAACTCCCAGTAGCGCTGATGAGATCATCAAGGAGTATGATCACAACTTTCAGAAGTTTCTTGCTAAAAGCATAGATAGAAGCAAGATGGCTTCAATGATCTATGGAGTTAGCAGAAATGGCAGAAAGGGAATAGGATACCAAGGTAAGGTACCTACACCAAAGAATGCCATGGATTTAGTTATTAAACGAACTCCTCTTAATTCACACTTTGTGTATGGACACACACATGACATCAAATATACCAGTAGCAATTATTCTGTCAAACCAAAATTCAACCAGAGTTTTGGTAAAACTAACAAATCAGGACCCAAGAAAATATGGGTACCTAAGGATAAAATAATACATGTTGCAGATATCTTTAGCAGCAAAGCAGAAACACCAGTCATGGTACCTGGACTCTGGCTGCTCGCGACACATGACGGGAATAAGGCATATGTTCCAAAGCCTGGAACTTAAGCCTCGAGGCCACGTAGGCTTTGGAGGCAATCATAGGGGAAAGATCATTGGCTCTGGAACAGTAGATAACAAAAATCTTCCCTCTATCAGTAATGTCTTATTAGTAGATGGATTAATGCATAACCTGTTATCCATAAGTCAATTAAGTGATAACGGTTATGATATAATATTTAATCAAAATTCATGTAAAGCTGTTAGTCAGAAAGATGGGACTATCCTGTTTAATGGAAAGAGGAGAAACAACATTTACAAAATCAAACTTTCTGAACTGAAAAGTCAGAATGTAAAGTGTCTTCTGTCTGTTAACAACGAGCAATGGATCTGGCACAGAAGATTGGGGCATGTTAGTATGAGAAGAATATCTCAGATTAACAAACTCAATCTGGTCAGAGGACTTCCTAACCTGAAGTTCAATTCAGATGCTCTGTGTGAAACACGTCAGAAAGGCAAGTTTGCAAAACCTGCTTTTAAATCTAAAAACGTTGTTTCCACCTCTAAGCCATTAGAACTTCTGCACATTGACTTATTTGGACCAGTTAAAACTGCTTCAGTCAGTGGCAAGAAGTATGGGTTAGTAATCGTAGATGACTATAGCAGATGGACATGGGTAAAGTTCTTAAGACACAAGGACGAGTCACACTCTGTGTTTGTCACCTTCTGTAACCAAGTTCAGAATGAAAAGGATCTTAGAATCGTAAAAGTCAGAAGTGATCATGGTGGAGAGTTTGAAAACAAAGATTTTGAATCATTTTTTAATGACAAAGGCATTCTGCATGATTTCTCTTGTCCTAGAACTCCTCAGCAAAATGGAGTTGTAGAACGAAAGAATAGAACATTACAAGAAATGGCCAGAACCATGATCAACGAGACTAACGTTGCTAAGATCTTCTGGGCAGAGGCGATAAACACAACATGCTACATTCAGAATAGAATCTCCATAAGACCTATTCTGGAAAATACTCCATATGAATTGTGGAAGAACAGAAAGCCCAACATCTTATATTTTCATCCATTTGGATGAACTTGCTTTATTTTAAATACTAAAAATATTTGAACAAGTTTGACTCAAAAGCACAGAAGTGTATTATGTTAGGATACTCTGAACGCTCAAGAGGGTACAGAGTATACAATACAGAAACACAGATTGTGGAAGAATCAATTAGTGTTTGTTTTGATGATAAGCTTGACTCTCAAAAGTCAAAGCAGAATGAATTACTTGCAGGTATGGAAGTTGAATTCATAGGTACTGAAGATAAGTCATCAGAAGCTCTTAACAGAGACACTCCCTCAACATCAGAAAGAGGCACTGCAAGCAATCCAGCATCTTCTGTTGATCAACCTCAGAAAATACCATCCAGAAGCAGCGTGGATCACCCAAAAGAAACTATCTTAGGAAGAAAGGAAGATCCAATCAGAACAAGAGCCAGCTTCAGAAACTCTGAAGAATCCCTCATGGGACTTGTTTCTCTGATTGAACCATCTTCAATTGATGAAGCACTTCTGGACAATGAATGGATTCTAGCAATGCAAGAGGAGCTGAATCAATTCACAAGGAATGACGTATGGGATTTAGTTCCTAAACCAAAAGGATTCAACATCATTGGAACAAAATGGGTGTTCAGAAACAAGCTGAATGAACAAGGTGAAGTCATCTTTGGTAGCATAAGGTTATAGTCAGCAAGAGGGGATAGACTATACAGAAACCTTTGCTCCAGTCGCCAGGTTAGAATCTATCAGACTTTTAATTTCTTTTGCTGTTAATAAAGGCATCACTCTGTATCAGATGGATGTCAAGAGTGCATTCTTAAATGGCTATATAGAAGAAGAGGTATATGTGCACCAACCCCCTGGTTTTGAAAGTTCAAAAAATCCAGAATATGTTTTCAAACTAAAGAAGTCACTGTATGGTCTGAAACAAGCTCCCAGAGCTTGGTATGAAAGACTAAGTAACTTCCTGTTAGAAAAGGAATTCACCAGAGGGAAGGTGGACACAACCTTATTCTATAAGACAGTTAAGAATGACATCTTAGTCTGCCAGATTTATGTTGATGATATAATATTTGGATCTACTAATCCCTCTTTGGGAAGAAAATTTGCTAAGTGTATGCAGGCAGAATTTGAGATGAGCCTAATGGGAGAACTGAAATTCTTTTTGGGAATTCAGATCAATCAAACCCCAGAAGGAACTTACATTCATCAGAGCAAATATGTCAGAGAACTTCTGAAGAAATTTGATCTCTCAGAATGTAAGCCATCAAAGATTCCAATGCATCCCACGTGCATTCTGCTAAGAGAAGAGGTAAGCAAAAAGGTAGAACAGAAGATCTACAGAGGTATGATTAGTTCTCTTCTTTATCTGACAGCCTAAAGGCCTGATATTTTATTCAGTGTATGCATTTGTGTAAGATTCCAATTAGATCCTAGAGAATCTCACTTAACAGTTGTTAAGCGAATTTTCAAGTATCTGAAAGGTACTACTAATCTGGGTTTGTTTTATAGAAAATCTGGTGATTACAACTTAGTAGGTTACTGTGATGCTGACTTTGCTGGAGACAGAGTTGGACGTAAAAGCACTTCTGGAAGCTGCCCGTTTCTGGGAGAAAATCTGATCTCATGGTCCAGCAAAAGACAATCCACCATTGCTCTATCAACAGCAGAGGCTGAATACATAGCAGCAACTGGATGCAGCACACAAATGATCTGGATGAAAAGTCAACTTGAGGACTTCCAGATTTATGAGAGTAACATTCTTATACTCTGTGATAACACCTCTTCTATTTGCTTAAGTAGAAATCCAATTTTGCATTCTAGGGCTAAACATATAGAAATAAAACATCATTTTATTAGGGACTATATTCAGAAAGGAATTTTAAACTTAAAATTTATTGATACAGACCATCAATGGGCTGATATCTTTACAAAACCACTTTCTAAAGATAGGTTCAACTTCATTCTAAATCATCTCAGCATGAAGCTCTGTCCAGAATAAAACTGTTTTAATTTTATATATTAACCTTCAGAATTATGTTTATTTCTCTGTGAACTTCTGATCAATCCTCTCTCAGAATTTTAGAAATGCAGATTGTATCAGATCTATCCATGAAGCTCTGAGCTCTTCAGTTCAAGGATAGAAGTGATGTTCACTCAAAGCAAACAAGTGTCATCCAGTCATCAGCTGTTTCCTGAGGCTGAACACGCGTTCACGCTTCTGAAAAGGCAAAGCGCTGATTGGTTGCATTGAGACACATGTCACTGGTAACCGTTTAAGTATCTTTCTGAAATCCCCTAAAATCAGCTGTCATTAATGCTATTAATCATGATTTATTTCTCTCTCTTAAGCGTTTATGTTTTCAAAAACTTTTTCAAAACCTATTTAAACACCATTCACACCATTCACAACATTTACCCTAACGTTCGTTTTCAAGTAATATTTCTACTTGTTCTAAAACTATCATTGCTTCTATTTTAATACAAAAGTGTTTTTACTCTGAATATGCTTTTTGATCGCTGACAAAAAGGGGGAGAAAGAATGATATTTTTCAATAACGGTTTACTGAGACAAAAGTCTCAAACATTCTAACATCCCTATATATTTGCTGTTCTGAAAAGCTTACAGGTACAAGAATCTGAAGAACTCTGATGAAGCAAAATTCTGATGCTCAAAGAAAGGTTCAGTAAAGTTCTAAAGTTCTGATACTCAAGGTCTTAAGGAATCAAAGGGACATAATCAACTCAGTGGGAGTTTTTCTGATCATTACTCTGATATTTTTATTCCTTATCCTCTTAGCTCTGATACTTTTTACTCATTATCTGATTATCTCTGATATCGTTTCCTCCCTATCCTTAAACTCTGATACTTTCATCATTTTATTTTAATTGAAAAAATCTGGTTTTTGTCATCATCAAAAAGGGGGAGATTGTTAGAACATAGTTTGATTCTACAACCCCCAGTTAGAGTTTTGATGATAACAAAATACAAGATTAAATGAATTACGAGTTTTATATTTGACATAGATGCTACTTAAAATTATGCTGTTTATTTACAGGAAACTCTGATGGAATCAGCATCAGAATATCAACATCAACATCAGAAGATGTCAACCAGAAGATCAATACATGTGCTTACGCTGAAGTCTGATGAACATAATTTGCGCTCAACATACTCTGACTCTGATCAAGATCTTAACAATGTCATCAACACTCAGAAGCGCCAGAATAAGCTAAAGCCAACACACTCTGATCTTAATCAAGAAGAACATTCTGAAGTGTCAACGGTACTGCATTCAAGGCAGATTAATTACCAACGGCTTTATTCCAAGACAAATATCTTCTCAAAATGGAAAGAACGTAATGAGCATTGAAATGGAATTATTGGCATCAACGTATCTTTTTCAAGAAGTATTTAAACAAATCAGTGAGAAAGGAATTGGCTAATGATCTACAATACTCTATACGCCTATAGTCAATCATCTTCATCCTCACTCATACAGTTTGCTAAAGCTCTCAAATTGCTTACTCTATAGTTCTAGCAAAATAGTTTCTTAAGCTTTATTTTGTGTATTATCACAGTTGTGATATATCGTTTTTCTAGAAAACATCAAACACACATAATTGTTCATTTATCTGTAAGAAAGAATTTCCTTGAGAAACCGGTCTGTGGTTTAGACTCAAGAAGGCTTTAGCAGTTGTTAAAGCAGATTTGTATTCAGTTGAATATAGTGGATTAAGACCTCGTTGGAGAGAGGCAAAATCACCTTGACGGGTGGACTGGAGTAGTTTGAGATCAAACGAACCAGGATAAAAATAACGTGTTGTCTGCATTTGATTTCAAGTTTTAACAATTCAACCCCCCTTCTTGTGTTTTTCACTTCTTCAAAACAAACAGTCAAAATTGGGGATCAAGTCACTACTCAGCCGCCCATGAGACAAGAAGCTGGTTCAAGGGAAAACAGACCATTCCGAATTACCACCATGTCACAGGCCCAACAACGACCTCGTCAACGTCAACAGGAAAATCAACAAAGGCAAAATAAGCCCGAGAGACAATTTACTAACATCAACATGTCATTGGCCCAATTATTGCAACACATGTTCAAATTGGAGTTGATTACGTTGAGGGATCCTCCTCGAAATCCCAATACCTTCGCTCCTAACTATCATCCTGATACAATGTGTGCATTCCATTATTGAAAAATAAGATTCAAGACTTGATCGATGAAGGAGTGCTGGAGTTCACACAAGATGGCCAGACTAAATTCTTCTGCCATCCCTCAAAGACTCACCACCCGAAGTGACAAGTTCAGACAAAGAGGCTTTTGTTCATTTGAATTTTCAATTGTAACTTATTTTTCTTATTTAAAAAGTTATCTATTAATGTCAAACTCTGTTTCGTTAATGTATTGCATATGTTTGTCTTAAATTTGTCCATTCGTTTTCAGTACATTTAAACTATGATGTTTACCCCCTTTATGATACTCAGCTTTTATTTTAAAATTTACAAGCCTTTAGAGAGAGGATGACGAAAACAATGTCTTAATCTCATACAATATGCTTCTGGATAGACCTTGTTGACGATGTACATGCGTTCTTTCAAATCCCAAACACTGGAGTTATAAGGAAGATAATCCCTAGTCAACCCCTTTGAGCCAAAGAAGTAGGAGTTTCCTTTTTACACAAATTGAAACCTTTAATCAAAACCTGGGGCAGGGTAGTCTCTCATTTAATTCAAATGCGCGTTTAGTCGCAAACTTTCACTTCGTAATACAACAAATGAAGTCAAAAACATTGCTATGGAATCAAAAGACAGTGATGGTTCCCCTATCACATAGGCAGTCATTGTCTCTCAAAAAAATATAAGCCCGCTAAGTCAAAACCTATGAAGGAGAATTAAGAAAAAAACTGGGGCATCCCGCTGACTGTAATCTCAAAACAAGAACGGCCAGGAAAAATCAGGGATAATAAATCAAAAAGAGGTCACTGCAAATCCTCAACAACATAAAAAATGTTGCAAAAAATGACTGCCTTCAGATAAACTAAATTTGTCTGAACCATCATCCAAAATGTCATTGGAGTTCGAACGTATAATTAACCGAGTTTAGGACTGAAGAACATCATGAAGAACGGGTGGGGTACAAATAAAATTTGAGCCTTTATCCTTTGTTTCTTAAACCGTGAACCAAGCCACGTTACAACCCTTAAAAAGTCATAATTGAAGCATGGGTTAATTCGAAAGCATACTGTTACAAAAGGTATCCTGACTCCTGTAAGGCTTTACTCTAAATCCTGAGTTGAATTTTCCAGCAATTTTTTTATCTACTAAAACGCATTTTCAAAAATTCAAGACAAGTATAAACTTTGCATTATTTGAATATCATTGTTTGCATATGGCTAATTGTTTGACAGCAGAGAAATTCACACGACGAATATCCAGTGAACAAAACCCTCTCAATGAACAAAATCACTTCAAGTGGGAAGACGCTTCCCATAACAGATCTCCTATAAGCAAGGGACACAACATGATCATTATCTAGCACATCTAGGGCAGTCCAGTCAAGATTCCAAAA
Organism: Vicia faba; assembly: GCA_948472305.1. NCBI lineage: Eukaryota > Viridiplantae > Streptophyta > Magnoliopsida > Fabales > Fabaceae > Vicia > Vicia faba. Next base: position 1,087,818,220 of record OX451737.1, on the reverse strand, counting down.
AATATCTCAAGAAGTGCTGAGTAACCAGAAACAGGTCTGTATCTGAATCACTTGGGGCATTGAACGCGAATCCCAACAAAGGGTTACTTATAGTCAAACATTTGCTAGTAGTGCCACAAACACCTGCTACTAGGGGCAATGACAAATCCCCCCCAAAGTCCTTTTCATAGGGTGACCCCCAGCCAGGGTTTCAATCTCTGAAAACCTCTCCCCAACTGAGTCGACCTAAAGAATCCTCGAGGATTTCTACCAAAAGCAGACTCCTTCCTGACAGACTGACGACAAGGTTTATTTCCACAACAAACTACAGACTCCCAAGCTTGAGTTTTTCTCTCCTATTTCTACAAATCAAGGGACCATAAATCCTCTTCCCCAATAGAATTTTCTATAATCCCTAGTAAGTTACTGCAGAGTCTAGATCCGACTAGATATCAGTTCAAATTCATCCTTTCTAGCAAGTCACTGCAAAGCCTGGAATCCGACCAGATAACAGTTAACTTATTTATCCCCAGCAAGTTATTGTGAAGCTGGGAATCCGACCAGATAACAACTAAAATTTCTTACTCTCTATTCAAGAGATAACTCCCTAGTAGAGCAACAGACAACTGAGACTCCTGAACTCTTTTCTCCCTCAAGCAAAGATCAACACTCCCCACAGAGTCTTCCTAAGCAAAGTCAATGTTCCCCAGCAGAGTTCTCCTCAAACAACAAAACAGGATTCCCCAGTGGAAACATCCTAAAACAAGGTCCGAAGAGAAGCATACTCTTCGTCCACAGCAGCGGTCCGAGATTTAATTTCCCAAAGCTCCCCAACATTTGTCAAGGATTTATTTTCCAGACAGAGATACATTTCAATAACATTTCACATTTCATACATCTTATTTACATACATGATAAATGCATACAACATAATCTCATTTATTTTGAGGAAACCATGCATTTCATACATCATGAAATTGCATACAGCTAACGTTTTACCTTTTCAGGGAAAGGTCAATCAACAATTAGCTATCATTAACCATTTTCAAGTTCCAGATTAATACCTATAACAAGCCAGGAAAACTATCTATGGACGAGGGATTGTAGATTAATACCTGTAACAAGCCAGGAAAACTATCTACATGAAGAGATTGAAGATTAACACCTGTAACAAGCCAGGAAAGCCATCTTTATTTCTCAGGCCAGAGATTAATACCTGAAACCAGACATGACAACTATCTCAACGACCAACCTTTTCAAGTTCCAGATTAATACTTGTAACAAACCAGGAAAACCATCTGTGGACGACATATTGTAGATTAATACCTGTAACAAGACAGGAAAATTATCTACATGAAGAGATTGAAGATTAACACCTGTAACAAGCCAGCGAAACTATCTTTCTTTCTCAGGTCAGAGATTAATACCTGAAACCAAACAGGACAATTATCTACACAACCAGCTGAAGTTACCCTACACAGATTCCTTCTTTTACATTTCTAGATGAAGTTTTACACGGACTCATCATGAAGTTACCCTACACAGGTTCCTTCTCATAAATTTCCAAATGAAGTTTTACACGGACTCATCTTGAAGTTACCCTACCCAGGTTCCTTCTCATACATTTATAGATGAAGTTTTACACTGACTCATCATGAAGTTACCCTACCCAGGTCCCTTCTCATACATTTCTAGATGCAGTTTCACACGGACTCATTCAGAAGCAGCCCTACCCAGGCTCTTTCTCATAAGTTTCTAGATGCAGTTTTACACGGACTCATCCTAAAGCATCCATACCCAGGCTCCTTCTCATAAGTTTCCAGATGCAGCTTCACACAGACTCATCCCGAAGCAGCCCTACACAAACTCCTTCTCATAAGTTTCCAGATGCAGTTTCACACGGACTCATCCTGAAGCATCCCTACCTAGGCTCCTTCTCATAAGTTTCCAGATGCAATTTCACACAGACTCATCTCGAAGCAGCCCTACACAGACTCCTTCTCATGAATTTCCAGATGCAGTTTCACACGAAAACTCATTCCGAAGAACCTCTACATAGGCTCCTTCTCACATTTACAGATGCAGTTTCACACGGACTCATCATGAAGCAACCCTACCCAGGTTCCTTCTCAGACATTTCAGATGCAGTTTTACACGGACTCATCCGGAAGTAACCCTACCCAGGTTCCTTCTCGTATATCTCCAGATGCAGTTTCACACGGACTCATCAGTCATACCCAGGCTTCCCTCGTATATATCTCCTAAAGAAGCCCTACACAGGCTTACCATAAAGTAATCTTACACAGATCCCTTCTAGAAGGATAGCATGGGATCTGCAAAGGATTTTTAAGAAAAATAACATGTAGGAGGCAGGGATCGAACCCCTGACCTCCTACACACACGCGCTGTAAAGCCTTCACTTGTACCACTGAGCCAATTGTTCAATCATTAATATAAACAAATGATATATATTATATGTAATGAGAGGTCAGTGTAATAAATAGAACTCACACCATTCGAACTACCCAACCGGGTTTTGACATATAGTCATCTTCTTCGCTGGGACTGTCGTTTTAGACTAAGGCCTTTACCTACAGACAACGCTGTAGCTACAAACCTGCAATTCTCAAAAATCAATACCAGGCAATATAAATTAAATCTAATTAAACAGATCAACTGGGGTTGATCTCGTGAGTACAATGGTACTCATCTTTTTTCCTGAAACGAAAAACCCTAAAAAGAGCCTTGAAACCCTAACAATGGCATTCAGTCAAATATGCATCAAAACACACAATTAATTATGCAGATATGTTCTAGATGATTATACAAACATGAATATATATTTAGAATTCATTTATCATGAGTGTATAGTCTAAACCAATTTCCAAGAATAAGAGCAAGTTGTGATACCTGTATAGGATGTTTCTGGATGTATTGACGAGTGAGAGTGGTCCAGATAGGTTTTAAATATGCCTAGGAATGGATTGCAGTCCTTGAAACACCTTGAATCTCCTCTAGAGAAAAACTAGATCACCACTTTTTGTCAAAATTTTGAGCAACCATGTGGGTGTTCTACATGACCAATTCCTCCTTTTATGATCAGGGTTTGTTATGCATATATAGTAGAATGAATTAGGTTAACAAAACTAAACTGAATCTTGAAGATTGAGTGAGAAAAGATTTGATTTGTCTTGTATCTTTTGTTTCTAAAGTAGGCCAAATGTTGCTATTTTTATTCCAATGCGTTTTCTTTGATTTTCCAGCCTGTTTTACTCTTCATTTGATGAGAAAATCTTCTTTCGATTATTTGATTTCTCTGGCTTGTTTTGGAACAAATCCCATCTTCATTCCTTTGAATCTGCCTTCCTTGCCAGCCTTAAACTCCAATTCGAGCCAATCAAGACCTTCCTTATTAGAACCTTGTTTTCCTTGATGGTTCTGACTTTGAATTGTGCCAGCTTCAGTACTAGGGCTCCTTCGATTGGACCACCCTTTGCTTCGATTTCCTGTCCTTGTGAATAGAATTCCCTGGTCGAATCATCTCTTATGGAATTCTGAACAAACAAGGAAATAATATGGCCTAGACATATTTTTCGTGTGCCCTCTTGATGGCCTCTTTCGAATGGCCTGGAAGGAGTTCTTCGAATGGCCCTTGTCCAAATACCAATCGAAGGGTATTTATTGGAATGTTAATTGAAGAGTCCTTTGCTACACCAATCGAAAGGCTTTGACACAATGCCTATTGAAAGGATTGTCATGAGGCCAATTGAAATGCCTTTTGTAGATGCCAATTGAAGGACCTTTTGCAGATGCCAATCGAAGGACGCCATGTAGATGTCAATCGAAGGACGCTATGTAGATGTCAATTGAAAAGCATTTTGGAGATGCCAATCGAAAGGCATTTTGGAGATGCCAATCGAAGGATACTTAACCATCATTTGAAAAATTTCCTTGTCTTTAGGCAAAGGTTTGTAACCACCTATGCAAGAGGAAATCTTGGAAAAACATGAGAGGGCAAATTTTGGGGTACAACAGTTGCATATAAAGGCCTTTTGCCTAGTGAATCGAAGGGAACTTGTAGGGGGTTCTTGCCTAAATGAAACTTGGACCAAGGCTTGCTCAAAGGGGAACCAACAAGCAATCGAAGCTGATGGTCCAATGTTTGGTCGAAGGGTTTTAGATGCCCAATCGAAGCTTGTGAGAAAAATATCGCTCGAAGGGTTTTAAAAGTCCAGTTGAAGCTCCTTGTCCAGATGCCAATCGAAGACCCTTTTGTTCACCTGCCAATCAAAGGATATTGTTGACATGCCAATTGAAGGATACCGTTCAGATGCCAATCGAAGGATATTGTTGACATGCCAATCAAAGGATACCGTTCAAATGCCAATCAAAGGACACTGTTAATGTGCCAATCGAAAGACACTTGACCATCATTAAAAAAATTTCATTTTCTTTAGGCAAGTGTTTGTAACCACCCATGTAAGAGAAAACCTTGGAGAACATGAGAGGGAAAATTTTGGGGTACAATAAAAGGGATCAAAGGATTAGGAGTCGGAAATCCTAGGTTTGATAAATCGAAAAAAATCGTGCTAGAAGTCTGTGATTCAACGTCCAGGCATCAACACAACATCAGGAGAATGCTGAAGAAATGAATGCAAAGTGTACCTAACAACGTTGACGGTTGAACGTGCGTTTTTTGGCGAAGGAGAACTCAGGTGATTCTTTCCCTTCTTGACCCTTTGTTTTGTTCTCTTTCCTGTTTCTTCTTCTTCTTCTTCTTCTTCTTCTTCTTCGTCTGCTTGTTTGATTTTTGTATGTTGCTGTGTTCTGCTGTTGTAAGCGTGACCACAAATTGGACTTGTTGCAATGTGAATCACTGATGTCGGTGTTTGGAGTTGTTTTGAATTTGCAGAATGATCGATGCCACTGATTATGGAAGTTACATTGTTGAGTTGATGATGTAACTACTAATGAGAACTAAAGGTTGAAGCGTGGGTGAGGGTGTCAATCGGTTTCAAGCTCCTTCAGGTACAATCTCTTTACATTCTTTCTTATTATTTCTTCTACTTGAACTGAGACGTTGGTGTGATTTGAGTGCGTGTTTTGAGTGTTTGTTGCGTTATAGTTGTTGTTGCGGATGGAGATTGAGTATGATGGTGATGGTTGGGGTATGAAGGTGTTGTGAAGAGTGAAGAGTTCAGTTTGATCCGGTTAGAGGGTTGAGGGAGTTAAAAAAGGTTTCTGTATGGTTGAAGAGGAGAATTTGAGTCTTAGCACTGAGTATGGTTTTTGCAAAGAATGTTTTATATGTGGTGGGAAGTTGTTTATGCAACAGGGTTTGAAGGGGCAGGGAGTATTGTTTGGATGAAGGTGATGATAGTTGAAGTTTTTAAGATGTAAGGTTGAGATTGAGCAGGGAGTTTTTTAGGTTCTTTTTCTAGATGATCTTGAGTAGTGACGAGGGGGCTGATTTATAGGTGAGTAAATGAGAAAATGGGGGAAACACAAGCAATTTTGAACAATTATGGTGTACTCTTCTAACACTTTTGACTGTAGTTTTTGTATTGCCATTTTTATGCAATTTCTGTAGTGGTTCTATGCATGTTTTTGGAGTGTTATGACAACAATTTTGATAGGTTTTAGCATGATTATGAAGGTTATTTTGGACAATTTTGTGTTGACAGTAGGGCCGTGTTTTGGTGTAAGTTTTGTGCAAGCCTTTGGAGTAAGGCAAATTGGACAGCAAGTTTAGGAGCTGAGTATTAGTAGGGTTATGGTTGAGCAAAGCTTTAGGTTTTAGGATAGATATAGGTTTTAAGCATGAAGATTGTTATGGACTGGGCCTTCACTTGGCCCAACTTTGTACGAGGCCTAATCCATTTATGGTTCTCAAAGAGGCCTGCTAATCGAGCCTGCCCTCGACTATGTTGGGCAGTAACCTCACCCTTCGAGAAGATGCGGCTTTGTCATATGGGGATAAATCCAGGAATTGCGAGGAGGTTTGTTGATGTTCAGGAGGACCTCACGAGCATTCTCCACTCTTCTCGTCGGCCAAGACAAGTTCTGCCGGATGACCTTATAGCTTGCGGGGAGGGTCCACGACAGACTTAAGGACATCGCGAGCATCCTCCTTGTAGGGTTGAATCTCAACCCCCTAATATAACATAGTCCTCTTGGTATCAAAAAGACCTCATCGATATCCTCCTGACAGTTCGGGGGAGTCCATCCAGGTTGGGGACCACGTGCTGGCCCCTACTACCCACGTAGGACTTGGCAATCTCAATTTTGGGCCTGCTTGCCCATCCTGACGATGGGGATCTTGGCCCAACTGGGGGCTATAAATACCCTCTCACTTGAGAGGGCCAAATATTCATTCTCTCGTACTCACTCTCTTGCATTGCTCTGAACCTTACTTTGGCATCAGAGTGTCTTAGAGGTACCCCCCACTTCACATCCAACCGCTGCTCGGCTCGAAGCTTGTGGGCTTTGACAATTTCTTCTGGTCAGGTACGATCAGTGGTGCCGTCTGTGGGAATCTAGCTTCCATGTCTCCATCCCAAGACTAAAGCAACTATCAAACTTCGTGATTGTCATGGCCAACCAAGCTGCCAACAATAACCAAAACGCCCATCTCGCTGACCTCAACAACAACCTCAGTGACGACATTGGTAACAACAATGCCGCGAATGACATCGACATGGCTGATCTCAATCATAACTATAGAGATGGAATGACCGCCTCTTCGTCATCCCACTCTCGACCGCACAAGGATGTCCACCCCCCCTAGAACTATGAGTCCAATGCCTTCCAGGAGGTCCCCGTCCCCGTGGGTGCTGATGGCACGACCAAGGCTTTATTCACGGCCATCAACCAAACAAACTACTTAATCTTCTCACAAGGTGAGCGGCTAAGGGTGCTCGAGGAGATTCTCCGAGCCCCTAGAAGACACAAAAGACTTGACACTCCACCTCCCTATCAGAACAAAGACTATCCTCTGTCTCCCCCATGGAGACACAGACGAGACAGATCGCAAAGCCTTTCTCCCCGATGAACTGGGCGAGGCCCCACGTTGGAGAGGACACTTACCGAAGCCAGAGAGACGCGAATACACCCCCCGCATGGGGAACGACGATCCCCTATAAACAACAGAAACAAGGGGAACATAGAAGCACAACCTCGACCAAGGGATCCTCCCTGTGGCCAAGCCGCCACCATGACCAACATTACAACTGGTCCCCCTCCCGCTCTCTGTATAAAAGCAACGAAGATGACCCCCACAGTCCCTTATCCCAAGCCATCATGGAGGTGCCCATTCCTAGAGGAATGGAGAAACTTCCCCAACTGAAGGAATACGATGGTATTGCGGATCCCGTCGACCATATCGACGAGTTCGAGGAAATGCTCCATTACCATAACATCGGGGGACCAATCAAATTCCGGTTGTTCCCCACGAACTTGAGAAAAACAACCATGGACTGGTACAAGAACCTCTCCCCATGGTCGATCACCTCCTGGAGGAACCTTAAGAACCAGTTCATTAGCTCCTTCACTGCGTCTCGTCGACAAAAGATTTATTCTGATACTTCTCTCAGTAGACCTTTTTTGGCTCAGATTAAATCGACCAAATATTGATTCTGATACTTCTCCCAGTTAAAGATTTAAAGACCTATGATGGCTCAGATTAAATCGACCAAAGATTTATTCTGACACTTCTCTCAGTAGACCTTTTCTGGCTCAGATTAAATCGACCAAAGATTTATTCTAATACTTCTCTCAGTTAAAGATTTAAAGACGTCTTCTGGCTCAGATTAAATCGACTAAAGATTTATTCTGATACTTCTCTCAGTAGAACTTTTCTGGCTCAGATTAAATTGACCAAAGATTTATTCTGATACTTCTTCCATTTAAAGATTTAAAGACCTCTGTTGGCTCAGATTAAATCGACCAAAGATTTATTCTGATACTTATCTTAGTAGACCTTTTCTGGCTCTGATTAAATCAACCAAAGATTTATTCTGATACTTCTCCCAGTTAAAGATTTAAAGACCTCTACTCGTTCAGATTAATTCGACCAAAGATTTATTCTGATACTTATATCAGTAGACCTTTTCTGGATCAGATTAAATCGACCAAAGATTTATTCTTATACTTCTCCCAATTAAAGATTTAAAGACCTCTGTTGGCTAAAATTAAATCGACCAAAGATTTATTCTGATACTTCTCTCAGTAGACCTTTTCTAGCTCAGATTAAATTGACCAAAGATTTATTATGATACTTCTCCTAGTTAAAGATTTAAAGACCTCTGCTGGCTCAGATTAAATCGACCAAAGGTTTATTCTGATACTTGTTCCAGTAGACATTTTATGGCTCAGGTTAAGTCGACCAAAGATTTATTCTGATACTTCTCCCAGTAGACATTTTTTGGCTCAGGTTAAGTCGACCAAAGTTTTATTCTGATATTCCTTCTAGTAGACATTTTCTGGCTCAGATTAAATCGACCAAAGATTTATTCTGATACTTCTCCCAGTTAAAGTCGAGCGTAGACTTAGTCTAATTTCTATATCAACATTTACTTTGGATGGCATCCATAAGCCCATCTCCGACAATTCTTCATTTCCTCTCTAGATGGCATCTTAAAGCCCATTCCCGACATAATCAACCAACAACATACTTCGTGCACAAGCGAGTGCAAATTTCTGGGCACTCATGTGTTCAATCATCTTCCACCTTCAAGTTGCGAATGATGAACATGCCAATATAACTCTTAAGGTTTAAGAAGATTGAACATGGGAAGCTGTTGTACCCCAAAATTTTCCCTCCCTTTTCTTCAATACATTTCTCACAAAAGATCTCAAATTCTCAAGGATTCTCAAAGATTTGATCAAACAAGCTCACCTCTTAAGCACTGAGACCACAAATTAGGGTTTTGGTTTTCACGAGGAAATTTGGACTTATAATTCCTCAAATGACTTTCATGGTTCATCATAGACCTCCAAGAAGGCTCATGCCAAGTTTCAAGTCTTTCATCTCAAAATTGCTCAGTCAATTAATCAGAGGACTAAAAATCAATTGTATTGGGTAGAAAGTCAACTATGATCAATATACAGTCAAAATTCAAGATTTTTGGCCAACATAAACATTTTGAAGCCATATTCATCAATTGATCAAGAGTTGATCATAATTCCTCAAGGAAGCATTCAAATCATCAAAGGGGCAAAATTGTCAAAATTAGGGTTTTGACTGAGGATGATTGATTGTTGACTTTTGACCTAATACATGGCCTAATCACTTGAAGCATGATCTTAAGGACTCAAACATAACATATTGACCTAATTGCATGGTTCAAAACATCCTCAAAGATCAAGTGTTTGATAGCTGAAATTTGGATTAATTCATGAAAAGTCTACTGACACACAAAAGTCAAACTTTGACTTTTTAGTCAACATTGAATTTCAAAGATCAAGATTCATCAAGACATTCAAAAATATCAAACTTGATCAACAAGAATCAACAAAGTCAAAAAAGTCAACAAAAAGTCAAGATTTCTAATACTTAGGAAAAATTCTAAGTGTTTTTATCCTTGATAAATTCACTATTTCATGACAATTCTTCAGCAACATGCAAGATGATTCAAGGAAAACTTTCAACATGAAAGTTGTAGATCTTGATTAATTATACAAATTTGTCCTTGAGGGTTGATGTCTAAAAAATTCTTGGATTAGGAGATATAGGCCCATGAAGTCCTGACATTTTTATCAAAATACTTAGTGAAATTTTAACAAGTTTGGTCAGATTTTTGTCCCAACTTCTTGGAAAATTTTCACCAAGTTCCAAGTTGATTTATCCAAAATGGTAAACATGAAGGTTGTAGATAATATTTCAAGCTTTTCAAAATGTCAAAGAAATTAAAAAGATCATGCTTGAGCTAGAAGTTTTAGAGAGATGAAGATGGCATCACAAACTTGAATTTTAGGTCATTTTGTGATGAACTTTATGATCCAATCTTCAACCATGCTGCATAATGTTGATTTGCAGGCCTTCTAACTTTCAAATCACTCAATAATTTAATGTTTACTCAACTGATTGATCCATTGTCCAAGTGATTCAAGCTTTGTCCAAGTTGATTTGCCATTTAGGGAAGAAAGCCAAGACTTCCATTTTGGAAAAGTGATTTGAATCACAAAGTCTACTCTCCTTGAACCTTGCACTTGTTTCTTTTGAGCATACACAATCTCAAAGCCAAAAGCAACATATCTACAACTCCTAACCACCCTACAAGCCCTTGTACTTTGCATTGGAACAATGTATTTCAAGTTTGCTTCAAAACCAAGTCACATAACCATAACATGTGATCTTTGAAATCTGGTTACTTGAGCCTTCCAAATCTTTTCTCTATAAATAGAGAGGTTGTTTGCAATCTAACACAGGATTTCAAGAGCCCTCTAACCCCCTCAAACTCTCTGAAATCAGAATTGGCATTCAAAACCTTGATTGTTGCATATTCTGACCTTGAACTTCAAACTCACAATCCACTCGTGCATTTTCACTCTAAGTCTATCACAAATCTTCCATACCTTATTTAGAACCTATCCAAGACCCTGTTCCATCACTGTAACACCATTTGCACCATCCCCTATTTCCAAAAATAGTCACCTGCAACTTGACTTCTCCAGAAGAATCCAACCACTCTCAATCCAAAGTAAGCATTGCAATAGCTTTCTAGGAGTTCAGTGAAGCTATCCATATCATCATAACACCTCCAGAAGTGCTCAAACTTCAAACACGATTTCCAGTTTTGAGGTAAGTTTTCTCAACTTTGAACTTCTTATACAAGCATCATTAATGGTTAATTTGTGAATGAAAAATGTAGACATCATTGCCCTGAAGCTAACCATGCCTTTAGTTTTCATTTATGTTAATTGTATGTGGAGAATTTTGAAGTTGAACTTTCATAAAAATTAGGTTTTAATTTGGTACCAACTAAAATTCATGCTCATATTTGAGTGTTAGTTTAAGTTAATTACATGGCTGAATTCATGGTGAAATTTGGAGCAGGTTTCATGTTTACATTTTTGAAAATGGTTGAGAAATGAAGGAGTTACAAATTTAGCCATGGTGATGTTCATCCCTGGGCGCACGAAGGAAGAAGATGAAGCCATGTTCAAATTTTTCAGAATTGAGTTTATTTCAAATTTAGTGCAAGTTGTATTATGAACGGATGAAACAACCACCCTAATGGCAGAGAAGCGCACGCTAAGTCATTTGCCTATATGGAGTTGGGTTCGAGCCCCAACGGTACCTTTTTGATTTTCACATATTCGTTTCTATAAGATATTATGCAGGCCAGTCTAATGCGTGCACCATGCACCTCTCCTTCAACACCATTAGATCTTCCAGCCAACAAATCCAAAGCATCACATGCGCATCTCCATGATACATCATCATATGCCAGCAGTACTGAATCAATAGGCGCTGGACTTTTGTTGCTGGGCCTTGACTGAATTTCTTTCATACACCCCCTTTTTACTAAAACAACACAGGCCCATTTTCATTTATTATTATTATTTTATTTCTGATTTTAACAAAAACCATGTTGGGCCTAACAAAAATAATTTCTCACCCCCATTTTTCTTTTCAGCACCTAGACCCAACATTTTTTCATATTCTTTATATTTTCATTATTTTTATTTATTCACTTATTTATTTAACCAAAAAACACAAAAAAATATATTTTTATTGAATAATTAGATTTAAAGTATTTTAATTCAATTATTTTTTTAATATTTTATTTACTTCATTTTTTTCAAACAAATAAAACCTCAAAAAATTATTTTCTAGACAATTAAATTAGACTTAGGTTTTATTTTAATTAACTTAGATTTTTTAGGTTTTATTTAAAACAATTAGCTAACCTCTCTTGTAATTAAAATTAAGTAGTTTAATTAGGTTAATTATAAAACCTTTTTCCATCAAAAAACCTTAAAAATAATTTCCTTTTCTTATTCTTATCTTTACATTTTGTGCATTTATTTATTATTCATGTTCAAAGGTTTTTAATAGATAATTAGACTTTATTGCTTTCTTCCCCTCATTCACATAATTGTAGCCCCCCATTCCCAAAGCGTTGTAATAGCGTAGGACATTCAAATTTCACAATTTACCGCTTTCCTTATTATTGATAGTAATTAGGGTTTGCATGGGAAGATTTAAAAATCAAACATTAGACAACCCTAATCTAAGACAATATACATGAAAAAAAGACTTTGCACACACGCACCTCTAAGGTAACCCACACTTCTTGCCTCGGATAAAAACAGTCATGTCCCTCGAATGTGAGATGGTTTAACAAAGACCCTTGATTAAAAGATCGTAGTCCCTCGATGAATCTTCGATGTTACATTCGGTAAACGATCTTAGTCCCTTACGACAATTTATAAAGCATATTACAAGTTGTCTTCTATGACTGTACGATGACCCATGCCTATCCCTCACATCCAATGATATGGCTCCCTACCAACCAATGGTAAAGTAGCACTATCTAAAGGAGGAGGAAAAGAACAAAGACTTTTTGAGTAGGTAGATTGCTCGTAATTGCTTTCTCACAAACTAAAACTATTTTCACACCTCACACTTTCAAAAACAAACATCTTTTCAAACACTCTCTTTTCAACAAATATTTTCAAAACAAACATTTTGTATACATTCTCAACGACACGAAAATCATTGCAAAATTACCGCACTAAGGCATTTTTAAAATATTCCCAAAATAAACATTTCGTCTACATTCTCAACGATACGAGAATCATTACAAAATCACCACTTTCGAAACATCTTCAAAAACATTTTCAAACAGACACAAACACAAAAAAATTTCAAAGTAAGCTAGCAATTAAGAGCCCGTAGATAAATACGGATGAAAAGGATGCTAACACCTTCCCTTTTCATAACCTATCCCCTGAACTCAAGAAAATTCTTAAAAGATCTTTCCTCTTCTTTTCACTCTTTCTTTTATTGGATAAAAGAAAAGTCGGTGGCGACTCTTGCTATCCGCAACACTTGCGATAAAATGCAAAACACCCAAGTCAGTTCTCCCACCGTATTACAGCGAGGAGGCAACTCAAAGCTTGCTTTAGGGAGAACACAGACCTGTTCGCATGGAGCACTATGGAGATGCCCAGACTCGACCCCGAGGTCTCCTATCACCGACTCACCATTGATCTAGCTGCTAGGGTAGTAGTACAATATAGACGTAGGCAACCTCCCGAGAAAGCACAAGCTGTTGAAAATGCTGTAAAAGACCTCTTAGAGGCAAAATTAATTTCTGAGGCCCGATATTCAACCTGGCTCTTAAACATTGTACTTGTTAAAAATAATAATGGAAAATGGAGAATGTGTGTTGATTATACTGATCTTAATCAGGCACGTCTCAAATATGCTTTTCCTTTACCTAACATTGATATGTTGGTCGACAACTCGACCAGCTACAAAATTTTATCATTTATGGACGCCTACTCGAGCTAGAACCAAATTCCAATGGCGTTGAGCGACAAGTATTGCACCATTTTCATGACCAACTCAGGCAACTACTACTACAACGTAATACCCTTTGGCCTAAAAAATGCAGGGGCAACATACCAGCAGATGATGAACAAAGTCTTCCACGACGAGATTGGAGATATGCTCGAGGTATACATGGACGAAATGATTGTCAAATCTTGAGTCGGGACCGACCATGCCGCCCACCTCAAAAGAGTCTTCGCCTAAGCGACACAATGCAAAATGAGATTTAACCCCGAGAAATGCACCTTCAGGGTTAAGGCAGGAAAATTCCTCAGTTTCTATCTGACTGAACGGGGAATTGAAGCCAACCCCGACAAGTGCCGAGCATTCTCTGAGCTTCCCACTCCTAGATCAAAAAAACTATACAAGTCCTAAACGGTATGCTCACCTCGCTCTCCCGGTTCGTAGCAAAGTCCGTGCAACACGCTCTACCATTTTTTAAACTTCTGCACAAAGAGGCGGCTTTCGAGTGGACTGAGGAATGCGAGCAAGACCTCCTCCACCTCAAGCAAAGCCTTTCACAACCACCCATGCTGTCGTGACCTGAGAACAAGGAAATCTTATTCCTTTACCTCGTCGTCTCTGTTGAGGCCGTAAGCGCGACCCTCATTTGTGAGACTCCAGACATGAAAAACTAGTATATTTTATGAGCAAAGCGCTACAAAGGCCCGAGGTTAGGTATCAACATATTGAAAAAGTAGCCTTAGCCCTCATCAACATGGAGAGGAGACTTAGACATTACTTCCTGACCCACACGATCATCGTACAGACAGACCAACCCGTAAGGCAGCTCCTATGTCGACCAAACATGGTTGGTCGAATGCTGAAATGGTACTTGGAGATCTCGGAGTTCAACGTCCAGTACGAGAGTAGGAAGTCCCTCAAAGACTAAGCACTGAACGACTTCGTCGCAAAGATAACCGCTCATAATCCCCCTATAGGGAAGAAGCATAAGTGGATCATCTTTGTAGACGAAGCTTCTAGATCGACAGGGAGCGGAACGGTAATCCTCCTTGATAACGAGGAAGGCGTCGTGATCGAGCACTCCCTCACCTTTTCTTTTCTGACGTCAAACAATCAGGCTGAATAGGAGGCCCTGCTTGCAGGATTAAGGCTGGCCGAGCATTTGGAGGCTCGGGAAATACAAATTTTCATAGACTCCCAACTCGTTGCATCTCAAGTACAAGGGGGATACCAGGCTAATAACAACAGACTCGCCGAATATCTAAACCTAGTCAGAGAACGAATGAAGAGGTTTGATCGAGCAGAAATCAAACACGTACCTCGCGAATAGAACGCATGGGAAAACATACTTTCAAAGCTCGCGAGCACAAAGAAGAAAGGTGGGAACAAATCTATCATCCAAGAATCCCTTTCTCGCCAGAGTATTGAAAAATCCACTATACCACCCGATCTGAATGCCATCGGGGACAGTGAATGTTGGATGACCCCGGTGTTCAACTTTCTGACCAAGGGGGAATTGCCCATTGACCAAAGGGAGGCAACTGTGACCAAATGACGAGCATGTTCTTATGTGGCTTTCAAGCACAAACTTTATCAGTGGGGATTCATAATCCATAATCCCTGAGATACTGCAGGAAATCCACGAGGGAATCAACACCCAACACTTGGGTGGAAGATCCCTGGAACGATATGCGCTGCGAGCAGGCTATTACTGGCCGACCATGCAGCAAGATGCAAAGGAGCATGTTAAGAAATACGACAACTGTAAGAGGCATGCAAACATGCACCTTGCACCCCTGCACGAGCTCAAATAACTATCACCCCCATGGCCATTCGCCTGATGGGGAATGGATATCCTAGGACCCTTCATGCAAGGTTTGTATCAAAATAAATTCTTGATCATGGACGTCGACTATTTCACGAAGTGGATAGAAGCCAAAGCTCTGGCCAGAATCACTTTGCACAATATCCTCCGTTTCTACAAGAAAAACATACTCTCCTGATTCGAGATACCACAATCGATCATCATCGATAATAGGACACAATTCATCGATCAAGGTTTCGAAGACTTCGTCACCAAGATCGGAACCAAGTAACATTTTACCTCAGTCAAGCACCCTCAAACCAACGGACAAGTTGAAGCCGCGAATAGAGTCATCTTGCAAGGACTCAAGCACATGCTAGGAGAAGCCAAAAGGGGGTGGGTCAAAGAACTGCATAGCATCCTGTGGGCATACCGAACAACACCACACTCGACGATCGGTGAGACTCCATTCTAGCTGACCTATAACACGAAAGCTGTCATCCCCATAGAAATCATGGATCCATCCAGGTGAACTGAAGTTCCTCTAGATGAAGAACTAAATGATGAGGCCCTAAGGGAAGAGCTCGACCTAGTCGAGGAAATCCGATCAGGAGAAGCTCTTTGCGAGGCCACACTTGAACAAAAAATAACCCTCCGCCATGACGACAAAGTCATAAAATGCGAATTCTAGGGTGGCAGCCTAGTCTTACGGAGAAATCAGAAAGATTCCCGTGAAGGGAAGATGGTCGCAAACTGGGATGGACCATACCACATCCACGGAGCTACGGGCACTGGGGTATATTACATCAAACAATTAACTGGAGAACCGCTACCTCGAATATGGAACTCTACAAAGTTGAAACAATATTATAGTTAAGTCCTTGTCAAGCGACGAGCATTAACAGTCGACTGATCCTCTCTAAAAGATGACAGGACACCCTCGACCATGGAGGCATGTCGTGGTACTGATATAGCCTCCAAACCTTAACAAAAGGCGGGTTCCGTTATTCATTTCTCGAGCCAAAACCTTAGCTCGACATGGACACCTCGATTGAGCTCTATTGTCGAAGTACCCAACAGGAAAAACACCCAGCTCATGATGGGAAGTTTGTAACGCCCGTAATTTAATTAATTATTTAATTAAATTATTTTTAGAATATTTGTGAAGAAGTGTTATTAAATTGGATTTATTTTATTAAATGGAGAAATAATAATATATTTGAGTTATTATATTATTATGTGAAATAATGTTAGAAGCTAATATTATTTAAGGTGGGCTTAATTTGAGATAGTAGAAGTATTAAGGGGGGTGTAGGTTTTGAGCATATTGAGGAATAATCTAATAATATTAGGTTATTTTATTATTTGTTGTTAGAATAGAAGGAGAAAATAGTAAGAAGAGAAATAAGGATTGTGGAAACGTGAAGCTGCTGGATTTTGAAGGAAACGGCAAGAACAAAGATTCAACCCGGAAATTGTAGAGCGACCTTCGATCCAAGGTAAGGGTGGGGTTCTGGCTTTATAATTGGGTTAATGATGTTTGATATGTGGGATTAGAGGATTGCTGTTTTTGTTATTGAATTGAATGATGTATGGTGAATATTGATGAATTCTCGATGGATAAATGATGTTATGATGCTGTGTAATCGATGTTGTATTATAAGTTAATGTTAGGTGATGAATTATCATGATGATAATGAAGTTTTTAGGACTGTAGTATAATTCCCGTAGCAAAATACAGTAGAAAACACAGAAAAATTATACAGAAAATCGCAGGATGCGTCGACCCCAAACTGGATGTGTCGATACATGAAGGATGTTGGACTCAAGATGAGTCGATGCATGCAGGGCTTGCATCGATGCATGATGAGTATAAGACTCAGGATTAGTCGACGCGAAGAGAGGATGCGTCGATACATGAGTGTGTAAGACTCAGGATGAGTCGACCGGTACGATGCATGTGTCGATACATGCTGGGATTTGAAGCAGGATGAGTCGATCCGTAGGGGGATGTGTCGACTCATAGCGTGAAGAAGAAGCAGGATATGTCGATCCAAGGAGTTTTGTGTCGAGACATAATGCTTGATTTTTGACAGAATTGACTTTTAATTGCTGTAACTTGAGTTTTAGGATGATGTTTGAGATGTCGTTCGAAGCGTTGATTAGCTAACGCGATGAACTCTATTTTAGATGATTAAAATGATGATTAAGAGGTGTAATTCCAGTAACTCATTTAGGATTTAGAATTAATTCTCGTAGATGGCAATTATGCTGGATTTTGGACAGATTGATGAATTTGAGATGTTAGAGGCTGCTGTTAGGATATGACAATATGACTTAGTGATAATAATGATGTACAATAGCAGAATAACAGTATGACTTACTGTAGTATTGATATACAGCTGAATATTAGTAAGATGTGGTTAATCAAATGATGTTTGATAAGTAAGTAATGTTTACTAAATTATTTTGAGATGTTTACGAGATGCTATAATTGAGATGGTTATGAGATGTTGTTGTTCTGAGATGTTTATGAGATGTTGTTATTTGAGATGACCGAAATGTTGTCATTTTGATGATTGAGATGTTGTTATTTGAGATGAATGAAATGTTGTCATTTTGATGATTGAGATGTTGTTGTTTTGAGATGTGTTTTGAGATGTTGTTAACTGAGTGTGTTATTACATTCATGTTGAGTCACATACATTGCATTTTTTTAAGATGGAGCTTATGCTCATTGAGATGGCCTGGATTGGAAAATTTTGAGATGAAGGCTATGCCTTGTTGATGCCTCTATTAATTGGCAGATTAGATTTTTGAGATGGGAGTTCTGCTCCAATGGTACCAAATGCATTTGCATAGTTTTGAGTCGCATTTTTGTGATTGAATAATGAGATTTATTTGATGTTGATGAATGAATATATATGCTGTATTTATTGTTGATTATGAGATGAGAAGTGGTGATGTGATTGATCTAATTTAATATATTAATTATCATGCGCTTTATTATATTGTTAGATATCTCACCCCTTCTGTTTGAATGTTGCCCCTATGTTGGTAACGTGCAGGTAATCGAGAGTGAAGCCTGTATACCTTCAATAGATCGAGTCGGTGTCATTGCTCTGATATGTAACACTCGGGGGGATGAACGCTTGTTGAATTTTGATTGCTGAATTTTAGTTGTTGAACCTTAAATTGTTTATTTATTAAACACGAGATGTTTCGAAGTTGTTATTTTATTTAAAGATGTTATTGAAGAATTCCGCTGCGTAGTTGTTGAATATTTAATGAAAGATGTTATGTTGTTAGTTCATCCTACGTTTTGAAAAGTGTTATATATCCATGATGAATGCAATGAAGTTGTTAGAAGAATTTGTGATGTCCCAATTCATTTGTATGATTGAATTTTATAACTCTGATTTATTTTGCATAAATTACTTGGGGTAGAATTGGGGTGTTACAAAGTTGGTATCAGAGCAAAAGGTTTGGACCGACCTTGTCGCTGAGTCTTAGTTGTCTAACAATCGAGTATTGTTATTTTGAGTTCTAACAGTTGTTTGTGTTGTAGTGAGAAGTTGAGATGGCTGGAAGGAATGATGTTGCTCTTGCTGCTGCTCTGCAAGCTATGGCTCATGCGATGGAAAATCAGCTGAATGCTGACGAGAATGCTGGATCTCGTAGCTTGGCGACTTTCCAGAGAGAGAATCCACCTACGTTCAAGGGAAAATATGATCCTGACGGAGCATTGGAATGGTTGAAAGAGATTGAGAGGATCTTTCGCGTGATGGATTGCACTCCAGCACAGAAGGTTCGTTATGGGACTCATATGCTAGCAGTCGAGGCTGATGACTGGTGGCTAGAGACTTGCCAGAAGTTAGAAGCTGCAGGTGAGGATGTCACTTGGGCTGTGTTCCGTAGGGAATTCCTGAGAAATTTTTTTCCTGAAGATATCCGTGGAAAAAGGAGATTGAGTTCCTTGAGCTGAAGCAAGGAAATCTGTCTGTTGTGGAGTATGCTGCCAAGTTTGCTGAGTTGGCCAAGTTTTATCCGCATTACGCTGAGGAAAATTCTGAGTTTTCAAAGTGTATTAAGTTTGAGAATGGGTTGCGCTCGGAGATTAAGAAGGCAGTTGGATACCAGAAGATCCGTGTCTTTGCTGATTTGGTTGATAGCTGTAGGATTTTTGAGGAAGATAATAATGCACATTACAAGATTATCAGTAAGAAGAGGGGTAAGCACCCGCAGAATCGTGGTAAACCATATGATGCCCCAGCTGGTAAGGGTAAGCAGAGAGTTGCTCATGGTCAGAGAACCAGTGGGGAGATGCTCCTGCTGGTGTGATTTGTTTTAAGTGTGGGAAACCTGGACACAAGAGTAATGTATGCACTGCTGAAGTGAAGAGATGTCACCGTTGTGGTAAGAACAAACATATTGTATCTGAGTGTGAGCACAAGAATATGGTTTGTTTCAACTGTAAGGAAGAAGGGCACATTGGTAGCCAGTGTCCGAAACCGAAGAAGGCTCAGTCTAGCGGTAAAGTGTTTGTTTTGGTGGGGGATCAGATAGCTTCCGAGGATAGACTTATTAGAGGTACATGTTTCATTAATAGTACTCCTTTAATTACTATTATTGATACTGGTGCTACGCATTGTTTTATTGCTGCTGATTGTGTTGAAAGATTGGGTCTTGTGTTGTCTTCTTTGAATGGAGAAATGGTCGTCGATACTCCAGCCAAGGGATCGGTGACTACTTCTTTTGTGTGTGCTAAGTATCCTTTCTCAATTTCCGACAGAGACTTTGTTGTTGATTTGGTTTGTTTTCCGTTAAGAGGTTTGGATGTGATTCTTGGTATGAACTGGTTAGAGCATAACTATGTTCATATTAATTTTTATGACAAGTCAGTGAAGTTTTCTACTCTTGAAGAAGAGGAGGATGGTTTATTGTCTGCTAGGCAGTTGAGAAAGTTGATGCAAGAGGAAGCACAAATGTTTTCGTTGATGGCGTCGCTATCTGTAAAGATTCAAGCTATAATTGAGGAATTGCCGGTGGTATGTGAATTTCTTGAAGTTTTCCTTAATGAGATTCCTGATGTACCGCCAGAGAGGGAAGTTGAATTTGCAATTGATCTTGTACCTGGTACCAGACCTGTGTCTATGGCACCATACAGGATGTCTGCGTCTGAGTTTTCAGAGTTAAAGAAGCAATTGGAAGAGTTACTTGAGAAGAGGTTTGTAAGACCAAATGTATCGCCGTGGGGAGCTCCAATGTTGTTAGTGAATAAGAAAGATGGAAGCATGAGGCTTTGTGTTGATTATAGACAGCTGAACAAGGTGACGATTAAGAACAAGTATCCGCTTCCAAGAATAGATGACTCGATGGACCAATTGGTGGATGCCCGTGTGTTTGGAAAGATTGATTTGAGGTCGGGTTATCATCAGATTAAAGTGAAGGATGAAGATATTCAGAAGACGACTTTCAAAACACGTTATGGACATTACGAGTATTCGGTGATGCCTTTCGGTGTTACTAATGCGCTGGGAGTATTCATGGAATATATGAATCGTATCTTCTATACTTATTTGGTTCGGTTTGTAGTTGTGTTCATCGATGATATTTTGATTTACTCTAAGTCAGAAGAAGAGCATGCTGAACATTTAAGAGTAGTATTGCAGATTCTGAAAGAGAAGAAGTTGTATGCAAAGCTGTCCAAGTGTGAATTCTGGATGAAAGATGTTAGTTTTCTTGGTCATGTGATTTCAGGTAGTGGCATTGCTGTAGATCCATCGAAGGTTGATGCTGTGTTACAATGGGAAACTCCAAAGTCAGCTACTGAGATTAGAAGCTTCTTTGGATTAGCTGGTTATTATAGAAGGTTTATTGAAGGGTTTTCGAAGTTGTCACTTCCGTTGACTAAGTTGACTTGTAAAGGTAGAGCATTTGTTTGGGATGTTAAGTGCAAAGAAATTTTTACGGAATTGAAGAAGAGGTTGACGTCGGCTCCGATTTTGACGTTGCCTAATCCAGGAGAGCCTTTTGTGGTGTATTGTGATGCTTCCAAGATGGGTTTAGGAGGTGTGCTTATGCAGAATGGTAAGGTAGTTGCTTATGCGTCGAGGCAGTTAAGAACTCGTGAGAAGAACTATCCTACGCATGATTTAGAACTTGCTGTTATTGTCTTTGTATTGAAGATTTGGAGGCATTATCTTTATGGTTCTAGATTTGAAGTGTTTAGTTACCATAAGAGCTTGAAGTATCTGTTTGATCAGAAGGAGTTGAATATGAGGCAACGAAGATGGTTAGAATTGTTAAAGGATTATATGATTTCAGTTTGAATTATCATCCAGGAAAGGTGAATGTGGTAGCTGATGCATTGAGTCGAAAGACTTTACATATGTCAGCAATGATGATTAAAGAGTTGGAATTGATTGAGCATTTCAGAGATATGAGCTTAGTTTGTGAGGTTACTCCGCAGAGTGTTATGTTGGGTATGTTGAAGATTAATAATGAATTTCTAGAGAGTATCAGAGAAGCTCAGAAGTTGGATGTGAAACTGGTTGATTTGATGGTTAGGATCGATCAATCTGAGAATAGTGATTTCAAGTTAGATGAGAAAGGTGTGTTGAGATTTCGTAATCGGATTTGTATTCCTGATGATGCTGAGATGAAGAAAGTGATACTTGAAGAGAGTCATAAAAGTAAGTTGAGTATTCATCCAGGAGCTACGAATATGTATCAAGATTTGAAAGGTTTGTTTTGGTGGCCTAGGATGAAGAGTGATGTGGCTCGGTTTGTGTATGCATGTTTGACTTGTCAGAAGTCGAAAGTTGAACATCAGAAGCCTGCAGGATTGATGCAACCGTTGGAAGTTCCTGAATGGAAATGGGATAGCATTTCAATGGAATTTGTGATGGGGTTGCCTAGTAATTCAAGAGGACATGATTCAATTTGGGTGATTGTTGATAGGCTTACGAAGTCAGCTCATTTTATTACTATTAACATTAGTTTTCTAGTGTCGAAGTTGGTTGAGATTTATGTTAGTGTGATTGTGAAATTGCATGGTGTTCCTTTATGCATTGTGTCAGATAGAGATCCAAGATTTATTTCTAATTTTTAGAAGAGTTTGCAAGAAGCGTTGGGTTCTAAGTTGAGGTTGAGTTCAGCGTATCATCCTCAGACAAATGGTCAGACTGAACGGACGATTCAATCGTTGGAAGACTTGTTGAGGGCATGTGTTCTCGATCAGGGAGGTTCGTGGGATACTTATCTTCAGTTGATAGAGTTCACATATAATAACAGTTACCATTCTAGTATTGGGATGGCACCTTTTGAAGCGTTGTATGGCCGAAGATGTAGAACTCTGTTACGTTGGCATGAATCTGGTGAAAGTGTAGTACTTGGACCTGAACTTGTTCGTGAGACTACTGAGAAGGTGAAGTTGATTAGAGAAAATATGAAAGCTTCACAGAGTAGACAGAAGATTTATCATGACAAGCGAAGGAAAGATTTAGAATTTCAAGCTGGTGATCATGTGTTTTTGAGAGTTACATCTGTGACTGGTGTTGGACGAGCCTTGAAGTCTAAGAAGCTGACTTCTCGTTTAATTGGACTGTATCAAATTTCAGAGAGAGTGGGGAATGTTGCTTACAAAGTGGCTTTACCGCCTAATCTTTCGAATTTGCATGATGTGTTTCATGTGTCGCAACTTCGGAAGTATATTTCAGATCAATCTCATGTGATTCATATGGATGATGTGCAAGTACGTGATAATCTTACGGTGGAGGCGATGCCTGTACGGATCGCGGATCGTGAAATGAAGACTCTGAGGGGCAAGGAGATTGCCTTGGTTAAAGTGGTTTGGCTAGGAGCTGCTGGTCAAAGCATGACTTGGGAATTGGAGAGCAAGATGCGAGACTCCTATCCAGAATTGTTTGATTGAGGTAAATTTTCGAGGACGAAAATATTCTAAGTGGGGGAGAGTTGTAACGCCTGTAATTTAATTAATATTTAATTAAATTATTTTTAGAATATTTGTGAAAAAGTGTTATTAAATTGGATTTATTTTATTAAATGGAGAAATCATAATATATTTGAGGTATTATATTATTATGTGAAATAATGTTAGAAGCTAATATTATTTAAGGTGAGCTTAATTTGAGATAGTGGAAGTATTAAGGGGGGTGTAGGTTTTGAGCCCATTGAGGAATAATCTAATAATATTAGGTTATTTTATTATTTGTTGTTAGAATAGAAGGAGGAAACAGTAAGAAGAGAAATAAGGATTGTGGAAACGTGAAGCTGCTGGATTTTGAAGGAAACAACAAGAACAAAGATTCAACCCAGAAATTGTAGAGCGACCTTCGATCCAAGGTAAGGGTGGGGTTCTAGCTTTATAATTGGGTTAATGATGTTTGATATGTGGGATTAGAGGATTGCTGTTTTTGTTATTGAATTGAATGATGTATGGTGAATATTGATGAATTCTCGATGGATAAATGATGTTATGATGCTGTGAAATCGATGTTGTATTATAAGTTAATGTTAGGTGATGAATTATCATGATGATAATGAAGTTTTTAGGACTGTAGTATAATTCCCGTAGCAAAATACAGTAGAAAACGCAGAAAAATTATGTAGAAAATCGTAGGATGCGTCGACCCCAAATTGGATGTGTCGATACATGAAGGATGTTGGACTCAGGATGAGTCGATGCATGCAGGGCTTGCATCGATGCATGATGAGTACAAGACTCAGGATGAGTCGACGCGAAGAGAGGATGCGTCGATACATGAGTGTGTGAGACTCAGGATGAGTCGACCGGTACGATGCATGTGTCGATACATGATGGGATTTGAAGCAGGATGATTTGATCCATAGGGGGATGCATCGACTCATAGCGTGAATAAGAAGAAGGATTTGTCGATCCAAGGAGTTTTGTGTTGATACATAATACTGGATTTTTGACAGAATTGACTTTTAATTGCTGTAACTTGAGTTTTAGGATGCTGTTTGAGATGCCGTTCGAAGCGTTGATTAGCTAACGCGATGAACTCTATTTTAGATGATTAAAATGATGATTAAGAGGTGTAATTCCAGTAACTCATTTAGGATTTAGAATTAATTCCCGTAGATGGCAGTTATGCTGGATTTTGGACAGATTGATGAATTTGAGATGTTAGAGGCTGCTGTTAGGATATGACAATAGGACTTAGTGATAATAATGATGTACAGTAGCAGAATAACAGTATGGCTTACTGTAGTATTGATATACAACTGAATATTAGTAAGATATGGTTAATCAAATGATGTTTGATAAGTAAGTAATGTTTACTAAATTATTTTGAGATGTTTACGAGATGCTGTAATTGAGATGGTTATGAGATGTTGTTGTTCTGAGATGTTTATGAGATGTTGTTGTTTGAGATGACCGAAATGTTGTCGTTTTGATGATTGAGATGTTGTTATTTGAGATGACTGAAATGTTGTCATTTTTATGATTGATATGTTGTTGTTTTGAGATGTTGTTAACTGAGTGTGTTATTACATTCATGTTGAGTCACATACATTGCATTTTTTTGAGATGGAGCTTATGCTCATTGAGATGGCCTGGATTGGCAAATTTTGAGATGAAGGCTATGCCTTGTTGATGCCTCTATTAATTGGAAGATTAGATTTTTGAGATGGGAGTTCTGCTCCAATGGTACCACATGCATTTGCATAGTTTTGAGTCACATTTTTGTGATTGAATAATGAGATTTATTTGATGCTGCTGAATGAATATATATGTTGTATTTATTGTTGATTATGAGATGATAAGTGGTGATGTGATTGATCTAATTTAATATATTAATTATCATGCGCTTTATTATATTGTTAGATATCTCACCCCTTCTGTTTGAATGTTGCCCCTATGTTGGTAACGTGCAAGTAATCGAGAGTGAAACCCGTATACCTTTAATATATCGAGTCGGTGTCATTGCTCTGATATGTAACACTCGGGGGGATGAACGCTTGCTGATTTATGATTGCCGAATTTTAGTTGTTTAACCTTAAATTGTTTATTTATTAAACACGAGATGTTTCAAAGTTGCTATTTTATTTAAAGATGTTATTAAAGAATTCCGCTGCGTAGTTGTTGAATATTTAATGAAATATGTTATGTTGTTAGTTCATCCTACGTTTTGAAAAAGTGTTATATATCCATGATGAATTCAATGAATTTGTTAGAAGAATTTGTGATGTCCCGATTCATTTATATGATTGAATTTTATAACTCTGATTTATTTTGCATAAATTGCTTGGGGTAGAATTGGGGTGTTACAAAGTTCATGCAGTGAAGTCAAGATCTTGACCGCGGTCTTTAGTTTGTTCTACAGATTCCCGCACCGCTTCCTCGGCACATCCCAACATGTGTCGACCATAACTGAGGTCGAGTACAAATCTCCATTCACAGAAGTACAAACTTTCATAAAATAAACAAGTCAAAAACAACGACAAGAAAATATTTAACGAGCATCAACGAAAGCATAAAGGAATAAAAGCAAAGTAAAAACATTTATAAATGCCGGCCATGAGGGCCGATATTGTCTGAATATTGCAAAAATTATGGGTGCGCAAGCTCCGAATACAAATAACCAAGTTATTTAAGAAATACTAATCACTCCGCGGAGTGCTCAATTCGATCTCTACCTCGGGGGAATCAGGAGGAGGAACCACCCGACCATCAATCACTTGAGACAAAACCCCGACACCATCGGTGTTGATCCCTGAATTTATTATGGGCAGTTGAACCAATACGATCTTAAAACCGTCGGTCATAACATCGACACAATCTGACTCGAGGACTTGGATCCGAGCAACTAGCTCTACACGGGTGTGCAAATCAACGACTCCCTCAGGCTCTCCTTCCACGAGAAGCACAGAGGCCTTTAAATCAGCGACCTCGCTCTCCAGTCGTTCCCTCTCGAGCAAAAAGGAATCCCTTTCCTCACAAGCTTTGACAACTTTTTCCTTCTTCGTTTCCAATTCATCAGCCTGCCCTTGAAACTTCTCCTCGCTTCGCTCGAGGGAAGTTTTTAATTTCTGCGTCTTCACCTGGAAAGTCACCTTATCTGACTCCAGTTCCTTCACCAAGACAGAAGAGCCGGCTCCCTCACCTGCAAGGACGGAGGCCATCTCTGTGACCTTCATGAGGCCGACCATGCCAGAAGCCAGATGCTTCCTTCGGCCTCCTCGTCGAGGCGCCTGATGACATCAGCTTCGCCATCAGACACAGTTAAGGGAAAACCTTCGAAGAAATATTTTTGACGAAGCAAGGGGGAAGGGTGAAGGCCCTAGCAGCTCGAGCAGTTACCCCCTTATCATTCACATATGCAAGTCCACCTTAGGGATGACTTCTCTTCTTACTCAACATGGCTGCATGCTGCGCGATGTCGCAAGTACCTAATGACCCGCTCGACCCATCCCTGGCTGGCTCGAAGACTGAACTAAGGCACGTGGGCTGGTGTGGCTTCACCAACCTTTTATGATTCCTCTTCTTCTGGGTTAGCTTCAAAAGTCATTCACGACACTCAACCATGTTACCTACAAAAACAAAAACAACAATCTCATGTCAGCCTCATTAGAAGGACATACCCAAAATGAATCAAGAAGAAAAAATACAATAAAATTACGCAGGCAGAAACCTAGAAGGTTCATGGCTTGCCCATAGGTACGACACTCGACAAACGCCTTAGTGTTGATCGGGTGCGCCTCGAACGTTGGTTCACCATATTTATCAAGGATGTCATGTCCTTCCCTCGTGACCCACCTCGAGGGAAAAAACCTATTGACGAATCGATTGAGAACACCGAAGGCCTCTTCATCCTCGGAACTCAAGCTACCGGCAGGGGTTTGGTAATGGCCGGGACTATGCTCGTAGTGGCCCAAACACCAGTGGATATGGAATTTAGAAAGTCGCCTAATTTCTGGATTGGCCTCCCCGTCATAGCATACTTCCCCGTCTTCATCTATAATGGAAACTGGGTCGAACACAACATCCACGACCGCCTGAGACAAAGGTTGCACGACGAACCATTTATCCTTGAATTCACGAACAAAATCCATGTACATCTGAAACACCCTCTTCGACTATTTGAAAGAAACCCAACTATGTTTCCCACCCCTGGACTGCCGTTGAAGGTGGAAAACCCTAAAGAATAAGGGAATGGTCGCCCCGATCCTCAAGAACCGGAAAGTGATTTCAAAAGCTCGGATGAAGGTGATCGCATTGGGGTGTAGTTGAGAGGGCTCCAAGTTCAAGTGATTAAAGACACCCATCTGAAAATCATTAAAGGTAAGACGAAGCCCTAAATATCTAAAGACGACCTCGTACATGGGAAAACGTCCCTCCTCGATTCCGAGCATATCCTGGCCGTAAGCGTCGGTCGTAGGATCGTGAAATTCCAACGAAAACCTTCTTGGTCGCTTCCATACTCGACAACGGTATATGCCTCCCTTCTAGTATAACTGAAGACCGAAGCTATTACTCGAGGTTCTGGCCCAACCCAGGACAGTGACGGGTCATCGATCGTGTTGACTAAATGGAGACCTTCGTCGGTTGCACTTGTCTCTTTGACATCGATGTGCTCGGATGACCAGGGGATTCAGCCAGTTCACATGTAAAGTAGAGGAAACTAGTGAATTTGACAACTAAATCAAATCCACCCTTCCACCGCAACACAAGTAATATGGAATAGCTACGTCCAGACCAGGTCGACGATCACTTGTGCAGTGAGAAACATACACGACTCATGAGCAACACAGGGAGCTAATATACGCCTCGTACGACCGCACAACAATGACAAAGACAAAATGCATATTCATGAGTACTGCCGGCATGGGATGAATCTCATGAGAATATCCATAAAGGCCGCAGGGAATATATGAATTTTCCGGACAGGTTCGTGAATTCACCATGGAGCAAATAAGTTTTACGAGAAGAATTCACGAATTTCGTGGGGAGTAGGTGAACATCACGGGTAAATTCATGATGGAGAACAAATGAATTCCGCGGGCCCACTCTCAAATATTACGTATGAATGTATGAACATCCCGAGTAAAAATCCCCACGGCAGCGAAATTAAATAAACAATCATCAAAAAGTCAATCGTAAACTACAATCAGTATAGAAAACACTTACTTGATCAGAGTAGGTGGGAAATCCGTGGTGGATCTTGTGGCAGCGTTAACGATTGGGAAAGATGGAAGACTGTGTAGGCGATAGAGAGAGTGGAGAGAGAAAAAAGTTAAAATATGGGAAATGGGCCCTAAGGCACTATTTATAGGGCTGACGTAGAATACAAAGCATCGTGTCGGACAACCAAACAACCATCCTTCTCCTCGCCTCCTATGCGCTCAGGTCATAATGGCCCATACTCCCTAGGCCATCATTATTATCCCAAAGACCACGCCATATGGATGCACCCTGTGAGCTTCCCTCTTCTCGCGAGTCGAGGAACAACTGAAACATTCCCCATCAAGCCAATTCTAACCTCTGCTCGAGTAAACGTGCATACTGACGACCCTCTCCCTTGAGGCAGTAAAAGATCCCCAGCTAATTTATGATTGTCGTAAGGAGAAGTTGGACTTAAGTTGTAACTCCTTCATCAGGAGAAACGAATTGAGGGGCTCCTATTCTAGACTGGGCCTGCACTTGGCCCAACTTCATACGAGGCCCAATCCAACTATGCTTCTCAAAGAGGCCTGTTGACTAGCCTACCCTCGACTATATCAGGCAGTAACCTCACCCTCCGGGAAGACGCGGCTTCGTCATACGGGGATAAATCCAGGAATTGTGAGAAGGTTTGTCGATGTTTAAGAGGACCTCGAGAGCATCCTCCACTCTTCTCGTTGGCCAAGACAAGTCCTCCCGGACGACCTCACATCTTGTAGGGAGGGTCCACGACAGACAAAAGGACATCACGAGCATCCTCCTCATAGGATTGACTCTCAACCCCCCCAAATATCACAGAGTCCTCTTGGTCCCAAAAAGGCCGCATCCATATCCTCCTGACAGTTCGAGGGAGTCCATCCAGGTTGGGGACCACGTGTTGTCCCCCACTACCCACATAGGACATGGAAGTCTTCATTTTGGGCCTACTTGCCCAACCCAATGATGTGGATCTTGGTCCAGCGCTGGGCGCTATAAATACCTCTCACTTGAGAGGGCCAGGTATTCATTCTCTCATACTTATTCTTATAATTTCTTGCATTTCTCTGAACCTCACTTTGGCGTCGAAGTGTCTTGCAGGTACCCCCCGCCCCACTTCACATTCAATCGCTGCTCGACCGAAGCTTGTGGGCTTTGACAATTCCTTCTGGTCAGGTACGATCAAAAACAATTTGTAAATGTTCTTTGAAACATTGTAACACCACATTCCAAGTTTACATAGTAACTTTTTCTTTTCAAAATGAACTTGAAATTCTCATCTTCCTTTGCCCTTGGTTATAACTTTTAATGTTTTGTGACATCCTTTCTAAACCAACTTTGAATCAACTAATTTTTCTTTTTGCCTTTGAAATAGATCACCATGCCTTGAAATCTTCAAGTAGTTGAATGACTTTGGATGAGACTTAAAATGTTTGGTACTTGAACTTATTTTGAAAATGGTGTATGGAAATCGAATAAATCATGAACATTGATTGAATTTGCTTGATATTTAAATTCTATTTAGAACTTGTAGCATTGCATCTTTGGATAAACTTTAATGAACAAAATCGATGAATAACATTGAGTGATATCATGACTTGTTACTTTTACCAATGATTTTCATGTTTCATCAAGCCATGGCCACTTGACCTTAGACAACCTAATGCATTTGTCATACTCCAAATTTATCCGTTTTATTTCAAAATTGGTTTTATAAATTTATTTTGGTGTACTTACAATAATATTTTGGGTTTTATAAATATGTATTTTAAATTTATTTATGCTTATTTAAAAAATATATAATAGTTTATTTTAAATTAATTGTATTTCTTAGATAGAAAATATTTGTCTATCATTCATATGCTTTCAAGTGTCTTTTCATTTTGAATAAATGAGATAACACAATTGGTAAAGAGACAAAGCTTATAAATGGGAGGTCACATATTCAAAACCCTGATTAGTCAGCTTCTTGACCAAGAAATAATCAGATATTATTTGATTAATCTTGGTCAATATTTAATTTTATTTCCTATTTTGTTGACTTAATTTTCACTATAAATAGATCAACAATTCTACAACTTTGGATATTATTAACAGATCAACAATCATCTACAACTTCGCACTTTCTTATACACACAATTCTACGAATTTCATCTTTCACTCACACATCACTTTTGCAACAATTTCTTTTTAAAATTTCTTCTATTAATGTTATATTTTTGGCCGATAATTTTAATATGATGTCATCCTCTCCTTGCATTTTCAATTTTTATCTTTTCTCTTTTTAAATTTTAATTTATTAATTGTTCAAACCATATGATGAACATCTCTCTAATGGTAGTTTATGTTTCAAAAATATATTTTTTATTAATTTTTTCAGAGGCTAATTAACATTACTAATTTCTCTTCCACAATACATATTACACACCTTAAACAATTTTGTCGTACAAGACCTACAACTTTTTTTTCATTCACAAAGATGCTCACTGTATATACATTATGATCTTACCAATTGATCAGAACCTGCAAGGTAGCCGAATAATGATCTTCTGTCTGGCTGTAATGTCGAGGAGAAAAAAAGGGGGTTGTACCTGCAAGGCACTTTGACGATCAAGTAAGTGTGGGAGCAAAGAGTCACAAGCAAAGTATTAGGGTTTTAGTGGTGAATAATGAATATTCGATACCTGGCCCACACATAAGTGAGGGTTTATATAGTGCCCCTGGTGCTTGGCCATTGGTCCCTATTTTTAGGCCTAGATATACAGGTCAGTGAAAATAGGTAACTGCAAGGACTTGGTCATACCGAGCAGGTGTTCCCGTAACTAGCCGTTGGTCCCGAGGAGGGGGTAGGTTACGAGCAATGGTCTGGTCGATTCCTAATTAGCTGGTCGACTTGAGGTTGGGCAGACAAGAGGATGTTCGTCGATCCTCGAAGACCATTGCCAGTCTAAGAGACAAAATGGTCGACGGTGCCCGACGGAGGGCACGGGAGATCTGGGCAGTGTCGTGCGTGCTCCACCGAAGGAGGACCCTAAACTTGACCCACACAGGCTGTCGAGCCAGTCCAAAATAGTTGCGCCCAAGTTGTTACTTATGGGCAAAGAGTGATGACTTTGGCATCTTCCCGTAGGGTGGGGCACTTTTTCGACCAGTATAAGCGTTGCCTGTTTTGCCTTTCTCGCGGGGAGACGATGAGTTGGTCGTTTTGAGCTTTGAATCTAAAGAGGTAGCGTGTTTTGGGAATGCGTTGGAAAAGCGGCGCAATGATAGCCTAGGGGCTAGGGTGTAATGATGGTGACCCTAGGGATTCCTAGGCATGTTTTTATCACACGCGGGTGGTCCCTGCTATAAATAAGAGAGGAATAGGGAGTTCTGTACTTTTCATTCTTTTCCCGTACTGCTCGAGATTGCTCGTCTATTCGACCGCTGCTACTTCTTGGAGATTTGTTGCTCGCCGCAGCCCTCTTCAGCCTTCTTTCTTCTCCGACTGGTAAGTTTTCAATTCTTCATTATCATTAGACCTTCGTAGTTCAGATATTCATGATTTTAGCCTTAGAAATGCATGCGATTAGGGTTAGGACCTTATCAGTTGGGGTGTTTTTAGACGTGTGTTGGTAGCGGACGGTGGTTCTGCCTTTCTAGAGGTGCCAGAGCCGCCGCGGGTTTTCTCTTGATATCTTTGACGCATCGTAGGTGACCATTTAGGACTTAGGTTATTTTTCGCTGACTGAGGCCCGTCTTTATTGAAGAAGAATTCGTTTGCTCAGATGCCTTAGTGAGGGTTTTGGTCAGGGACACAGTCCTTGCTTATCAGCGTCCTTTCACTTGATTAGTGGTGGAAGGGTGGTTCTGGCGATAATGTCGAACTCACCTCTATCCTCTGTTTTTTAGGTACTATGGTCGACAATAACGGGGACGATTTTTCAGATGAACGAATCGGATCCTCTCAGAGCTCTATGGACGATACCTATAGTACGTCGAGCGTCCAGGAGATTTCTGGGGGTCAACCGCACAGGTCCGACCAGCAGTTCGGGGGAGAATACGCGGAGATGGCCCCCGTCAATCAGGGTGGCCTGTTTCCTCCTGATGAAGATGAGGACTTGTGATTTTAGGTCACAC
The DNA here is from genome assembly GCA_948472305.1 of Vicia faba. Classification (NCBI taxonomy): domain Eukaryota; kingdom Viridiplantae; phylum Streptophyta; class Magnoliopsida; order Fabales; family Fabaceae; genus Vicia; species Vicia faba. The sequence continues at coordinate 1,087,785,607 of OX451737.1, read as the reverse complement.
AAGATCCTTGGGATTGGGTTTCTTATTTCTTCGAACACCCTGATGAAGTTTTCACCGAGGTATATGTGCATGAGGATGGAGGTCGAGGGGATTGGTCGCTTTAGATCTATAGGAAAGACAACCAGATCTGCTCCAAATATGATAACAGGAGGATCCCCATGTACGACATTGTTTTCCGAGATATGGGCCTCCGACTCCCCTTTTAAGATTTCTAAGTGGCCATTTTTCGTCCCCTTCGACTGGCCCCTTCCCAACTACATATGAACGAGGTTACTTTCATGCGGGCGTTTGAGATCATTTGCGACTACTTGAAGATAAGGGCCACCATCCCTCTGTTCTTTTATTATTTCCATCTCCAGAGGAGCAGGATTGATGGTAAGTGAGGATGGGTTACCTTGAACCAAGCCAATAGGAAGTTGTTTAAATCTTATTTGGAGTCTATATGACATTTCAAGGACAAATATATTCTCGTGCAGCCTCTCTCGAGTAAGGCGATGTTGAATGTTTTCAGGACTGTACCAGTATATGATGAGGATGGTGCCCCCTGTTTGAATGAGTTGGGAGAACCTGTGAACAAACTGGTTTACAAGTTCCCTTTCTAGTGGATGAAGAAGCAATTTGATAACAAACTAGGTTCCTACTCCTGGAAGGAGGGGGAGCTCGGTGTTGAGGACCAGTAGAGCTTCGCCATCTTGACCGCCTTTGTGAGTGGGTCGAGGAGGTAAACTGGTGACGAATAAGATGGGGAGGCTATATACGAGCTTGGTTTAATAGTTGTCAAGGAGCTTCTCGAGAGAGAGGATCCCGTCAAATATTTGGGATATGGTTGACGCTTTTTGAGTCCTTGTTTGCTAACTATGATTCTTTTTTGTTTGTTTTGCAGATAGCATGAATCCTACCCAAGAGCGTATAGCCAGGACTCTTGCTGCTAGAGAGAATAAAGCTTTGAAGGAAACTCAAACTGGTTCGGGGGTCGCTCCTATTTCAGGTTCAGGAGATTTCATCTTCAGGCTAAGCTACAATTGCTCTCTCTCTCTCTCTCTCTCTCTCTCTCTCTCTCTCTCTCTCTCTCTCCTACTCCTGTGTCGTCAAAGGCGAAGAGGCTGCATGTCGAGGGAAGGTTAGATCTGACTAGGGAGAAGGGGAAAGGGATGTATGACCTACTCCCCTGCTGGCTAGAGAAAGCTTTCTTCGAGGGTGCAACTCTTCGACTTCCTCGGGCTGAATCTCTTCATCTCAAGGGTTTGGATCACCCAGAAAAGAGGGTGATGTTGGCGCAGGACGCTGGTGGTTCAATGAGGATATTGGAGATGGTCAATGCTTACACCGAGGGGTGTTCTTCACAAGAGGCAGAGCTGAAGAAACTACGAATTAAGTTGGCCACGCCAGAAAAGGGGCGGAGTGATGAGAAAAGGCTCGGAAGCTGGCCGAGGAGGATTCCGGGAGGCTCTCTGAGGAGCACAAAATCGTGTTGCTCGAAAAGAAGGCTCTGGAGGAAAAGGTAGCGTCCCTTACTGACGAGGTTACACCTGGTGAAGATGAGCCAAAGGATACAAAGGATTTGAGGACTTGGGTTGAGCTTGTCGCTCGATTTCAACTGGAGGTGAACGACGCCCAAGCTACCTCTGAGGGGAGTTTTGAGAACACGGTGAAGCAGCTACGCATGCTGAATCCTGGGGCCGAAATCAACACCTCTGGTATGGGGGTTAATTACTACGTGGCTGCTGGTAAGATCCTGGTCCCGGACTACCTCGAAAAGCTTATTTCCCAACTTACCGGGGGTCCTACTCAGTTATCGCCCGTCGCCGAGGAGAGAACAGAAGAATGATGCTTCGATGATTTTCTAATTATGTTCCGGCCTGTGCGCCGTTATTTTGTAATCTTGTTTTCGGGCATATGACTGTTTATGTAATTTTTGAACAAAGGTGGTTCTTGCAACCATAATTTTGCTTTGGATACGGAGCCATGGGCCTATTTGTGTAAAAATTTGTACAATGGTGACCTTAACGGTCGTTTGTTTCAACTTTAAATATTTTTGTTTGCATGTTTCTTGTGATGTTTGTCTGCTCGAGACATATTCTATTTTGCTATGGGCTTGTAGTGGGGAACTACTCATTTAGTTTGTGCGTTCACTGATGTGGGTTAACCGGAAAAACGGACATGGCGAATGACAGGCGTGGGCTGGAACCCAAGTTACATTTTGAGGACCTAAGCTCGGCGGCGTGAACTTCCAGTCGCGAGCCGGACGATCTGCCGTCGTGGTATAGGGACAATGGAGCTCGATTGAGTTATCCATGTCGGGATGAGGACATGCTAGTTTAAAGAGTGGAGCCTCACCCTTTTAATATAGTTTGGGTGCTATGCTTGTACCTAGGCATGCACGCGTGGCCGGGCCTGGATAAGTTTATCTTGTTGACGAGACTCGCTGACTATTTAGTGTTTTAACTATAATATTATTTTAGCTTTTTAGTGTTCCATGATCGAACAAGTTGTTCCCCTTGTAAGTTTTCTAAGAATTACGCCCCGGTTCCTGCTTTTGCATAGATGTGATAAGGTTTATTACCCTGATCTGCATTCACCAAGGACTCCAAGAGTTGGGATAATAGTTAAACCATCTACAAAATCCTCGGTTGATATTTTCTACAACAGGTATCGAGACAGGGGCATTCTACTACAAGGTCACCATCATTTTCTCAACTTACAACCTATTGATGTCAAGTGTTCTCATACCCTCGGCAGAGCAAAATCTCCAAATTATTGCTCCAACGAAAACTCCCCAGTGAAGTCGCCAAGCTTCTCAGGATTCCCCAAGCGGATTACGGAGTTTCCCTTCTCCAACAGACACTTTCTGAATAAAGCAGATTCTCATCTAGAAACGGTTCAGGTACGATCCAAGAATGGACGTCATCCTGACACTTACTCCAGATTCTCATCTAGAAACGGTCCAGGTACGATCCAAAGACGGATGTCATCCTAACACTTACTCCAAATTCTCATCTAGAAACGGTTCGGGCATGATCCAGAGAAGGATATCATCCTGACACTTACTCCAGATTCTCATCTAGAAACGGTTCAGGTACGATCCAAGAACGGATGTCATCCTGACACTTACTCCAGATTCTCATCTAGAAACGGTTCAGGTACGATCCAAAGACGGATGTCATCCTGACACTTATTCCAGATTCTCATCTAGAAACGGTTCAGGTACGATCCAAGAACGGATGTCATCCTGACACTTACTCTAGATTCTCATCTAGAAACGGTTCAGGTACGATCCAAAGACGTATGTCATCCTGACACATACTCCAGATTCTCATCTAGAAACGATTCAGGTACGATCCAAATACAGATGTCATCCTGACACTTATTCCAGATTCTCATCTAGAAACAGTTCAGGTACGATCCAGAGACGGATGTCATCCTGAAACTTACTCCAGATTCTCATCTAGAAATAATTCAGGTACGATCCAAAGACGGATGTCATCCTGACACTTACTCCAAATTCTCATCTAGAAATAGTTAGGGTACAATCCAGAGACGAATATTATCCTGACACTTACTCCAGATTCTCATCTAGAAACGGATCAGGTACGATCCAAGAACGAATGTCATCCTGACACTTACTCCAGATTCTCATCTAGAAACAGTTTAGGTATGATCCAAAGACGGATGTTATCCTGACACTTACTCCATATTCTCCTCGAGAAGCAGTTCAGGTACGATCCAAGAACAGATGTCATCCTGACACTTACTAAAGATTCTCATCTAGAAATGGTTCAGGTACGATCCAAAGATGGATGTCATCCTAACACTTACTCTAGATTCTCATCTAGAAACAGTTCAGGTACGATCCAAAGGCGGATGTCATCCTGACACTTGCTCCAGATTCTCATCTAGAAACGGTTCAGGTACGATCCAAATACGGATGTCATCCTGAAACTTATTCCAGTTTCTCATCTAAAAATGGTTTAGGTACGATCCAAAGACGGATGTCATCCTGACACTTACTCCAGATTCTCATCTAGAAACAGTTCAGGTACGATCCAAATATGGATGTCATCCTGACACTTATTCCTTATTCTCATCTAGAAATAGTCCAGGTACGATCTAGAGACGAATGTCATCCTGACACTTACTTAAGATTCTCATCTAGAAATGGTTCAGGTACTATCCAAATACGGATGTCATCCTGGCACTTATTCTAGATTCTCATCTAGAAACAGTTCGGGTACAATCCAGAGACGGATATAATCCTGATATTTATTTTGATCATCTTCTAGAAATGGTTCAGGTACGATCCAGAGGCGGATGTTATCCTGGTACTTTTTGAGATTTCTCTTCTAGAAACAGTTCAAGTATGATACAAAGACGTATGTTATCCTGATACTTATTTATATTCTTTTCAAGTACAATTCAGATACGATCCATAGACGGATGTCATTCTGACAATCATTCAAAACATGTTTCAAGTACTGTGCAGATACGATCCAGAGACGGATGTCATTCTGACACTCATTCAATACATGTTTCAAGTACATTTCAGATACGATCCAGAGACGGATGTCACTCAGACACTTATTCAACACATGTTTCAAGTACAGTTTAGATACAATCCAGAGACGGATGTCATTCTGACACTCATTCAACACATGTTTCAAGTATAGTTCCGATACGAGCCAGAGACGGATGTCATTCTGGAACTCATTCAACACATGTTTCAAGTACAGTTTAGGTACGATCCAAAGTCGGATTTCATCTTGATACTTATTCAGATTATCTTCTAGAAATGGTTCAGGTACGATCCATAAACGGATATCATCCTGATACTTATTCCAGACTATCTTCTAGCAATAGTTCAGTTCACAAAGATTTCCTTTCCCAACAAATTTTATTTCTCTAACAACCGAATATCATCCCCCAACGTTTTAACTTCAACATATTTGAAGACCTACATTCTTCACCCCCAGCAACAATCAGAGATTTATTTTCCCTGGTTCAACAATACTATAACAGAACAACTGATACGTTCATACATTGCATTCATACATCATTCTACAAATGTCATAGCATCTTCAGTACAAATGCATACATCCCAATCTCATTTATTTTGAGAACACCGTTACACAATGCACTTCATACATCATGGTATTGCATATGACTAATTCTTTACCTTTCAGGGAAAAGATCAAATCAACAAGCTACATCTAACAAAGAGCAATTCCCGGATTTTCCTCAGAAAGATGTCCTCACAAGATCTTCTCTGGATCAGCCAAATTGAGACTAAGATCTCCCTGATTACCATTTCGGCTGAAGAGGTTCCAAGACTTTCATCTGGGTCATTTGAACAGACACTAAGACTCTCCTGATTACTATGCCAGTCAAAGTTAATCTAATATTTTCCCTGGGTCAGGCAGGTCGACACTAAGATCTCTCTGATTACCATTCCAGTTGAAGATATTCCAAGAATTTTGTCTGGGTCAGTTGAACCGATACTAAGATTCTCCTGATTACTATGCTAGTCAAAGTTAATTCAAGGCCTTCCCCTGGTTCAGTCAAATCGATACTAAGATTTCTATCCCAATTGAAGACAATTTGAGACCTTTTTCTGGTTCAGTCAAATCGATTCTAAGATTTCTATCCCAGTTGAAGACAACTCAAGACATTTCTCTGGTTCAGTCAAATCGATGCCAAGATTTCTGTTCCAGTTAAAGAAGATATGAAGCCTGAAAACTGACTGGATACTAGTCAATCAAAAATTCAAGACACTGTGAAGCCTGGATCTTGACCATATAACAGTTTAATCTCATCTCCCAAGTAAGTCGGTGTGAAGCCTGGAGCACGACCAGATAACGGTTAGCCTTATTATCCTCAGCAAGCCACTGTAAAGCCTGGATCCTAACCAGATAGCAGTTCACTTCCGTGTCTTCAATCAAGTGATGACTCCCCAGTAGAGTAACGGACAACTAAAGCTCCTAAAACTCTATGTTCCAAGACAGAGACCAATATTCCTCAGTGGAGTCCTCTCTAACAGCAGGAACATGAATCCACACAAAGATACTTCTTATGAAGTCAGCATCTACTTTGGATGGCATATCTAAGCTCATCTCCGATGACTCTCCGTCATGTTCTGTGGATGGCATCTTTAAACCCATCTCCGACGATCTTTTGTCATCTTTTCCAAATGGAATCTATAAGCCCATTTCCAATACTATCTACACAGTCAAGTATCATCTCAGACGAGTGCAAATTTCTGGGCACTCTATTGTTCAATCATCTTCCACCTTCCGATCACGAAAGGAAGACAAGCTAATCTACATCCTCATGTTTAAGAAGATTGAATATGGGCAACTGTTGTACCCCAAAATTTTCCCTCTCATGTTTTCCAAGGTCTTCCCCCTACATGGTTGACCATAAACTCTTGCTTAAGGAAAAAGAAATTTTTTGAATGGTGTTTTAAGTACCTTTCGATTGGCATTCTGAAAGACCCTTCAATTGGTATTCTAAAGGATCCTTTCGATTGGCATGGACAATGCCCTTCGATTGGCATTATGGCCAAGCCTGTCGATTGACATTCCAAAAATGCTTCGATTGGCATTATCGCCAAGCCCTTCGATTGGCATGGATATAAGGCCTTTCGATTGGCCTCATGACAAGCCTTTAGATTGGAATTGTGTCAAGGCCTTCGATTTGCATTCTGAAAGACCTTTTGTTTGGCACCCCGGGCCAAGTCTTTCGATTTGAATGCTAAGGGATTCTTTGATTTAGCATCTCAAACCAGGGCAACTTCGATAGGAATTTTAATTGTGTCCTTCAATTCGCATTTGGACAAATGGTCTTTCGAATGGGACGCAAGTACAAAAATTCAAAAGATCAATCAAGGCCAAGGGCCATTCGAAGAACTCCTTCGAGGCCATTCGAAGGAGGCCATCAACATGGCAATCAAAAGTCAAAAGGTGTCTAGGTTCATCCAAAATTTCAAAAAGGAAATCTTTTAATATGTTCGATTCTTGTCTCATGGATTTAGGGGCCCGATTAAAGGGTTGTCCCTTGCCATTACTATGCACCATCACACTCCTATAAATACAAGGCCAAGGACACAGCGCCAAGGGGGACAAAAAAGAGGAGAGATCACACGTATTTCATCACACACATACAAATTGCCCATCGAAGCTCCCCAAAATCTCAAAATCTTCACCAGGTTCCAAGAGACGTTTCCAAGCACTAAGAAGATCCAACACACGCTCCCTCCGTTTGGTAATCTGTTCGATCTCAAATTAGCTAAATATGCAGTTTCTTTTAAATCCATATTAATCATTACATGCATGATATTATTGATGTTTGTGATTGTTTCAATGTGTTATATACAAGTTTAAGTGTAGGGAGGAGATCGTGCCATTGCTAGGGCATGATCTGTATCTTCTTTCGAATCTCAGGATTCTTGGTATTGTAGGACGAAATAACTTCAGATCTGAATTAGAGAGGGAATCGAAGGACCTGGGTTCGACACTCGGGTCTACATTTGTTTTGTTGCTAACACTTGCTGCAGGTATAGCTTGAAAAGACCCAGCACACAGGATCGAAGGACTTGGGTTTCGATACCCAGGTCCTGCATTTTATTTTGCTAACATATTTTTGCAGATGCAGTGCCTCCACAAGTGATCCTTCAAGCCTTTCCAGCAACACCCTTCATAGAATCGAAAGACAACCTTCTTCCTCTGAATCGAATCCCCCCTTTCTCCCTGCAATCGAAGTTTATCCATATCCTTCCTAAACCCAATCGAAGGAGGCAGAAAAGGGTGAAAATTGAAGCTTGCCCCGTCAATTCTCAAGCCCAATCGAAGGCTACTCACACCCATTCCCTAGCTCAATCGAAAGAAGGCCAAAGAAGGGTGAATCGAAGGATTCCATGGCATAGATCGAAGAAGTATTTTCTCTTCTTTATTTTTACTTTTTATTTGTCTTTCGATTTGGTTGTAATAGCGTAGGACCTCAATTTTCTGCATTTTTTTACTGCTTTTCATATTAACTGCTAGTAATTAGGCGTGTATGAAAATTCTAACAATCAAACGTTAGCAAACTTAACAAAAAGAAGGAAAAAAATTGAACATAACACACTTGCACATATACACCTCTAAGGTACGCCCACTTTGGTTGCCTTCAATAAAACAGTCATGAGGCAGGAACACTTTGGCAAATACCCGTAAAATCAAAAGATCATAGTCCCTCGATGACCCAAAGTAGCCTTTTAGGTAAATGATCTCGTCCCTTAAAAAAAAGTTGCTAAAGCGTCTCCATAAGTTGCCTTCGTGACTGTAACGTCCCTACAATTGTCCCTCAAAACATCCAACGACAGGCTACCTACTCACTAATAGTAGGATAGCACTGTCTAAAGGAAAAGAGGAAAAGAACAACCTTTTTGAGTACAAAAGTAGATAGCTGTTAGAAGTTTGCTCAAACTATTTTTGCACTTACACAGAAAACTACTTAACAAAAATAATTTCAAAACACTTTGTATATTTTCTCCTATCCCGAGAAACATTACAAAGTTCGCCGTACTAAGGCGTTTTCAAAACATTTTCAAACACACAAAGCACAAAGGTATTTCAAAATGAGAAAACCTCTAAGGGCCCGTGGAAAACCACAGATGGAAAGGGTGCTAACACCTCCCCTTTCCATAATCTACCCCCTTACTCAGAAAACTCTCGAAAAGGTCTTTTTCTAGTCTTTTCACCCTTTCCTTTGTTGGATAAAAGAAAAGTTGGTAGCGACTCTTGCTTACCGCATCATTTTGCAAACAAAAACGCAAACCGGTATTAACAGTCGGTTCTGCCACCGTATCACAGAACTGACGACTCTCCTGGGGAATAACAAAAAGTGGGGTTACCTTAGAGTTAGTTCATTATTTAACTGCTTTGTGTGCTTTGATTGCTTTACTTTTGAGGGCTCTACTTGGGGTTACTATAGATCCTACACCCGGATCTGGGGAAACCTTTTAGGTAAGTAGCAATAGATCGTGGAAACTGTGTGGGGTATACCGACACAGTTGAAGCAATGGCTATGTTGATACGACACTTTGGTTGGTATCGGTAGCCCTTGAGTTAATCAAGGAGAATACAGGGTCGTTGCATGGTGTCATGAAGCGTCAACTGACCTTAGAACCTTTAAATGAAAAAATTGGCCATTAGGACATAGCGATATGGCCGTCTTTGGTGTACTCCCAAAGTCAGAAGATACTCGATGCTACACTCATTAAGATTTGACTCTTGAGTTTTGTTTGGTTGCGAGTCAGTCGCCTATCGAACGAAACTTGTGGGAAAGATCAGTGATATTGAGATCCCTTAGAACCCGGTTACTATTTATAGGACAAGTTGAGCCAACTAAATTTCAAGAGGATACTTACCTTAAAACCCCATGCAAGCCTAAACCTAAGGCTGCTTGTGTGATTTGTTTGCTTTCAACTTGAGCTACTTGCAGGGTTTTTATCTAACAACATGATCTCCTTGCAGGATTTGTTTATAGTCATTATCCAGTAACCTGGACTTCTTATACTCACTAGTCTTCATCACCCTACACTTTTGCTTAACGCATAGCATACACAACATAACATCATGCCACAACATTTCCTTAACCATTTCAAGGATCTCAAGGGTTTGTGATGCAGGTTATGATAAATCAGACGTCTAGCAAAGGGCAAGGGGATTTATTTTCCTCTAGCCAATTCCGTCAAAAGATTAAAACTCAACAACTTGAGTCAGGGGATATGACCCACTTGATATGGTGAGTTTGACTCTCGTAGAAGGACTCTCAACGATACAAAGTTCTTTAATCAAAGTTGCAAAATTCAACTTCTGACATTTTCTTGTTTAAACCCATGAGATCCTTGAAAACATTTGCATATCATACATGTCATTGCATAACATGTATTCCAGGTACAAGCTTCTTATCCCTTCGCAATTTATTTCAGAAAGGAAATGGATTTCAAACAAAACAACAGAGATCTCCATGCTCAAGAGGCTCAGTTCATGGAAATGTTCTTCAACCTATCTAAGGGGCAGGAAGAATTGAAAGCACTCCTCAACGGGAACTTGACCAAGAAACATCCTGACAACAACAGAGATGGACAGTTGGAACAACTGCAAGGTGAGGTAGAAGCAATGAGAATCCAGATGCTGGGGCAGGTGGCTCTTATCCAAGGCCTAGCCCGGAGACAAGAAGAGCTGAGGGACATTGCCAACAAGCTTCATCAAGACGGATGCAACCATATAAGTGTTGGCTCCTAAATTCGACACCTTTGTTTTAATTGATGGCAGCCATTAAAAGCTGAAAGATGCTTTCGACTGGCTAAGCTTGTCGAAGTGCCCGTCGAAAGATGGCAAAATAACTTAGAAGATTTCTTCCAAGGAGGAAGGCTCATTGCCTTCGACGTCGAAGGAGTTTTCGTCGAAGACGTCTCTTGATGAAGGTGTTCGATGATCCAGAGTGGAACAGTTTGAAATTCAAAGCTTTGGAGGGAAAACGGTTTCCAGCAGTTACTACGTGCAAACGTGCAAGGATCTGGAGCGTCGAGCATGGAGAACGTGCCAAGTGGCTTGATCTCGAAGCAGTGTAACTGCCCGACGGTTACTTGGAATGTTTTTGTATAAATAGGAGTAGACGTGTAGTTTCTCGCGTGTGTTCACAATCATATACATAGTCACTCATTTAGATTCAAGTACCCAGTGTGAGCGAAAGAATTGTTGAGAAATGTATGTGTGAAACACCAATTTTATCAATTAAAAGTCATTTACTTTTCCAGTATTTTACATGCTTTTCCCCTTTAAGATTCCTGTCGAACCTTTACTTTAAAGCCTTGTTTATTTTACCAAGCCTTTCCTTTATGCAATTTACTTTAAACAATTTACTTAAAGCCTTATCCACATTAATCAAACTTCAAAATCAACCTATGTCCATAGGATCAATCTGATCGATCCTGCGAGTAACCAAATAAGTAACCATTTGGAGGATCAGCGGTTGTTTACCAAATCCCTAGGTAAACAAATTGGCACGCCCAGTGGGACTGTGTGTTGATTGTTGAAAAATCTCATCTTTTCGAGTTGTATGTTATTGAGGAGTGGTAGAAAATACACCAACGATAGCAATACTGCCAGAAGAAGGGAAGAGATGGCGAATCCGCCAAACAATAATGAAATTCCACCACCAAGCGTGGGAGCAACGGTTAATATGACCGTGAGTGAAGCGACGAATGTTGGTTCGACACCAGCAGTGTCAGTCACAACCACGGGGCCAATAACTTCGTTTACAGGCCCCAGAATGCCTTTGGGAACCCCCCCACCAAGGGGAAATACAGGCCCAAGGCCTGTGGTTCCCCCAGGATTTATTCCATTCTATGGTATGCCAACTTCTGAAGTGGCAAGCCTGACGAATGCTGCGTCCACTTATTCAGACCCTTTCGTGAGTGCCACTTCGCCACTCCAAGGCTCTGGAGTAGGCATGGCGAATAGAAATAGGACCCAACTCTTAGGAGGAACGTCCCAAGTAGCCCATGGCCTTACAAATGCCTCGACAGCAGTCTTGAGGCAACAGATGGACGAAAGCAACCATGATATGGTGCAAATGTTGGCACAAACTTTGAGTACAGTGCTAAATCCTCTAATACAAAATACTACTCAGTCGAATCAGCAAGTTACAGCGCAAATGACGCGTTTGGCTGACTTCTTTGGAGTACCCCCACCTATTCGACAACCCCAAAGGGCGCAAATAAGAGGAAATCAGGGGATATTTGTAGAGGAAGAAACCACCATTAATCAGGCCCAACAGCCTGTAGAACAACCTGTCGAAGAACCTAGGGTAATAGCCCCAGAGGTAAGGTTAGTTAACAGAAACCAAAATGCTGACGAAGTGGTTCAGCATATCCAACACCAAAACATGGGTTTGGAAAATAATCTGGCAACCATGATCGAAAGGATCATGAATCAGAATGGGATGAACATGGGCTTTCGAAGGCCCAACTTTACATCTCCATTGTCAGAATATGTGTTACAAACTGACTTACCTCCAAGAAGCAAAGTCCCCAAATTTACTAAGTTTTCTGGGGACACGACAGAATCCACTGTCGAACATGTGGCAAGATATTTGATCGAAGCAGGAGACATTTCGAATAACGAAAACCTAAGGATCAAATACTTCCCAAGTTCCTTAACCAAGAACGCTTTTACTTGGTTCACAACCCTACCCCCCAATTCGATCCACCATTGGACCCAGTTGGAAAGATTGTTCCATGAACAATTCTATATGGGGCAAACCAAGATAAGCCTGAAAGAACTGGCGAGTGTGAAGAGACGTTTCACTGAACCTATAGACGAATATCTGAATAGGTTTAGGTTGCTTAAGGCGAGATGTTTTACACAAGTGCCAGAACATGAGCTGGTCGAAATGGCCGCAGGCGGTTTAGATTATTCCATTAGGAAGAAGCTAGATACCCAGTACCTAAGAGACATGGCCCAACTGGCCGATAGAGTTCGACAAGTCGAACGCCTCAAAGCTGAAAAAGCTAAGGCAACGAAAACTCACAAGAGAGAAAGAATAGCTTACGTTGAGATGGATGACGAAGATCTAGAATCCTTCGACGACACTTTAGCTATCGAAGAAGGAGAAGTCGATTTAGCAGAACTAAAACAAGGGCCACCATACTCTTGTAAACAGTTAGTCCCCTCAAATGGGAAAAATCCCATTGGTCCAGACAAGACCAACGATAGGTTCCCAAGAAAGACTTACAGTTTTGATATCACAAAATGTGATGAAATATTCGACTTACTAGTTAAAGATGGCCAAATGATAGTACCCCCTGGGGTAAAAGTGCCTCCTCTTGATCAAAGAAAGAAGAGAGGTTTTTGCAAATATCATAATTTTCTGGGCCATAAAACTTCTCAATGTTTTCTTTTCAGGAATCTTGTGCAAGACGCTATTGAGGAAGGGAGATTAAAGTTTGCTGACAAATCCCCCATGGCTGTCGACTCCAATCCACTGAAGGCTGAAGCCCACTATGCAGAACCCTCTGAGGTGAACATGATAGAGGCAACCAGGATCCAGTCGAAGAAGCCATGCATTACCATGGTCGAAGTCTCAAAGGACCACATCAACATGCCAATCTTTGGCAGTTTTTCTGGAAGTTTATCCAAGAAGACAATTGAGGCTGTCCAGAAAGCGGTCGAAGACCCGAAGTCGAAGACTGCTGAAGCCCAAAAAACTGGACCAAAGCCCAGTTCCCACTTGGCCACTGTTCAAGGCCAGACGGAGAATCTGGAGACACAAATGAAGCAACTAACTCTTGCTACTAAGGATACCATGAATATCAACATGGTTGAACTTTCTGATCCTAAAGCTTCAGAAGAAGCCATAAGGCAAGAGCAGGCAAATAAAACGGCTTTCCCTAGGGAAAACGAAAACTTGGCAGATTTTTTACAAAGATGCCAAAAGAAGAAATCAGAGGTGATGCTGTGTCCAAGATGCAGTTCTATCTTTGATAAAAAAGCTGCTGAGCACATACAAGGCGTGAGAGCAGCGAACAAGAGAAGGGAAAATGCGGACCTTCGACATGATCCCAGAAGGGGTTCTCATCAAGACAAGATGCCTTTGACTTTTAGGCCTCCAACAAATGTACCAGTAGACACTTGGTACAAAACATCTGGCCGGAAAAGGCCAAGCGAAGAGAAATGGCATTCTTTCTAAGTGCCAAGAGGTTCCTCTTTAATTCAGAAGAAAGATCCTCAAGTTGCTGCACCCAAGGTTGCTCAAGTGTCCAGCAACTACAAGGGAAAAAATCCTATGTCGAGATCCCAATGGAGGAGATATCAAAGAAGGCGAAAAGCTGAAAGAGAGGCTGCCAACGAACCTAAGGCAGAAAATAGTTCGAATGTGCCTCAAAGGAAACAAAGAAAGCCTCTTGAGAGAGAACCAGTTACCAACAGGCTAGTTTGGCCTAACCAGAGCGAAGTCGAAGACGAAGATGATGCTGAGTCCGACGATACTCTGGACATAATGGTGAACATTGTTTCGGTACTGCCTAGGGAATTCAATCGACAGGTAGAAGTCGAAGCCAGTGACTGGGAGGTGGAACAAGAAATGGCCAAACACAGGCCAGTGTGCTATTTTGTCATGGACAATGGCACTACAGAAGAACAAAATGGCTTCTTCGAGCCACCTACAGAGGCGATGAAGAATCACCTCAAACCTTTGTTCATAAGGGCTAAGCTCGAAGAGACCACTGTGAACAAAATATTGGTCGACTGTGGGGCCACTATCAATATTATCCCTCATTCGATGCTAAGGAAGATTGGCAAAAGGGATGAAGAAATCAAACCTCACAATATGGTCCTGTCCAACTATGAGGGAGGCATTGGGACCACCATGGGAGTGATCCAGCTCGACATAAAAGTTGGGTCGATCCTTCGACCAACAATGTTCATGGTCATATCGGCCAAACCTAACTACAACCTTTTGTTAGGCCGTGAGTGGATACATGGTGTGGGTGCTGTGCCTTCATCGATGCATCAAAGGTTGCTTCTATGGCGTCCAGATGGGATGGTCGAAAACATAGAGGCAGATCAGAGTTACTACCTTGGCGAAGTGAATCACTTGGGTGTAACAGATTTCGACAAAAACTTGGCTCACATAGGGCCATGTCCAACTCCTGACTTCGACATGGCGCCAGCGCCAAACACCTTTTGTTCCCTATACCTGCATCCTGAGCATGGTTTCCAATGGGACAGAGAAGACTTGTCCCACATAGACTTCAGTGGGCTAACTGACATCCAACCAACTGGTTGGGGAAGTGAATTCAGTGATAATGACTGAGTCACAATCTCTGAAGCGAATTTCGGCTTATGTAGCCGAAACCAAGATGATAACGGCTCTCGAAGCCGAAGTAAAGTACATGGCCACTCAGGCCAATGATCAACAATTATCTGCTGTTGGCCCAGGAAAGGATTTCGATCCAAGACCCCCTGACATCATGCCAGATGAAATGTTGGAACAGAGGCTCGACGCCATCTATGACGATGAGCCTTTGGGCTTCGAAAAGGATCCCTTGGCGAACAACATTAAGATGTTAGCACAAGACCCTTTAGAAGAAATCAACTTAGGCGAAGGATCAGAGAATAGGCCAACCTACATCAGCGCCAAAATTGATCCAGAACTTAGGTTGGAAGTAATCCAATTGCTGAAAGAGTTTAAAGACTGTTTTGCATGGGATTATGACGAAATGCCTGGTCTCGACAGAGGATTGGTAGAACTTCAGTTGCCAATCAAACCTGGAAAGAAGCCAATCAAGCAAAATCCAAGACGCTTCGCTCCAGAAATTTTGTCGAAGATCAAAACGGAGGTCGAAAGACTTCTGAAATGCAAATTCATCCGTGTTACAAGGTATGTCGAATGGATTGCAAATATTGTGCCAGTAATTAAGAAAAATGGCACGTTAAGGGTGTGCATAGATTTCAGAGATTTGAATGCTGCCACCCCCAAAGATGAATATCCTATGCTTGTGGCGGAAATGCTAGTCGATTCTGCCGCTGGCTACGAATACCTGAGTATGCTCGATGGTTATTCAGGATATAATCAAATATTCATTGCTGAAGAGGATGTGTCGAAAACAGCCTTTCGATGCCCTGGGGCCTTAGGCACTTACGAATGGGTAGTGATGCCTTTTGGCCTAAAGAACGCTGGGGCAACGTACCAGCGAGCAATGAATACTATCTTCCATGATTTTATTAACACTTTTATGCAAGTTTATATTGATGATATTGTTATAAAATCTGTTTCCAGGAAGAGTCACATTGACCACCTTCGACAATCATTCGAAAGAATGAGAGAACATGGTCTGAAGATGAACCCTTTGAAGTGTGCGTTCTGTGTAAAAGCTGGAGATTTCTTGGGTTTCGTTGTCCACAAGAAAGGAATCGAAATCAATCAGAACAAGACGAAGGCAATTTTGGAAGCGAAAGCACCGTCGAATAAGAAGGAATTGCAATCTCTCTTAGGCAAGATAAACTTCTTGAGAAGGTTTATATCTAACCTAAGTGGGAAAGCTCAGGCCTTTTCACCCTTACTTCGACTGAATAAGGAGGGGTTCGAATGGGGGCAAGAGCAACAAGAAGCCTTCGACAAAATCAAAGGGTACCTCACTAAGCCACCTATTTTGGTGCCTCCTTGTAGCAATAGGAGTATGAGATTGTACATAGCTGCATCTGACAAAACTCTGGGAAGTATGTTAGCCCAAGAGGATGAGAATGGAGTCGAAAGACCCATTTATTATCTCAGTCGAGTTTTGAATGATGCAGAAACTAGATATAGCGAAGTTGAAAAATTGTGTCTATGTCTGTATTTCTCTTGTAGAAAACTCAAACAATATATAAAACCAGTTGATGTTTATGTTTCGTCTCATTTTGATGTTTTCAAATATATGTTGTCGAAACCTATCTTGCATAGTCGAATTGGCAAGTGGGCATTAGCATTGACTGAATACTCCTTGACCTTTATGCCTCTTAAGGCAGTAAAAGGACAAGTGGTTGCAGACTTCATAGTCGACCACTCAATTCAAGTCGAGGATATTAATTATGTGGAGATAGAACCTTGGAAATTCTACTTCGATGGTTCCAGCCATAAAAATGGAACAGGAGTAGGAGTCTTGATTATTTCTCCAGATAAAATTCCAACAACATTCAAGTACCAAATCGAAGGTTCTTGTTCGAACAATGAGGCTGAGTATGAAGCTCTAATTACTGGCCTTGAAATATTGTTGGAATTGGGGGCAACTCGAGTCGAAATAATGGGAGACTCAGAGTTAGTCATCAAGCAAGTCACAAAGGAGTATAAATGCATAAGAGAGAATCTCATTATGTACTTTGTGATAACAAATCGTTTATTGAAACAATTTGAAAGTGTCAATATTCGACACATACCCAGAGTCGAAAATCAAATAGCCAATGACTTGGCACAGATTGCATCAGGGTATAAGATTTCAAAAACAAGATTACAAAGAGCAATCGAAGTTCGAGAAAAGATAAAGGCAACTTGTCTATCACCATCAGACTTGGAATCGACAAGGCTAGGTTATGCTGATCACTCAAACTTCGAGATTTTGTTCATTGATAATTTATCAGACCAGGATTGGAGGAAACCCATTGTGGACTATCTTCAAAATCCAGGAGCTCCGACAGAACGAAAAACAAAATATAGGGCGTTGAGTTTTGTACTCATGGGTAATGAGTTATTCAAGAAGACGCCTGAAGGGGTGTTGCTGAAATGTTTAAGTGAAACTGAAGCATACATAGCCCTTTCGACTACGCATGCTGGGGCATGTGGGGCTCACCAAGCAGGCCATAAGATGAAATGGTTGTTGTTTCGACAAGGACTATATTGGCCCACTATGCTGAAAGATTGTGTTGAGTTCGCCAAAGGTTGCCAAGAGTGTCAAGTTCATACAGGCATCCAGCATGTACCAGCAAGCGAACTTCACTCGATAGTGAAGCCTTGGCCCTTTCGAGGATGGGCGTTGGATCTTATTGGAGAGATTCGACCAGCATCATCAAAGAGTCAGAAATACATATTGGTAGGCATTGATTATTTTACTAAGTGGATCGAAGCTGTCCCTTTAGTCAATGTAGACCAAGAAAATGTCATTGAATTTATTCAAAAGAACATTATATTTAGGTATGGAATTCCCGAGACAATAACAACTGACCAAGGTTCAGTTTTCACTGGTCGAAAGATGCAGGAATTTGCTCAGGAAACAGGTTTCAAACTCCTAACATCCACGCCTTACTATGCACAGGCGAATGGTCAAGTCGAAGCAGCTAACAAAGTGGTGATTGGCTTGATAAAGAAACATGTTGGGAAGAAACCAAAGAATTGGCATAAGACGTTAGACCAGATTTTATGGGCTTGTCGAACGTCCCCAAAAGAAGCCACTGGTACAACACCATATAGGCTAACTTTTGGCCATGATGCAGTATTGCCAGCAGAAATTTGTCTTCAATCTGCAAGAGTTCAGAGGCATTATGATATCCCTTCTGAGGTTTATTGGAATATGATGTTAGATGAACTGGTGGATTTAGACGAAGAGAGACTACATGCTCTCGACTTACTCAGGCTTCAGAAGAAAAGAGTAGAAGACTCTTATAATAGAAAGGTAAAACCTAAGGTATTTTTGCCTGAAGATTTAGTTTGGAAGGTAATTCTTCCCATGGATCGACGGGATCGAAGCATGGGGAAATGGTCACCCAAATGGGAAGGACCCTTCAGAATTATCCAAACTTTTTCTGGTGGAGCCTATGAAGTCGAAGAGATAAGTGGTGATAAAAGGCTCTTGAGAGTGAATGGTAAATATTTGAAAAAATATAAGCCTATACTTCAAGAGATAAAAATAAAACAATAAAAGAACAAGCTAAATTAACCATAAAAATGCCAAAATGGAAATTTTCATTAATTTCAGCCAAAATGGCAATTGTTGTCGAAAGTGATTACAGAAGATGGTTACAAAAGAGAATCAATCAAAAGGAAAGAGAATTCTTGAGTCGAAGATACTTGGCATGCTGCAGATCCAACCTCTTCTTGCACCAAGATTTTTCTTGCACCAGTTTGGCAATTTGGGCGTCGAGGCTTTGAGCCCTCTCAGCGAATTCCAGGCCTTGCTTGATCTCAGTCTGGCTCTCAGTGTCTGGGATGGTCGAAAGAATTTCCTCCTGGAGCACAGTGTTGGCGTTTATCTTCGCCTCTATCTCTGCAATTTGTGCTCGGAAGGAGACATTCTCTCGCTCAATAGCATCGAACCTTTCCTGTGCAGACGCTTTCTGTTTCGACAACTCGGCAATTCGAGAAGTCGAACTTGAGACAGCAGTCCACGCAGATAAGCTCTTGCCATGCAGCGTTTCGAGCTGACTGTTAAAAGTTCGTTGGCGCCGGTAATCCGCTGAGACTTGGTCAATCATAGAATGTAATTCCATGATTAAGTCTGAGATTTCTGGGGCTACAGCATCGAAGTCAACAGCATTCAAAACCTCTTTTAAGCAAGATGGAGCAGTGGGGTCCCCCTCTAAAGCCTTCATTAAATATCTCTTGAAGAACTGGGCCTTGACCTTCGCCAACGCATCATCAAGAGGAGAAGTCTCAGTAGATTTCCCCGACAGAGTAGGAATTTCCTGACTGGTGTCGGAAGAACTCTTACTCTCGACGATTGCATTAAGGTAGCTGACAGGGTCAGTTTGTTTCAAGATTTCCAAGTCCTCTTTCGACCTGTGCTTTGAGGAGGTGACCCTTGCCATAGTATTATCTTGGACTTGAGTCTGTTGAATGCTGAGTGCCTCGTTTGGTTGCTCTTCGACTTGGACGGAGGCGGTACTAGCGTTGACTTGTGGTTCTTCGTTAACATCACCTTGGGGTCCTTCGCCAGCGTCATTTTGTGGCTTTTCGCTAGCGTCACCCTGGTGGTCTTCGCCAGTACCACCTTGATGCTCTTCGTCAACAGTATCTTGATTCTCTTCGCCATTGCCTTGGTCTCTTCCTTCAGGATTCTCTTCTGACGACAAGTCTACCACATGAACCGTTTCTGGCTGTGTTTCCTCCGCCATAGGCTCTTCAGTTGTCTTCTCCACTGTTTCAGCATTGGCCTCAGTCTCAGTGTGGGCTTCGTCATTGCCTAAATTTTTCTCCTGAGGCCTGCTGAGTTCAGCAGATTCTAGAGTTTCTGAAGTCCTTGGTGGAGAACTTTCAGTAGTGTCCTGAAGAAAAGAAAGAAGACAAGTCTTCAGATGTCGAAAGAGACGTAATCGAATACTGGTATCTATGCCTAAGTTTTGAGAAGGGTCCAATAGATTACCTGTGGATTAACTTCAGCCCCAGGGCTGGAATTGTCACTTTCGACAGGCTTGGTAACAAGAGCGTTCAGTTCCTCCTCAGTTGGTTCCTCGATGACCACTGCAGGTGGCCTAGGCTTTCTCACACCAACCTTTATTCTGACGGTTCGACCTTCAGGAGCTGGAGTAGGAACAGAAGCGTCCTTCGTTAACTTTCGCCTCTTTAGGGGAGAAGGAGGGGAATCACTTTCGTCATCACTCCCCGATTCGATCACCAATGCTGCCCTTTTCTTGGGCGAAGGGGCCTATAAAACCAATAGGAATTCGATTGAATAATTACGTCGAAAATAAAAAATCGAAAGCCAGAAGAAAAATGAAGAAAATCTGGTTACCGATGCAGGAGGCCTCCTCGAAGAGCCTTCCCCCTGTTGGTTGCCTGTTGTCTTCGCCGGCGCTATAGTCTTCGCCGGCGGTGGAGGTTTTGTCGAAGGGACCCCTCCTTGTGGGCCTCCTGTAGCCTTCTTGGCCAAGGGTTTTCGAACAACTGGAAGCGAAAAGGAAAGTTAACAGGCTAACAGTCGAAGAGAAAGATAAAAAGTAAATGTGAGAGCATGAACTTACATTTCTTTACTTTGTCCAACACAAGGACAAAAGACTTCTGCAACTCTGATATGAAGTCCTTCTCGTCGAAGAAGTACTCAGCGTAATAGCTTCTCCACCACTCTTCAAAAGATGGTGAGCAAAGGAAGTTAAGCTGGTAGTTGAACAGCGAGAGGATTGTTCGACCAGCATACCTTCCGATATGCTTGGTAGCAGCTTCTTCTGTATAATCGTTGCAGAAGTACAACATTGACTTCTCTCTTTGGAAAATGGGAGAAGGCAGGGTTTGGATGATACCAAACTGGCGAGATACCAGATTTGGTTGATAGGCAAGCAGACTCAGATGAGTCTTAGAACTCTTAAATCGAAGAGGCATGATCCTGGGTGTCAGGAACGCCTCCCAAAGTATAGTGTGCTCATCGACATTGGGACCACTCGACTCCTTTGGATGTGGCCTCGTAAACCATGCTGGCCCCACCTTTCGTTGAGCAAATGGAGCCATAGTTGAAACAAATTCCTTCCTTCGAGCGAACATCAGCACGAAGTTAGTGAAGGTTTGTTGGAACTCTAGCCCATCTTCTACAGGTGTCAGTAGAGCCAGCCTAATTCCTTCGATACGTCTATTAGCTATCGCTGGGGCTTGTTCATTTATCTGAGTCTTCTTGGGTAAGAAAGATTCGAAAGTGGCGTTAAGCCACAGTTGAAGTAGCCAGAAAGGCCCAGCGAGTAGCAAACTGTTCCTATCTTCGACATGTTTCAGGAGAGTAACCCCATTGCTGATTGAGTCATAAAGACTGGCCAGAATTAGTTCTGCCAAACAGATGTTTTGGCGGTGATGCAGTTGGGTGGCCAGAGTGACCATCTTTTTGGTCACTTGTAGAGATTTCGAGCAAAACACAAAGCGAGTTAGCCATAAGGCTAGAAACGCTATGTGTTCGACATCCGACACTGTGTCCGTCGACCTGTCGTGATAATGGTTGATAAAGGTGGTGAATGTTGGCTTGGTCTCAGAGAAACCAATTTGGTCCTCCGACATCTCCTCCGGGTCGAAGTAATCTCCGGTTGGTCGAAGGCCAGTAATGGCCGCTACGTCGAAGAGTGTGGGGGTTAACATCCCACATGGAAGGTGAAAGGTGAAGTGAGAGTTATCCCAGAACAGCATCGAAGCTATAAGCATCTCTGGGGAGTAGTTTAAACCTGTCTTCGACAGCATTACTAGGTCAAAGATTCCCATTTCCTTCCAGACTGGAGTTTGATGTTTCTCCAACTTTGCTAGCCAAGCAACATAGTCAGAGGTCAGATTAGGGCAAGACCTAAAAACTCTAACACTTCTGTTGAAGAAACGAAGGTCGATCTTCTCGTGTGTAGGGTCTTCGTTGTCCTCTGCGTCCTTCTTGGCGCATGCTACTGGCTTGAGTTTCTCAACGATGGGAAAATAGCTCTTGATCTTCAGAGCTTCAGAGATGCTTGGGTTCATAGGTCCAGACATTGCGAAGATCTGGTTGGAGTATCCAACCGGGATCATCAAGTGACGCGAGTAAGCATCGCGAACGGAGATGTCAGAAGGTTCAGGGACCCTTCGTTTCCCTGTGGAGTTCACTACCGGAGCAGTAACAAAGACCTTGGGCTTAGCAAGTTGTTCAGTTGGTGCGTTAGTCTTGGGGGCAGTAGAAGCAGAGGCCATTGTTGAAGATGAAGATGGAGTGGAAAAGGAAGAGTTTTTCTGCAAAGAGAGCAAGATTGTATGAAAACAAGGGAGTTTGAGGGCAAGTTTGCGTGAAAAGTCCCACAATGGGATATTCACTACTATTTATAGTAGTGGGAGAAGTTCCCAATAACGAGGACATTAAATGTCATTTAATGCTGCAGGAAGTAGTGGGACGCGTGGCAGCATCCTGTTGTTTTGGCCGTTTCTGCAGAAACAGAGAGACGCAGCGTGCGTCCTCGTTTTTGGGATTTGTCATAATGACAAATTTTGAAGTGACGTTTGGTACTGCACGCCGTACTGAAAGTGACGTCCTAGGATCAAATCAATGATGGTTTCTTGGGATTGCCAATAGTTGGTAAAAAGCAACAAAAAGTGCACAAGTTAACTTGTGACTAAGCGTGGAAAAATGGGTGTCGAATGGCGTTTTCAAAGAATGCCTTTTTCTTTCAGAGTCGAAATAAGGCATTCTTGGGGGGCAATTTGTTGGCTCCTAAATTCGACACCTTTGTTTTAATTGATGGCAGCCATTAAAAGCTGAAAGATGCTTTCGACTGGCTAAGCTTGTCGAAGTGCCCGTCGAAAGATGGCAAAATAACTTAGAAGATTTCTTCCAAGGAGGAAGGCTCATTGCCTTCGACGTCGAAGGAGTTTTCGTCGAAGACGTCTCTTGATGAAGGTGTTCGATGATCCAGAGTGGAACAGTTTGAAATTCAAAGCTTTGGAGGGAAAACGGTTTCCAGCAGTTACTACGTGCAAACGTGCAAGGATCTGGAGCGTCGAGCATGGAGAACGTGCCAAGTGGCTTGATCTCGAAGCAGTGTAACTGCCCGACGGTTACTTGGAATGTTTTTGTATAAATAGGAGTAGACGTGTAGTTTCTCGCGTGTGTTCACAATCATATACATAGTCACTCATTTAGATTCAAGTACCCAGTGTGAGCGAAAGAATTGTTGAGAAATGTATGTGTGAAACACCAATTTTATCAATTAAAAGTCATTTACTTTTCCAGTATTTTACATGCTTTTCCCCTTTAAGATTCCTGTCGAACCTTTACTTTAAAGCCTTGTTTATTTTACCAAGCCTTTCCTTTATGCAATTTACTTTAAACAATTTACTTAAAGCCTTATCCACATTAATCAAACTTCAAAATCAACCTATGTCCATAGGATCAATCTGATCGATCCTGCGAGTAACCAAATAAGTAACCATTTGGAGGATCAGCGGTTGTTTACCAAATCCCTAGGTAAACAATAAGGCAAACAGTCGAGGCTGGGGATCAAGTCATTCATCAACCCCTGTTGGGACAAAAAGTTGGCTTGAAGAATAGACCTTTCCAAATTGCTGTTACGTCACAAGCCCAACAAAAACCTCGCCAACCACAACGGAGTAATCAGCCAAGGCAAGATAAACCCAAAAGGAAATTCACCAAAATCAACATGTCGTTGGCTCAGGTATTGCAATACATGTTGGAGGCCAAGTTGGTTACGTTAAGGGACCCTCCTCAGAATCCCAACACAGCCTCCCCAAGGTACAATCTAAATGCAAGGTGTGCGTACCATTCTAATAGTCTTGGACATGATACGAATAACTGTTGGGCATTGAAAAATAAGATTCAAGACCTGATTGATGAAGGAGCATTGGAATTCACACAAGATGGTCAACTGGAATTTTTCTGTCATCCCTTCAAGGCACACCATCTGAAGTGACAAGTTCTGACAAGAAGGCTTTTCGTTCATTATAATTTTCAAGTTGTAATTGTCTTTTGATTTGTTCGAACACTTATTTATGTCAAACTTTGTTATTTCATCATTGCATTGCATATGCTTTTCTGAATCAATTCATTCGTATTCATTATATTCAAACTGTGTTTATACTTCCTTTTTTGTGATATTCAACTCTCGATCAAAAGCTCTAAGCCTTTAGAAGGAGGATGACAAAGACGATGCCACCGTCTCTATAATATTCTTTTGAACAGACCCCGCTGACGATGTACAGGCGTTGTTTCAAATCATAAATAATGGAGTTATAAGGAAGATAATCCCTAGTCAACCCCTTTGAGCCAAAGAAGTAGGAGTTTTTATTTTCACACAAATTAAAACCCTTATTCATAACCTGGGACGGGATAGTTTTCTCAGTTAATTCAGAGGCGCATTCAGTCGCAAGCTCATCCTTCATACACGACAAGTAGTGTAGAAGATACCTTCCAAAAGGTGGTGATGGTTCCACATAATCATTAAGAACATGTAGTCATTATCTCTCAAAATAAAAGCCCATTAAGTCAAAACCTATGAAGGAGACTTAAGAAAAAACTGGGGCATCCCGCTGAATGTAATCACAAAAGAAACAGTTCAGGCAAAAGAAGGGATAACGAAAACAAAAAAAAGAGGTTACTACAAATCCTCAACAAAAAAAAAAGGTTACAAAAATGAATGCCTCTTCAAAATAAACTTTCAGTATCCAAACCATCACCAAGTATCAGAGCAAAGATTCCAGACTCAATTGGGATCTAAACGCACAATTAACTGAGCATATGACTGAAGAACATCATGAAGAGCGGGTTGGGTACAAATAAAATTTGAGCCTTTATCCTTTGTTTCTTGAACCGTGAACCAGGCCACATTATAACCCTTAAAAGTCCTAGCTGAAGCATGGGTTAGTTCGAAAGCATACTGTTACAAAAGGTATCCTAACTCCTCTAGGGTTCACTATGAATCCTGAGTTGACATCACACTTTTACAAAATTTGCTTGTTTTACTAAAAAATGAATTTTCAAACTTCAAGATAGACATAAGCGTTGCATTCTTAAAATACCATTGTGGGCATATGACTATTTGTTCAACAGTAGAGAAATTCGCATGACGAATATCTAGTGAACAAAAACCTTCTCAATGAAAAGGATCATCTCAAGTGGAAAAACACTTCCAACCAAGGGGCACGGCATGATCATTGTCCATCATCTGGGGCAGTCAAGTCAAGATTCAAGGAATATCTCAAAGATTCCGAATAGCCGGGGACAGATCTCC
Organism: Vicia faba; assembly: GCA_948472305.1. NCBI lineage: Eukaryota > Viridiplantae > Streptophyta > Magnoliopsida > Fabales > Fabaceae > Vicia > Vicia faba. Next base: position 1,087,760,429 of record OX451737.1, on the reverse strand, counting down.
ATCTGAATCACTTGGGGAATTGGGCATGAATTCTAACAATGAATCTTGTATGATCAAACAAACATCTTCTGGCAGTGTGACAACACTTACTATTATGGACAGTGACAATTCTCTGTACCCGATGAACATGGACATAGTCGGAAAATACTATGCATGAACAAAGACCCGCTAGGTTGACTGGCCTAGGAAAAATAAGGGCATCCCGACGAACCAAAAGGGTTCAGGCAAAAATTAGGGATACAAACAAAAAAAATCTATATACCTAGCAAGTCGAAAACCTGAAAAGGCGACTTGAGAAAAAAAGGGTATCCTGGTGGATTGAAAATCTGAAAAGACAGTCCAGGCAAAAGTTAGGGATTAAAGCGTACGACTATGTCCTGTCATCTCGTCACTTGTCTAATCAGTAGAAGGTTTATTACCCTGATCTGCATTCACCAAGGACTCCAAGAGTTGCGATAACAGTCAAACCATCTACAAAATCCCTGATCGATATTTTCTACAACAGGTATCGAGACAGGGGCATTCTACTACAAGGTCACCGCCAGATTCTTAGCTTACAACCTATTGATGTCAGGTGTTCTCATACCCTCGGCAGAGCAAAATCTCCAAATTATTGCTCCAACTAAAACTCCCTAGTGAAGTCGCCAAGCTTCTCAGGATTCCCCAAGAAGATTATGGAGTTTCCCTTCCCCAACGGACACATTCTGAATAAAGCCGATTCTCATCTAGAAACGGTCCAGGTATGATCCAAGAACGGATGTCATCCTGACACTTACTTCAGATTCTCATCTAGAAACGGTTCGGGTACGATCCAAAGATGGATGTCATCCTAACACTTACTCCAGATTCTCATCTAGAAACGGTTCGGGTACGACCCAGAGGCGGATATCATCCAGACACTTACTCCAGATTCTCATCTAGAAACGGTTCAGGTACGATCCAAGAACGGATGCCATCCTGACACTTACTCCAGATTCTCATCTAGAAACGATTCAGGTACGATCCAAAGACGGATGTCATCCTGACACTTATTCCAGATTCTCATCTAGAAACGGTTCAGGTACGATCCAAGAACGGATGTCATCCTGACACTTACTCCAGATTCTCATCTAGAAACGATTCAAGTACGATCCAAAGACGGATGTCATCCTGACACTTACTCCATATTCTCATCTAGAAACGGTTCAGGTACAATCCAAATACGGATGTCATCCTGACACTTATTCCAGATTCTCATCTAGAAACAGTTCAGGTATGATCCAGAGGCAGATGTCATCCTGACACTTACTCCAGATTCTCATCTAGAAACGGTTCAGGTACGGTCCAAAGACGGATTTCATCCTGACACTTACTCTAGATTCTCATCTAGAAACGGTTCAGGTACGATCCAGAGACGGATATCATCCTGACACTTACTCCAGATTCTCATCTTGAAACGATTCAGGTACGATCCAAAACGGATGTCATCCTGACGCTTACTCCAGATTCTCATCTAGAAACGGTTCAGGTACGATCCAAAGACGGATGTCATCCTGACACTTACTCCAGATTCTCATCTAGAAATGGTTTAGGTACGATCCAAGAACCAATGTCATCCTGACACTTACTCTAGATTCTCATCTAGAAACGGTTCAGGTACGATCCAAAGACGGATTTCATCCGGACACTTACTCCAGATGCTCTTCTAGAAACAGTTCAGGTACGATCCAAAGATAGATGTCATCCTGACACTTACTCCAGATTCTCATCTAGAAATTGTTCAGGTACGATCCAAATACGGATGTCATCCTGACACTTACTCCAGATTCTCATCTAGAAACGGTTCAGGTACGATCCAAAGACGGATGTCATCCTGACACTTACTCCAGATTCACATCTAGAAACGGTTCAGGTATGATCCAAATACGGTTGTCATCCTGGCACTTGTTCCAGATTCTCATCTAGAAACAGTTCAGGTACAATCCAGAGACGAATGTCATCCTGACACTTACTCAAGATTCTCATCTAGAAATGGTTCAGGTACGATCCAAATACGGATGTCATCCTGGCACTTGTTCCATATTCTCATATAGAAATAGTTCAGATACGATCCAGAGACGAATGTCATCCTGACACTTACTCAAGATTCTCATCTAGAAATGGTTCAGGTACGATCCTGTTGTACCCCAAAATTTTCCCTCTCTTTTCCACAAGAAATCACAGCTTCGAGTTTCCTGATTTTTGTCAGACTTGGTTTAAGAAATAGGTCAAACAGACTTTTTTCTTATCACTCTATCCAAATTAGGGTTTCCATTGACTTTTGAATCAGTTCAAGAAGATTATTAGCGTTTGGTTGAGTTTGGCTCAGGGATTGATCAGACGGACGCTTCTTTGACAATAAATCAAGAACTAGGGTTTGTGCGCGCATTCTCAGAAAGAATTAATTCTACAGTTCTTTTCAATTTACTCTGGGATATGGGTTGAGGCTTCTGATTGGGAGTTTGCAGTGTTTGATTTAATCAGTGAAATAAAGGACATATGGAAGTTTGTTTGATTAACTGTGCAATGTTTTGGATTATTCGGAATGCTGGACGTTTATTGATTATTTATCATTTCTAAGTTAAAATTATTGGATAAATTCCAGTTATTATAATTCAAGAAATATAAATAATTAAATAAACAATTGAAGAGGAATTAAAGAGATATCTGACAAAAGACTTTTATTTATTCTTAATTATTGGTACAAATGTTATTTAAATACAAGTAATTTTATTTACAAGTATTTATAATAATATTTATTACAAGTGATTAAAATAAAATAAAAGACTATATCCTAAAAGTCTTGAAATCTTTATCTTCTACTGCTACTCCCCTTTGCTCAACTGGTATTTACCTGCAAAAAGAAAAAAGAGAAGTCAAATACAGATGAAATCAAAAGCAGACAGTTAATTTAAGACTCATCATTAAAAGTGATTGGCCGGAATCAGTTGTTCGCCCTCCCTGCAAATCGCAAGAAAACTATTGGTTCACAAAGAGGGATAGAAAATGTTTGCAAGCATGAATTAATACAAGGCTGCATAATTCCAAATTGTCAACCAAAGAGGCAAACGAAATGAAAATGGGAAAACAAGCTGCATAAAATGCATTGTCAACATGGGCAAACAAACTGTCAAAGAAACTAAACTGAATTGCACTATCAAACAAGGCAAGCCAAACTAAGTCAAAATGGCCAACCAAGTGCAGAACTGTCCAAAAGAGATGTCAACCAAAAACTGTCAAAGCTGCCTACAAGCTAGCAAAAGCAAGACAGAAAAGCAGGAAGTATGCAGAGGAAAGATACAATGCAAGCAACATATTCAAATATCATCATTTCCCAGCCAAGCACTTTTTCAGAAAGGTACAGTTTAAAGCAATAAAAAATGCTTTTCTATGGAGAGAGAAAAGAGAGAGAAGAGAGGCTTACAGTGGGCAGGCTTAGGCTTAAGAGATAAAAAACAAACATATCAGAACAAGCAAAAGGGGAGGCAGAATATAAAAAAAACAAGATACCACAACTGTAACATTGCAAACTGCCTCCAACCAGTTCAAACAGCAAGCCTGTAACCAAGCCTGCATCAAGACACAAACCTCTAACCTGCTTCAAACACAAGCCCTTTCAAAAACCTGCTTGCCTCTAACCTGCTTCAAACAGAAGCCCTTTCAAAACAACCCTCAAGCCTGTTTCAAGCCATCAAAACCGGCCTCTAGCCCTGTCAAAGGAAAACTATCTCAAACCTGTTTCTAACACAAAACCATAAGCCTCAAAACACAAACTTGTAAACAAACTGAAGCAAGCCTCTAAACAGAATCAACAACAATGAGCCTGTAAATTCCCAACAGTTTTCAAACCAGAAACCCCAACAAACTTTCATCAAAAAGCCCAACCAGGAAAAAAAGCCAAGCATCAAAAGCCTTAGTCAAACAAAACTAAAACAAGCAGACAATAAACCTGTACCAAATATCCAAATCAAAGCATTCAAACCAATAAAACCCTCAGAATGACTTCATCATAGGGTAGCACATCAGGCAACTCAGAATCGACAACAAGTATCTCAGGGCTAGCAAGCAGAAGAAGAAAAGGAGTTTCAGAGGAAAATAAGCTGTACAAGGGTTTTCAGATATTCATCATAAAACCATAAAAGCAAAATACGAGTACCAGGAAAGCTAGCACAACATCATACTCCCTCGCCTCCGGCCGCCTAAGACACCTCCAGTCCCCTCCAGTCCACTCCTCGTCTCCAAAGGTTAATTTCTTCTTCCCTTTTCTTTCACACCTCACACAATAATAATAACATAGAAGATCAGAGCTTGCTAAAAAAGGGAAGGGAAATCAATAACATATAAAACTTGAAACCCTAAAAATTGAAAGAACAGAAATCAAACCTTTTCGTGTCGCCGCCTTGCTTGACCATGGAGGGAGGAGGAGTTGACGGTGGCGCCTGGTGGCCATAGGCGGAGAGGAATTTTGTTCAGAAACCATGGCTCAAGGAGATGAAGAAGACGATGATAGAAACGACGCCGCTCAACACTGTGAACCCTCGTACTGAAACAACAAAGTGAAAACCCTAACAAATGTTGTAAAGTGCCATTGGGCCTGCTCCACATCCAAACGCTTAAGCCTAAGCGAAACTGGCGTGCACCCCCTTTTTTCCTTGTCTTATTTGCATTTCTTTTGGGCCAAACATTCTCTTAAAAGCCCATTTACTGTTTTATATATTCTCATGTTTTAAAAACCTTTTTTGTTATATTTTTCTAACTTATAAAATACAAAAATAATACATTAACCCTTTTATATAAATTTTTCTTAATTGCTTCTTTTTATTTTATTACATTTGAAAAATACATAAATATTAGATTTAATTAGGTTAATAGAATTTTTTGTCTTAAAACTCTTTTTAATAAATCTTTTTCATGCATAAAAACATTAATACATAAAAATAGAATTTCTTAAGCATTTTCTTTCCTTTCTTCAAAACTTTTGTTTATACATAATCAACAAAAACTCAAAAATAAATAAAATACTTAATATTGCATTAGGTTAACATATTTTTCTCACTTGTAAATAATCACATACACTTTCACAAATGCTTTTGATACATTGCTTTTATTCTTATACATTGCTACATTTTACATTGAGAATGCGATTCGATTTGGTTGTAAATATTATTTGGACACTACTATCCTGATAAGACTCATCCCCATTTGTAAATATTTGTAGCCCCATTCCCGGATACTTATTTGTAATAGCTTAGACTTTAAATTCCCGCAATTTATCGCTTTCAATTATACCATGTTTAGACTTAGGGTTTGTATGCCAATAAAATCAACCGCTAGATAACCTAACACAAGATAAATGCATGAAAATCAATACACCAATCACACTTGCACCCCTAAGGTAATCCCGCTTGTTGCCTTCCAAAATAGGCCATGTTGCATGTTGAGTTCTTTGGCAAAACAAAAATGAACCAAATGATCATAGTCCCTCGATGACGCTTTCGAAGTTGCCTAAACAAAATGATCATAGTCCCTTCAAGCAGATTGCCAAAGACACTTAACACTATTGCATTCATGGTCTATACGATGACCCGCGCCCGTCCCGTTAACATCCTAACACGAGGTTGTTCACCAAACACAATGGTGAAACAACACTGTTAAAAGGGTTAAAACATAGGAAAGATCTTTGAGTAAATTTAGGGGTAGACAACTCTTAGTTACTTGGTCAAACTTGCAAAACACACTTGCCTATTTTCAAAACACACTCCACAACATAACTTTCAAAACAACTTTCAAAGACATTGAAACATCTTTTCAAAAAGACACACACCTTTGTAAAACATTCGAGTAAAGAATTGTTACAACGGTTGCCTAGACAAGGCATCTTTTTCAAAACATTTTCAAAAACACACACACACCACCATTTCAAGCAATTGAAAATCAAAGGCAAGTGATCTAAAACAAGTAACTAAGAGCCCATGGATAACCATGGATGAAAAGGGTGCTAATACCTTCCCTTTTCATAATCTACCCCCCGAACCCACGAAAACATATCAAAAGTTTTTCCTGTGCTTTTTAACCTTTCCTTTAGGATAAAATAAAAATTCGATGGCGACTCTTGCTAAACCGAACAAGTGCGAATACAAACGCAAAACCTCAAGTCAGTTCTCCCACCGTATCACAGATCCAAATACGGATGTCATCCTGACACTTATTCTAGATTCTCATCTAGAAACGGTTCAGGTACGATCTAGAGACGGATATCATCCTGATACTTATTCATATCATCTTCTAGAAACGATTTAGGTACGATCCAGAGACGGATGTTATCCTGGTACTTATTCCTGATTTCTCTTCTAGAAAAAGTTTAGGTACGATCTAGAGACGAATGTTATCCTGATACTTATTTAGATTCTTTTCAAGTACAGTTCAGATACGATCTAGAGAAGGATGTCATTCTGACACTTATTCAAAACATGTTTCATGTACAGTGCAGATACAATCCAGAGACGGATGTCATTCTGACACTCATTCAACACATGTTTCAAGTACAATTCAGATATGATTAAGAGACGGATGTCATTCTGACACTCATTCAACACATGTTTCAAGTACAGTTCAGATACAATCCAGAGACGGATGTCATTCTGACACTCCTTCAACACATGTTTCTAGTATAGTTCAGATATGAGCCAGAGACGGATGTCATTCTGACACTCATTCAACACATGTTTCAAGTACGGTCCAGGTACGATCCAAATACGGATGTCATCCTGATACTTATTCAGATTATCTTCTAGAAATGGTTCAGGTACGATCCATAGACGGATATCATCCTGATACTTATTCCAGACTATCTTCTAACAATAGTTCAGTTCATGGAGCTTTCCTTTCCCAACAAAGTTTATTTCTCTAACAACGGAACATCATCCTCCAGCGTTTTAACTTCAACGTATTTGAAGACCTACATTCTTCACCCCCAGCAACAATCATAGATTTATTTTCCATGGTTCAACAATACTGCAACAGAACAGCTGATACGTTCATACATTGCATTCATACATCATTCTACAAATGTCATAGCATCTGCAGTACAAATGCATACATCCCAATCTTATTTATTTTGAGAAAACCATTACACAATGCACTTTATACATCATGGTATTGCATATGACTAATTCTTTACCTTTTAGGGAAAAGATCAAATCAACAAGCTACGTCTAACAAAGGGCCATTCCAGGATTTTCCTCAGAAAGATGTCCTCATAAGATCTTCTCTGGATCAGCCAGATCGACACTAAGATCTCCCTGATTACCATTCCAGTTGAAGAGGTTTCAAGACTTTTGTCTGGGTCATTTGAATCGACACTAAGATTCTCCTGATTACTATGTCAATCAAAGTTAACCTAAGATTTTCCCTAGGCCAGGCAGGTCGACATTAAGATCTCTTTGATTACCATTCCAGTTGAAGATATTCCAAGACTTTCGTCTGAGTCAGTTGAATCGATACTAAGATTCTCCTGATTACTATGCTAGTTAAAGTTAATTCGAGGCCTTCCCCTGGTTCAGTCAAATCGATACTAAGATTTCTATCCCAGTTTAAGATAATTCGAGACCTTTCTCTGGTTCAGTCAAATCGATACTAAGATTTCTATCCCAGTTGAAGACAACTCGAGACCTTTCTCTAGTTCAGTCAAATCGATACCAAGATATCTATTCAAGTTAAAGAAGCTATGAAGCCCGAAAACTGACCGAATAATAGTCAATCAACAATTCAAGACACTGTGAAGCTTGGATCCTGACCAGATAACAATTTAATCTCATCTCCCCAGTAAGTCGCTGTGAAGCTTGGAGCATGACCAGATAATAATTAGCCTTATTATCCTCAGCAAGCCACTGTAAATCCTGGATCATAACCAGATAACAGTTCACTTCCGTCTCTTCAATCAAGTGATGACTCCCTAGTAGAGTAACAAACAACTAAAGCTCCTAAAACTCTATGTTCCAAGACAGAGACCAACATTCCTCAGTGGAGTCCTCTCTAACAGCAGGAACATGAATCCCCATAAAGAGACTTCTTATGAAGTCATCATCTACTTTGGATGGCATCTCTAAGCCTATCTCTGATGACTCTCCGTCATGTTCTATCAATGGCATCTTTAAACCCATCTCCGATGATCTTCTGTCATCTTTTCCAAATGGAATCTATAAACCCATTCCCAATATTATCTACACAGTCAAGTATCATGTCAGACGAGTGCAAATTTCTGGGCACTATAGTGTTCAATTATCTTCCACCTTCCGATCACGAAAGGCAGACAAGCCAATCTACATCCTCAGGTTTAAGAAGATTTAACAGGGGCAATTGTTGTACCCCTAAAATTTGCCCTCTCATGTTTTCCAAAGTCTTCCCCCTACATGGTTGACCATAAACCCTTGCTTAAGGAAAAAGAAAATTTTTGAGTGGTGTTTTAAGTACCTTTCGATTGGAATTCTGAAAGACCCTTCGATTGGTATTCTGAAGGAGCCTTTCGATTGGCATGGACAATGACCTTCGATTGGCATTGTGGCCAAGCCTGTCGATTGACATTCTAAAAATGCTTCGATTGGAATTATGGCCAAGCCCTTCGATTGGCATGGATACAAGGCCTTTCGATTGGCCTCATGACAAGCCTTTTGATTGGCATTGTGTCAAGGCCTTCGATTGGCATTCTGAAAGACCTTTCGTTTGGCACCTTGGACCAAGTCTTTTGATTGGCATGGTAAGGGATTCTTCGGTTTAGCATCTCAAACCAGGGCAGCTTCGACAAGCATGTTAATTGTGTCATTTGATTTGCATTTGGACAAATGGTCTTTCGAATGGGACGCCAATACAAAAATTCAAAAGATTAATCAAGGCCAAGGGCCATTCGAAGAACTCCTTCGAGGCCATTCGAAGGAGGCCATCAAGAGGGCATTCGAAAGTCAAAAGGTGTCCAGGTTCATCCAAAATTTCAAAAGAGGCATGGATATTTCAAAAAGGAAATATTTTAATATGTCTGATTCTTGTCTCATGGCTTTAAATGCCTGGTTAAATGGTTGTCTCTTGCTGTTATTATGCACCATCCCACTCCTATAAATACAAGGCCAAGGACACAACGCCAAGGGGGACAAAAAAGAGGAGAGATCACACGTATTACATCACACACATGCAGATTGCCCATTGAAGCTCCCCAAAATCTCAAAATCTTCACCAGGTTCCAGGAGACGTTTCCAAGCACTAGGAAGATCCAACACACGCTCCCTCCGTTTGGTAATCTGTTCAATCTCAAATTAGTTAAATATGCAGATTCTTTTAAATCCATATTAATCATTACATGCATGTTATTGTTGATGTTTCTGATTGTTTCAATGTGTTATATATAAGTTTAAGTGCATGGAGGAGATCGTGCCACTGCTAGGGCATGATTTGTATCTTCTTTAATCTCAGGATTCTTGGTATTGCAGGACGAAATAACTTCAAATCCGAATTAGAGAGGGAATCGAAGGACCTGGGTTCGACACCCAGGTCTACATTTGTTTTTTGCTAACACTTGCTGCAGGTATAGCCTGAAAAGACCCAGCGCGTGCAGGATCTAAGGACTTGGTTGTCGATACCCAGGCCCTGTGTTTTATTTTGCTAACATATTTTTACAGATGCAGTGCTTCCACAGGTGATCCTTCAAGCCTTTCCATTAACACCCTTCATAGAATTAAAAGGCAGCCTTCTTCGTCTGAATCGAAGCCGCCGTTTCTCCCTGCAATCGAAGTTTATGCATATCCTTCCCAAACCCAATCGAAGGAGGCAGAAAAGGGTGCAAATTGAAGCTTGCCCCATCAATTCTCAAGCCCAATCGAAGGATACTCACACCCATTCCCTAGCTCAATCGAAAAAAGGCCAAAGAAGGGTGAATCGAAGGAGTCCATGGCATAGATCGAAGAAGTATTTTCTCTTCTTTATTTTTACTTTTTATTTGTCTTTCGATTTGGTTGTAATAGCGTAGGACCTCTATTTTCTGCATTTTTTTACTGCTTTTCATATTAACTGCTAGCAATTAGGCGTGTATGAAAATTATAATAATAAAACGTTAGAAAACTTAACAAAAAGACAAAAAAAATAATTGAACATAACACACTTGCACATATACACCTCTAAGGTACACCCACTTTGGTTGCCTTTAATAAAACAGTCAGCAGGAACACTTTAGAAAAGACCCGTAAAATCAAAAGATCATAGTCCCTCTATGACCCAACAGTTGCCTTTTCGATAAATGATTTCGTCCCTTAAACAAAAGTTGCTAAAGTGTCTCCGTAAGTTGCCTTCGTGACTATAACGTCCCTCCAATTGTCCCTCAAAACATCCAATGACAAGGCTACCTACTCAGTAATAGTAGGATAGCACTCTCTAAAGGAAAAGAGGAAAAGAACAACCTTTTCGAGTACAAAATTAGATAGCTGTTAGAAGTTTGCTCAAACTATTTTTGAACTTACACAGAAAACTACTTAACAAAAACTATTTCAAAACACTTTGTATATTTTCTCCACTATCCCGAGAAACATTACAAAGTTCGTCGTACTAAGGCGTTTTCAAAACATTTTCAAACACACAAAGCACAAAGGTATTTCAAAATGAGCAAACCTCTAAGAGCCCGTGGAAAACCACAGATGGAAATGATTCTAATACCTCCCCTTTCAATAATATACCCCCCTTACTCAGAAAACTCTCGAAAAGGTCTTTTTATGTTCTTTTCACCCTTTCCTTTCTTGGATAAAAGAAAAGTCGATGGCGACTCTTGCTTACCACAAAATTTTGCAAACACAAACGCAAACCAGTATTAACAATCGGTTCTGCCACCGTATCACAAGAGGCAAAGTGTTGGGTGGTGCCCAACTTGGTGACAAATTCCTGAAAGGTGAGATCTGTGAACTAAGTCCCATTGTCGACGATTATCGCTTGTGGGATGCCGAATCGAGCGAGGATATTTCTTTTGTAGAAGCAAATGACGTTTTGGGCGGTGATTTTGGCTAAAGCTTTGGATTCTATCCATTTGGTGAAGTAGTCGACCGCTATGATTAAATATTTGTTTTGATTGGTCCCTACACCAAATGGACCAAGGAGATCCAATTCCCACCAGGCAAAGGGCCAAGGGGAGGAGAGAGACTTGAGCTCGTTGGGGGGACCTAAATGCATGTCTTCGTGTCGTTGGTATTTGTCGCATTTTTTCACGTATTTTTTGTGTCGTGCTGCATGGTGGGCCAATGATATCCTGCTCGTAGAGCTTTCATGGCGAGGGATTTTCCTCCCAGATGCTGGCCGCTAATCCCCTCGTGGATTTCGAGCAAGATACGATCCGCGCCGCTTTGACCAAGACATACGAGAAGGCTCTTCTTCTAAGAATGGCCGCTTCTCTCGAGTCGATGGGCAGTTTTCCTTTAGTGAGGTAGTCGTGTACAAGGGTCATTCAGTAGTCGCTGTTCCCTATGGCGAATAATTCCAAAGTAGAGAGGGGTTTCTGGGTTCTTGGTCGAGGAAGGATTTCCTGTATTACTGACATGTTCCCTCTTTTCCTCTTCATGCTTTCCAGTTTGGATAGGATGTTCGCGTGGGTGTTGTGCTCGCAGGGAACATGTTGCACGTCCATGGTTTTGAATTTCTTTTTCCTCTCCTAGACCAGGGACCAATATTCAACGAGTTGGTCGATTTTCACTTGATATTCCCCTCAGACTTGGGATGCAACCAGCTGAGAATCAGTGAAGATCTTAACTTCCTCGGCTCCCAGATCTTCGACCAACCGTAAGCCTGCAAAGAATGCCTCATATTCGACCTGATTGTTTGAGTTCGAGAAAGATAATGCGAGGGAGAGCTCAATTAGGTTCCCTTCTTTGTTTTCCAATATGATTCCAGCACTGCTCTTCGTCGAACTGGAGGTGCCATCGACGAAGATTGTCCAGCGGCGTGATCCGTCCGGACGTGCGAGCGAAGTCATTTTAGCCACGAAGTCAGACAATGCCTGAGCCTTGAGGGCTTTCCTGATTTCGTATTGGATATAAAATTCAGAGAGTTCTAAGGACCATTTAAGCATTATGCCGGGCATGTCAGATCTTCCGAGCAACTTCTTTATTGGTTGATCCGTTCAGATGACTATGGTGTGCGCTAAGAAGTAGTGTCTGAGCCTCTTTGCTGTGTTAACGAGGGCTATGGTCAACTTTTCAATTTGTTGATATCTTATTTCTGGGCCTTGTAGGGTCTTTCTCGTAAAATATATTGCTCTTTGTCCTTCTGGGGTTTCTCTGATCATTGTCGTTCTTATTGCCTCGGAGGTGACAGCCATGTAGAGTTAGAGGTTTTCATCTTTCTCGGTTTGAGAAAGAACGGGTGGTTATGATAACTCTTGTTTCAAGTGCGTGAGGGCTTGTTCGCATTCAGAATTCCATTAGAAGGCAACTTCCTTGCGGAGGAGCTTGAAGAGGGGGAGCACGTGTTGGGCGGATTTTGCCACGAATCGAGAGAGAGAAGTGAGCATGCCATTCAAGATTTGGATGTACTTTTTCGAGGTGGGCGTTAGAAATTCAGAAAATGCTCGAAATTTGTCGGGGTTTTCCTTAATGCCTCATTCTGTTAGGTAGAATTCGAGGAACTTACCCGCTCGTATGCTAAAGGTACATTTTTCTGGGTTGAATCGCATCCGACACTCTTTGGCCTGCTCGAACACATTCTTAAAGTGGAGGGCATGGTTGACCTCTTCCATGGATTTGACGATCATGTCTTCCATATAGACTTCGAGCATGTCACCTATCTCATTCCGGAAAATATTGTTCATCATGCGCTGATATGTAGCGCCCGCACTTTTTAGGCCGAAGGGAATTACATTATAGTAATAATTGCCCGAATCGGTCATGAAAGAGGTATATTTTTTGTCCACTTTCTCCATTGGGATCTCGTTATAACCTGAATATGCGTCCATAAACGATAACAATTTAAAACCGGCCGAATTGTTGACCAGTTTATCAATATTAGGGAGGGGATAAGCATCTTGCGGGCAGGCCCGATTGAGACCAGTATAATCAATGCACATGCACCATTTCCATTAGATTTTTTCACAAGAAATACATTTGAGATTCAGATTGTGTACTAGGCTTGAGAAATAAAATGTGCCTATAGGGGGTTTTTTACAGCTAGTTCAGCAACCTCCGCTTTTTCGGGGGACTGTTTTCTCCTACACTGGGCGACCTCCTTGAGGGAAGGATCTATGGTAAGGTGATGTCATGCAATTTCTGGATCTAATCTGGGCATCTCGGACGCACTCCAGGAGAATAGGCCAGATTCTCCCTTAGGCAAGCCTTAAGTTGCCTCTTCGCCAAGTCGGGAAGGTCCTCTCCAATCTTCACCCCTTTGGCGGGGTCGTTCCCGAGGAGGACGAGCTCGAATTCTCCGGGATTGGTCATATAGGATCTGAGATTTACTCGCTACCTGTAGATAGGGTTGAACCTTCGCCTTCAACCATGGGTTCTTTCCCTTTATTTCTCTATTCGGCACGATCTTCTTTGGAGAAGCAGCTGTCAAGGTCGATGGTATCGACCCTCGGTAGTGGCTTGGCTTCCTCGAAGCTGGAGGGAAGTGCGGCCCCGGTGGTCGTTCGAGGTTGAACGTTGATGGAACTGAGGCCTCTAGATGAGGCTTCAAAACACCTTCTTGCTGCCTAGATGTCCCTGTGGAGGGTGGCGACCAAACCCTCAACAGTGTAGTACTTCATCTTAAGGTGCACGATGGAGGGTACTACAATTAGCTCAACATATCCCCAGGGTTTCGTACTGGCTCTGTTGAAGCCCTGGAGGTCCAATCCTACATACGAGGTCAGATGGCTTTCATTCAACTGTAGGGTAGAAAATAGTTTGGTGTACATGATGTATACCAAGCTACCCTAATCAACCAGAATGCATCGCACGTCGAAGTTCGCCATGCGAGCCCTTATAAGCAGTGGGATGGTCGAGTTGGGGGCTCCGCTTGGTAGTTCCTCCCTGTAGAAAATGAGGGGATGGGATCCTCCTCGGAACTTGTCCAATGTGGCATCCATGTCAGAATTAGCTTCGATGAGTTGATCGAATCTTCTTTTTACCGACCCAACCGTATGTCCATTGAATCCCCCGCTGGAGATGACCATAGCAGCGGGAAACGATTCCCAAGGACTGTGAGAGGAGAAATACAATGGAACGCTCCCCATGTCTGGGCAGTAGAAATCTTCTGGCCGTTAGATGCTCATGGCGACCGATATGGCATTGATGTCGGGAGACTCCTTTCCTTCTTCGACGTTTTTAGTTTCAAGAGCTCCTTCACGGGCGCCCTCTTTCTTTTTGTATTGTTTGAGGTGTCCATCTCGAATCAGTATCTCGATCGCATCCTTGAGATGGATGTAATCCTCAGTGTTGTGCCTGTGGCTTTTATGGAACCTGCAATATTTGCTCTTGTTGGTTCCTGGTTTGGAAGGCGTCTGTCGGGGAAAGCGCACCCCGGCCTGTTTGAATTCAGAATTGGCGCATTCAGATAGAATACGCTCCCTCAAAGTAGTCAGAGGGGTGTACTCATGGAACCGACCAGCAGACACCTTGTAGTCCTTGGAGTCCCGGGATCTGTCTTCTCGTTTCTTCTCTCCCCGACAAGATGTCGAGGGCTCATCGCTTCTTGAGGACTTGACACTCCCTCTGTGCCTCAATTCCCTAGCGTTATTGGCGGCTTCCTTCTCCTCGTATTGTATGTACGCTTAAGCTTTGAGGAGGAGGGAGTCGAGCGTTGTTGGTGATTCAATTCCTACTGCTTTAGCAAAGTCACTGCGAGGATGAAGCCCGCGCTCAAGGAGGTATTTCTTCATGTTGTCGGTCGTGGAGACTTCTACTGCTTTCTTGTTGAAATGCTCGATGTATGCCCGCAAAGATTCATCTCTGCCTTGGATGATCACTTCGAGTGAAGCCTCTGACTTTGGATGTCGATGGGAGGCGGTGAAGTGTCTCGAGAACATCCTCCCAAGTTGCTTCCACGAGGTAATAGATTTGTCTGGGAGACTCTTGTACCAAGACATTGCTCCTTTCCTGAGAGTGGTTGGGAACAATTTGCATTTGATGGCTCCTCTGACCCCTCAATAGTCGAGGAGCGCGTCAGTGTTCTCTATATGTTCATCGGGGTCTGTCGTCCCATCGTAAGTTCCCAGTGAGGGTGGTTTTTCCAGACTGATCAGGAGCTGGGCCTCTGCAATCTCTCTTGATAGTGGCCTGTGGGGTTCGTTGTCGTCATTTTCTACGGGAGACGGAGAAGGAGAGTGATAATTCCTTCCCCGTTGCGCGTCATGGTCTCGTTGGGGGGAATGGCTCCTCCTTTGTTGTCTTGGCTTGGGCGATGGTGATCGATCGCGGTCAGCTTGGAGGTCTCCTTTCTTCTTCTTGGATGAAGGAGAGTCTTGACCTTTCATGGGAGGTGTGCGGTTTCGTTTCTTGAAGAAAGAAATGTGGTGCTTCTCCTTTCTTGGTGGAAGGCCACACCTAGGTGGAGATATGCTGGGGGAATCTCGTCGTCAGGCTCTCCGAGGAGGAGACCTTGAATGCTTCTTCTCTCAGGCTCCTATCTTTTTGTTCTGTTGTAGAATAAGAGTGTTGGTCTGGTTGATGGCAATGGGCAATATTGTGATGGCTAGATCAGCGTTGTGAGGGATGGGAACTGGCTGCAAGATCTCTAGCAGTTCCTCAATGGGAATCTTGGGACGTTGCTCATCTGAGAATTACTGGTCGTCACGCTGAGCGTCAACAGAATCTGGGGATGCAGTCCGACCGTCGCGGAAGGCGAGGTTATCCTCAAAGTGAGGAATCTCTTGACCTCCATCGGTCTTGTGCACCGGGGAAAGTGCAGCCTTTCCAGATGGGTGAAGATCATCACGGTCAACCATGATTGTTGAATGAAGAGAATATTTGGTTTTCAGACTTCGAGGAATAGAAAATGAGGAAGATAGTTCCCACATACGGCGCTACTAATCTTACCGGTTGATCAAAACCTGTAAGGTGGCCGGATAATAATCTTCTGTCGGGCTGTAATGTCGAGGAGAAAAAAAGGGGTTGTACCTGCAAGGCACTCTGACGATCAATTAAGTATGGGAGCAAAGAGATACAAGCAAAGTATTAGGGTTTTAGTGGTGAATAATGAATATTCGATACCTGACCCTCACATGAGTGGGGGTTTATATAGTGCCCCTGACGCTTGACCATTGGTCCCTATTTTTGGGCCTATATATGCGGGTCCGTGAAAATAGGTAACTGTCAGGACTTGGTCATATCGAGCAAGTGTGTCTGTAACTAGCCGTTGGTCCCGATGAGGGGGTAGGTTCTGGTCGATTTCTGGTTGTCTGATCGACTTGAGGTTAAGAAAACAGGAGGATCTTCGTCGATCCTTGAAGGCCAGTGCCGATCTAAGAGAGCAAATGGTCGACAGTTCCCAACAGAAGGCGGGGGAAATCTGTGCAGTGTCGTGCGTGCTCCATCAAAGGATGACCCAAGTCTGAGCCCACACAAACTGTCCGACCAGTCTAAAACACATTACGTTAAATTTGTTTCACAATTTTTTTGCACATGCTGACATCCACACAATTTATATCCTTTCTCTTGCAAAATTCCCAAGCCTTCAAGAATACATAAGCAGCAATAAATTAGTTAATTTTGTACAAAGTTCCTTTTTGGATTTTGTAAGAAACAGGGAAAAATAGACGAGATCAGGCCACATTCTCTCAATCGCATAGTTCCGATGACGTACACACAACTACCTTGTCATAGTGAATCACGCACCCCACGGCGCACCGCCGTCATCCTTCACGATGTCTCAGCCTTCGATTCCTCCGACCAGCAACCGACACTGCGAGCTATTTGAATCAACCTCCTCCGTTGGATTTCACGAGAGAGAATCGAGAAACTGGAAAAAGTGAGAAATTGAAAAGAGAAAAATGGTGTTTTGGTAATGTCTTGTATCTCTCTCTTTGTTTTCATGTCTCTGCATTGTTTTTTTAATTTATTTTAAATGCCACATTTCACTCTAACATTGGTTCTCATTAAAGGTGTGAAAAAGTCAAAGTAATATAAACAATTAATTTAGCTTTTTTTTTATTGTTTTGAATTTGATGTATGTTTTAATTAGATTTTTTTAGTCAAATCTTTATTTAGTTATTAATTCTGCAAAATACAGAATTTTTTTTTTAAGTTGTTAACTTAGCTTTATTATTTAATTATCTAATTTACTTAATCAAAAATTTACAAAAATACTTCCTTATAAATAATGTTTAACTATTTAGGTTAATTATCTTAATTAGGAAAAATCACTAACCTATTCATAATTCTCAAACACTTTTTTAAATTAAATTAATTTAACATTTTCTATAAATAATAGGATTGGTGGATTTTATATCCACCATATCTTCGAATAATTAATTGATTGACTTAACGTTTACCAATTAATTATTCAAATCAAAACATTTAAAAATTTCCAAACAAATCAAATCAATTTCTTCGCCTAGCGCAATTTAATTTCAATAAGGATCAACTCCTTATAAAAATCAATTTCTTCGCTCAACCCGATTTAATTCCAACAAAGATTAACTCTTCATCAATAAATCAAATTCAAAACAACTAACAAACAAACAAACAAAAATACTTTTTTTCACTAACCTAATAAAATTCAAGATGTTTTCAAAAAGGATTAAATAGAATTGCTATCAAACTTAATAGAGAACTGCGTCTACAATCACTCTTTTTCAACTCAGACAAGATTCAAGGATAATTCGAAAGCAATTCTATGCAATCCTATAAAAAAACACCAACCAAACAATACGAATTACGAAATGGACTCTAATTTCTTCTCAAGAGGATACGTAGGCACGCAGTTAAAACCAAGACGAGTCTCATAACTAAAAAAATAAACATTTTCTCAAACATATGGAAACATTAACTTTTAAATAGAAATTCCCGATTTACCCCTAAACTTAAAATAGGATGCCCCTTGAGAACAAGGGAGGTGAAGGGTTCCTAACATCTTCCCTTCATCTAACCAACTCGCAAACATAGAATATCTACACAGTTAGGGTTATCCGTATTCCCTCGTCCTTAGGACAAAAATTAATGGTGATGACTCTTATTTTTTTCCGGTTACGACACATTGCATCTGAAGCCAATGTTCAAAATTAATCATGTACCATACACTAATTTTCTTGCACTAACTCCGTGATCATTTTCTTGTGTTTCAAGCTACAGGTAACTTATTTTTTACTGATGAAAAATGGATTCTACCTCATCTTAATTGATAAACACCCCATAGGAATAACTTGATTCATAAGCCCCAAAGAAATCCTCAGATGAATGACTAATCCTGGAATGTTGGAGGAGAGAGGCTCAAGATAGCCATAAGATCAAACCATAATCTAATGATCCTCAATTGAAGCACCAAGATTAAAACCCTAATCGTTAACCTCAAAGAAGAAAACCTTGTAACTTAATGAAAAAGGAATCTATGATACCCAAATTTAATTAAAACACCCTAATTCACATAGTCCACTACTCATGAACCAAATGAATATGCTTTATCTGATGAAGAAATTCCAAACCAATGTAAAATCCTAATTTGCTCAAATGCGAATCCTTGAACCCAAGTGTATTATGGAATGAATGAGTGATATGAAAATGATTCTAGTGGAATGTACGAATGAAATGCAAAGCTTGAGTCAGAGAAAGGTAAAATCAGGACGGAAAATTTTGGGGTGCAACAACCATCTTGTATGCTACTTTCATCATCAATAAAATACCTACTATTGTTCTTAAAAACAATTCACCTCACTTTGTCCTGCATAATGAAATTCCTGATTTTCACTCTCTTAAAATTTTGGTTCATTAGCTTATTCCTCTACACTTCAAATTCACAGAACTAAACATGAACTCCAAAGTAGAAAATGTGTCTTCCTTGGATACAAAAATGGTATGAAGGATGTTGTTTCATATGATGTAAATAGTCATGAAGTCTTCATTTCCAGAAATGTTTTACATTATGAACATATATTCCCTTACATAGGATAGCATCCTCCTCCTTGGGATTATCATACTCATACTGAACCTAAGCCTCAACCTAACAATTTTGCACCTAATACTCACATTAATTCTCCTCCTCCACATAACCTTTCTACCTCATATGACTTAAACAAAAATGATACTATACCCGACTCTTCACCACAAGACATTCCTCATGGTACAATAGAGAGATATAAAGCTAGGCCAGTGGCTAAAGGCTAGAACCAGATTGAAGGATTGGATTTTTTGATACCTTTTCTCATGTAGCAAAACTGACTACAGTAAGAACTCTCATTGCTGCTTCTATACATGGTTGGTCTCTGCACCAACTCAATGTGAACAATGAATTTTGTATTATGATTTGCAAGAAGATGTGTACATGATCATACCAGAAGGTGTTCCCTGTGACAAGCCTAATCAAGTCTGTAAATTGAAATTGAAGAAAAGCTTGTATGGTTTGAAGCAGGCCAGTCACAAGTGGTATGAAAAACTATCTGATTTACTTATCCAATAGGGTTACAAACAACCAAACTATAATTACTCTTTGTTTACTCATAAAACTTCCAATTATCTTATAACTATTTCGGTTTATGTTGATGACATAATCTTAGCTGGTAATTCTACGGAAGAGTTTTCCAAAATAAAAAATTGTCTGGATAGTAATTTCAGCATAAAGGATTTGGGATTGTTGAAATATTTTCTAGGTTAAGAGGTTGCTCATTTAAAGAAAGGAATTTCTTCGTCTCAAAGGAAGTATTGCCTTTACCTTCTACTCTTGATTCTTCAATCAAATTACATGCCGATGGTGGTAAGTCCTTTGATGATATTTGTGCTTACAGAAGACTAGTTGGTCATATTCTCTACTTAAATACCACAAGGTCTGACATCACTTATGCAACTCAACAACTCAATCAGTTTCTACACAATCTAACCATGATACGTTACGCAGTTTCCTGTCGTGTTCCACGCTACTTGAAAGGAAGTCCTGTGAGAGGTCTCTTGTTTTCCAGAAACTCTGAACTACAAATTCTTGGTTTTTCATATGCTGATTGGGAAGGCTTCCTTGATTCTCGAAAATCCATATCTGGTTATTATTTCTTTTTAGGTACCTCTCTTATTTCATGACGTGCAAAGAAGCAAAAAAACTATATAAAGATTCTCCTCTGTAGCTGAATATAGAGCAATCTCATTTTCCACTTGTGAATTGCTTTGGTTAACCTTCTTACTGAAGGAACTTCAAGTATCATGTTCCAACTGTTGTACCCCAAAATTTGCCCTCCCATATTCCTCAAGATTTGTCAAGAATGATCTTCATATTGCTCAAAATGGCTCAAGGGTTGTACAGTCAAATCACCTCCTAAGGCAGTCAATTCAAAATTAGGGTTTTGTGTTGCATCAAGCTCCTTACATCCAAATGGCCTCAAGTGCTTCCCAATGCCTTAATATGTTCTTAAGTCCATCCATGTCAAATTTCAAGCCTTCCAGAGGAATTTTGGTCAGCCAATTGCTCAAGAGACCCAAAAAGCGACAATGCTAGGGCAAAAGTCAACTGTGACCTACAAATAGTCAAACCTCTAGATTTTTTGTCAACATTCTCATTTTTAAGGATAATTAATTATTTGATCAAGGGTTGATCATGATTCATCAAGGATTGCTCAAAATTCATCAAGATTCAAAAGTTGCTAAATTAGGGTTTTGTAGGAAAAGTCAACTCAACTTTGACCAAGCATAACTTTCTCATACTTTGTGAGAAATGACCCATACAAAGCTAAGAGGATGCAATTTCCTACAATCCATATTCACACCCCAAGATCAAGAAATGCTCTCACAAAAAGTTACAAATTTGGACATTATAGGTCATTTTTGAAAGTCAATAAAAACACCCTTTTTGCCAAAGCTTGTAGCATGATAATGGAAGATCAAAATGAGATGAGACAAAAAGGGTTGATTATAGTACATCTCAAGGTTTCTAAAAAGTCCAAGAACACCTCCAAAAGTTCAAAATTGAAGAAGTTATGCATTGTTGAAGTTGGGCATTTTTCCAAAATTGCCAAAAGTCAACTATCCTCAAAACTCCAATTTTTGACAAAAGGGCCCACTTTTTTCCACTTGATTTAGTCTTGTCATGCCACACACGTGTACCACCTTTAATTTCATGACCAAACATTTATTTTTTTATTTTATTTCATTTTTATTGATTTAATTCATTATTAATCAATATTAAATCAAATAAAATCCAAAAATTGATGTAAAGGGATCTTTGTGATTTGTACAGCTTGCAAATATCATGTGACAACCAACCAACTCGTGCCAAGGCTCATTCAAGCACAAAAAATCAGATCTTGCCTATATTTGGAAACATGGTTATGGTGATCAAAATCAAATCCCAATTCTTCAATACACAAGGATATTGGCCCATGTTTTGACCTAGAATCATTCCATTATATGCAAGCAAGCCTCACAAACCTAATACACGCACAAAACTTGCAGAAACGGCCATACCAATTTTGTGAAAAACCTTGAAAAGTGTGAGATCGAAAACCACCTTGGAGGCGGATTCAGGCCAAAAGAATAACGTAACTTTCTTCCTTGACATCCAGTGGTGCTATACCAAGTGAAACCAAGCCTTTTCATCACCTACATCTCCCTGTAAGTCATCACGAATTGACCTATGAACATGGAATCCAAACTTCCAGTTCTTGCATCTTTTCTTCAAAATATTGGCATATTCATGTTTGTTATTTGATGTAGAACATTTTTGCATTATTCAATTTCATTGTTGGACCCTGTATCATGATGCTCGAACCTAGGGTTCATGTTCTTGTGTTTTAGGCGTTTTTCAATTAGGCAAAATCAAGATGAATGGTGGTTACAGGGATGATGAGGAGACAGAGACGATCACGTCCATGTGCTTGGATGGGTTTTTTATGGCCTAGGACGAGTTTTTGGAACATCCTACGAAACCCCCCGCGGATAAAAATCCGCAGGTAAATAACCAGAGTTTTTGGAGAAGACGACCAGACGTCGCCCTCCCATTGGTCTATTTGAAATTACGCGCTTTTATTTTATTTTTCCAGGCATATTAGTTTGTTTCATATATAATAGTTGCTTCTTATTCCTATAACAATTGAAGCAGTTTGGTTGGGTGGTAAGCGCGTTGGCATATGAGCATTGGGACCTGGGTTCGAATCCCAGGTCCCCCAAAACCTTGTTTATTTTTCTTCTTCAGGTATTCCCATGTGACGTTCAAAGAGTGGACCACCATGCGCTTGCAGATCTGGAAGGCTACGTGGCTTGCAAAACAGATCCAATGGTCTAGATGGAAGGACTACCATAGGCCAGAGTCAACATACGCGTGGACAATCTGAAAAGTCAGGCAGGCTGAACGTTCATGGGCCAAGAATTGCCAGATTCACCATAAAGTTGGGCCCAGCACCCCCCCCCCCCCATGAGTTTGCTTATATTTTTATTTTTATTTCTTTTCATTATTTTTTATTGCCTTTTAATATTATTATTATTATTATTAAAAACTAATTAATTAATTAACAAACTAGCCTTTTTTTTTATAAAATTAGAAAACACCAAAAATAATATTTATTAATTTCATTATTTATTGTTGTAAATAAAAATTAACCAATTAATTTAGTTTTAAATTAGGTTTAATGATAATATTTTTTGCAATAAATTAAAAGTAAATTAGAATATTAGGTTTTAACAATTTTAATCATTTTTATTTTTATTTCCTTAAATATTCTAAAAAACCCAAAAAATATTTTTTTTATTTAATTAATTAATTAACTTAGATTTAATTTCCGTTTAATTCAAAATAACAAAAATATGCTTTCTTTAATAAAAAGGGTCAAAACCCTAAAAACTCTCCGATTCAATTTTTCTCGCGCGTATTATTTTTTGATTCATATTCCATATAATTGTAACTGCTTCAAGGATGTAATAGTTTTAACTTAGGACCTTTTATCACTTTTATTTACTTTTCCGCATTTACTTTTCAAGGGTTTGTTTTTGGCGATGTAAATACCCGACGCCTTGTAATAGCTTAGTTTTATTTTCCGCAACCATTAACTGCTAGATGTATGAATAATAAGCTATGCATGACAAGATCTATCTTAACTTAAAATCAACCGCAGCTCACCATAACATGTACAAAGATAACATAACTGAAAATTGACACATTTGCACATGCCACTCCTAGGGTACGCCTCACTTGGTTACCTCGAACGTGGTCATTGAGTATAGGAAGTTTTAGAGGTCGCCCTCTTGTCCAAAGATCATAAGTTGCCTCGAAACAATTGCCTCGGATAAAATGATCTAAGACATTAGGGTTACCGCTAAGGCGTCCTAACATTGCTTTAGTGACCACATGTCCCTTAATCGAATTGACCAGAAAACTCCAACGACGGTGCTACCTACTCCTTAATAGTGGGATAACACTGTCTAAAGGACATTTGCACAATTTAATTCCCTTTTTAGTAGGTATATGTTCTTAAGTACTTGCTCCTTTTAAAACAAAAATAAAACTTTTCGCACCTACACTCTCTTTAAAAATTCTTTTCAAACCCACAATCACAAAGAAAAGCAAACTTTTGAAAACACAATGAGGAAGTACCTAAGAGCCCGTGGATAACCACGGATAGAAAGGGTGCTAACACCTTCCCTTTCTATAATCTACCTCCTGAACCCGAGAAACATCTCGAAAAGGAATTTTTCTGTGCTTTTGTCCTTTCCTTGTTGGATAAAATAAAAGACGGTGGTGACTCTTGCTTACCGCGACATTTTGCGAAAACAAACGCAAACGCGAACCAGCATTCCAAAACAGTCAGTTCTATTCCCACCGATCACAGAACTGGTGACTCTGCTGGGGATTGTATAAGTGAGGTGTACCTTAGGATTAGATCACTTGTGTTTTCAATTGTATGCTTCGTATGCTTTAAATTTTGTGGGCTTGTATCGGAGTTTTATAGATCCTAACCCGGATCTGGGGGTACCCTTTTTTAGGTAAGTAGCAATAAACTGTGAGGGATCTGTCCGGCATAGACCGACACGGATGAAGCAGTAGCTACGTTGGTGTGACACCTTGGTCTGTACCGATATTCCTTGTGTTGGAACAAGGAGAATATGGGTCTTCTGAGGAGTCATTAAGCACCAACTGACCTTAGAACCTTAAATTGACCAACTTGGCCATAGAACAGTAGCAGTATGTTACACTCATTGAGACTAAACTCTCGCGATGGTTCCGACCGCAAGAAAAGGTTGCCAAACTGGAATTATGACCGATTGAGGGTAGTCAGTGATATTGAGATCCTCTAGAACCCGGTTACTATTTTTAGGATAGGTCTTAACCAACTGAAACTGAAAGAGGGTAATACCTAAAGCTTCATGCCAGCCTGAAATCTAAGGGCTCTTTTGTGTGACTTGTGTGCCTTTACCATGTTTGCCTTTTGTGAATACTTGTGGTGTGCCTTTACCATGACATCATAACATCATAACATTGCATACATCTTGCATAAGGACTAACCCATTTCAAAGACAAGAGGGTTTCATCTTTGCTCTGTTTTGTAGGACCTCATGATGCCCATGCGTAGGAATACTATCAGGCTCAAATTTGTTCAAGCACCTACTTTGCTTAAAGAGTTGGTTGTCAGGATTCTAGACACTACTTCCTTCATCAGGAGGCATGGTTCTCTTCTCGGTTTAGTCACCTCAAAGTTGGACCAACAAATGATGAGCGTCCTGGTCCAGTTCTATGATCCCCTATACCATTGCTTCACCTTTCAAGACTTCCAGCTGGTTCCTACCCTAGAAGAGTTCTCTAAGTTGCTTGGTATCTCTGTTTTGGAGCAGACTCCGTTCACTGGTTGGGAAAAGACTCTTAGGCCTGAAGAGATTGCTGCAGCCCTTCACTTGACCAAATAAGAGGTAATGGCTAACTGGGAGTATAGAAGTGGAGTTAAGGGTTTTTTGGCTAAGTTTCTGGTTGGAAAAGCTAACTGCTTTTGGGATGACTTAGACTTCAAAGCGTACGAGGACATTCTGGCTCTCTTAATCTATGGTCTGGTATTATTTCCAAATCCCGACACCTTTGTTGATGTTAATGCCATAAGGATCTTCATCTCTCGGAACCCTGTACCCACTCTCTTGGGTGATATCCTTCATCAGCTCTATGCTCGTACTTCCCGCAAGCGGGGAACTTTGATGTGCTGTGCTCCTTTATTGTCGAGGTGGTTTATTTCGCACCTCCCTAAGCCCGTACTAAAGAACAAAGAAGGAATGGGCTGGGCTTATAGGATAATGTCTCTTACTAATAATGACATTATTTGGACTCTCAAAGGCTTGGATGAGGTGACTGTCATTGATCGTTATGGAGAATATCCTAATGTTCCATTGATCGGAACCCATGGAGGAATCTCTTATAACCCATGTTTAGCTCTTCGTCAGTTTGGAAGAGCCAGAAGAGAAGGGCCTCATGAGATGTTGATACCTCATATCATCTTTGATTTTAAAGGGATAGCGACGAGCTGCATCGTAGATTCATCAGGGCTTAGGATAGAGTTCACAAATTTGACCCACATGAGTTGGGACCAAAGACTTCTCTACCAATGGAGTCATATTTCAGATGGGTCCGCATCCGTGCCCAGAAGTTAGGTATGACATGCGAAGGTGTCAGGCCCATTACTCTTGAGGTTGCTGATAAAGACGGGGTTCCTCCAACTATTCTCCATCCTCATACGCCCACTGATGTTGGCACACTGAAGAGGTCTTGGGCGCAACTGCAGGAAGAACGGGACTCTTATCGGGAGAGGTTCAACGAACAAGAATAGAAGATCCAGAAGCTGACTAAGCAATTGGAGAACGAGCGGATCCTGAATGATTATATCCGCACTGAGAAGAAGAGGCCATGGGAGCATTGATGGACCTTTGATGATTTCTTTTACGGTTTTATTTACTTTTCAGTATTTCCATTCTTGTAACGCCTAAGGGCAATTTTTTGAACAATTTAAATTCCGAAGTTAAATCTAATAAAGTGTGTTTCCTTTGTTGTCTACAAATTTGAATCCCCATTGTCTTTGAAATCATAAATCATACGCATTTCATCTCATGCACTGCATAAACAGGTACCCCTTTTATAGGATTCTTATCTTCTTCGCTGTTTATTTCAGCAATCATCATGTCTACTGAACCTTCCACTGAGCAAGCTATCAAGGCCCTCCAGGCCCATAATTCCCAGTTTCAAGAGTTGGTCATGAGCCTAGCTAAGGGTCAGCAGGACCTGAAGACCCTGATTCTGAAAGAGAGGAAGAAGAAGAAGAAGAGGACTGTCATGTTCAACACTGGACGCAGGTTTGGAAATGGACTGCAGAATGAAGTTGATCTGACCACCTCATCTGGAGGGAAAGACAATCCACAAGAGAGGAGGGTTCCTAGCCCTATAGTCTCCGACAACGAGACAGATTATGATGAAGAACAGTATCCTCCTGCTGAAGATAAGTACAAACAGCTGGAAGACCGCTTGAGCGCTATGGAAATACAGAACGTGCCCGGTCTGGACTTCGGAGATCTAGGTCTATCCTCTAGGGTGGTGATTCCCCATAAGTTCAAGGCGCCTGCCTTTGCCAAGTATGACGGAGCTTCCTGTCCAAAGCTGCACCTCCGGTTATATGTGAGGAAGATCCAACCCTACACTGCTGATAAGAATTTGTGGATCCATTTCTTTCAAGACAGTCTCTCAGGGACTCAGCTTGAGTGGTTCTATCAGCTGGATGGAGCCAGTATCCGTAGCTGGGAGGATTTGGCCACTGCATTCTATAGGCAGTATCAATATAACTCCGACCTCGCTCCTACGCGTACCCAGCTCCAGGGCATGTCAATAGGGACGGGTGAACGATTTAAAGAGTATGCTAAAAAATGGAGAGACCTTGCCGGAAGGGTGCAGCCACCTTTAACTGATCGTGAACTTGTTGATATGTTTTTGGGGACCCTATCTGGTCCATTCTTTAACCATTTGATTGGAAACTCTTCAGCCGGGTTTACAGACCTTATCTTGACTGGTGAGAGGATTGAAGCTGGTATCAAGGCTGGGAAGATACAGAAGGGTGCCTCATCAAGCACCGAGAAGAAACCATTCAAGAAAGAGTCCAATGCTGTCTATGGTTCAAGATGACAGAATAGACCTGAACACCGCCAAGCTGTCAACGCGGTTGTTATTTCAAAACCTGTTGGTGCTCCTCAGCATCACAACCAACAAAGGGGCGAGAGACCTCGAAGGCAATACACTCATTGTGATCGGTGGATCTGGAACTGACTGTTCAATGCTGGTTCGCGAAATGTCGCGGAAGCAAGAGTCGCCACCGTCTTTTATTTTCTCCAAATGGAAAGGACAAAAGCACAGAAAAATTCCTTAAAGAGATTGCTCTCGGTTCGGGAGGTAGATTATAGAAAGGGAAGGTGTTAGCACCCTTTCTATCCATGGTTATCCATGGGCTCTTAGATACTTGCTCATTGTGTTTTCAAAAATGGTTTGTTTGCTTTTCAACTGTGGGTTTTAAAAAAGTTTCTTTGAAAATTTCAGTTCGACTCTTGTATCGGTCCTCAAGAGTGTTTGAAAAATTGCTTTCGAAAGCTTTTTGAAAATGTGTTGGTGTGAAAAGTATTTTTGATTTGTTTTATTTTGAATTAGAGCAAGTATCCACGAGTCGTCTACCTACCCTAAGGAATTCGTCTGTGTAAATGTCCTTTAAAGTAGTGCCATCCCACCATTGAGAGGTAGGTAGCACCACCGTTAGAGGTGTTCGGGTCAATTCGAGGTTCGGGACATGGTGATCACCAGAGCAATGGGAAGACACCTTAGAAGCTACCCTCATGCTAGGTTCCCGGATCATGAGAACTTACTAAGACATCCTCTACTCGACGATCACCTTTCGAGGCAAGGCAACAGCGAGGCGTACCCTAGGGGTGGTGTGTGATTTGTGTGTCGTTTCCATTTATTTTTGTCTTTTGTCATGTATGGGTGATCTACGCATTTGTTTTTATTTTATCATTCATTCTTGCATGCATTTATTTAACAGTTAAAAAAAGATGCGGAAATTAGAAGTTCTAAACTATTACAAAGGCGCGGGTCCACATCGCCAAAATAAAATCCAGGACCCGATTTGACAGAAAGTAATAAAATAAAGTGCGAGAAATTAAGTTTACAAGGCTTTGGGAGAGTTACATAAATATTTAAAATAAATAAATAAATAAAAATGCGCGAATAGGAATTAAAATTGGAAACGAGAGCGTTGGACCATTTTTAATGAAATTAAATTAAATGATTAAACTAATGAAATTAAAGAGAAAAAAGAAATTATTATTTTTTTGGAGTTTTTGGTATTTATGTTTTTTATGTATTTTTATGAGAAAGATTAAATGAAATTAAAATATTAACCCTAATTCTAATTTTTTTTATTTATTAAGAAAAACATGTTAAAATTAAACCTAAAATTAATCTAATTATTTACATGCAATTTTGATTTATAAAAATAAATAATTAATTATTAGTGAAATTTATTTACAAAAAATATTAATTAAATAAATATATTTTGATTTTTATGACTTTTCTATTTTTTACTATTTTTTATATTTTATGAAAATAAGTTAAATTAAAGGAATTAATTAAAAAAGAAATAATTGAAATAAATAAAATAAGGAAAAGAAAGAAAATACAATACCTTGGGGGTTTCTGTCCCCTTTTTGGAGGTGAATTGAAGTGGTTTGGTCATTTGTGTTCTGGCCTCATCATGCATAAGTTTTTCTACTTTGGCCATTTGGCTTTTGGCTTTTGGCCATTTGCGTTTTGGCCTCAACGTTCCTTAATCTTCTCAGGATGTCTGTCTCGCCATGTATTGGTGTCATGTGTAAAATGTTCTGTTTTGGCCATTTGGCTTTTGGCTTTTGGCCATTTGTGTCTTGGCCTCAACGTTCCTTAATGAACCTGCATGGGATCCTGTCTAAATCTGCAACCTCATGAACACATTAAATAAAATCATAAAAATTCAAATAAAACCAACATATGAAGAAATTTAATGTTTAGGCACAATATGGCATGTATGAATGATTATACCCTTTTGATCATGGAGATCAAATCAATCTTACCCTTACTGGAAAATCAGTGGCCTGAATGCTTTTATACCTTACTGAAAAATTAGGATCATGGAGATCAAGCCAGTCTTACCCTTACTGAAGAAGTAGTGAGGTGTTGGTTTGTAACTGTGATGGCTTGTTTGTAGTGAGAGAGGGATTTGTAATAAGGATTTCAAGGTTTTAGGGTTCTTGAAAGAGTTTGATATTCTAACAGTGTTGTGGCAAGGTTTTTTCTCTCTTTTCCTCCTCTCCGGTTTGTGTGAAAAGAAGGTGATTATATAATGGAAATTAGGGTAAAGCAAATGGGCTTTGAATGTGCAATTGGGCCTCCAATATTCACTTGAATTCGTCACTTTCCAGGCTAAATCGCAGGGACTTAAGTGCATTTTTTGAAGTTGAAATGTGAAAACAAAATGTAGCCGACATTGAGAACTAACTCCAGTCCGAAAATCGACTCAATCGGATAAAAGGTGAATTAGTTATGAATTTTTGAAGTTTCAGCTCAGACAAACTTATTTTGGGCTTCAGTGTCGACTCTGACACGTTCTTCAATAAAAAACTGGTATTGATCGGTGCATAATTTGGTCTCGACTTTTGAAGCAAAGTTGTAGATCTATGAGTCAGTAACCTTGTGTAAAAATATGAGTCCAATCCGATAAAAATTGACCGAGTTATGAATTTTCGAAGTTTCGGCCCAGATGAAATAATATTCAGCATTCAGGATTTTCGGCGTGTCACGCACTCTGAGAAAAAAATGAAGGCCTTTTGAATACCTTTTGAACTCAATACCTTCTGTGAAAATGTAGCCAACTCAATTTTTGAAATTTTGGCGTCAGAACCAGCTCGATACGATGAAAATCGACCAAGTTATGATTTTTTGAACATGACGCAAATAAACTTCTGTCACAAATTTTCTGCACGAAAATACTTGATAAATCCACATTTTTGAAGACCTTCTGATCGAAATTGGCTTCCAGCCGTGAGAGATGAAAATGTAGATAATGTCAAGACGGAATTTTGGCCACCGGAACGGGTTCAAAATGAGCCACGATCTTCAAGTTATGAATTTTTTAGCGCGTAAAAACTGCACTTTCAGCACACTTTTTCACCATATTTCTTCGAGAAAACTCACACATTCGGATACCTTCTTTAAAGAATTGACTCTTGAGCCGAACCTGAATTTGAGAATACGTTATCAGAGATATCTTGGCGAAAGAATACCTGAATATGATGCGCCGAGTTGGACTTGTGAATTTTTCTTGAAATATTTTGAGAAATATGGGAGGGCAAATTTTGGGGTACAACAGTTGCCCCTGTTCAATCTTCTTAGACCTGAGGATGCAGATTGGCTGACGTGCCTTTCGTAATCCGAAGGTGGAAGATGATTGAACACTAGAGTGCCCAGAAATTTGCGCTCACATAGTAGTGTGATGATGGGAATGGGCTTATAGATGTCATTTGGAGATTGATGAATAGGATGATGGGCTTATAGATGCCATGCTGAGAGATGCTGGAAGATGGTGGATGGGCTTATAGATGCCATCTGGATGTTGATCGCGTAAGAGATTCCTTAGCGAGAACTTGCGTACCTGCAAAAGAAAAAGATTACCTGACCCGTTACAAGAGCTGGTCTTCAGACTCTTTGTAGATGTGTCCTAACTGGTTACAGGAGCTGGATCTGGAGCTTCAAACGATGATGAATGAACCAGGGATGGTTACTACCTCAACAGGAACGGTGAGAGAACCTTAGATGACTTTAACCTCAACAGCAATCATTGAGATAATCTTGGGATTACCACCTCTGCAGTATCGGGGAGAGAACCAAAGGCGACTACAACCTCAACAACAATCATTGAGAGAATCTTGGATAACTTCACTTCAACAGCAATCATTGAGCGAAATCTGGGATTACCACCTCCGCAGTATCGGGGAGAGAACCATAGGCGACTACAACCTCAATAGCAATCATTGAGAGAATCTTGGATAACTTCACTTCAACAACAATCATTGAGCGAAATCTGGGATTACCACCTCCGCAGCATCGGGGAGAGAACCATAGGCGACTACAACCTCAATAGCAATCATTGAGAGAATCTTGGATATCTTCTACTGAGTCTTTATCAGGAAAATCTGTTTGGGGTCGATTTAACTGGACTAGAGAAGGCCTTTGACTGGATAATAACCAGGAAAATCTTTGGGAGTCGATTTAACTGAACCAGACAAGGTCTTGGAGTCTTCAACTGAGTCTTCAAAAGAAAAACCTTTAGGAGTTGGTTTAACTAGACCAGAGAACGCCTTTGACTGGATAATAACCAGGAAAATCTTTGGAGTCGATTTAACTGAACCAGACAAGGTCTTTGGAGTCTTCAACTGGGTCTTCAAAAGAAAAACCTTTAGGAGTCGGTTTAACTAGACCAGAGAACGCCTTTGACTGGATAATAACCAGGAAAATCTTTGGAGTCGATTTAACTGAACCAGACAAGGTCTTTGGAGTCTTCAACTGAGTCTTCAAAAGAAAAACCTTTAGGAGTCGATTTAACTAGACCAGAGAACGCCTTTGACTGGATAATAACCAGGAAAATCTTTGGAGTCGATTTAACTGAACCAGACAAGGTCTTTGGAGTCTTCAACTGGGTCTTCAAAAGAAAAACCTTTAGGAGTCGGTTTAACTAGACCAGAGAACGCCTTTGACTGGATAATAACCAGGAAAATCTTTGGAGTCGATTTAACTGAACCAGACAAGGTCTTTGGAGTCTTCAACTGAGTCTTCAAAAGAAAAACCTTTAGGAGTCGGTTTAACTAGACCAGAGAACGCCTTTGACTGGATAATAACCAGGAAAATCTTTGGAGTCGATTTAACTGAACCAGACCAGGTCTTTGGAGTCTTCAACTGAGTCTTCAAAAGAAAAACCTTTAGGAGTCGGTTTAGCTAGACCAAAGAAAGCCTTTGACTGGATAATAACCAGGAAAATCTTTGGAGTCGATTTAACTGAACCAGACCAGGTCTTTGGAGTTTTCAACTGAGTCTTCAAAAGAAAAACCTTTAGGAGTCGGTTTAACTAGACCAGAGAACGCCTTTGACTGGATAATAACCAGGAAAATCTTTGGAGTCGATTTAACTGAACCAGACAAGGTCTTTGGAGTCTTCGACTGAGTCTTCAAAAGAAAAACCTTTAGGAGTCGGTTTAACTAGACCAGAGAACGCCTTTGACTGGATAATAACCAGGAAAATCTTTGGAGTCGATTTAACTGAACCAGACCAGGTCTTTGGAGTCTTCAACTGAGTCTTCAAAAGAAAAACCTTTAGGAGTCGATTTAACTAGACCAGAGAACGCCTTTGACTGGATAATAACCAGGAAAATCTTTGGAGTCGATTTAACTGAACCAGACAAGGTCTTTGGAGTCTTCAACTGGGTCTTCAAAAGAAAAACCTTTAGGAGTCGGTTTAACTAGACCAGAGAACGCCTTTGACTGGATAATAACCAGGAAAATCTTTGGAGTCGATTTAACTGAACCAGACAAGGTCTTTGGAGTCTTCAACTGAGTCTTCAAAAGAAAAACCTTTAGGAGTCGGTTTAACTAGACCAGAGAACGCCTTTGACTGGATAATAACCAGGAAAATCTTTAGAGTCGATTTAACTGAACCAGACCAGGTCTTTGGAGTCTTCAACTGAGTCTTCAAAAGAAAAACCTTTAGGAGTCGGTTTAACTAGACCAGAGAACGCCTTTGACTGGATAATAACCAGGAAAATCTTTGGAGTCGATTTAACTGAACCAGACAAGGTCTTTGGAGTCTTCAACTGAGTCTTCAAAAGAAAAACCTGTAGGAGTCGATTTAACTAGACTAGAGAACGCCTTTGACTGGATAATAACCAGGAAAATCTTTGGAGTCGATTTAACTGAACCAGACAAGGTCTTGAAATAGCTGAGAACTTAACTGAATCTTTTCCTGAAAGGTATAGGTCAGTCATATGCAATGCATGATATGGATCAAGCAATGATGTTCTCGACATAAATGAGATTTGTAAGATATGATGCATATATGCACGCTATGATGTATGCGATGTTTACGAATGTATGTTTTTTCGTCTAGGAAAGTAAATCCTTGACGCGTGCCGGGAAGTCACTCCTGGGCTAATGTTGGAGAATCGATTTTGCTTTCGCTGGGGATGATAGTTGCAAGAATACCAGTATGAGGAGATAACTCCGTTGGGGAATACACTTGGCGAATGGATAACTCTGCGGGGAGAAGAGTACTCTAACGATCTTGCTGGGAAGCCATACTTTGTGGGGATAAAGATACTTTGCTGGAGTTGTTGATAATAACTTGCTGGGGATACCCTTGTTGTGTTGGAAGTGTTAATGGACTTCGCTGGGGATAAGAAGACTTCGTCGAGGATGATCTTTCCGTGGCTTTTGGCTGAGGATAACCCAGTTATATCCTGGTAAGGAAATAACTCTTTGAATGAAGTCGGGAGACGCGTTCGTGCTCTATGAGGATAAGCTTCCAGAATCTACTAGGGATAAGCTTACTGCTTGGGGAGATGGATTCCAATTTCCTGGGGACACTGGGCTGGACTCCTGGGGAAGTTTTGAACTGTACCGGGGAAGTGACTCCTTTGCATGTTGATAGAACGCCGGGGAACAATCTTAAATCAAGACTGTCGGGGATGCTTGTTAAGACTGTATGCTGTTGGGGAAGGTTGAGATCTGCGGGAGGATACCCAACTTCCTTAAGGTTGATAACTGCTTTGCTTGAGGAGAGTATACTGCTTGCTGGCTCACTCTCTGGGGAATTAAGATACTTGGTTGTGTTCTTCAGCTGAACCTACCTTGATACCTTGATGGACAGAGCAATTAGATCGTCTGGGCAACTCATCATTGCCCCTGTTTCTGAAGTGGGAGAGGAAGACCTGTGAGGTGCTGATAGTTGTTGATGAACAACCATTCTTCTGGTAAGAAAGTGACAAGATGCCGGGACATAGTCGTACGCTTTTGATCCCTAACTTTTGCCTGGACCGCCCTTTCGGGTTTTCAGTCCACCGGGATACCCATTTTTGCCCAAGCCGCCTTTTCAGGTTTTCGACCTGCCGGGTGTACATATTTCTTTTCATTTCATCCCTTATTTTTGCCCGAACCTTTTTGGTTCGCCGGGAAGCCCTTATTTTTGCCTAGGTACGTTAACCTAGCGGGTCTTTGATCGTGCGTAGTATTTTTTTCCGACTATGTCCATGCTCTCAGGATGTAGGGAGTTGCCCCTGTTAGAAGTGTTTTGTCAGGCCACCAGAAGGTGCTTGATCAGACAAGATTCGTTGTTGGAATACCCCAAGTGACTCAGGCGGAGATTTGCCCCAAGCTATTTGGCCTTTGAGGGATTCTCCGAATCTTGATTGGATTGCCCCAAATGATGGACCATGATCATGTCGTGCCCCTTGATTGGAAGTGCTTATGTTCACTAGGCTTTCATCGTGCGAATTTCCCTGCTGTTCAAACAAATAGTCATATGTAAACAATGTTATATCAAAAATGCAAAGCTTATGTCTGTCTTGAATATTTTGAAAATGCATTCTTTTTCATAAAACAAGTGAATGTTTGTAAAACGTGATGTCAACTCCGTATTTTATCGTGAGCCTTAAGGAGTCAGGATACCTTTCGTACCAGTATGCTTTCGAACTAACCCATGCTTCAGCTAGGACTTTTAAGGGTTATAACGTGGCCTGGTTCATGGTTTAAGAAACAAAGGATAAAGGCTCAAAATATTTGTACCCACCCACTCTTCGCGATGTTCTTCAAACCTAAACTCAGCTGATCGTGCGTTAGACCTTGTTTGAATCTTTGCTTTGATTTTCCGGTGATGATTCGGATGTTAATAACTTATTTTGAATAGGCAGCCATTTTCTTTTGTCGTTGAGGGTTTGTAGGACCTCTTCCTTTTTTGATTTTGTTTATCCCTATTTTTTTTGCCTGAGCTGTTTCCCTTTTTTGGAATTACAGTCAGCGGGATGCCCCAGTTTTGTAAGTCTCCTTCATGGGTTTTGACTTAATGGGTTTTTTTATTTTTTGAGATAATGACTGCCTTTCTTTCTTGATTATTCGGAACCATCACTGTCTTCCTTTGTTTTGTGAGGACCTCTTTGGTGCCCTTCGTTATGCACTTGGATCAACTGAGAGAACTACCCTGCCCCAGGTTATGATGAAGGGTTTTGAATTTCGAAAAGAAAAACTCCTACTTCTTTGGCTCAGAGGGGTTGACGAGGGATTATCATCCTTATAACTCCAGTGTTTAGGGATTGAAACAATGCCTATACCTCATCAGCGGGGTTTGTTCAAAAGCATACTGTAGAGATAGCGGTATCGTTTTCGTCATCCTCCCTCAAGAGGCTTAGAATTATTATTTAAGAGTTGATCATCAGAAAAAATATGAAAATAATTTGCATTTAGTGAATACGAATATATTGTTTTAGAACAGACATATGCGATGCATTAATGAAATAACAATGTTTAACATGAGTAAATGTTTGAACAAAAGAGAATTGCAACTTGAACATTCGAATGAACAAAACTTTCTCAATCCTAGCCAGGTTTTGGCAAGGGAGCAGTGATCACGTGGGGAGTCTTGGGTACTTTAAACTGAATCTCTCCAGTGTCGATCATGTCTTGGATCTTATTTTTCAAGCTCCAACAATCATCTGTAGTATGCCCCGGGCTGTCAGAGTGATAAGCGCAGCGGGCGTTGGGGTTATACTTCGGTGACGTTGTATTTTGGTTCTTCGGAGTTTCTTTTAGAGTTACCAGCTTGGTCTCCAGCAACTGTGGCAATATCTGGGATAAGGTCATGCTGAGCCGATTGAACTGCCTTCTCTCACTCTTTTGTTGGTTGTGATGTTGAATTTGTGACACTGGAGCCATTTGAGGAGCTCTCCCCTTACCTCCTTGTCTCAAAGGTGGTTGAACGATGACTGGCTTTTTACCCTTAGACTTTTGCCCCAGTTGGTTACCCTGAAGCAGTTGGTTGACGAGAAACCAGAGCTCATCTTGTCTTTGAGCTAACCCTTGAATGGCAGTCACCTGCCCCAGCATCTGGACCCTCAATGCATCCACCTCAGCTTGTAGGTGTTTCAGTCGTTCATCCTCAGCACTGTTCCTGACAAAGGTCTCCATGAGAAGTGTCCTTAGCTCCTCCTGCCCCTTGGATAGATTCAGGAGGATTTCCCCGAACCGAGTCTCTTGAGCAAGAAAGTCCTGGTTATCTTGTGGGCAAGCCATTGCTAAAATAAACAGCGAGAAAGGTAAGTGACCTGTAGCAAGGGTACCTGTAATGCAAAGATGTGTATGATATGCATGCAATGTTTTCAAGGACCTCGCGGGGTAAACAAGAAAATTTGTTAGCATTTGGATCCGGTAGCTTGATTGAAAGAACTTCATATTTGTTGAGAGCCTTTCTTCCAAGGGTCAAAGGCTCACCATATCCGGTGGGTCATAGCCCCTGACTTTAATCATCATGTCTGGTTTTGATTTCCAAACAACCTTGGTTAGGGGAACCTTCTTCAGGAGTCAGAGCTCACCATATCAAGTGGGTCATAGCCCCTGACAACCTTGGCTAGAGGAAAATAAATCCTCTTTGCCCCTTGCTGGGATAGTTGATTCACCATGACCTGCATCACAAGCCCTTGAGATCCTTGAAATGAGTTAGGATGTATACAGTGGTATGATGTTATGGTATGCATGGGGTAATGTGAGTAAACCCTGTTATAAGTCCCCATTAAGGACTATAAACAAAACCTGCAAGCAAACTCAGTGAACCCTGTTATGAGTCCTAATTAAGGACTATAAACAAAACCTGCAAGAAACTTAGTAAGCCCTGTCATGGGTCCCAATTAAAGACTAAAACAAGACCTGCAAATAGTTCATGTGTCAGATAAAGCATGCAAGTAGTCAAGTACGAAGGCACACAAGTCACACAAGAGAAGCCCTTAGAGTTTAGGCCAGCATGAGGTCTAGGTATTACCCTCTTTCAGTTTGTTGGTTCATACCTGTCCTATCAAAGTAACCGGGTTCTTAGAGGATCCCAATATCATTGACTACCCTCAATCGGTCATAACTCCAGCATCGCAATCTTTTCTTGCGGCCGGAACCATCGCGAGAGTTTAGCCTCAATGGGCGTAGCATACTGCTACTGTTCTAATGGCCAAGTTGTGTCATTTAAGGTTCTAAGGTTGTTGGTGCTTAATGACTCCTTGGAAGACCCATATTCTCCCCGTTTCAACACGAGGGATATCGGTACAGACCAAGGCGCCACACCAATGTAACCACTGCTTCACCCATGTCGGTATACGCCGGACAGGTCCCTCATAGCTTATGCTACCTAAACAGGGTATCCCCAGATCCGGGTTAGGATCTATGTAACTCCCATGCAACCCACAATTTAAAGCAAGCAAGGAAAGCAATTGAAAACACAGTTATGAGTCCTATCTCTAAGGTACACCTCACTTTAAAAGGTATCCCCAGCAGAGTCGCCAGTTCTGTGATCGGTGGATCTGGAACTGACTGTTCAACGCTGGTTCGCGAAATGTCGCGGAAGCAAGAGTCGCCACCGTCTTTTATTTTCTCCAAATGGAAAGGACAAAAGCACAGAAAAATTCCTTAAAGAGATTGCTCTCGGTTCGGGAGGTAGATTATAGAAAGGGAAGGTGTTAGCACCCTTTCTATCCATGGTTATCCATGGGCTCTTAGATACTTGCTCATTGTGTTTTCAAAAATGGTTTGTTTGCTTTTCAACTGTGGGTTTTAAAAAAGTTTCTTTGAAAATTTCAGTTCGACTCTTGTATCGGTCCTCAAGAGTGTTTGAAAAATTGCTTTCGAAAGCTTTTTGAAAATGTGTTGGTGTGAAAAGTATTTTTGATTTGTTTTGTTTTGAATTAGAGCAAGTATCCACGAGTCGTCTACCTACCCTAAGGAATTCGTCTGTGTAAATGTCCTTTAAAGTAGTGCCATCCCACCATTGAGAGGTAGGTAGCACCACCGTTAGAGGTGTTCGGGTCAATTCGAGGTTCGGGACATGGTGATCACCAGAGCAATGGGAAGACACCTTAGAAGCTACCCTCATGCCAGGTTCCCAGATCATGAGGACTTACTAAGACATCCTCTACTCGACGATCACCTTTCGAGGCAAGGCAACAGTGAGGCGTACCCTAGGGGTGGTGTGTGATTTGTGTGTCATTTCCATTTATTTTTGTCTTTTGTCATGTATGGGTGATCTACGCATTTGTTTTTATTTTATCATTCATTCTTGCATGCATTTATTTAACAGTTAAAAAAAGATGCGGAAATTAAAAGTTCTAAACTATTACAAAGGCGCGGGTCCACATCGCTAAAATAAAATCCAGGACCCGATTTGACAGAAAGTAATAAAATAAAGTGCGAGAAATTAAGTTTACAAGGCTTTGGGAGAGTTACATAAATATTTAAAAGAAATAAATAAATAAAAATGCGCGAATAAGAATTAAAATTGGAAACGAGGGCGTTGGACCCTTTTTAATGAAATTAAATTAAATGATTAAACTAATGAAATTAAAGAGAAAAAAAAAATTATTATTTTTTTTGGAGTTTTTGGTATTTATGTTTTTTATGTATTTTTATGAGAAAGATTAAATGAAATTAAAATATTAACCCTAATTCTATTTTTTTTATTTATTAAGAAAAACATGTTAAAATTAAACCTAAAATTAATCTAATTATTTACATGCAATTTTGATTTATAAAAATAAATAATTAATTATTAGTGAAATTTATTTACAAAAAATATTAATTAAATAAATATATTTTGATTTTTATGACTTTTCTGTTTTTTACTATTTTTTATATTTTATGAAAATAAGTTAAATTAAAGGAATTAATTAAAAAAGAAATAATTGAAATAAATAAAATAAGGAAAAGAAAGAAAATACAATACCTTGGGGGGTTTCTGTCCCCTTTTTGGAGGTGAATTGGAGTGGTTTGGCCATTTGTGTTCTGGCCTCATCATGCATAAGTTTTTCTACTTTGGCCATTTGGCTTTTGGCTTTTGGCCATTTGCGTTTTGGCCTCAACGTTCCTTAATCTTCTCAGGATGTCTGTCTCGCCATGTATTGGTGTCATGTGTAAAATGTTCTGTTTTGGCCATTTGGCTTTTGCCTTTTGGCCATTTGTGTCTTGGCCTCAACGTTCCTTAATGAACCTGCATGGGATCCTGTCTAAATCCTTTTGATCATGGAGATCAAATCAATCTTACCCTTACTGGAAAATCAGTGGCCTGAATGCTTTTATGCCTTACTGGAAAATTAGGATCATGGAGATCAAGCCAGTCTTACCCTTACTGAAGAAGTAGTGAGGTGTTGGTTTGTAACTGTGATGGCTTGTTTGTAGTGAGAGAGATTTGTAATAAGGATTTCAAGGTTTTAGGGTTCTTGAAAGAGTTTGATATTCTAACAGTGTTGTGGCAAGGTTTTTTCTCTCTTTTCCTCCTCTCCGGTTTGTGTGAAAAGAAGGTGATTATATAATGGAAATTAGGGTAAAGCAAATGGGCTTTGAATGTGCAATTGGGCCTTCAATATTCACTTGAATTCGTCACTTTCCAGGCTAAATCGCAGGGACTTAAGTGCATTCACTACAAGAAAATTAGTGTTTAACGACACAAAAATTGCGACAGTTATGTGATAACTGTCGTAATTGACATATAGAGACAGTGTTTACGACGGTTGACACCAACCGTCCCTAATATTTATTTTGCGACGGTATATTTAACCATCATAATATTATTATTACGACGGTAAAACAACCGTCGGCCCCCATTTAACACTTTTAACATTGATTTTTCACCAACAACTAGTCACGACGGTAAAATTAACCGTCCTAAAAGGCATATCACGACGGTAAAGCACCCGTCGCACCCTTAAACCTTTCACGACGGTAAAATTATCCGTCCTAAAATTCATTTCACGACGGTAAAACAACTGTCGCACCCAAAACCTTTAAAAATTCTCATGGGCACGACGGTAAAACACCCGTCGCAGTAAAAAAGTTAAAAATACCAAAAAAATACCAAAAAAAGTGAAGGGCCTTAGGAAAAGGTAGAACATCTCGGTCCACTAGAAGCAAGATCCATCTCCAACCTTTCGATTCCCAATCAACATTATCTCCTCATTTATACTTATGATAAGAGAATAACAGAAAAAATAAATAAAGAAATATGTAAAAATATCAGAACGGTGCTATATTGGGGTGGACATTAGGGTTCAAGTTTGTGTCGAATGAACTTATCAGAGTATTTCTTCCTCTTCTCTCATCAATGGAGGCCGTTCACTATTCTTTCTACTTCTCTCCCAACGTGCTGCCGCTCTTCTTCTCTAAAACCAAATCGGTGGAGAACACAACGACCTTATCTCCTCTATATCAAATTCTCAATATTCGCCTGTCTTCACCTTAAATCGATTCAACCTTCTTCTATTTAGATTCAGTACTGTTTACCTCCGTCTCACTCTTCTTAACTCATCGTGGCTTCGATTCCAATTCAGTTCCATCGTCTCAACCATAGTTTCATCGTTTTTGATTCGAAGCTCTGAAAAATTCCGCTCAATTTCTGTTTCATGCCTCAACTGTGATTCAAAGCAAAACGAAAATGTCACATATGCAAAAAAAATGATGAGAGAAGAAAGAATACTTACACGTCGGAGTCACTCCGCCAACGCTTCAATCGTGATTCAGGTATGCATTCTTAATTCCTCATTCTTCTATTATTTCCGATTCACACGTATTTTCTATTGATTCGGTACAATTCAATTATTGAAGTTTGTTGTTGTGATTGGTGTTGAAAATAGAGGGAATGCTTCAAGCTTGAAGTCGCGATGATGCCATTGATGATGAAGGTTGACGAAGCTGTGTAGAATATTGTAGAGAGGTTGTGTATAGTTGGCTATTAGGATGGGATGGCTTTAGATTTGAATGAAACTGAGAGTTAGTTGCTGATTGTAATTTGAGTTAGCTAATTGTTAGTGTGAAAAAGAGTTAAAATCGTCAATATTATTAGGGCCTGACTATTAGGAATATCAATTGAAATGGATAACTGTTAGCTTAAAGTTGTTAGAAATTGTTATGTGAGGGATTAGGTTTGTGAAGTGGATATTTAAATTGACTTGAATCTATGTGATTGACTGAATCAGTTTTGCTATGCATTGGCCTTTTTTAATTTTCTGAATGAGTGGACTATTTTTTATGGTATTCCTGAACCGATTTTATGTGTTGTAGGGTTGTTAACTGATATAATGATTGGTATTATGTCTGTTGCATTCACTTATTTTTGGTATTCGAGTTGAAGGAGAGAGTGACGCTGCTATATTGATTTCCGAGGCTACTGCTGCGGCTGGGATGGGGTTGGTTGAGCTTAGGAGGATTGAAGCTTCCAGGGAAGTTGCTGGAACGCTTGCGAAATCGCCTAATGTTACTTATCTTCCTGGTGGAAACAACATGATGATGGCTCTTAATCCTGCTGGTTGATTATCACGGTAATCATCTTTTCCTCACTTTTCAAATTTTTATTTATTTATTTATTGAGTTTGGTTTATTGGCTAAAGTAAGGCTAGAAGATGGTTTATTTCTGTCAAATACTTCAATAGTCAGTTAGTTTTCCTGGATGGAAATTTCTATCTTACCTGCATGGTTAATGTTCCTGGATTATTATCCTCTTCCCCATGGATAAGCAAGATAGGCTTCTTAATTTTATTAGCGGACATGAAGGGACTCATCTCGACATAGGTATTAGTGGCCTCCCAAAGAGTTCTATCTTCATTCTACAGAAGAAAGTATTGTATAAGATGTAAGATATTCATTTCTAAAGACAACTCATGGAAAATACTATGCAATTGGAATAATAAAAATCGAGGCATTATATAGGTAGTACCTGAAAACCAAAAGGTGTAAGCGTTCTATTGTAAGCACCAGAACGAGCAATTCCACAACAAAAGAGATGAGGGGCGTGTGCTAGGAGGTTGGCAGTCATGAATGCACCATAGGAATGTCCACCAACAACTATTTTCTTTGGATGAGCTACCTAGAGGGGATAACCGAAAAATGCTTGATTCAAACGATATTTATATTGGATTGATAACTTAATCTACTACACAAGTAAAAACAAAAGCTTACCCCACGCCGGATAACTTCTTCCACAGCAGCCTCTGCACTTGCAACTAATTGCCCTACATAGCAGTAAGCTGAACCCCATCTTTTCTTTGATACCTGATCATCTCTTTCTGCAATGATGCAAGCTGAGGGAAATTTGTAACCTTGACTCTTTTTGCATTTGGCCAGCTAACAAAGTAATACTGGGTGTTCTCTGTTTTTGACTCTTTTGAAATCAGTATTTTCAGCTTATCTAACTGTAAATCCCCTTCTCCTTGATCCGACATTAGAAAAGTATCTAATTGTGCCCAAATATGTTGTTGGCTAAATGTGAATCAATAATTTGTATTCATACCCATAGCGGAGATCAAGCTTGTGTAATATCGAGATTGAAGGTAAAATTTTCATTCAACCTCTTCTTTTTCTTCCCTTTGCTTATCTACACAATGTCTGCATAAAAACAAACTGATTTCTAGTGAATCAACAACTAATGCTGTTTTAACAACTGAATCCATCAGCACTTATTGGTTTCTTGGTTCTTTAATACTAATCTAGCTCTAATTGCTTCTTCAACATTTAACCACAGGAACAAGTTGCTTATAATCACTACCATAATTCTAGGTAATTATTCATTCTCCTTACTTTTAAAATTTCTATTTCTAGCTTCAAATTATTTATGTTCAAAGATGTACTATATTGAGAGTTGATTGGTTCTTAGATGAAAATTACTTTTTTGTTTTATTTTACTATCTAGAATATTCCAAAATAACCTTGTCTTTCTCTAGTAGACTTTTCTCTTTCATTATACTCAGAGATTCACAAATCTGTTATGTAGTTGTAGGATACTACTCCTTTTAATGAGAACTACTAGTGGTGAAATAGTGGAGACTCTACCAAGATCCTTTCAGGTATATACATATAAATGAATAGCATTTGATTTCACTATTATGTTTATCAAAGGTGTTAGAACTTAGAACTAAGGATTCTATTAACAGGTACATAGTAAAATATGCATGGAATTGATGAGAATATTGGATGATATCATGAGGATATTTCCAGATATAGAGGATGCAAGACCAAAATGTTCATCAGGAATAGAATCTCTGGTTTATCTGAACAACTCAATTCAGAAAGCTAAACTACTTCTACAACATTGCTCTGAATGTAGCAAACTCTACCTGGTGTGTTTTCTTCTTCTCTAAAGCATATCTCAATAATAATTTTGTATAACTTTCTTAACAAGTAAGCTAAATATGACCACTACTTTCAGGCAGTGACAGGAGATACAGTACTTTTAAGATGCCAAAAAGCAACAAAGTCATTAGAACAAAGCTTAATTCCCATTCAGAGTATGGTTCCAGTTGTGTTGGCTGTTGAGGTTAGTCAATTTTTTCTTCAAACGTTGTCTAATCTGACTTTTTATAAGTCAGTGATTATTCATAAAAACTAATGACTTATTGTAGTGGAAAAAATTCTATAAACAAGTTAATCCAAACTGAGTTTTATCTTTCCTGAAATGTGACTTGCAGGTTTCTAGAATAGTTGATGATCTTGAGCGTGCTACATTTGTTCTGGACTCTGCTGAAGAAG
The DNA here is from genome assembly GCA_948472305.1 of Vicia faba. Taxonomy (NCBI): domain Eukaryota; kingdom Viridiplantae; phylum Streptophyta; class Magnoliopsida; order Fabales; family Fabaceae; genus Vicia; species Vicia faba. The sequence continues at coordinate 1,087,716,441 of OX451737.1, read as the reverse complement.
AGGCTGGGAAAGTTTTAACAGAATTGCTTCAGCAAGGTACTTCGAACTTGGTTTCAGCGGAAGATTTTGAACTTAAAGCTCTTGAGTTTGCAGCACCGAGGCTGAATATAACATCACAAAAGGCCTTATTAATCGAGGGACGGTCTATTAAAAAGTTGCTAGATAAAATTGGACCAAATGACCAGAAAAAGAAATCGGTAGTTAATCGACCTGGTTTTCTTTGTAGACTTATAGTGTAAAGTTATTGATTCTTTCTTGTCACTAATTTATAATTTTATGTTGATGTTTGCAGTTGGTATCTTTGGATCTTTGTGGTCATATTTTTGTTGCTTAATATCCATGGTACGCTACAAGACTTGGCACTTTTGTTCTGTTTCTCAGTAGTTCTGCTGCATGCTAACCATATTTTCTACCTTAAGTATAATGGTTATTATTACCTGTAACAATGCTTTAAAAACTGCATTGAAACCCGTTCAGTTCAACCAGTTGAATCAAGAACTACCAGTTTGATGTGTAGTATAATCTTGGTTATACCACAGTCTCGTTGAATTAACAATTATGTCATTGTCCAATCGAAACTAAGATTTATTTTTATTGTTTCAGGTTGGCATGCATATTTCTGGATTGCATTCATTCCTATTATTGTAAGTATCTTTATAATTTTTATTTTCTTTTGGCTCTTTTCTCCATTCAAGTAAAGTTGATATATTTATTTTCCAATTTCTGTAGGACCATGATCCTTCCTAGAAGTTAGAAGTTTGTTTAAACTTGCCCTAAGATATTGCTTATGTTTTGTGTGAATCTTGCAGGCTGCTAGGTATGCGTAGCTTGGACCAAATGGTAGTGAAGGAAGGATCATGGTCCTAGCATGGAAGTTTAACACAAAATCACTTAACACTAAGGACTTTCATGAATTTTGTAGAATATTGTAACATTTTTTGTAATTCTCTCAAGTTGTAGCAAACCAATGTAAATATTAAAATGAAATTTGGCCTTTGATGATATTTGAATTTTTCTTGTTTATTGGTAAAATTTGCACTTCTTTTTACCTTTGATCACATTTTTTTTGATATTATTGATGATTATTTGATATTAAATGTTTTTATTGTAATTAACTTTATTATGTTGAAAAGTGATAGAAAATAAAATAAAAATACTATAAATAAAAAAATATTAAAGTAAATAATAATTTAAATATAATAGTAAAATATTATAGTAAAATAATATTATATTTAAAATTATTTTACTAAATAATAATTTAAATAAAAATATTATTTGAAATTTATAAATCAGATTACGACGGTTAAAACCGCCGCAATTTCTAACCTACGGCGGTAGAGTAACTGTTGCAAACAACAACAAAAACAAAAAATAAAGTCAAATTCACGACGGTATATAACCGTCGCTATCTGTTGTGCGTGACAGTTTTGCAACCGTCGCGAAATAGGCTGGGGACGCACGATTCTGCGACGGTACTTCTACCGTCGTAGATTGTAAATTGCGACGGTTTTAACCGTCGTAATCAGCCAAAATAACCGTCCCAATCTATCATTTTTCTTGTAGTGATTTTTTGAAGTTGAAATGTGAAAACAAAATGTAGCCGACATCGAGAACTAACTCCTGTCCGAAAATCGACTCAATCGGATAAAAGGTGAATTAGTTATGAATTTTTGAAGTTTCAGCTCAGACAAACTTATTTTGGGCTTCAGTGTCGACTCTGACACGTTCTTCAATAAAAAACTGGTATTGATCGGTGCATAATTTGGTCTCGACTTTTGAAGAAAAGTAGTAGATCTATGAGTCAGTAACCTTGTGTAAAAATATGAGTCCAATCCGATAAAAATTGACCGAGTTATGAATTTTCGAAGTTTCGGCCCAGATGAAATAATATTCAGCATTCAGGATTTTCAGCGTGTCACGCACTCTGAGCAAAAAATGAAGGCCTTTTGAATACCTTTTGAACTCAATACCTTCTGTGAAAATGTAGCCAACTCAAGTTTTGAAATGTTGGCGCCAGAACCAGCTCGATACGATGAAAATCGACCAAGTTATGATTTTTTGAACATGACGCAAATAAACTTCTGTCACAAATTTTCTGCACGAAAATACTTGATAAATCCATATTTTTGAAGACCTTCTGATCGAAATTGGCTTCCAGCCGTGAGAGATGAAAACGTAGATAATGTCAAGACGGAATTTTGGCCACCGGAACGGGTTCAAAACTCACCACGATCTTCAAGTTATGAATTTTTTAGCGCGTAAAAACTGCACTTTCAGCACACTTTTTCACCATATTTCTTCGAGAAAACTCACACATTCGGATACCTTCTTTAAAGAATTGACTCTTGAGCCGAACCTGAATTTGAGAATACGTTATCAGAGATATCTTGGCGAAAGAATACCTGAATATGATGCGCCGGGTTGGACTTGTGAATTTTTCTTGAAATATTTTGAGAAATATGGGAGGGCAAATTTTGGGGTACAACACTCGTCTCAGTATGACTTTGTCTCAGATGTTGCCACAGTTGCTGAATACCAATTTGGTGACCCTAAAAGAAGCTCCGAAGATTTTAAATACAACATCACCAAAGTATAACCCCAACGCCCGCTGCACTTATCACTCTGATAGCCCGGGGCATAATACGGATGATTGTTGGGCTTTAAAGAACAAGGTTCAAGACCTAATCGATGCAAAGGAAATTGAGTTTGAGGCACCCGAGAGGCCTAATGTTGTGACTACTCCTATGCCCAAGCATGGAGTGAATGCTGTAGAGGAAGACTTGTTTGTAGTTTCAGTGGATGATATTGTTACTCCTCTGATGACCGTCAAGAAGAATCTGTTGCTAGCCGGTTTATTTCCGGGCTGTGGTGAAGATTGCCATATGTGTTCTGTTGTACCTACTGGTTGCCTATCTTTGAAATCAGGTATCCAAAACCTGATGGATAGCAAAGAGATCTTGTTTGAAAAGACTATTGTTCCACCCATTCCTACTGAAGAAATTTCCATCATTACCATCTTCAACAATTCTCCCAAGGCTCCCTCGAGGAAGCCTTTTAGAATTACGCCCGTTCTGAAGATCGCACCTGTAATCATCACTGTTCCGGGGCCCATCCCCTATACATCTGACAAAGCTGTCCCTTGGCACTATGGGGCAGATGTTTATGTTCTTGGAGTTAAGCAAGAGTTTGATGCTGATACCGGTGTCAGCAACATTACTGGACCTGCTAAAATCACCCGCAGCGGTAGGCTTTTCTCACCTGATATTATTCCACCAATTGTCCGAAGACCTGTTGTCATTTCACCCGCAAGTGTACCTACTTCCATTCCTGATCAAGTTCCTATTCCTACCCCTGTCGCCGAGTCATCTGATGCTCGGGGCAAAGGGATCGCCACTGATATGCCTTCTCGGTAGGAGGCGCCAAAGACAATCAATGTTGAAGCTTCCAAGCAGGAGATGGAAGAGATTCTGAAGATCATTAAGAAGAGCGATTATAATGTAGTCGAGCAACTGGGGGAAAACCCCATCCAAGATTTCTATGTTATCATTGTTGTTGTGTTCAGAGGCCCATGCCAAGGCTCTGATTACCTTCCTGAAGACGGCCCACGTGCCACAAGAAACATCAGCTTATCAGTTTACCGATTGTGTGGCCAATTTAACTGCTGATAACGGTTTGGGTTTCTCCGACGCCGATCTGACTGCTAAAGGGAAGAACCATAACGATGCCCTGCATGTCTCCATTGAATACAAGGGCATTACTCTTGCACATGTGTTGGTTGACACTGGTTCCTCATTGAACGTCTTGCCCAAGAAAGCTCTAGACAGGTTGGATTGCGAAGGGTTAGAGCTGAAGCCAAGCAACGTTGTTGTCCGGGCCTTTGATGGGTCTAAAAGGATGGTGCATGGTGAGGTTAATATTCCAATTAGAGTTGGTTCTCAGGTCTTCGATTCTACATTCTACGTGATGGACATTTGGCCATCCTATTCTTATTTGTTGGGTAGTCCATGGATCCACAAAGCTGGAGCTGTGACCTCCACACTGTAAGTCTCAGAGTGCCTAAGAGGGGGGGGGGGGGTGGGTGAATTAGGTCTTATAAAATTTATTCGGTTTTATGAGAATGCTTGGTAGTAATTTTTGGTTAAGGTTTGAAGGTTTTGTTTATATCTTTATCTTTTCCTGATTATGGTGATGAAAGCGATAAATGCGGAAAAGTAAAGAACACGGTGATATATCCTGGTTCCCCTCACAATCCGAGAGTACTCCAGTCCCCTTTTCAACACGAAAGAGATTTCACTATAGTTAGAATGATTGTACAACCTATGCTTACTATCTAACCTATAGGGTGATCAAAGGTTCTTAACACCTTTAAGACCAAACAAACACTAATGTGAATGAAGAATAATCCTCTTCAAATCACAATACTTACTTCCAACAATCCTGGATAGTAAGGGAAAAACCTTTAAGTAATACAATGATTTAGTTTGAAGTATATGGAGAGCTTTATCAATCTTCAATTGATCTTCTTCTTCAAGATAAAACAATTCTCAACAATGTATATAAATATTCACAATGTATGAATGAAACTTGTAATGATAATGAAAGTGTATATGGCAAGTTTCACAAAATTATGAACACATGAAAGTTTATGTGCAAATTTGAATGAATGAGAAAATTGTTAATATGAAGAAGGTTTTTGTTAATTTGAAAATTGAAGCATTGTTTGAAATAAGAAAATCTGCATTTTATAAAGTTACAAGAACTTCTTCATTCATGCCAATTCATATGAAAAGTTGCAATGCATTCATGAAAAGATACCACTTGAAAAATGTTCAAAAAACAAAGTAAAAGCTGCACTGGTTCGCTAGGAACCGGTTCCGACACTGACATAACCCGGTTCTTAGTGAACGTTATAAGTTGGAATTCAAAAATATCATGCAGGAACCGGTTCCCCTATTGGTACAACCCGGTTCCTGGTACAAAAACCAGGGACATGTTTTTTTGAGAAGTTCTGGAACCCGGTTCCCTGTTAGGGAGGAACCGGTTCCTAAAGGGTTATTTTCAAATATACTTTTTGAAAGATATTTCAAACAAAGTTTTCTTGATGTTAAAGTTATGGAATATGTATATGTTGATGAATGCGTATTGTGAACATCTATATTCAAGATTTTAAGAATTATTTATACCATATTTGACATTTGATGATTCTTCAATAATTCTTCAATAATCTTCAAGACTTTTATTTGATGTTGATAAGCTTTTTGCACATCCTTTGAATGTTGATGTCCATGTTGTCTTCATCAAAACACATGATTTAAATATGACTTGAGAAGCTTGCAATTACATTCTCCCCCTTTTTGATGATGACAACCAAGTCTTGAAAACGATTTCTTGAAATGTTTATGTTGTTTTGTGTAGTAAACATGTTGAGCAAATGCAAGGCTCCCCCTAAATTGTATGCTCCCCCTAAGTCCATGATTCTTTGAATTTTGGAGTGAGTTTGATATTTATTTGGGCCTGCAATTTCGTTGAAACAAAACAACACACATGCATATTCTTCTCCCCCTTTGTTAACATCAAAAAGGATGGGGAAAAAGAGTGAAATAGATACATATAAAAATTAAGACGTGCATTTAAACACAACCATACATTAAAGTATGAACATAACACATTGTACGATTTCAAACATACTAAAATACGAACAACGAATTGTACGATGACATAACAATAAAACAAAAAGCCTAAACATCACGAAGCATAAAAATAGAACATTGTCTAAACGTTACAAAGAAAAATACATTAAAAAGAAATGACATAAAAAAATATTTTTGTCTTTTAATCATCATCTTCATTCATCTCATCATCATCTTCATCACTTCCACTACCACTTCCAGATACCTCTTCCTCTAGAACTTCTTTTCTGTCAAAGTGATCAAGAATAACCTTTTGAGTTCTTTGGACATTTCGTAGTTGTCGCTGTGATGAAGCATTTTCTTGTTGGAGCACATCGAAGCGATCATCCACATGTCTTTGGAAGATTGTCATCTGATTAAACAACATGTCTAAGGTGTAGCCGCCTTCGGGAGGTTGAGCCACATATTGGACAGTTGGTTCGAAGTCTTCTTTGTAGTGAAAGTGACCTCTTGCATCTAGAATGATCCCTGTATTTTTAAGTGCGGTTGCATCTGTAATTGCCTCTTTATCTCCTTGAATTCTTGTCACTTCTCGTTGAAGGTTAACATGTGCATTTTCCAAAATGTGAGAAATGGATCGAGCATATGGTAAACCACCATCAAGAGATTCCATAAGTTGCATATGGTACATAATGGAAAGTGCCCAATTTACCGAACAACGTCGTCTCAATGCATACAGGACCATTAATTCAAACTCATTTATACGCGAATGGTTAGAATTCTTCGGAAAGAGGATATATGCAATAATAAGATGGAGCATTCTGTCACTTACAGAGAGATTTGAGCCAAACAAATTTGATGATGAGAGAAGTTGTTGACGAGCAGTATTTTGTTGATTTGGCCTACACATGTTAATAAAAATTTCTGCCTTATTGAAAGGTAGCCAATCATGTGGAATAACACCATTAACAAGAACCAAACCTTCATACGGAACACTCAACAATTCACCAAATTCCTCAACAGTTAAACAGATACTCTTTGACAGAACATGAGAGGTTAGAGTAATATCACCAAATTCATCAGGTACAAGTTTTAAGTTGTGATAAAATTCTCTAACAAGGTCAGGAAACACTTCACCATTGTTACCTACAAATCTAGCAACCCCAGCAGAGGCCAACTGAGCAGAAAATAAAAAGCTATGAACAGGAAATGTATGAAGTCTACAAAACTTAGCTTTAAGAACCTTCCGATTGTGAGATTTGAAGGTGAGCCTTCTGGATTTGATGGTCTGAGGATGAATGTTGGAAGTCTCTTCTTCAACCTGAGCCTTTCCCTTACTGGATCTGGTAGCTCTCTTAGGACCCATGGAGATTTGTGAGTAAATCTGAAAGTTGGGGTTTTGATTTGGGATTTTCGGAATAGATGAGAGATTTGGATATTTGAATATGAAATATGGAAGGAGAAGTGATTATATAGTGATTTGGAGAAGTGGGTATTAAAAAATTTGTGAAGAAAAAGAGATGTTGGAGCTTTTATGAGGTGTGTCAATGGAGGTGGAAGGGTTTTGAGAGATGAATGTTGACTATGACATAAAAACACATTAAAAAGCACTTAAGCATAAAAAGGGGCGTGTGGCCGGTCTGCATGCTGGGAACCGGTTCTGCACTATAGTGAACCCGGTTCCTGGCTTTTGAAAAAATAGCGTTTCTGGAAAATGAACCAGGAACCGGTTCCTACCATTATGGGAACCGGGTTCCACATGCAAATATTACCAAAAACTTGAAAATTTATTAAGAAAGAAAAAGTTTTGTACAAGCAATATATACACACATATTTTATAAAAACATATACAAAAGAAGGAGTGCACCTTATGAGAAACATTTAGTGATCACCTTCTTCCAAAATACCAAGTTCTTTTCCAAGCTTTTTGTTCTTGATGGACCAAAGAGATCCATGTGTAACAATTGTAGTGCCTTGTAGTAGACACCACATTCTTAGATTTGAAAGTTGTTTTGGTCTGTTTGCCCTTTTGGAATGCATTACATAATTTGTCTTTGATGAACTTCATCTTTGGTAGACCAATAACTAAGTCATGCTTAACCAATTTGTTCAAGTGCTCCATGTGAATGTGAGCGATCCTCTTGTGCCATAACCAAGCGTCATTGTTGTTTACCATAAGACATTGTACCTTCAGAGACAAATCATCTAAAGTAATCATAAAAATATTGTTAGTTCTTATACCTTTGAGTTTTACCTCATTGGTTGCCTCATCCATAATGAGACATTCATCTTTGTTGAATTTGATCTTGAACCCTCTATCGCAAAGTTGACTTATGCTAAGAAGATTGTGCTTTAATCCTTTAACATAGAGAACATCCTCAATTTGAATGGATGGAGGTGTGCCAACTATTCCAACGCCAAGAATCTTTCCTTTGGTGTTGTCTCCATAGGTGACATACCCTTTGGCTTTATGTACTAGATATGAAAATTGGTGTATATCTCCTGTCATATGCTTTGAACATCCACTATCAAGATACCAAACATTTGATGTGGATTTCAAGCATACCTACACAAACAAATTATTCTTTGTTAGGTACCCAAGTTGCCTTGGGTCCTTCATAGTTAGTTCCCTTTTTCACCCACACATAATGCCCACTTGCTATACTAAAGTTTCTAACATAGCAAGCATTAGGTGTGTGGCCTTTAATACCACAATAAAAACAAGTAGGTTCAAAGTTACTTCTATATCTAGAAGGATAAGATTTCTTCTTAGGAAATATTTTCTTTTTTGATACATTACCCTTTTTCTTTTGATGATTATGAACAACTTGCTTCTTTTCTACTTTCTTGGGTTTGGAACTATTACTAGCCTTTACAAAAACAGTGGGATTGTTACTTGGTTTCTTAGAATTCACATAACCAAGACCCCTTTTATCATTAGGATAACGTTGTTGGCTTAGTAATCCTTCCAATCCTATTTGTCCTTTTTCATATCGTTCAATGACTCTTTTCAATTGAACAATTTGAAAGACATTTGATTCACACTTGGAGCATGCAAAGTTTTCTTTTTCTTTAATAAAATTCTGTTTTTGAAGTTCAAAATCTTTAGTCACGGTGTCAATTTTTTCTAAACAACTTAGAAGTTCTTTTTCTTGATTTGACACCTTTTTGTATAAACTTTTGCATTCTTTCAAGAGTTCATCAATAGCATCTTGAACATCATCATCAAAAAGATTAAATTCATTACTAACCTCTTCTTCATCGTCGGAGTGATGTGAAGCCATTAATGCTAGATTTGCACATTCCTCGCTTTCCGAATTGGATGAAGAACTTATCTCATTATCTTCCCATGCAACATAAGCCTTTTTGTTCTTGAACTCCTTTTTGCCTTTGAATCCATTTTTCTTGGAGAGTTTTGGACAATCCAGCTTTACGTGACCTGGCTTTCCACATTCATAACATGTGACATCTTGTGTTGATGTGGAGGCTTCTTTATCTTTATGATTATAAAATTTCTTCCTCTTGACAAAGTTAGTATTATGAAGATTATTTTTATGACCAAAATATTTTCCTACCTTTTTACAAGAAGCAAGAAGTTTTCATCTTCCTCCGATGCATCTTTATCTTGACTTTCCTTTGAATCAACTTTCAAGGCAATGCCTTTGGACTTTTTTTACTAAATTTTCATGTTTTTCAAGTCTACCGAGTTCCGTTTCGTATTCTTGAAGTTTGCCAAATAATGTAGCGGAAGTCATTGCGGAGAGACTCTTCTTTTCCGAGATTGCCGTTACCTTTGGTTGCCATTCCCTAGTCAATGATCTAAGGATTTTCAAGTTGAGTTCATCATTTGTCAAGGTTTTACCAAGAGCATTTAAGTGATTTGTCAAATGCACAAATCTCTTTTGTAAGTCAAGAATGGATTCTCCGGGCTGCATTCGAAATAGTTCATATTCTTGACTCAAGGTATTTAGCCTTGATCTTTTTACTTCACCCGTTCCTTCATGAGTTTGGACCAGGGTATCCCATATTTCTTTTGATGTCTTGCAGTTCGAGACATGGAAAAATTCGTCCATACTGAGTGTACCTTGAAGAAGGTTTATTGCCTTTTTGTCATAGAGAACTTTCTTTTTATCATCATCGTCCCATGCAGTTTTGGGCTTTACAGAACCAATGCCATTGATTACTAATATCGGGATAAATGGACCATTTTCAACAGCATCCCATACTTCCTCTCCTTGTGCTTCTAAATGCGCCTTCATGCGTATTTTCCAGAAGTCAAAATATTCACCACAGAATAGAGGAGGCTTGTTGTTACTACCACTATCTCTGAAAACTGGTTGATGATTTGCGGAAGCCATTCTGGATCTTTAGGAACAAGTTACCTATAACTTGCTCTGATGCCAATTGTAAGTCTCAGAGTGCCTAAGAGGGGGGGGGGGGGGGGGGGTGAATTAGGTCTTATAAAATTTATTCGGTTTTATGAGAATGCTTGGTAGTAATTTTTGGTTAAGGTTTGAAGGTTTTGTTTATACCTTTATCTTTTCCTGATTATGGTGATGAAAGCGATAAATGCGGAAAAGTAAAGAACACAGTGATATATCCTAGTTCCCCTCACAATCCGAGAGTACTTCAGTCCCCTTTCCAACACGAAAGAGATTTCACTATAGTTAGAATGATTGTACAGCCTATGCTTACTATCTAACCTATAGGGTGATCAAAGGTTCTTAACACCTTTAAGACCAAACAAACACTAATGTGAATGAAGAACAATCCTCTTCAAATCACAACACTTACTTCCAACAATCCTGGATAGTAAGGGAAAAACCTTTAAGTAATACAATGATTTAGTTTGAAGTATATGGAGAGCTTTATCAATCTTCAATTGATCTTCTTCTTCAAGATAAAACAATTCTCAACAATGTATATAAATGTTCACAATGTATGAATGAAACTTGTAATGATAATGAAAGTGTATATGGCAAGTTTCACAAAATTATGAACACATGAAAGTTTATGTGCAAATTTGAATGAATGAGAAAATTGTTAATATGAAGAAGGTTTTTGTTAATTTGAAAATTGAAGCATTGTTTGAAATAAGAAAATCTGCATTTTATAAAGTTACAAGAACCTCTTCATTCATGCCAATTCATATGAAAAGTTGCAATGCATTCATGAAAAGATACCACTTGAAAAATGTTCAAAAAACAAAGTAAAAGCTGCACTGGTTCGCTAGGAACCGGTTCCGACACTGACAGAACCCGGTTCTTAGTGAACGTTATAAGTTGGAATTCAAAAATATCACGCAGGAACCGGTTCCCATATTGGTACAACCCAGTTCCTGGTACAAAAACCAGGGACATGTTTTTTGAGAAGTTCTGGAACCCGGTTCCCTGTTAGGGAGGAACCGGTTCCTAAAGGGTTATTTTCAAAAATACTTTTTGAAAGATATTTCAAACAAAGTTTTCTTGATGTTAAAGTTATGGAATATGTATATGTTGATGAATGCATATTGTGAACATCTATATTCAAGATTTTAAGAATTATTTATACCATATTTGACATTTGATGATTCTTCAATAATTCTTCAATAATCTTCAAGACTTTTATTTGATGTTGATAAGCTTTTTGCACATCCTTTGAATGTTGATGTCCATGTTGTCTTCATCAAAACACATGATTTAAATATGACTTGAGAAGCTTGCAATTACACACACTCCATCAAAAGCTGAAGTACCCGGTCAAAGGAAAGATCGTGACAGTTCAAGGGGAGGAAGAGTACATGGTCAGCCACCTCAACTCGTTCCGGTACGTAGAGATGGATGGGGAATTCATTGAGACCCCATTTCAACACTTTGAAGAGGTTCCTCAGACACTGGCATCAGCTGAGACTGTGATTGAAGGTTCTCCTATGAAGATGGCTTCCTTAAAGGATGCCCTGGCTGTTATCGAGAAGGAAGCTCAAAGGGCTGTTCATAGTGCAAGGATTGGAAGACCTCCTGTGTTCATTAGCAACTCGGGGGTAAATGCCATTGAAGATGACATGGAGGAGTCCGAATTCGACAGCTGGATCTACCCTACGACCAACGGTGGACCAAGCAACTGGACAACAAAGGACTTCATCCCTATTGCTTTTATTACCCAGTAATGAACTCTTTGTTTTGAGTTTGTAACAGACAATATTGTGAAACTTTATGGCCCGGTGTCTTACCCGGGGCACCGTGGCTTCATTTGTGAGGGCTTTTGTGTGCCATTTTCATATATAATTAATAAAAGCATTGGACGTTATTGCATTTAAAATCTTGCGCTCTTTGTCTTTCTTTATTATATATTGCAAAACAGCTATTTACACACACTCACATATACAGGTCCCAATCCACTCCGGATCTCACTGGTAACGGCTCTGCTACTGCCAGTTATGACTTCGAAAATCCGATCAACTTGGCCGAAGACGAAGGTGAAGATGATTGCGAAGTGCCGGGTGAGCTTGGAAGACTGCTACTTCAGGAAGATAGGGCCATTCAGCCACATGAAGAGCCGGTGGAAACGGTGAATCTGGGTACCGAGACAGATAAGAAGGAAGTCTAGATCGGTGCAAATCTGGAGCTTAGTAAAAAACAGCGGTTGATTCAGATGCTGCATGACTACATGGAGATCTTTGCCTGGTCTTACGAAGATATGCCTGGGTTGGATACCGACATTGTGGTTCATCGCCTGCCTACCAAAGAAGACTGCCCTCCGGTAAAACAGAAGGTTCGCCGTATGCGTCCAGAGATGTCTGAGAAAATCAAGACCGAAGTTATGAAACAGTTTGATGCCGGTTTTCTAGCAGTAACCTCTTACCCTCAGTGGGTTGCCAATGTGGTTCTGGTACCGAAGAAAGATGGTAAGGTCCGAATGTGTGTTGACTACAGGGATTTGAACAGGGCGAGCCCTAAGGATGACTTCCCTCTGCCTCACATCGACGTTCTGGTTGACAACACTGCTCAGCATAAGGCATTCTCCTTCATGGACGGTTTCTCCGGTTATAATCAGATAAAGTTGGCTCCCGAAGACATGGAGAAGACCACTTTTGTTACTCAGTGGGGTACCTTTTGCTACAAGGTCAGGCCTTTTGGGTTGAAAAATGCTGGGGCAACGTATCAGCGTGCCATGGTTGCTTTGTTTCATGATATGATCCATCATGAGATTGAAGTATACATCGACGATATGATTGCGAGGTCCCAAACTGAGGAGGAACACCTTGACCATCTACAGAAGCTGTTTGACCGGTTGAAGTTGTACAAGCTGAGATTAAACCCGAACAAGTGCACCTTCGGAGTGAGATCTGGCAAACTGCTAGGTTTCGTCGTGAGCGACAAAGGTATTCAAGTGGACCTTGCCAAAGTGAAAGCCATACAAGAGATGCCACCTCCCAAGACAGAGAATGAAGTCAGAGGCTTTCTAGGACGCCTGAACTACATTTCCCGATTCATCTCGCACCTAACTGCTACTTGTGAGCCAATCTTCAAACTGCTGAAGAAAGATCAAGTGGTACGTTGGAACGATGAATGCCAGGCCGCTTTCGAAAGAATTAAAGAGTATCTCCAGGAGCCACCCATTCTGATGCCACCAGTTGAAGGGAGACCTCTAATCTTATACTTGACAGTACTTGACAACTCAATGGGGTGTGTGCTGGGTCAGCATGACGAGTCTGGCCGAAAAGAGCATGCTATTTATTACCTTAGCAAAAAGTTTACCGACTGTGAGACCCGATACTCACTGCTTGAGAAAACTTGCTGCGCTTTGGCATGGGCTGCTCGTCGGCTAAGACAGTATATGTTGACTCACACTACTCTGTTGATTTCAAAGATGGATCCAATCAAGTATATCTTTGAAAAGCCTGCCTTATCCAGAAGAATAGCAAGATGGCAGATGATCTTGACTGAGTATGACATCCAGTACACAACTCAAAAAGCAATCAAGGGAAGTGTATTGGCAGACCATTTGGAACATCAGGCAGTGGATGATTACCAGTCTATGAACTTTGAATTTCCAGACGAGAATATCATGGTAGTGACTGATTGCGAGATACTTGGACCGAATGAAGGACCCGAGGAAGGATCCCGATGGTCTATGTACTTTGATGGAGCCTCAAACGCTTTGGGTAATGGCATTGGCGCTGTGATCATATCTCCTAAAGGCTCTCATACTCCGTTCACCGCCCGACTATGTTTCAACTGCACCAACAACATGGCGGAGTACGAAGCCTGCATTATGGGTCTTCGAGCTGCAATTGACCTAAGGATCAAGTTTCTGAGTGTCTTCGGAGATTCCGCTCTCGTGATCAGTCAGATCAAAGGAGAATGGGATAGGAAACACACAAATCTTATTCCTTACAAGGAGTATGTATTGACGTTGCTTCCCCATTTCGAGGAGATAACCTTTGAACATTTCCCAAGAGAGGAGAATCAGTTGGCGGACGCGCTAGCTACGATGTCTTCTATGTTCAAAGTCAAATGGGACAACGAGGCTCCCCGGATCATTATTTGGAAATTGGATGAACCTGCACATTGTTGTGATCTTGAGACCAAAGAGGTAACAGAAAAACCTTGGTATCATGAAGTGAAGAGGTACCTTGAAGCTCTAGAATACCCCGAGGGTGCATCCGTTAATGACAAGAAATTTATGAGAAGGTTCGCGGCAAAGTTATTCATCAGCAATGACATTCTTTACAAACGTAACCATGATTCAACCTTACTGAGTTGTGTGGATAAGATTGAAGAAGAAAGGATCATGGCAGAGCTGCATGAAGGTACCTTCGAAACTCATTCCAGTGGACATACCATGGCAAAGAAAATCCTTCGGGCAGGATATTACTGGTCCACAATGGAAGCCGACTATTATCAGCATTCTCAGACATGTCACAAGTGCTAGGTCTATGCTGATAAAGTGCACATTCCTCCAGTTCATTTGAACGTCTTGACAGCACCTTGGCCTTTTGCAATGTGGGGCATTGATATGATCGGCAAGATCAGACCTACGGCATCCAACGGGCATTGTTTCATCCTGGTAGCGATCGATTACTTTACGAAGTAGGTTGAAGCAGCTTCCTTTGCCACCGTAACCAAGAACGTCGTGGCACGGTTCATTCGGCACAACCTGATCTGTCGATACGGTGTACCAGAGAGGATCATTACGGATAATGGTACCAATCTTAACAACAAGATGATCACTGAGCTCTGCGAGTAATTCAAGATACAACACCACAACTCTTCTCCCTACCGGCCGAAGATGAATGAGGCTGTAGAAGTAGCTAATAAGAACATTAAGAAGATTGTGCAGAAGATGACAGTGACCTACAAAGACTGGCACACGATGTTACCATTTGCTCTTCATGGGTACCGTACCTCAGCACGGACGTCAACAGGGGCAACACCTTATTCCTTGGTATATGGCATGGAGGCAGTCCTGCCCATTGAAGTTCATATACCCTCTCTCCGGATCATGAAGGATGCGGGTTTAAGTGAAGACGATTGGATCCAGACCCGACTTGATCAACTGAACCTAATCGACAAAAAGAGACTCACTGCTATTTGTCATGGTCAGACGTACCAAAAACGGATGATCAAGGCATTTAACAAGAAAGTCAGACGACAAGAGTATCAAGTCGGGGACCTGGTAATCAAGCACATCATTCTACCTCAATGTGATTCCAGGGGAAAATGGACCCCTACGTACGAAGGGCCATTTGTGGTTAAGAACATCTTCTCAGGAGGAGCGATGATTCTAACCACCATGGATGGTGACGACCTTCCTCACCCCGTCAATGCAGACATAGTAAAAAGATACTACGTATAATTAAAGACCCGCTAGGTTGACTGACCTAGGAAAAAATAAGGGATGAAAATAAAAAAAACTGTACACCCGACAAGTCGAAAACCTGAAAAGGCGGTTTGGGCAAAAATGGGTATCCCGGTGGACTGAAAACCCGAAAGGGCGGTCCAGGAAAAAGTTAGGGATTAAAGCGTAACACTATGTCTCATTGGATCACCTTCCATCCGGACTTCGGTATCGACTATCAGACTCGGACGACACCAGTCAATCAGATTCATCTTCAACTAAGCAGCAAAGTGATGAGATGCTTGAAGATATAAGGGCAATAGCAGAGCTGGAACCCAGTGGGATTATCCACATAGCTGTTTTGTTTTCTCTTCACAAATTGTATAAATTCTATTTGTTCGGCGGCGTTCTCTTACTAGGACGTCAGCCTCTTGTACAAAAATGCCTATTTACAGGCAAACTTCAAAATCAATACAAGTTCATTTTTCAGACAAATTGCAAATTGTTTTTTCTTTATCTGTTTTGTTTTGCAAAGAACATCCAATGTTCATTTTTGATATATGCATTTGACATTAATTGCTGCTCATAAATATTTGCATGCGAAACAAAGGACTAATTACGGGTGATATCAGAAGTAGGGGCAATAAGAATTGTCTGAGAGGTCTAGTTGCTCTGTCCACCAAGGTACCAAGGTAGGTTCAGCTGAAGAATATGACCAAGATATCGTCACTACCTACAGAGTAAGACAATAATGGTAGCTCTCCCCACTGAGACTTGCAACTACGAAGGAATCAACAATACTCTCCCCCAACCAGAGTTAGTCTACCGTCAGTCCCGAAAAGGCTCGGTATTCCCAGAAGGTCTTAATATTCCCCAACGGAGCATAAAGACATTCCCTAACAAGTATAAGAGCATCCCCGACAGTCTTAATATTCCTCAACGAAATATAAGAATGTTCCCCGATGGAATACAAGATACCCCTAGTGGAGCCATTTCCCCAACGCAGTCTAAGAAAGTTTCCCCAATAGAGAATTGAATCATCTTACCCAGTAGATTCTGGAAGCTTGTCCCTTGCAGAATACAAATGCATCTCCTCAGCCAAATTCAGAGGTTATCCCCACAAGAGTCTAACTGGGTTATCCTCAGCAAGTTGCAACTGGAAGATCATCCCCATCAAAGTTCTTTCTATCCCCAGCGGAGTTCATCATCAAAATCCCCAACAGAGCTTATCAACGGAATCCCCAGTGGAGTTATCGTTAAAATCTCAGCAAAGCATCTCTTCCCACAGAGTAATTCCCCGTAGAGTAATATCTTCACCAGTTTATTCCCCAACGGAGTTCTTTTCTCCTGCAGGTTTATTCTCACAATCATCTTCGTTCATCATCCCCAGCGGAAACGAAGAACTCAACTCTATTCTCCAGCAGCTCCGGGATTTATTTTCCCAGACGAAAATACATTCATAAACATTTCACACTTCATACCTCCTATTTACATACATGATAAAGTGCATACGACACGATCTCATTTATTTTTGAGAACATCATGACATCATGCATTTCATACATCATGACATTGCATACAGCTAACGTTTTACCTTTTTCAGGAAAAGGTCAATCAAAAGATGGCTACCATCAACCTTTTCAAGTCCCAGTTTAATACCTATAACAAGCCAGGAAAATTCTATGGACGACTGATTGTAGGTTAATATCTATAACAAGCCAGGAAAAATCATCTACACGAAGAGATTGAAAATTAATACCTGTAACAAGCCAGGAAAACTATTTTTCTTTCTCAGGTCAGAGATCAATACCTGTAACCAGCCAGGACAACTATCTTATCGACCAACCTTTTCAAGTTCCAGATTAATACCTGTAGCAAGCCAGGAAAAACATCTGTGGACGACTGATTGTAGGTTAATACCTATAACAAGCCAGGAAAAATCATCTACACGAAGAGATTGAAAATTAATACCTGTAACAAGCCAGGAAAACTATTTTTCTTTCTCAGGTCAAAGATCAATACCTGTAACCAGCCAGGACAACTATCTCATCGGCCAACCTTTTCAAGTCCCAGTTTAATACATGTAACAAGCCAGGAAAATTCCGTGGACGACTGATAGTAGGTTAATACCTGAAACCAGCCAGGAAATTATCTACATGAAGAGATTGAAGATCAATACCTGTAACAAGCCATGAAGACTTTCTTTCTCAGGTCAGAGATTAATACCTGAAACCAGCCAGGACAGATATCTCCTTGACCAAACCTTTTTAAGTCCCAGTTGAATACCTGTAGCAAGCCAGGAAAAATATCTGTGGACGACTAATTGTAGGTTAATACATGTAAAAAGCCAGGAAAAATTATCTACCCGAAGAGATTTAAAATTAATACCTGTAACAAGCCAGGAAAACTATTTTTCTTTCTCAGGTCAGAGATCAATACCTGTAACCAGCCAGGACAACTATCTCATCGGCCAACCTTTTCAAGTTCCAGATTAATACCTGTAGCAAGCCAGGAAAAACATTTGTGGATGACTGATTGCAGATCAATACCTGAAACCAGCCAGGAAAACCACCTACACAAAGAGATTGAAAATTAATACCTGTAACAAGCCAGGAAAACTATTTTTCTTTCTCAGGTCAGAGATCAATACCTGAAACCAGCCAGGACAACTATCTACTCGACCAACTCAAACAATTCAACAATCACTTTTGGGTGGCATCTTTAAGCCCATCTCCGACAACTTTCTATCACATCTCCAAATGGCATCTGTAAGCCCATTCTCGACATCACAACACTGATACTACACCATGCGAGTGCAAATTTCTGGGTACTCTAGTATTCAATTATCTTCCACCTTCAGATCACGAAAGGCTCGAAAGCCAATCTATATCCTCAGGTTTAAGAAAATTGAATAGGGGCAACTGTTGTACCCTAAAATTTGCCCTCCCATATTCCTCAAGATTTGTCAAGAATGATCTTCATATTGCTCAAAATGGCTCAAGGGTTGTATAGTCAAATCACCTTCTAAGGCAGTCAATTCAAAATTAGGGTTTTGTGTTACATCAAGGTCCTTACATCCAAATGGCCTCAAGTGATTCCCAATGTCTTAATATTTTATTAAGTCCATCCATGTCAAATTTCAAGCCTTCTAGAGGAATTTTGGTCAGTCAATTACTCAAGAGACCCAAAAAGCGACTGTGCTAGGGCAAAAGTCAACTGTGACCTACAAATAGTCAAACCTCCAGATTTTTTGTCAACATTCTCATTTTTAAGGATAATTAATTATTTGATCAAGGGTTGATCATGATTCATCAAGGATTGCTCAAAATTCATCAAGATTCAAAAGTTGCTAAATTAGGGTTTTGCAGGAAAAGTCAACTCAACTTTGACCAAGCATAACTTTCTCATAATTTGTGAGAAATGACCTATCCAAAGCTAATTTTGAAGAGGATGCAATTTCCTACAATCCATATTCACACCCCAAGATCAAGAAATGCTCTCACAAAAAGTTACAAATTTGGACATTATAGGTCATTTTTGAAAGTCAACAAAAATACCCTTTTTTCCAAAGCTTATAACTTGATAATGGGAGATCAAAATGAGATGAGACAAAAAGGGTTGATTAGAGAACATCTCAAGGTTTCTAAAACGTCCAAGAAAACCTCCAAAAGTTCTAAATTGAAGAAGTTATGCATTGTTGAAGTTGGGCATTTTTCCAAATTTGCCAAAAGTCAACTATCCTCAAAACTCCAATTTTTGACAAAAGGGCCCACTGTTTTCCACTTGATTTAGTCTTGTCATGCCACACACGTGTCCCACCTTTAATTTCATGACCAAACATTTATTTTATTTATTTTATTTCATTTTTATTGATTTAATTCATTATTAATCAATATTAAATCAAATAAAATCCAAAAATTGATGTAAAGGGATCTTTGTGATTTGTACAGCTTGCAAATATCATGTGACAACCAACCAACTCGTGCCAAGGCTCATTCAAGCACAAAAAAATTAGATCTTGCCTATATTTGGAAACATGGTTATGGTGATCAAAATCAAATCCTAATTCTTCAATACACAAGGATATTGGCCCATGTTTTGACCTAAAATCATTCCCTTATATGCAAGCAAGCCTCACAAACCTAATACACGCACAAAACCTTGCAGAAACGGCCATACCAATTTTGTGAAAAACCTTGAAAAGTGTGAGATCGAAAACCACCTTGGAGGCGGATTCAGGCCAAAAGAACAACACAACTTTCTTCCTTGACATCCAGTGGTGCTATACCAAGTGAAACCAAGCCTTTTCATCACCTACATCTCCCTGTAAGTCATCACGAATTAACCTCTGAACATGGAATCCAAACATCCAGTTCTTGCATCTTTTCTTCAAAATATTGGCATATTCATGTTTGTTATTTGATGTAGAACATTTTTGCATTATTCAATTTCATTGTTGGACCCTGTATCATGATGCTCGAACCTAGGGTTCATGTTCTTGTGTTTTAGGCGTTTTTCGATTAGGCAAAATCAAGATGAATGGTGGTTACAGGGATGATGAGGAGACAGAGACGATCACGTCCATGTGCTTGGATGGGATTTTTATGGCCTAGGACGAGTTTTTGGAACATCCTACGAAACCCCTTGCGGATAAAAATCCGCAGGTAAATAACCAGAGTTTTTGGAGAAGACGACCAGACGTCGCCCTCCCATTGGTCCATTTGAAATTACGCGCTTTTATTTTATTTTTCTAGGCATATTAGTTTGTTTCATATATAATAGTTGCTTCTTATTCCTATAACAATTGAAGCAGCTTGGTTGGGTGGTAAGCGCGTTGGCATATGAGCATTGGGACCTGGGTTCGAATCCCAGGTCCCCCAAAACCTTGTTTATTTTTCTTCTTCAGGTATTCCCATGTGACGTTCAAAGAGTGGACCACCATGCGCTTGCAGATCTGGAAGGCTACGTGGCTTGCAAAACAGATCCAATGGTCTAGATGGAAGGACTACCATAGGCCAGAGTCAACATACGCGTGGACAATCTGAAAAGTCAGGCAGGCTGAACGTTAATGGGCCAAGAATTGCCAGATTCACCATAAAGTTGGGCCCAACACCCCCCTGAGTTTGCTTATATTTTTATTTTTATTTCTATTCATTATTTTTTATTGCCTTTTATTATTATTATTAAAAACTAATTAATTAATTAACAAACTAACCTTTTTTTTATAAAATAAGAAAACACCAAAAATAATATTTATTAATTTCATTATATATTTTTGTAAATAAAAATTAACCAATTAATTTAGTTTTAAATTAGGTTTAATGATAATATTTTTTGCAATAAATTAAAAGTAAATTAGAATATTAGGTTTTAACAATTTTAATCATTTTTATTTTTATTTCCTTAAATATTCTAAAAAACCCAAAAAATATATTTTATTTATTTAATTAATTAATTAACTTAGATTTAATTTCCGTTTAATTCAAAATAACAAAAATATGCTTTCTTTAATAAAAAGGGTCAAAACCCTAAAAACTCTCCGATTCAATTTTTCTCGCGCGTATTATTTTTTGATTCATATTCCATATAATTGTAACTGCTTCAAGGATGTAATAGTTTTAACTTAGGACCTTTTATCGCTTTTATTTACTTTTCCGCATTTACTTTTCAAGGGTTTGTTTTTGGCGATGTAAATACCCGACGCCTTGTAATAGCTTAGTTTTATTTTTCGCAACCATTAACTGCTAGATGTATGAATAATAGGCTATGCATGACAAGATCTATCTTAACTTAAAATCAACCGTAGCTCACCATAACATGTACAAAGATAACATAACTGAAAATTGACACATTTGCACATGCCACTCCTAGGGTACGCCTCACTTGGTTGCCTCGAACGTGGTCATTGAGTATAGGAAGTTTTAGAGGTTGCCCTCTTGTCCAAAGATCATAAGTTGCCTCGAAACGGTTGCCTCGGATAAAATGATCTAAGACATTAGGGTTACCGCTAAGGCGTCCTAACATTGCTTTAGTGACCACATGTCCCTTAATCGAATTGACCCAAAAACTCCAACGACGGTGCTACCTACTCCTCAATAGTGGGATAGCACTGTCTAAAGGACATTTGCACAGTTTAATTCTCTTTTGAGTAGGTAGATGTTCTTAAGTACTTGCTCCTTTTAAAACAAAAACAAAACTTTTCGCACCTACACTCTCTTCAAAAATTCTTTTCAAACCCACAATCACAAAGAAAAGAAAACTTTTGAAAACACAATGAGCAAGTACCTAAGAGCCTGTGGATAACCACGGATAGAAAGGGTGCTAACACCTTCCATTTCTATAATCTACCTCCCGAACCCGAGAAACATCTCGAAAAGGAATTTTTCTGTGCTTTTGTCCTTTCCTTGTTGGATAAAATAAAAGACGGTGGCGACTCTTGCTTACTGCGACATTTTGCAAAAACAAACGCAAACGCGAACCAACATTCCAAAACAGTCAGTTCTATTCCCACCGATCACACCAACCTCATGTCCTGTATTATGACAGCCAAAGCACCTTACATATTGCCTCGAATCCTGTTTTCCATGAATGCACCAAGCACTTTGAGATCATTTTTTACTTGGTCTGTGAAAAACTTCAACAAGGATTACTTCGTCTGCTTCCTATCTCCGCACATGAATAACTTGCATATTTTTTGACTAAGGCTCTACCCGTTACTACTTTTAACTAGTTTCCAAGCTTGGCATTATCAATATCTACCATGCTTAGCTTGAGAGGGGCTGTTAAGATTAGTCATTATTGCATGAACTAATTTGTTAATTAGTTTTAATTAATTATTTAGTCATGGTCCAATAGGAAGCTTTCCCGCTTTTTCTATCTTTTGAATCTTTGTATATAAACTTTTCCCTCTCTTGTGTAAAAGTTGAGTTCTTCAATAATGAAAAATACATCTTCTCCTCACTTGTTACTTTCTTGATTTTACCTTCAATATGTATTTCTTCAATTACTTCAATATAAACACATATTAAAAGTTGCATGTGCCTTGAGGTTCCAAGAAAACTTGCCTATCTCATTTTGAGGGGAATGTGTTTTGACACTACCTACCTCATTAATATAACACCTACAATGGTTAATGATGGAATGATTCCATTTGAAAGTTTATTTTGTAAACCTCCATAATATGAACATATCAATACTTTTATGTGCTTGTGTTATTTTAAAAAGTTTAATCAAACAACGAGATGAGTTTGATTCTATAGCAAAGATATGTGTCTTTGTGGGATACCTTGAGTTTTAAAAAGGCTGGACAATGTAGAATCTAAGAACACGAGAGATTTATTTATCAAGAGATTTGGTGTTCTTTGAGAATATTTTTCCTTATGCATCACAAGAAAAAATACGATGATGGAGATGATCTTTCACCAAATTTTACTCTTAGTTCTTGCTCTTGAAGAGGAAAATACACCTAGACAAGATAAGAAACATAACTAGATTGACTTCCTCACTCAACCAGTAAAATATCAACGTGTTATGGAAGCGATTTCTATTATGGTTGAGGGTGTTGAAGAGTCACATGATGAAGGGGATAATGAACTTATGAAAAGCACCAACTAAGGGCCAAGGATCAGAAATCTACCCAAACATATAAATGATTATCATTGTGTCATACCCTAAATTTTCCCTATTAGTTCCTGATATTTTTATTTCCATTTCTAAAAATCATTTTTTATAAATTATTATTCATATAGTTATGGGGGTTTAAAGTTTATAAAGAGCGGTTTATCTTATAAAGGAATCTTGGGCCTTTCTCAATCAGAAAGGGCCCATGTAACTTTTTAGTCCATTTCAAAATATTGGAAAAGGGTGTATGAAACAATTCATTTTTGTTTAAGGCCCAATAAGGAAGGTCCGTTCAGTTTTATTGATTTGTTTTAAGATTTGATTCATTTTAAGTATAAACATTATTATTATCATGACTGACATTATTATTATTTTGTTTTAATTTCTTTTATTAGTTATTATTATTATAATTGATTATTATTAATATTATTATATTGTTAGTAACATTATTATTATTGAAATTATTTTTACCTTGTTAATTTGAGAAAAAAACGTTAAAAGCCCAAAACGAGCAGACCCATTTTGATTAACATGTTTAAAAAAAACCGCATGGCCCAACTAAGCAGAGTCCATACACGAAGCAAATCCAGTCCAATTGGAAAAAAGAAGTAACACATATTGTACATTATTGGAAAAATGCATGCCTTAACACATAAAAAAGTATTGTCTGAATTAAACAAAATATAACACACGTCTTAAGGTCCTAATAATTACTGTGCAAATCTTCATCAAACAATTGATCTTTACATTACCTTTTTCAGAAGAGAATAAAATCAATACATAAATAACCAAATACAGAAGCAGAGTTAATAACAAAACAGAAGTAAATTTTCACGTTGATTGTTCAGGACATAAACAAAAACAAGATCAAACCAATTACAGAAATAAATTAAAATTACAGATAAGATCAGTAATCTTTCCTGATTCTCTAATCAATAAGAATAAATGATGAATTAAAATGCTTTCCTAAATCCAAACCCTAAGAATGCTATAAAAGAGTAACAAATTTACAGAGGAGAGAAAGAGGACAGAGGACAAAGAGAATTAGACGAACAAGATCATTACAGGCGAGGAGGAGAGATTGGCAGAAAAATTAACGAAGAGTCTAAAGAGAAAAGGAAGCTCGTTTCATCTCCGTCAGATCTTCGTGTTCGTCGGTGCTCCCATTTAGGGTTTCAATATATGAAACCCTAAACTCTCTCGTTGTGCCACCACATCTCCACCATCATCACTGTCGCCGCCACCTGCAAAAAAAAAGCAGAGAGATCAGAAAAAAGAGATCGGAATAGACGTGAATAACAAAAAGGTAAGGCCCCAAAAATGTAGCTTTCATGTTCGATTATCTTCTTCTGTGATTTTGTTTTGCAGTAAGGTTTGATTTGGAAATATGGGAAGAGGGGTTTGCGGCGGCCTAGGGTTTTGTTGTTGGAGAAGAAGAGAGGGACAGGCGCGGAGAGAGAGGAGAAGATAACAAATGAATGGGTAATTTGTAAAAAAGGAAAATATATTATGTTTAAGTAATTCGGTGTGCCATGCCTTATCATACATTCTCTATCATGTCCACATGATCTTAATCTAACATCCCTTCTGCGCGTACCCACGACCTTATGATATACCCACCCGCATGGAGTCCAAACAGACTCCCAACCTTTGGGCTAGGCCCAGTTATTATTCACACCTCCCTTCAATGTTATTTTTCTAACATGCTTGCTTTCACACACCCCTTTAGCTTGTTGGGCCAAGTCCAAAATCCGGACTTATGCCCTACTTCTCACACCCCCCCATTTTACTGCGTGGATCAAAAAACGTACCTCCTGTCTTTTGGGTCTGAATTCAATATCTGAATTCAGGCTCATGCTGTTAACACCCCCTTTGTTACTAGCTTAACTAGATTCTCACCCCTTGCTTTTATTTAATTTCCTTCTTTATTTGTTTATTTTATTACTTTTTACATTTTCTACTTTTTATACATTTATAATTTTAATATTTTTATTATCATATAAATCTAACATATTATTTTCCAACCCATAAAATAAAATATTATTATTATAAATCAATTAATATTTTTCTAAACTCATTCAAATTTATTTACTTATTTGCATTAAATCACTTTTAATCATGCATTTAAATAAAGATGTTTTCTACAATTAATACAAAAAATACTTAATCAACCACAAGTTATTTTCGTAAAATAAATTAATTCAATAATTAATTTTCAAAAAAAGGTTATGAAGTATAGTTTAATTAACTACGCTCTTGGTCCAAAATCTCTGCTATTCACACACTCGTACTAAGCACGGAGGGAATTAAAATATTTGCGTAATCCATAAAAAACACAAACCAACCGTACGAAATGGGACTCTGATTCCTCATAAGAGGATACGTAGGCATACGATCAAAATCGTGGCGAGTCCCCCTAATTAAAATTGAAACCTTCTTTTCCCCCTAATTAAAATTAAAACCCTCTTTTCCCATAATAAACAATAAAACCCTATTTCTTAAAAATTGCACTTCTAAACCTAGTATCCTTGCGAACAAGGCAGATGAGGGGTGCCTAACACCTTCCCTTCGTCTAGAACCGAGTCAACAACCTATAATATCTGAACTTTTTAGGGTTACCCTTTATACTTCCTTCCTTAGGATAAAAATTAAGGGTGGCGACTCTGTATTAAAAACCAATTCCAACAACTGGCAACTCAACCCTAGGTTTAGAAGCCTCATCTTTCGGTTTTAGGGTTTTTTTTTGTTTTTCTATATATTTGCTTATTTAATTATTTCTTTATTTGCTTATTTTTTATTATTATTCATTATATTTATTCATATGTGGTGGGATTTTATTATTGCAAAAATTATTTTTAAAAAAACCTTTAGAAAGAAGGTTCGTCTATTAGCCAAGGGGATACATCATTCCTATGAGTTTATATGACGACTTCGCCTAGAGTCGGTGAAATTATATAAAAGGAATACCTCTCGAGAGACATCCTATTAGGAAGTAGGACTTTGGAATGACACCTATGACTCTTTGTACGATCTTTAAACCAAAAACTCATGATGAGACCTTTCATGACCTAGAGATAAAAGTCTCGGTCTGTAAAGAGACTCCGCCTAAGGTAGGCCCTTATGCCTTTCCCTCTAGTGTTATTCATGATGCCCTTAAGGAAACCACCTTATGGGGAGGGTAGAACATCCATAGGCCAAAACCAGTAACCTACCTTCTAAGGATACATTTCACAAATCCCACTACAATCTGTAAACCAGCAAGGGTTATCTTTTCTTCCACTACTTTCTTTAGCAGATAGGGATTTCGTCTATGTCATAATCCCTAGCCTGTAGGGATTCCTCTTCGTCTTTAATTGGCCATAATCCTTAAGGAATTCCTATCTATCTCAATCTCTGAGACAATGTAGGATATCATCAAATCCATGTCTATTATTATCTCTGTCCTTAAGGAGTTTCTGTCTATCTCAAATCTCTGAGTTAGTGTAGGATATCATTATGTCTATCATTAAACCTATATAGGGTATCCCTACGTCTACCCTCATACTACATCCCCTTCATATTGCCTCTCCATGAAAACATTTTCACACCCTTGAGAGTAAATTTATTTTTCATATCCATAACGTTGTACCCCAAAATTTGCCCTCCCATATTCTTCAAGATTTGTCAAGATCAATCTCCAGATGATTCAAAATCTCTCAAGGGTTGCACAGTCCAATGGCCTCCTAACACAGTCAAAATTAGGGTTTTGGTTCTGGCAAAGAAATTGAAGTTTTCAAGGGTCCAATCAAGTCCCACATGCCTATATACATTGTCAAGCATCCACATGCCAAGTTTCAAGACTCACAGCATCAAGTTACACAGTCAAAAACCCTAAATGCTTCACAGTCAACTGCAGGGGGCAAAATGGTCATTTGACAGTCAAAAGTCAAAATTTTTGGTCAACATCTTATTTTGAAGCCACAAACATCATTTGATCAATTATTGATCATGATTTCACAAGCATGGCTCAAAAAGTCTCAAGATGCAAAAGTTTCTATTTTTGGACAGTTGAAAAAGTCAACTGCAAATTGACCAAGGCATAACTTCTTCATGGTTTATCAGAAAAATTCCATCCAAAGCTCATTTTGAAGAGAATGAAATTTCCTACAATTCATCTTCACACTCCAAGTCCAAGAAATGCTCTCACAAAAAGTTATCAATTTCAACATTATAGGTCATTTTCAAAAGTCAACAAAAAGGCACTTTAAGTCAAAGACCATAACTTGATATTGGTAAATCAAAATGACATGGGACCAAAAACATTGGTTAGAGGAATTCAAGACCTTTCCAAAATGTCCAAGAACATGTTCATAGCTTCAAAATTGAGCAAGATATGCCTTGTAGAAGTTGGGAAATTTTTGGAAATTTTGAAAAGTCAACTTTGCTTCAAAAGCTTCAAAAATGCTAATGGGCCTCAATTTCTTTCATGAATCATTACCCAAAGTCTATGCACGACCCATTGACCTGTAAGGGATTTATTTTCTTATTTTTGATTAATTATTTGAATTTTTATTATTATTAATTCATTTAATTATATTTAAATATGAAAAAATATCAAATGACACTTATCAAATCTTTTTGTGCAGCAAATTCACTCATTATGAGCTAAATATTTCGTGCATCAATTAGCAAGGGAATATCTTCCACAATTGGCAAGGATTGGCATGAAAAAAGATTGGAAAAGATATGGAGAAAATCAAATATTCAAAACATGAATGCATGGATCTTTGGACTTGGTTTTGACCTAATTTCATTCATATACATATACACAACTCAACCCTATTCCATTGGACACGAAAGCTGCTGAGAAAAGAGAGAACCAAATTGCAAATTTTTGGTAAAAAGTTGAAAACTGATTTCATACCTAGAGCACGATTCAAGGTCCAAAAGCTTGTCCATTGTCTTCCTGACATTGCTAGGAATGTGTTGCAATCAAGAACACGCCTCCACACTCAAAGAATTGGTAGAACAAAGTCACACTTTTCTTGAATATGTCCCTAATCGTTTTTTAATTTACATACATTATTCATGAGTTTTAATCATTGATTCTTGCTAATATTGATGTTCTGAAGCTAATGGTACCATTTAATTGTCCTAACAATGCCTATATCAAAATCTACCATTGATGGATATTAGGTTTTCAGAAGCTCAAGATTAGGGGTTTCTTCATATGGAAAAATCAGGCCACCAAACCTATGCCATTGAATTCGTGACATGAAGACGAATCATTCCATGACCTCGCGCCCTTTTTATATTTGCCCATTGTCTAATCGCTATTTTTCCTGGTGTTACTTAGTGGGGGTTTAAAACCCCCGCTAATTGCTTATATTACAGGTACAAAAGGAAAAAGAAGGCTAGCGTGTCTGAGTGTGGTTGGACAATTCAAAAGTTAGCGCGTTTTTGTTGTTTCAGCGTAATTATCTTTGTTTTCATATATTATATTCTTTGTGTATCCAATATCCAAACGCGCTTCACAACTCACTTGGCAAAGCATTCACTTGGTAAACGCTGGGACCTGGGTTCGATTCCCAGGTCCCCTATCATATTTCATAACTTTTTCCATAACATGTTTCCATGCAGCGTCCATCACAAGGTCCACCATACGCCTTCACATGCTGGCTTGCCATGTAATCAGGATGACCAATCTGAAGGCTACAGGATGAGGACCATCATACGCCTGGGTCAACTGCTCCACACGCAAGCACAAAAAGTCAAAAAGGGCTTGTATTCAGTGGGCCAAATTGCTTCCAAGAGACCTCCTAAAAGGGCCAGACACCCCCCATGGTTTGCATCAATTTTTAATTTTTATTTGTTTTCTTTCTTAATTATATTAATTGTTTTAATTGCTTTCTTTAAATTCCTAAAATAATTTTCATAATAAAAATAAAATACAAAAAAAATCAAAAATGTTTATTGTTGTTAATATTAATTTCACCATTATTTATTTTGTAAATAAACTTTAATAATTAACTAGTTAATTTAGGTTTTAAAACTTTAATGTATTTTTTTTATAAATTAAAATAGGTAGAATTAGGGTTTTGATATTTTTTTCACCTTTTCTTTTTAAATAGTTTTTCTTTTCTTATTATCATTATTATTAATTACTAAATTATTTTGTAAATAAACATATACATAAATTCTTTAATAAAGTAGGTTAAACTTTAATACTTTTCATTAATAATTAAAAATAACTTAGAATTAGGGTTTCTTTTAATTTTAATTTTCTTTATTTCATAAATACAAAAAACTAAAAAAACATTTCTTTCCTTTTATTAAATAATTAATTAGCTTTTTAATTTCATTTAATTTCTTTAAAGGGTCCAACGCCCTCGAACATTTTATTTTTTTATTCTTTTCGCACGTTATTTTATTTTCTTGTGAATATTATGTAACTGCTCAAGCCATGTAATAGTAATTAGGTCCCTTTTTTACTTTCCGCATTTTTATTAAAACGGGTCTTTGTAATTTGGCGATGTATAGACCCGCACCTTGTAATAGCGTAGGATTTTACTTTCCGCATTTAAATTTCCGCATTTTTAAATTATAATTGCATGAAAGAATGTATGGCCTAAATTAAAAACAAGCGTAGATCACAATGATGCATGTTCAAAGATAAATATAAACTGAAAATAACACACAAATTCACACACCATTCTTAGGGTACGCCTCACTGTTGCCTTGCCTTCGAAACATGGTCGTCGAGTATATGACGTTTTAGTAAGTCCTTATGTCCATGACATTATCCAGTTGCCTCGAAACGGTTGCCTCGGAATAAAAAAGGATCAATGGCATAAGGGTAGCTTCTAAGGTGTCCTACTGTTGCTCTGGTGACCACACTGTCCCTACAAACGAATTGACCCGAACACCTCCAACGGTGGTGCTACCTACCTCTCAATGGTGGGATGGCACTACCTTAAGGACATTTACACAGCCTAATTCCTTAGGGTAGGTGGATGACTCATAGATACTTGCTCTATTCAAAAAACAAATCAAAACTCTTTTCACACCGACACTTTTCAAAAAGCTTTCAAAACAATTTTTCAAACACTCTTGAGGACTGATACAAGAGTCGATCTGAAATCTTTAAACGAAACTTTTTCAAACCCACTCACAATTGAAAAGCAAACACTTTTGAAAACACAATGAGCAAGTATCTAAGAGCCCATGGATAACCATGGATAGAAAGGGTGCTAACACCTTCCCTTTCTATAAATCTACCTCCCGAACCGAGAAACTATCTCATAAGGAATTTTGCTGTGCTTTTGTCCTGTCCATGTTGGAGAAAATAAAAGACGGTGGCGACTCTTGCTTCCGCGACATTTCGCGAACCAGCGTTAAACAGTCAGTTCCAGATCCACCGATCACAGAACTGGCGACTCTGCTGGGGAACTCTTATAAAGTGAGGTGTACCTTAGGACTAAGATCACTTGCGTTTTCAATTGTTGTGCTTGTTTGCTTTATTATTGTGGGCTGCATCGGAGTTACATAGATCCTAACCCGGATCTGGGGATACCCTGTTAGGTAGCATAAGCTGTGAGGGACCTGTCCGGCGTAGACCGACATAGGTGAAGCAGTGGCTACGTTGGTGTGGCACCTTGGTCTGTACCGATATCTCTTGTGTCGCAACGAGGAGAATATATGTCTTCTGAGGAGTCATTAAGCACCAACCGACCTTAGAACCTTAAATGACCCAACTTGGCCAATAGAACAGTAGCAGTATGCTACGCCCATTGAGGCTAAACTCTCGTGATGGTTCTGGCCGCAAGAAAAGATTGCGATGCTGGAGTTATGACCGATTAAGGGTAGTCAGTGATATTGGGATCCTCTAGAACCCGGTTACTTCTGATAGGACAGGTCTTAACCAACAAACTGAAAGAGGGTAATACCTAGACCCCATGCTGGCCTTAACTCTAAGGGCTCTCTTGTGTGACTTGTGTGCCTTCCAACTTGACTATTTGCATGCTTGTTATCTGACACTTGAGTTTCTTGCAGGTTTTGTTTACAGTCCTTAATCTGGACTCTTAACAGGGTTTACCTATATTACTCCATGCATAGCATAACGTCATACCATTGCATGCATCCTGCATAAAGGCTAACCCATTTCAAGGATCTCAAGGGCTTGTGATGCAGGTCATGATGAACCAACTGTCCAGCAAGGGGCAAAGGGGATTTATTTTCCTCTAGCCAAGGTTGTCAGGGGCGATGACCCACTCGATATGGTGAGCCTTGACCCTTGAAGAAGGACTCTCAACAACATGCAGTTCCTCCAATCAAGCTATCGGACTCCAATTCTAACAAGTTTCTTTGTTTACCCCGCGAGATCCTTGAAAACATTGCATGCATATATACATATCATTGCATTACAGGTATCCCTTTTTACAGGTTGCTTACCTTCTTCGCTGTTTATTTCAGCCGACCGTCATGAATCCTGAATCATCTACTGAGCAATCCATCAAGGCTCTCCAGGCTCAGAATGCCCAGTTCCAAGAGTTGATCATGAGTTTGGCCCAGGGGCAACAAGATCTGAAGACCCTGCTTTTGAAAAAGAAGAAGAAGAGGACGGTGTTGTTCAATCCTAGACGCAAATATGGGAATGGATCACAAAATGAAGCTGAGCTGACTACCCCATCCGTTGGGAAAGACAGTCCCCAAGAAAGAGAGGTTCCTAGTCCAGTGGTCTCCGACAACGAGACAAATTTCAATGATGAACAGTACCCTCCAGTTGAGGACAGGTATAAACAGCTAGAAGACCGGCTAAGTGCTATGGAGATACAAAAAGTGCCCGGCCTGGACTTCGAGGATCTAGGTCTGTCTTCTGGGGTAGTAGTCCCGCACAAATTCAAGGCACCTGCCTTTGTAAAGTACGACGGGGCATCCTGTCCTAAGCTGCATCTCAGGTCATACACAAGGAGGATCCAGCCCTACACGGCTGACAAGAATTTACGGATTCACTTCTTTCAGGACAGTCTGTCCGGAACTCAACTCGACTGGTTCTATCAACTGAATGGAGCCAACATCCGCAGCTGGGAGGACTTGGCCACTGCATTCTACAAGCAGTACCAGTACAATGCCGATCTTGCTCCCACGCATACCCAGCTTCAGGGGATGTCTATGGGTACAGGCGAAGGCTTCAAAGAGTATGCTAAAAAATGGAGAGACCTTGCTGGAAGGGTACAACCACCTCTAACTGACCGCGAGCTCGTTGACATGTTCTTGGGGACACTGTCTGGTCCGTTCTTCAATCACCTGATTGGGAATTCTGCTGCTGGGTTTACAGATCTGATCTTGACCGGGGAGAGAGTAGAAGCTGGCATCAAGTCGGGGAAAATACATAATGGTGACTCCTCGAACATTGAGAAGAAACCATCCAAGAGAGAATCTAGTGCTGTCAACGCGATAGCTATTGCAAAGCCGGCCGGTGCTCCTCAGCGTCACCATCAACAAAGGGAAGAAAGACCTAAAAGGCAATTCACTCCCCTCGGCATGAATTTGTCACAGGTATTGCCACAGCTGCTGGAAACCAAGTTGGTAACTCTCATGGACCCTCCAAAGAATCCTAACAGGACACCTTCAAGGTACAACCCCAACGTTCGCTGCGCCTATCATTCTGACAGCCTGGGGCATGCTACAGATGACTGTTGGACTTTGAGAAACAAGGTTCAGGATCTGATCGACGCAAAGGAAGTCCAGTTCGACTCCCCAGAGACTCCGAATGTGATCACTGCTCCCCTGCCAAAACATGGCTAGGGTTGAAAAACTTTTGTTCATTCGAATGCTCAAATTGTAATTTTTTCTTTGATTGTTTAAACATTTTGTTTCATGTCAAACTTGGTTATTTCATTAATGCATTACACGTGTCTGTTTTGAAGTAATTATGTTTACTATGCTTAAAACTGCTTTCATTTTTTTGATGTCAACTATCAATTAACAATTCTAAGCCTCTTGAGGGAGGATGACGAAAACGATACCACGATCTTTACAGTATGCTTTTGAACAGACCCCGCTGATGAGGTACAGGCATTGTTTCAATTCCTAAACACTGGAGTTATAAGGAAGATAATCCCTCGTCAACCCCTTTGAGCCAAAGAAGTTGGAGTTTTTCTTTTCGAAAATTAAAACCCTTAATCATAACCTGGGGCAGGGTAGTTCTCTCAGTTGATCCAAGTGCATAACGAATGGCACCAAAGAGGT
The DNA here is from genome assembly GCA_948472305.1 of Vicia faba. NCBI lineage: Eukaryota > Viridiplantae > Streptophyta > Magnoliopsida > Fabales > Fabaceae > Vicia > Vicia faba. Next base: position 1,087,683,142 of record OX451737.1, on the reverse strand, counting down.
CCTTACAAAACAACAGACAATGATGGTTCCGAATAATCATAAAGACAGGCAGTCATTACCAAAAAAAAAAAAAACTAAAGCCCAATAAGTCAAAACCTATGAAGGAGACTTACAAAACTGGGGCATCCCGCTGACTGTAATTCCAAAAGAAACAGTTCAGGCAAAAAACATGGATAATGAAATAAAAAAGAAAGAGGTCCAACAAATCCTCAACAAAAGGAAAGGACTGCCTATTCAAATGTATTGTCAACATCCGAACCATCATTGGTATATCAGGACAAAGACTCAAACAAGGTCTAATGCATGATCAGCTGAGTTTAGGTTTGAAGAACATCACGAAGAGCGGGTGGGTACAAATAAATTTGAGCCTTTATCCTTTGTTTCTTAAACCGTGAACCAGGCCACGCTATAACCCTTAAAAAGTCCTAGCTGAAGCATGGGTTAGTTCGAAAGCATACTGTTACGAAAGGTATCCTGACTCCTTAAGGCTTGCAGTAAAACAACGAGTTGACATCACAGTTTACAAAATTCACTTGTTTTACAAAAAAAATGCATTTTCAAAAACTTCAAGACAGACATAAGCTTTGCATTTTTAACATAACTTTGTTTGCATATGACCTTTTGTTCGAACAGTAGAGAAATTCGCACGAAGAATATCTAGTGAACAAAAAGCACTCCAATCAAGGGGGCAGACGTGATCATGGTCCGTCATCTGGGGCAGTTAAGTCAAGATTCGGAGAATATCTCAAAAGGCCAACCAACTTGGGGCAAGTCTCCATCTGGATCACTTGGGGCATTGGACATGAATTCCAACGACGAATCTTGCATGATCAACGAAGATCTTCTGGTGATACGGCAACACAATGCTATTGACAGGGGCAACTCCCTACATCCTGAGAACGTGGATATAGTCGAAAGAATACTGCGCATAATCAAAGACCCGCTAGGTTGACACACCTAGGCAAAAATAAGGGTTTCCCGGCGAACCAAAAAGGTTCGGGCAAAAATAAGGGATGAAATGAAAAAATCTGTACACCCGGCAAGTCGAAAACCTGAAAAGGCGGCTTGGGCAAAAATGGGTATCCTGGTGGACTGAAAACCCGAAAGGGCGGTCCAGGCAAAAGTAAGGGATCAAAGCGTACGACTATGTCCTGTCATCTTGTCACCTGTCTACCAGAAGAAGGTTTGTCCATCAACAACTACCAGCACCTCACCGGTCTTCCTCTCCCACAGAAGTTGGGGCAATCAAAATGGTCCAAATTGTACAAGCTGCTCTGTCCACCAAGGTACCAAGGTAGGTTCAGCTGAAGAATGCAACCAAGATATCTTAGTTCCCCAGAGAGTGAGCCAACAAGTCAACGATACTCTCCCCAAGCAGAGTTAGCCTACTCTATCAGCCTTAAGGAAGTCGGGTATCCCCAGCAGATCTCAATATTCCCCAGCGCAATATACAAACATTCTTAACAAGCATCCCCGGTAGTCTTGATCTAAGATTGTTCCCCGGAGGTTTTCCGGACATTCAGTGGAGCCACTTCCCCAGTACATCTCAAAAAATTTCCCCAGGAGAGTTCAATCCATCTCCCCAGCAGGAAGCTTATCCCCAGTAGATTCTGGAAGCTTGTCACCCGCAGAGCACAAACACGCCCCTGGCTTTATTCAGAAGGTTATTTCCCCACCAGGATATAACTGGGTTATCCTCCGCCAATGGCCATGGAAAGATCGTCTCCGGCGAAGTCTTCCTATACCCCAGTGGAGTTCATCAATTCTTTCAACATAATTCAACAATGGTATCCCCAGCGGAGTTATCATCAAACCTCAGCGAAGTACCTCTCTTTCCCCATAGAGTTCACTCCCCGCAGGGTAATATATTCGCCAAGCTTATTCCCCAACGGAGTCATCTTCTCCTACCGGTATTCTTGCAACCACCATCCCCAGCGGAAACAAAGAACGCTACTCTTCAACATTAGCCCAGGATTTGACTTCCCGGCACCTGTCAAGGAGTTATTTTCCTAGACGAACATACATTCATAAATATCACATCTTCATACATTATAGCATGCACATACGCGTCATGAACATACAATCTCATTTATGTCAAGAACATCATTTCTTGATCCATATCATGCATTGCATATGACTGACCTTTACCTTTCAAGAAGGATACAGTTAAATGATCAGCTATGTCAAAGAAGACAAATCCAGTCAAAGTAGACAAATCCAGTCAAAAGAAGACAAGTCCAGTTAAAATTACTCGTCGTCATAGACACTCGTCGTTATAGACACTCGTCGTTATAGACACTCGTCATTATAGACACTCGTGGTTATAGACACTCGTCATTATAGACACTCGTCGTCATAGACACTCGTCGTTATAGACACTCGTCGTTATAGACACTCGTCGTCATAGACACTCGTCGTCATAGACACTCGTCGTTATAGAAACTCGTCGTTATAGACACTCGTCGTTATAGACACTCGTGACACTCGTCGTCATAGACACTCGTCGTTATAGACACTCGTCGTTATAGACACTCGTCGTCATAGACACTCGTCGTTATAGACACTCGTCGTTATAGACACTCGTCGTTATAGACACTCGTCGTCATAGACACTCGTCGTCATAGACACTCGTCGTCATAGACACTCGTCGTTATAGACACTCGTCGTCCTAGACACTCGTCGTTATAGACACTCGTTGTTATAGACACTTGTCGTTATAGACACTCGTCGTTATAGACACTCGTCATTAAAGACCACCCGTCCATGGAAATAACCTGTCAGTAGAGACAACTCACCAACCTTTCTGAATTCCAGACTCGATTCCTGTATCCTGCTAGGGCACGTCTGAAGAGATTCGAAGATCCGATTCCTGTATCTTGCCAGGGTGTATCTGTTGACGACTAACATTACCAGACTCGATTCCTGTATCTTTCCAGGGCACGTCTGAAGAGTTCGAAGATCCGATTCCTGTATCTTGCCAGGGTGTATCTGTTGACGACTATATTCTCCGGACTCGATTCCTGTATCTCGCCAGGGCACGTCTGAAGAGTTTAAAGATTTGATTCCTGTAACTAGCCAGGGCACATCTACATAAAGAGTTTGAAGATCAACTCCTGTAACAGGCCAGGTAATTATTTTCTTTCTCAGGTACGCAAGTTCTCGCTAAGGAAACTCTTACACGATCGACACTTAGATGGCATTTATAAGCCCATCTCCACATACCGACAGTCTCCAAATGGCATCTATAAGCCCATTTCCGACAAGGTTCTGTCATACTTCCAGATGGCATCTATAAGCCCATCCTCCTGTCCAGCATCTCTCCAAATGGCATATGTAAGCCCATTCCCGTCATCACACTGCTGACACTCTACTATGTGAGTACAAATTTCTGGGCACTCTAGTGTTCAATCATCTTCCACCTTCAGATTACGAAAGGCACGCCAGCCAATCTACATCCTCAGGTCTAAGAAGATTGAACAGGGGAAACTGTTGTACCCCAAAATTTTCCCTCCCATATTCTTCAAGATTTGTCAAGATCAATCTCCAGATGATTCAAAATCTCTCAAGGGTTGCACAGTCCAATGGCCTCCTAACACAGTCAAAATTAGGGTTTTGGTTCTGGCAAAGAAATTGAAGTTTTCAAGGGTCCAATCAAGTCCCACATGCCTATATACATTGTCATGCATCCACATTCCAAGTTTCAAGACTCACAGCATCAAGTTGCACAGTCAAAAACCCTAAATGCTTCACAGTCAACTGTAGGGGGCAAAATGGTAATTTGACAGTCAAAAGTCAAAAATTTTGGTCAACATCTTATTTTGAAGCCACAAACATCATTTGATCAATTCTTGATCATGATTTCACAAGCATGGCTCAAAAAGTCTCAAGATGCAAAAGTTTCTATTTTTGGACAATTGAAAAAGTCAACTGCAAATTGACCAAGGCATAACTTCTTCATGGTTTATCAGAAAAATTCCATCCAAAGCTCATTTTTAAGAGAATGACATTTCCTACAATTCATCTTCACACTCCAAGTCCAAGAAATGCTCTCACAAAAAGTTATCAATTTCAACATTATAGGTCATTTTCAAAAGTCAACAAAAAGGCACTTTAAGTCAAAGACCATAACTTGAGATTGGTAAATCAAAATGACACGGGACCAAAGAAATTGGTTAGAGGACTTCAAGACCTTTCCAAAATGTCCAAGAACATGTTCATAGCTTCAAAATTGAGCAAGATATGCCTTGTAGAAGTTGGGAAATTTTTGGGAATTTTGAAAAGTCAACTTTGCTTCAAAAGCTTCAAAAATGCTAATGGGCCTCAATTTCTTTCATGAATCATTACCCAAAGGCTATGAACGACCCATTGACCTCTAAGGGATTTATTTTCTTATTTTTGATTAATTATTTGAATTTTTATTATTATTAATTCATTTAATTATATTTAAATATGAAAAAATATCAAATGACACTTATCAAATCTTTTTGTGCAGCAAATTCACTCATTATGAGCTAAATATTTCGTGCATCAATTAGCAAGGGAATATCTTCCATAATTGGCAAGGATTGACATGAAAAAATATTGGAAAAGATATGGAGAAAATCAAATATTCAAAACATGAATGCATGGATCTTTGGACTTGGTTTTGACCTAATTTCGTTCAAATACATATACACAACTCAACCCTATTCCATTGGACACGAAAGCTGCTGAGAAAAGAGAGAACCAAATTGCAAATTTTTGGCAAAAAGTTGAAAACTGATTTCATACCTAGAGCACGATTCAAGGTCCAAAAGCTTGTCCATTGTCTTCCTGACATTGCTAGGAACGTGTTGCAATCAAGAACACGCCTCCACACTCAAAGAATTGGTAGAACAAAGTCACACTTTTCTTGAATATGTCCCTAATCGTTTTTTAATTTACATACATTATTCATGAGTTTTAATCATTGATTCTTGCTAATATTGATGTTCTGAAGCTAATGGTACCATTTAATTGTCCTAACAATGCCTATATCAAAATCTACCATTGATGGATATTAGGTTTTCAGAAGCTCAAGATTAGGGGTTTCTTCATATGGAAAAATCAGGCCACCAAACCTATGCCATTGAATTCGTGACATGAAGACGAATCATTCCATGACCTCGCGCCCTTTTTATATTTGCCCATTGTCTAATCGCTATTTTTCCTGGTGTTACTTAGTGGGGTTGGACAATTCAAAAGTTAGCGCGTTTTTGTTGTTTCAGCGTAATTATCTTTGTTTTCATATATTATATTCTTTGTGTATCCAATATCCAAACGCGCTTCACAGCTCACTTGGCAAAGCATTCACTTGGTAAATGCTGGGACCTGGGTTCGATTCCCAGGTCCCCTATCATATTTCATAACTTTTTCCATAACATGTTTCCATGCAGCGTCCATCATAAGGTCCACCATACGCCTTCACATGCTGGCTTGCCATGTAATCAGGATGACCAATCTGAAGGCTACAGGATGAGGACCATCATACGCCTGGGTCAACTACTCCACACACAAGCACAAAAAGTAAAAAAGGGCTTGTATTCAGTGGGCCAAATTACTTCCAAGAGACCTCTTAAAAGGGCCAAACACCCCCCATGGTTTGCATCAATTTTTAATTTTTATTTGTTTTCTTTCTTAATTATATTAATTGTTTTAATTGCTTTCTTTAAATTCCTAAAATAATTTTCATAATAAAAATAAAATACAAAAAAATCAAAAATGTTTATTGTTGTTAATATTAATTTCACCATTATTTATTTTGTAAATAAACTTTAATAATTAACTAGTTAATTTAGGTTTTAAAACTTTAATGTATTTTTTTTTATAAATTAAAATAGGTAGAATTAGGGTTTTGATATTTTTTTCACCTTTTCTTTTTAAATAGTTTTTCTTTTCTTATTATCATTATTATTAATTACTAATTTATTTTGTAAATAAACTTATACATAAATTCTTTAGTAAATTAGGTTAAACTTTAATACTTTTCATTAATAATTAAAAATAACTTAGAATTAGGGTTTCTTTTAATTTTAATTTTCTTTATTTCATAAATACAAAAAACTAAAAAAACATTTCTTTCCTTTTATTAAATAATTAATTAACCTTTTAATTTCATTTAATTTCTTTAAAGGGTCCAACGCCCTCGAACATTCTATTTTTTATTCTTTTCGCACATTATTTTATTTTCTTGTGAATATTATGTAACTGCTCAAGCCATGTAATAGTAATTAGGTCCCTTTTTTACTTTCCGCATTTTTATTAAAACGGGTCTTTGTAATTTGGCGATGTATAGACCCGCGCCTTGTAATAGCGTAGGATTTTACTTTCCGCATTTAAATTTCCGCATTTTTAAATTATAATTGCATGAAAGAATGTATGGCCTAAATTAAAAACAAGCGTAGATCACAATGATGCATGTTCAAAGATAAATATAAACTGAAAATAACACACAAATTCACACACCACTCTTAGGGTACGCCTCACTGTTGCCTTGCCTTCGAAACGTGGTCGTCGAGTATAGGACGTTTTAGTAAGTCCTTATGTCCATGACATGATCCAGTTGCCTCGAAACGGTTGCCTCGGAATAAAAAAGGATCAATGGCATAAGGGTAGCTTCTAAGGTGTCCTACTGTTGCTCTGGTGACCACACTGTCCCTACAAACGAATTGACCCGAACACCTCCAACGGTGGTGCTACCTACCTCTCAATGGTGGGATGGCACTACCTTAAGGACATTTACACAGCCTAATTCCTTAGGGTAGGTGGATGACTCATAGATACTTTCTCTATTCAAAAAACAAATCAAAACTCTTTTCACACCGACACTTTTCAAAAAGCTTTCAAAACAATTTTTCAAACACTCTTGAGGACTAATACAAGAGTCGATCTGAAATCTTTAAACGAAACTTTTTCAAACCCACTCACAATTGAAAAGCAAACACTTTTGAAAACACAATGAGCAAGTATCTAAGAGCCCATGGATAACCATGGATAGAAAGGGTGCTAACACCTTCCCTTTCTATAAATCTACCTCCCGAACCGAGAAACTATCTCATAAGGAATTTTGCTGTGCTTTTGTCCTGTCCATGTTGGAGAAAATAAAAGACGGTGGCGACTCTTGCTTCCGCGATATTTCGCGAACCAGCGTTAAACAGTCAGTTCCAGATCCACCGATCACACATACATTTGCATATCTCGCATTCACATATTTGCACAAAATTTATATCATTTACACTTCCACCCTTACCCAATTGTGATCCAACTAGCTAGAACTATTGAAGGAGGAGGTCCACCAATTGAAGACTCAAATGAACTTGATCATGCAATTATTAATGAGGAGTGAAGGTAACCCTTCGTCATCCCAGCCACAAGCCTATTCAACACCGCAAATGCCATCACTATGGAAAGTTCCCCCACCTCAACAACAACTACAACAACCTATCAACGGAAGGGGTATGCCCAACAAAGGGGAAGACAAAAATTACCACCAAGGAGATTTGATCCACTTCCCATATCGCACAGTTAGCTACTACAACATTTACTCAAGGTATCTTTGGTAGAGCAGAGGTCACTGAATCCTCCGAATGGGACACTCCCACCTAAGTATGATGCAAATGCTAGGTGCGAGTATCATGCCAACTCTCCAGGACATACCCTTGAAAGATGTTGGGTTTTCAGACACAAGGTCCAAGATTTAATTGATAATAAGCAGTTGAATTTTGAAGAAGGGATCCCATTGGTGAGCGGTCGCCCCTTTCCTTGATAAATACAGAGACTAAGAAGAATTCCCTAAATTCAGTGGATCTATAACTGGGCTTATCTCTAGATCATTAGGCCTTTATCATTTCAAATTGTAATTTCTTTCTTGTTAAGTGTTATTTGTTATAAACTTTGTACTCTGTGATCAGTAATTCAAATAAATAATTATGCATGTTTTTGAAATCGATCCATTCCACAAATAATCAACGACTTTCCATTTTCACTCTTCTTTTCTATCTTCCATTGCATAACTTTAACAAACTTTGATGGAGAATAATGAAAATATAAAATAATTGAATTTTCCTGACGTATGCTTTTTAATAGTAAGGCTTGGCTGACGATGTAAGGAATTGTTTCACTTCCCAAACAATGGAGATATGAGGATATAATCCGCAGTTAACCCCCTCGAGCCAGAAGTAGGAGCTCTTTCTATTTTCTAAAAAAACCCTTAATCTTAACTAGAGGCAGGGTAGATTTCAATTAATTCGACGATGCATTCGAATCCCAGGAGAATCGAAACGATCTAAGAAAATGTTCAAGCATATCTCTTTCCTCGATACATCCTTTAGAGAATGATCTAAGAAAAGATTCGAGAATATCATCTTCCCTGCGTTCATCATCCAAGATTGAGGAATCAACAAAGACAAAGTCCATGATGTCTTCTTCCTCAGTACATCAATCAAGATCGAGAAAACGATGAAGACGGAGCTTACGATAATCACTATGATAGGCACAAATGTCAAAATCAAAAAGAAAAAAGAAATTCAAAAAGGAAAAAATAAGAAAGTCCGCTAAGTCAAAGGAAATCAAAAATTGACTTAGGAAAAAGTTAGGGCATCCCGATGGACCGCAAGTTCAAAAGGATTTTTCCATGCAGAAATAAGGGATTGAAAAAAAAATTGGAGAAAAATCTTGTGACTGCTACCTCAAGAATCATCAAGGCTTCTCATCAACGCCTGGATCTTATCAATTCTTGGATCTTATCAATACTCTTTTATCGGTGCTTAGATCTTTATCTACGCTTTTCATCATCTGCGCGACTACAAAATTTCTCTTGGGAATTAAACGCATTTGTTGCATTAATTGAAACTAGGACTGGAGAAAATCAAGGAGAATAGGGTGGGATAAATAAATTTTGAGCCTTATATCTTTTGTTTCTTAAACCACGAACCATGACCATATTATAACCTTTAAAAATTCCTAATTAAAGCTAGGTTCACTATGAAAGCATACTCGACAAAATTTGTGTTAAACTGACTCCTATATTTGTTAAAATTATTAATCATTTCATTTCTTCGAATCTCCATCTCTAATCATCCATTTCTATTCCATAATTAATTTCAATTTCAAGAACTTGCATGTGCATCACATTAGGATTACTTTTTCAACATGTACAATTTTATCTATGAATAAATACTTAACATCAAGGAGATTTCAAAAATGATATGACCAAAGGAAACACTTCCAAGAAGCTTCTAAATTAGGGGGAAAAGCGTCTAAGAGGACCCTTATAAATAGGGTCAAATAATAATAATCGTAGGGGTATATCACATGAATATACTATTGGCAAGGGGTGATCATTTCGAGATTCAATCAACTTGGATCATATTTCAAAGCACTATTCAACCAGGGGCATACCTTTCAGAGGAGCATTCCTTAATCAAGTCGTATCACAACAGGGTATGACTCGATTTCCCCGTCTTGACAAACCTCTCAAGGCCTTGATAATTAGGGGCAACCTTCCAAGATTCAAATGTTAGGGCAGTACGTACCAAGTTCATCCTACTGCACGTAGGGTCCAAATTCCCCTTAAAGCAACTTCAAGTAGGGGTGTTCAAAACCAAATCGACCCAATAGAAAACCACAAAACTGAACCAAACCGAAACCGAAAAAAACTGCATTTGGTTCGGATGTGTTTGGGTCATTTTCTAACGAAACTGCGCGGTTCGATTCGGTTTGCGGTTTGTATTTTGCAAACCAAACTAAACCAAATCGCATTATGTTATAAAATCTTACTAACCAATATATATATTTCTTTAATTCTTTAGATAAATCAACACGTATTGTGTGTATATTTTATCATATTCTTTATATGATATTCATTTTAATTTACAAATCATAAAAAATAAAATTTTATTCATTTATAAATACTATTTTCACAAAATATATTTTAACGTATTCTTTGTATAATATTCATTTAAGAATGCAATCTTATGTATATCATTCTTTAGATTTAGATAAAATTATAATACACAATTTTATGTATTAAATTATAAATTTATTTTGACAATTATAAATTTTTTTTTATGGTAATGTATGAAAGATTAAACACAAAGTTATATTTTTCTCTACATGTGTATGTATGGCTCAATAAGTTTTTTGTAAAAAACCGAGCCAACTGAACCAATCCAAACCGCATTAATTTGGTTTGGTTTGATTTGGTTTTATTTTTAAAAGCCAACCAAACCAAACTGAACCACACATTTTTTTCTCTTGCAGTTCAGGTGATTTTTTGCTTCAAAACCGTCCAAACTGCACCGCGAACACCCTTAACTTCAAGTACAAACTATTCAAGCTTTGAATACTTGGGGAAATCTATGTCAAGTTCATGGTGAGGTTTAAGTTCTTTCTGAGGGTACATTCCTCCAGATCCTAGAGATTAAGGGGCACATCTTTTCAAATTCGAATGTTGGGGCAAACCACTACGAGGCTCGATCAAAAGGACTTTATTCAAACTGATTCATCAAAGCCAAACATTTTCAAGAGTCTTTTAATTAGGGGCATATTGCAAAATATTAGGGTCATTCATATTATGATCAAACTATTTCCAAGCTCATATAAATGATAAAATCCTCCAAGACCCTACCAACAAATTAGGGAAAGACAATCCACATAGGGGCAAGCTCTCCACGTACTTTCATAACCTCCAGTGGGTCTTTCTCCTACATTAAGCAATCTTCAAGTTCAAATCGAGTATCGAGAAATCATGGTAGCATAACATTCAACCATCATGTGGCAAGAAACCTTGTTACATAGGCAAACCTCTATGCTTTAATCATCCACGACCCATCACAGAGGCACCATTCAACAAACCATTCGAGTCATAATCATAAAGCATAAAGTTGCATAAATCATGCATTAGGGCTCCTCGATCCAGAATCAAGTTATACTTATCATCTCATCCATCTGACGAAGTCCGATAACATGGGTCGAGCATAAAAAAAGCCCAATTACGCATTCACATTTCAAAATCCAACATCTATTTACACATATCCAAGTCACTCATTATATACATCAATCAATCATTACATTTCATGCATCAATAAAATTTACACGCATAGCATAAAACCTTATTTTATGTGAAGACAATCATCAATGTTAATAAAGCTACCTATTCTATGTTGAATCTCGGTAGTAGATTCCCCTGGTTAATCTCGACAATTGATTTTCTAGAAGACCTCGGCATAAGGTAATTCTACTTTGAATCTCGGCAGTAGATTCTCCTGGTTAATCTCGGCAGGTGATTTTCCAGAAGACCTAGGCAAAAGGTAGCTCACAATTGAATCTCGACAGTAGATTCCTCTGGTTGATCACAGAAGTTGATTTTCCAGAAGATCTCGACAGAAGGTTATTCTCAAATGAATCTCGGCAGTAGATTCCTTGGGAATCTCAACAGTAGCTTTCCCGTAAGAACCTCACATCAAGCATGACATACACATAACCATATCAAAGTATCAAGGTCATTCACAACATTTGGTGCATCTAACATACGGAAACACCAAAGAGCATTTGATAAAGCATCAAAGTTTATTCTGTTTAGAAAAAAACATCAAAAGAAAATCCACACCTATTTCCAAGCCTACGCCTACGTCCACGTCTACACCTGCATCCATGTATACGTCCACACCTACTCTTACGCCTATGATACAAATATCGAGACACTTTTTATCATGTCCACACCAATTCATCATTGTTGGGGAATTGGTAATTCAAAACCAATGGTTTAAAAGAAGAGAATACCAAAAAAAAATTTCATAACATTTTGGGACATATACACACATTTTGCACACATGTAAGTATTCGGGGGCATACACACTTGCTTAGTACATATACACTCTGGGTTCCATACTAATCTAAGACATCAAGCACAAATATCATACATGGCATTTCTCAAAACATACTTTGGGAAAAACCAATATCTTTGGGTCCTCCATCAGATTATTACTTTGGTTGAAAACAGACAACAAGTAAAAATCCAATCTAATATCTAATTTAGTTATCTAAGATTTGATCATCAAATCAACTTCCTCTACAATTTAACTCATTGCGTCTGGCTTCATGCAGCAATGTGTTTCCTCTTTTGTGATCTAGCTCATTGTGTCAGGCTCCATGCAACAATGTGTGAAGTCCATAATTTAACTCATTTCGTTAGGCTTCATGCATCAATGTTGTTTACTTCTTTGCGATATAGCTCATTGCATTAGGCTCCATGCAGCAATGTGCGAAATCCACAATTTAACTCATTGCATCAGGCTTTATGCAACAATATGTTTCCTCCTCTGCGATCTAGCTTATTGTGTCAGGCTCCATGCAACAATGTGTGAAATCTACAATTTAACTCATTGCGACAGGCTTCTTGTAGCAATGTGTTTCCTCCTCTACGATCTATCTCATTGTGTTAGGATCCATGCAGTAATGTGCAAAATTTGCAATTTAACTTATCACATAAGGCTTCAAATAATAATGTGTTTTCTCCTCTGCGATCTAGCTCATTGTGTCAGGCTTCATGCAGCAACATGTGAAATCTTCAATTTAACTCTTTGTGTCAGGCTTCATGCAACAATGTGTTTCCTCCTATACGATATAACTCATCACATCAGGCACCATGCAACAATGTGTGAAATCCGCAATTTAACTCATTGCATCAGGCTCTATAAAGCAATGTGTTTCCTCCTATGCAATCTAGCTCATTGTGTCAGGCTCGATGCAGCAATGTGCAAAATTCACAAATTAACTCATTGCATCAGGCTTCATGCAACAATGTGTTTCCTCCTCTGCGATCTAGCTCATTTTGTCAGGCTTCATGCAACAATGTGCAAAATCCGCAATTTAACTTATTGCGTTAGGATTCATGCAACAATGTGTTTCCTCCTCTACGATATGGCTCATTGCATCAGGCTCCATGCAACAATGTGTGAAATCCTCAATTTAACTCATTGCATCAGGCTCCATGCAGCAATATGTTTCCTCCTTTGCGATCTAGCTCATTGTGTCAGGCTCCATGCAGTAATGTGTGAAATCTGCAATTTAACTCATTGCGTCAGGCTTCATGCAACAATATGTTTCCTCCTCTGCGATCTAGCTCATTGTGTCAGGCTCCATGCTACAATGAGGGAAATCCACAATTTAACTCATTAAGTCAGGCTTCATGCAACAATGTGTTTCCTCCTCTGTGATCTAGCTAATTGTGTCAGGCTCTATGCAGTAATGTGAGAAATCTGAAATTTAACTCATTGCACCAGGCTTCATGCAATAATGTGTTTCCTCCTTTGTGATCTAGCTCATTATGTTAGGCTCCATGCAGCAAAGAGCTAAATCTGCAATTTAACTCATTGCGCCAGGCTTCATGCAACAATGTGTTCCCTCCTCTGCGATCTAGCTCATTGTGTCAGGCTCCATGCAGTAATGTGCGAAATCCGTAATTTAACTTATTTCGTCATGTTTCATGCAACAATGTGTTTCCTCCTTTGTGATCTAGCTTATTGTGTCAGGCTCCATGCAACAATGTGTGAAATCCACAATTTAACTCATTGCGCCAGGCTTCATGCAAGAATGTGTTTTCTCCTCTGCAATCTAGCTCATTGTGTCAGGCTCTATGCAATAATGTGCGAAATTTGCAATTTAACTCATTACATCACTCTCCATGCAGCAATGTTGTTATCAAGGTTTCTCTGAAATATAACCTATTGTGCCAGTCCTCATGCAGCAATTTGTGAAATCCGCGACATAACTCATTGCCTCAGTCTCTATGCAGCGAATTCTATTATGGTTGAGGGTGTTGAAGAGTCACATGATGAAGGGGATAATGAACTTATGAAAAGCACAATCTAAGGGTCAAGGATCAGAAATCTACCCAAACATCTGAATGATTATCATTGTGTCATACCCCAAATTTGCCCTATTAGTTCCTGATATTTTTATTTTCATTTCTAAAAATCATTTTTTATAAATTATTATTCATATAGTTATGGGGGGTTTAAAGTTTAAAAAGAGGGGTTTATCTTATAAAGGAATCTTGGGCCTTTCTCAAACAGAAAGGGCCCATGTAACTTTTTAGTCCATTTCAAAATATTGGAAAAGGGTGTATGAAATAATGCATTTTTGTTTAAGGCCCAATAGAGAAGGCCCGTTCAGTTTTATTGATTTGTTTTAAGATTTGTTTTGTTTTAAGTATAAACATTATTATTATCATGCATGACATTATTATTATTTTGTTTTAATTACTTTTATTAGTTATTATTATTATAATTGATTATTATTAATATTATTATATTATTAGTAACATTATTATTGTTGAAATTATTTTTATCTTGTTAATTTGAGAAAAAAACGTTAAAATCCCAAAACGAGCAGGCCAATTTTTATTAATATGATGTTTTTTCAAAAAAACACATGGCCCAACTAAGCAGAGTCCATACACGAAGCAAATCTAGCCCAATTGGAAAAAATAAGTAACGCATATTGTACATTCTTGGAAAAATGCATGCCTTAACACATAAATAAGTACTGTACGAATTAAACAAAATATAACGCACGTCTTAAGGTCCTAACAATTATTGTGCAGATCTTCATCAAACAATTGATCTTTACATTCCCTTTTTCAGAACAGAACAAAATCAGCACATAAATAACCAAATATGGAAGCAGAGTTAATAACAAAACAGAAGTAAATTTTCACATTGATTGTTTAGGACATAAACAAAAACAAGATCAAACCAATTACAAAAATAAATTAAAATTACAGACAAGATCATTAATCTTTCCTGATTCTCTAATCAACAAGAATGAATGACGAATTAAAATTCTTTCCTAAATCTAAACCTTAAGAATATTATAAAAGAGGAAAAAATTTACAGAGGAGAGAAAGAGGACAGAGGATGGAGAGAATTTGACAAACAAGATCATTACAGGTGAGAAGGAGAGATTGATAAAAAAATTAACGAAGAGTCTAAAGAACAGAGGAAGCCCGTTTCATCACCGTCGGATGTTCGTGTTCATCACCGCTCCCGTTTAGGGTTTCAATATCTGAAACCTTAAACTCTCTGGTTGCGCCACCATATCTCCACCATCATCACTGTCGCCGCCACCTACAAACAAAAGTATAGAGATCAGAAAAAACGAGATCGGAATAGACACGGATAACACAGAGGTAAGGCCCCAAAAACATAGCTTTCATGTTCGATTATTTTCTTTTGTGGTTTTGTTTTGCAGTAAGGTTTGATTTGGAGATATAGGAAGAGGGGTTCGTGGCGGCTAGGGTGTTGTCGTTGGAGAAGAAGAGAGGGACAAACGCGAAGAGAAAGGAGAAGATAACAAATTAACGGACAATTTGTAAAAAAGGAAAGTATATTATTTTTGTACCCTAAAATTTTCCCTCCCTTTTCTTCAAGACATTTCTTAGAAAAGATCTCAAATGCTCAAGGATTCTCAAAGAGTTGATCAGACAAGCTCACCTCCTAAGCACTGAGACCACAAATTAGGGTTTTGGTTTTCACAAGTAAAATTGGACTTCTAATGCCTCAAATGACTTTCATGGTTCATGATAGACTTCAAATAAGGCTCATGCCAAGTTTCAAGTCTTGCATCTCAAAATTGCTCAGTCAATTGATTAGATGACTGAAAATCAACTGTATTGAGTAAAAAGTCAAATGTGGTCCACATACAGTGAAAATTCATGATTTTCGGACAACATAAATATTTTAAAGTCATATTAATCAATTTATAAAGGGTTGATCACAATTCCTCAATAAAAGCATTCAAATCATCAAATGGGCAAAATTGTCAAAATTAGGGTTTTGATTGAGAATGATTGATTGTTGATGTTTGACCTAATACATGGCCTAATTACTTTAAGAATGATATTAAGGAATAAAACTCAATATCTTGACCTAATTCCATGGCTCAAATCATCTCAAAGATGCAAAGGATTGATAGTTGAAATTTGGGGATCAATTGATGAAACGTCAATTGACACACAAAAGTCAAACTTTGAATTTTCCGGTCAACATTGAATTTCAAAGATCAAGATTCATCAAGACATTCAAAAATATAAAAATTGTTCATGAAGTATAAATAAATTAAAGAAAATACAACAAAAGTCTAGATTTTCAATACTTAGAAAAAATTATAAGTGTTTTTGACCTTGATAATTTCACTACTTCATGACAATTTTCACCAAGATGCAAGATGATTCAAGGAAAACTTTCAACATGAAAGTTGTATATCTTTATGAATTCTAAAACTTTTCCCTTGAGGGTTGATGTCCAAAAAATGCTTAGATTTGAAGATATAGGCTCATGAAGTCATGACATTTTTACAAAACACTTAGTGAAAATTTTAGCAAGTTTGGTCAGATTTTTGTCCTAACTTCTTGGCAATTTTTCACCTAGTTCAAATTTTATTTAGCCAAAGTGGTTAACATGAAGGTTGTAGACACTATTTCAAGCTTTCCAAAATGTCCAAGAACTTTAAGAGATCATTTTTGAGCTAGGAGAATCGAAGAGAAGAAGTTGGACATCCATTCTTGAATTTTAGGTTATTTTGTGATGAACCTTATGATCCAATCTTCAAGCATGCTGCATAAATATTGCTTTGCAGACTTCTAACTTGCAAATCAATCCATAATTAATTGTTTACACAACTTATTAAGGTACGATTCAAGTGCTTGACCCATTGTCCAAGTGATTATTTCATTTTGGCACAAAGTTAACATTGCCATTCATGAAAAGTTGCTTTATACACAATGTCAACTCTCCTTGAGCTCATGTATTGTTGCTTCTGATTCTAAAACATTTCAAAGAAAGAAGAAACCATCTACAAGCCTGTCAACCACCCTACAAGCCATTGTACTATGCATTAAAACTATGTATTTCAAGTTTGCTTCAAAATCAAGTCATATAACCATAACATGTGATCTTTGATTTCTGATTACTTGAGCCTCTAAAACCTTTTCTCTATAAATAGAGAGGTTGTTTGCAAGCCTTAACACGAGTTCAATATCCCTCTAACCCCCCCCCCCCCCCCAAACTCCCTGAAATCAGAATTGGCATTCAAAATCTCCATTGTTGCACATTCTGACCTTGAACTTCAAACTCATAATCCACTCGTGCATTTTCACTCTGAATCAATCACAAAGCTTCCATACCTCACTTAGAACCTATCCAAGACCCTGTTCCATCAGTGTAACACCATTTGCACCATCCTCAATTTCCAAAAACAGTCATATGCAACTTGACTTCTCCAGAAAGATTCAGGCACTTTCAGCATAAAGTAAGCATTGTAATAGCTTCCTACAAGTTCAATGAAGCTATCCAGATCATCACAACACCTCCAGGAGTGCTCTAACTCCAAACACGATTTCCAATTTTGAGGTAAGTTTTCTCAACTTTGAACTCCTTATACAAGCATCATTAATGGTTAATTTGTGAATAAAAAATGTAGACATCATTGCCCTAAAGCTAATCATGCATTTAGTTTTCATTTATGTTAACTGTACATGGTGAATTTTAAAGTTGAACTTTCAGAAAAATTAGGTTTCAATTTGGTACCAAACAAAATTCATGCTCATATTTGATTTATAGTTTAAGTTATTTACATGGCTGAATTTGTTATGAAATTTGGAGCAACTTTCATGTTTACATTTTTGAAAATGGTTGAGAAATGAAGAAGTTACCGTTTTGAGCAATGGAGTTGTCATCCCTGCACGCGCGGAGGAGGAAGAAGATAAAGCTGGAAATTCAACAATGAGTTTATTTTATATTTAGTTGAAGTTGTATTATAAACGGATGAAACAGTCACCCTAGTGGCAGAGAAGCGCGTGCTAAGGCGTGTATAGGGACCTGGGTTCGAGCCCCAACGATACCCTTTTGTTTATTTCATATTTTCTTGTCTTAGATCATGTGCAGGAAAGCCCAATGCGCACATCATGCGCCTCTCAACATCACCATCAGATCTGCCAGCCATCAAATCCAGCGCTCTACATAAGCAAGACCATGGTGCACTCTCAAGAGCCAACAGTACCGGATCTACAGGCGCTTGGACCCTTCAATTTTGGGTCTGATGTGCATTTCTTTTAACACACCCCTCTTGCTTGCTAACACTAGCCCAATTCCATTTTATTTTATTTTCTGATTCAAACAAAAAGGGCTCATTTGGGCCCAACGCTTTTTTATTTCTTTTCAACCCCCATTTTACTTTTTAACACTCAATACCAATATTTTTTTATATTATTTATATTTCCTTTATTTTTATTTATTTATTTATTTTTATTTAATAAAAAATACAAAAATATATTTTATAAGTAATTAGATTTATTTATTTTATTTTTCTTCATTTTTTCCCAAGCAAATAAAACTTCAAAATACCTTCTAAACAATTAATTCCTCTTTAGATTTAGGTTTTTCTATATTTAAATTATTTCCCCTTTTAATTAATCTCTATCTTAGTTTCATTTATTTAGGTTTGCTAAATTATTTTAACATAAAATCATTAGACTTAGGTTTTATTTTCTTAATTTCAATTAACTTAGACTTTTGGTTTTGATTAAATAATTAATTAACTTCTCTTGTAATTAAAATTAATTAGTTTGATTAGGTCAACCTTTAAACCTTTTCCATCAAAAACCACAAAAATAATTTTTTTTTCCTCATTCATCTTTACATTTTGTGCATTTATTTATTATTCATATCCAATGGTTTGTAATAGATAATTAGGCTTTTTTGCTTTCTCCCCTTCATTCACAATCTTGTACCCCCCATTCCCAAAACATTGTAATAGCGTAGGACATTTAAATTCCGCAATTTATCGTTTTCCTTATTATTGTTAGTAATTAGGGTTTGTATGACAAGATTAAAACCAACCATAGTAAAACCCTAATTCAAGATAAAATATATGAAAACAAAACACCTTGCACACATGTACCTCTAGGGTTAACCTCACTTGTTGTCTCAGATAAAAACAGTCATGCCCCTCGAATGTGAGATGCTTTAACAAAGACCCTTGATTAAAAGACCATAGTTCCTTGATGACCCTTCGATGTTACCTTTGGTAAATGATCTTAGTCCCTTACGACAAGTGCTAAAACATCTTACAAGTTGCCTTCTATGACTGTACGACGAGCCACGTCTGTCCCTCACATCCAATGATATGGCTCCCTACCAACCAATGATAAAGTAGCACTATCTAAAGGAGGAGAAAAAGAATAAAGACTTTTTGAGTAGGTAGATTGCTCGTAATTTCTTGCTCACAAACTAAAATCATTTTCACACCTCATACTTTCAAAAACAAACATATTTTCAAACACTCTCTTTTCAAACAAATATTTTCAAAACAAACATTTTGTATACATTCTCAACAACACGAGAATCATTGCAAAATTTCCATACCAAGGTGTTTTCAAAATATTTCCAAAATAAGCATTTTGTATACATTCTCAACGATACGAGAATCATTACAAAATCACCACTTTCAAAATATCTTCAAAACATCTTTCAACTTACACAAAACACAAAGCATTTCAAAGTGAGCTAGCAATTAAGAGCCCGTAGATAACTACGGATGAAAAGGGTGCTAACACCTTCCCTTTTCATAACCTACTCCCCGAACTTAAGAAAATTATAAAAAGGTCTTTCCTGTACTTTCACCCTTTCCTTTATTGGATAAAAGAAAAGTCGGTGGAGACTCTTGCTATCCGCAACACTTGTGATCAAACACAAAACCAAAAGTGAGTTCTCCCACTGTATTACAATTATGTTTAAGTAATCCGGTGGGACATGTCTTATCATTCACTCTCTATCATGTCCACATGATCTTAATCTAATGTCCCTCATGCACGTACCCACGGCCTTACGATATACCCACTTGCATGGAGTCCAAACGGACTCCCAACCTTTGGGCTAGGCCCAATCATTATTCACACCTCCCTTCAATGTTATTTTTCTAACACGCTTGCTTTCACACACCCCTTTGGCTTGTTGGGCCAAGTCCAAAATCTGGACTTAGGCCCTACTTCTCACACCCCCCATTTTACTGCGTGGATAAAAAAACGTACCCCCTGTCTTTTAGGCCTGAATTCAATATCTGAATTCAGGCCCATGCTGTTAACACTCCCCTTTGTTACTAGCTTAACTAAATTCACACCCCCTTGCTTTTATTTAATTTCCTTCTTTATTTGTTTATTTTATTATTTTTTACATTTTCTATTTTTTTATATATTTATAATTTTAATATTTTTATTATCATATAAATCTAACATATTATATTCCAACCCATAAAATAAAATATTATTATTATAAATCAATTAATAATTTGCTAAACTCATTCAAATATATTTATTTATTTGCAGTAAATCACTTTTAATCATGCATTTGAATAAAGAAATTTTCTAAAATTAATACATAAAAAATACTTAACAACCATAAGTTATTTTCGTAAGTTAAATTAATTCAATAATTAATTTTCGAATAAAGGTTACGATGTATAGTTTAATTAACTACGCGCTTGGTCCAAAATCTCCGCTATTCACAAACTCAGACTAAGCACGGGTGGAATTAAAATATCTACGTAATACATAAAAAACACAAACCGACCGTGAACTACGAAATGAGACTCTGATTCCTCATAAGAGGATATGTAGGCATACGATCAAAATCGTGGCAGTCCCCCTAATTAAAATTAAAACCCTCTTTTCCCCGTAATTAAAATTAAAACCCTATTTTCCCCTAATTAAAATTAAAACCCTTTTTTCCCCTAATAAACATTAAAACCCTATTTCTTAAATATTGCGCTTCTAAACCTAGTATCCTTGCGAACAAGGTAGATGAGGGCTGCCTAACACCTTCCATTCGTCTAGAACCGAGTCAACAACCTAGAGTCTCTGGACTTTTTAGGCTTATCCTTTATACTCCGTTCCTTAGGATAAAAATTAAGGGTGGCGAATTTGTATTAAAAACTAGTTGCAACACATTATTATTCAACAGAGAAAACCCGCACATGTATGATGTCAAACTTGTTAACTTCTTCAGGTATCGTACATCCTATATTAAATCATGTAAATTATGATAAGCTTTCAGAAAAAACATCAAGCTTATGTTGCAACAATTGAAAGCATTGAGGAGTCACAATCAGACAAGCAAGGAACTCAAAGACAAGAAAATAGATCTGCCATGTCACAAGAAATCAAGGCATTGAAAAAATAAAATATGGGATATTGCTAAGATTTTGACAGGAAAGAAGGTAGTGAGTTGCAGATAAGTGTACAAAGTTACATACAACTTATTCGGTGAATTTGATAAGTATTAATTAAGTTTGACTCGTAAGAAAGGGATACACATAAGTCGAAGGAAACAACTTCAATGAAACTTTTACAGCAGTCTCCAAAATGAAAATCATAAGGTGTTTACTTATTTCTGTAGTGGAAAAGGATTGGAGCTTCACCATATGGATGTAAGTAACGAATTTATACACGAAGAGTTAGATGATAAGGTATATATGGAAGTACCACAAGGTTACAATGTTCCCAATGATGGCATGGTATGCCGATTGAGAAAGTAATTATATGGTTAAGGAAATCCTTATGAAATTGGTACTCAAAGATGTCTAACCTCTCAAGAATTAGTAAGGTATGGTTTCCAGAAATGTGAAACCGACCATAGCTTGTTTACATACATGCATGAATTGGTCTTCATAATTGTACTAATTTATGTTGATGATCTTATTATGATTGGGAATGATGCAAAATCACGTGCAAAGTTCAAACATTATCTCAACAAGTGTTTTCACATGAAAGACTTAGGAATGCTGAAGTACTTCCTCAATTTAGAACTAGTATGTGGTCCTTCCAGATTTTTCATGTGTCAACGAAAGTATACCTTAGACATCTTAAACGAATGGGGGATGCTAGCTTGCAAACTTTCATCTTTGTCACTTGCACCAAACCATAAATTAGCATTGGATTCAATTCCTTATATGAAAACCCTTCACAACATCGTTGGTTGGTGAGACGATTCGTTTACCTCACGATCACTACACCAGAGTTGGCATTAGGGATGCTCAAATTAACCAGTTATATGAATTATCCATATTCATGTCCAAATCCAGATAATTATTAATATGGTTTTAACCAAAACCATATTTTAGATATGTTATTAATATGGTCTTACACAAAGAAAATGACCTCAAAGTAGATGAAAATACCAAAATAGCCCAACCAAGATTCTTCACACATGTTTGAAATTTCTGATACCACACTGAAGCCCTCAAATCATCAAAAGTCCAAATCTTGCCGGAGAAGACGACCAGAGCTAGGGCTCCGGCGCCTCTCCGGCCAATAATAATTTTTTTATTTTTGTTTTTATTATTTGGTTTATATTAACGGATGTAATGACCGCCCCAGCGGTAGAGCGAATGTTGCAAAGGCATTGGTATACCAGGGCAAGGGTTCGATCCATGCCCCTGGTATTTTTGTTTTTTTTTTATGTTTATTTTTCACAGATCCAATGCAAGCAGTCCAGCATGCAACGATGCACCCTCCTCATCAACACCGTCAAACCTTAACAGATCCAGATCAAGCATTCCAGATTTGCGCACTCATGATAGACCTCACTGGGGAGCCTCACAAGATTCTAAGGGCGCTCTTCCAGCGCTTGGGCTTGTGTTACTGGGCTTAGCAAACTTCATATTCACCCCCCCAATTTTCTTCTACAACAGGCCCATTTCCTTTTTTTTTTCTTTAATATTTATTGTGTTTTAAATAATTAACTTTTTTTAATTTAATCAGAATATTTCATAAGTAAAATATGTTTTAAATTAATTAACCTTGTAAGTACGAAGTGCGCCTTAGAGGGGGGTGAATTAGGTACTTTAAATTTTTTTTGTTTTAGTGATGATGAATATGATTTTTCTGGTTTATGGTGAGTTTATGAAGTAGTAAAGTGCAGAAAAATAAAGAGACACAAGCGATATATCCCGGTTCCCCTCACAGTCCGAGAGTACTCCAGTCCCCTTTCAACATAAAAGAGATTTCCTTATTGTGGCAAACTTAAACAAGAACTACCCAAAACCAAGAACAATCCTCTTGGACCAAGAACATTCCTCTTGGACCAAGAACAATCCTCTTGGACCAAGAACAATCCTCTTGGATTTTCACTATGTCAACAATGAGAACAATACTCTCAAAGTGACTTTACTTGTATCCAACAATCCTGGAAAAACAAGATTACAAAACCACTTGAATTTATCTTCAACAATCCTGAAAAATAAGCAAGTATATAGCAATATTTAATTTGAGTGAGTTTTTGTAGCAATGATCACTTTGAGTGATTTTATCAATGAATTGATCTTCTCTTCCAATGAGAATAGTATACAATGACTCAAGATATATAATGCTCAAAGTTTTCTAGTTGACAATATGTGAAAGTGTGCAGAAAACTTGTGTATGAAAATTTATAACAACTTGAGTTTGATTTTTTAAAATTCAGAACTTATGATTGGAAGAGGTACTTAAAATGATTTTTAAAAGGAGTATTTATATGTTCATAGCACCCTTTTGAAACAACATAAAATTCTACAAATGAATCATGAACAATTGCCAAGATTGAGTGAAAGGTTTCCATGAAATAGTGTTATGAACAGTCATGAGTAAAGTTGTTGTTTTTCAAAATCGTTCAGCATGCAATCGATTTCACCCTTGTGCAAATCGATTGCACAGGGTTTCAACAACTAGAAATTCAAATATTTTGAGTGAGCAATCAATTTCATAAGTGTGTAAATTGACTGCACTTGAAGTCAGTAGCAAAAATTGGTTGAGAGAAATCGATTGCACAAACATGCAAATCGATTGCACTTAGAAACAATAGCAAATGTTTTGAAAACATGAAGCATGCAATCGATTGCACCAATATGAAAATCGATTGCACCCAAGTAAAAATTGAATTTTTGTTTAGAAAACTTGAGTAAAAGTTTGGACAATATATAATATTTCTTTTGACCATTGAGCATCTATATCTTAAGTTCAAAGTGAGTATTATCATTATACCTTGAAATTTGCTAAGTGCTTGAACCAAAGACTTCATCCACATATGCTTTTAGCTTGATCAATAAAATTTTTCTTCTTGTTAAAAATGGTTTGTCTTCATCAAAACAAAAGTGCATTTGAGATGCTTGATTATACATTATCCCCCTTTTTGATGATGACAAACGATCTTGCTTGATGCGTTGTAATTTCTGGAAAGAAACTTCTCCCCCTAAGATGTGTAACTCCCCATTTGTATGAGAAGGTTGGAATCCTTTGAATTTGTTCATCTTGGTTGAAGAGTACCTTAGAAATTTAAGACAGGAAATATACAAGCATAAAGTGCCACATCCTTCTCCCCCTTTGACATTATCAAAAAGAAGGGAAAGATGCATAAAAATGGATAATAATAAAACAACATTGAAAAACTTAATCAATCATGCATAAAAAATAGTCATAGACATAGTCATTGTGAAATAACAATTACAAAGAAATTTGAATAACAACAAACAAAACATAGCATAACAGAACAAGGACATAACAGAAAAAACAGTCGAAATAACAAAGTTGGACATAACTTTATGGTTGATTCATGTCACAATTGTTATAGAACCAGGATCCTAGATTGGGAAATTGAAATTGTTGTTGTAGAGGAGGTTCTGTGTAATGTGGTGGAGGTGCATCATGATTATTTGGGTCATGTGGAGGTATGTGAAGGTGAGAGTAAAGGTAGGAAATTTTTTGATTCACATCTGTGCAAAAATCATTAATCCGGGTTGTTGTGGAGTCGTTGATAGCATTCCATTGGTTGTTGATATTGGTGTTGAGTGTAGCAAACTGTTGAGTCATGAAGTTAATTACATCTTGATTACTTGGACCAACAGGAGCAGGTTGAGGATGTACAACTTCACCACCTTCAACTTCTTGATTGTTTCCTTCATCACCAACCACATCTTCACCAATGTAAGTTATAGTTTTCGTTTCCGGATTATAGTGAACTTTCATTCTTGAATCAACATTTTTGATTGAAATCTTATGCACATTAGGATGCATATTAACTCTTTCAAAACCAGGAAAATCAACTCCAAATGCTTCCATAATTAATGTAACAAAGTAAGCATATGGTAGAAATTTTGACTTTGCATCAACCCTCAGCATATGAACCATTATGAGCCTTGCCCAATTAACACTTATACCTTTCTTCCTTGCGTAGATCAGCTGCATTTCCAAATTAGTCATGGTGCAGTGGTTTCCAGCCCGCGGAAACATAATATAGACCATGAAATAATGAAATAGTTTATCGTCTATAAAAAGGTTACCTGCACTCCATGAGTCTCTAGATGGAATGACTCCTCCTAGACCACGAATTCTTTTAGCACGGAATTCAGCTTCGCTCAATCTGCCAATGCTGTAATAAAATTCCTCTTTCCTGTAATCATCCCATGCTTCATTTTCAGGGTTGTACAAAGAACTCCCAGTATAAGGAATATATAGAATCTCACCAACAATCTCAGGGGTTATAGAGATTCTTGTACCCAACACATATGTAACCATCTTGCCTTTGTGGGGAGTCAAATTACTGAAGAATACTCTTACCAGATCCAGATAGTATGGACCAAATGATGAAATAAGTGATTCTATTCCATATGCAGTTAAATCATTCTAAAAAGTAAAACATTCCTGAGGGAAAGATGATAGCATACCATATTTTGGAGTGGACACTATCTTTCTTTGAAAGTCCTTTTTAAATCTTGCTTCTTGATCTTCAGTGAGAGTTGAGATTAATGGATTCTCTGCAGAAGATAAAGCAACTTTCTTCTTCCCTTTTTCTATAGCTGACACCTTTCGTTTTTGCCTTGATGCCATGGGTAAGATGTTTTTAGGGTTGGGAAGGTTTTAGGTTTTGAGAGGAAGATGTTTGATGAGCTGAAATTGGATATGATTTGTGAGTAAATGGAAATGAGTGGGTTGTATTATATGTAATGAAATTTAATTTACTTTTCAATAATAGAGGTGAGCTTGGGAATATGAGAGAGAGAGAGAGAGGAACTCTGACCAACAAATATTTCTATCATAAAAGCATGTTACAGTGGGTGCAATCGATTTGCATACAGATGCAATCGATTTACACACAAAACAGAATAAAAAGAAAGCTGAAACGCACAGTGTGCAATCGATTTGCACTATGGTGCAATCAATTTGCACTGAAAACAGAAAGGTAAAAAAATAAAAAGATACAGTGAGCAATCGATTTAAACTATTGTGCAATCGATTTGCATCAACCAAAAATGACCAAACACATATTTTTCTTAAACTTAAACACCACTTAACATATATATTCACATATAACAAAGTTAAAACAAGTATGTGAAAAAATAAAAATGATAGAAAGCACCTTATATGTCGTTGTTGTCCCCCAAAATTTGCCCTCCCATTTTTACTCAAAACATACTCTTAGAGGTCCTCAATTGCTCAAGGTTGACTAAGGATTGACCAGACAAATCGTCCTCCTAAGACAATGAGCTTCAAACTAGGGTTTCACTCCTCATTAAGATGTTTGAGTTACAAGGGTCCTTAATGATTTCCATTTCCCTAATATGTTCTCAAGATCATCCATGCCAAGTTTCATGCCTTGCACAAGAAGTTTGCTCAGTCAACTGCTCAAATGCTTGAAAATCAACTATACTAGGTCAAAAGTAAACTGTGGCCCACATATAATCAAACTTCAAGATTTTTGGTCAAAATCAACATTTTGGAGTAATATCCATCATTTTATAAAGGGTTGATCATGATTCCTCAAGGAATGCCCCAAATTCATCAAAACTCAAAAGTTGCTAAATTAGGGTTTCTATATGAAAAGTCAACCAAACTTTGACCAGGCATAACTTTCTCATACTTTATCATAAATTTCTCATCCAAGGCTCATTTTTAAGAGAATCTAATTACCTACAACTCATCTTCAGCCCTCAAGTTCAAAAATTGCACTCATGAAAAGATATAAATTCAGACATTATAGGTCATTTCAAAAAGTCAACAAAAACACCTTTTGGGTCAAAGCTTCTTACATGAACATGGAATATCAAATTGAGGTAAAACCTAAGAGGTTGCTTAGGGGACATCCCAAGCTTTCTAAAAAGTCCCAGAACACCCTCTTAGGGTAAAAATTGAGAGAGATATGCATTGTCAAAGTTGACCATTTTTAGAAATTTGCCCAAAGTCAACAATGCTCAAAATTGCATTTTTTCCACATGGGCCCATCTTTTCTAGATTGAATCTTAGTCCTAGCATGGTCCACGACCTATGGGACCCTCCATGGCTTTTTATTTTTGTTTATTTAATTTATTTTGATTTTTATTCATTTAAATTCAAATAAAATCAAATTAAATTAAAATAAATCAAACTTATGGAATGAGATTTGTTTTGCATTGAATTATAGATCATGCAAGCTGTATAACCTCAAGAAAAATCATGCAAGCTCTAAAACAAGAAGAAACCTCCAATTTTAGAAAGATTTGAATCAAAATTCAAGACCATCAATCTCTTGATTCTTTCCAAGTTTTATTGACCTAATTGGATTCACTACTTATACAAAAGCTTGGTGAACCCTAGAAGAAGAGAATTCATGTGCAGCCTGCCTCCCTAGAGCAAGAACAAAACTCAAATTTTTGTCAAAAAAATGGAGGTCGGATTTTTGTCCATAAGGAGATTCAAAGCATCCTGAGACTTGCAGTCGATTGCTGGAAGTACTCTAAAGCCAATTGGATCATTCCCACGCGTTAAAGCACCCAGAAATGCCCCATACAGAACCACGGTTTTCCCCTAATTTTTGAATTTGATTTTGAACATACGCGCTTGATAAATTATTTCTAACTACACATTCATGTTTGTATAATCATTTAGAAAATATTGGCATAATTAATTGTTTGTTTTGGTACATGTACGAGTAATTGCCATTATTAGGGTTCAGAGCTTCGTTTTAGGGTTTCCTGTTACAGGTTAAATTAGGCCCAATCAAGGGTCAATTCGTGTTCAGTTAATCACAAGCGATCGATCCATGGCCTTATCTGAGATTTATATTACTTGTACTGAATTTTTGAAAATGCAGGGGTTATAGCTACAAAAGTTGTCCGTAGGTAAAAGCCTTGTACCTAAAACGACAGTTCTGTGAAAAAGACGACTAGGTGGCAACCTATCATTGGCCAGTTTGAATCTGGCGCGCGTTTTTTAGTTTCCAAGTATTAATCTTTTTTTTCATATATAATATTATTGTGTTGTCATTTGTACAACTATGCTTGGTAGCATAGATGGCCAAGGGATGAGTGTGCAAAGTCAAGGACCTGGGTTCGATCCTGGGAATACCAATTTTGTATTTTCTAAGATTTCTATGCAGGATCTAATACACCACTAGTCAACGCGCCTACCATGCACCTCAAGATCTCACGCCTTGGATCATCCCCTGACCAGATCCAACAAGCAGCAGGCAAGGAGCATGGTAAACCCTCAGATGTGAGTCCCACTGGATCAGGCACATCCTTGGGCCAACTGCTCTGGGCCCTGAAAATTCAGCATGCACCTCCCAAAAATACTTTCACACCAGGCCCAATCTAATTCTTTTTTAAAATTTCTTTTGTTTATTTTAATTATTTTTTAATTTTTTTAAAATAATTTTTTCAATTAAATAAAAAAATCACAAAAACATGAGAATTAGATTTTTCATAAAATATTTTTCCATTAATTAATTAGTAATTAGAATAACTTATATTCTTTTTTGTTCCATAATTAAAAAAAACAATTAGAAGTTAGGTTAATTTGTAAAATTAATTATTTTCTCTCAAAAATCCAAAAAAATATTTTTATTTATTAAATTAAATATCTTTGAATCTAATTTTAATTCCGTATTTGATTTCATCGCGCATTTATTTATTTTTCCGATTAATGTAATTGCTCCGAGTTTGTAATAGTTTAACTTAGGTTTACTATTTGCCTTTGCTATTTTCCTCCGGTTTTTTTTATGTAATCCCCCTCCCCAAGGCCTTGTAATAGCTGGGTTTAAAATTCTCGCATTTTACTTTCCGTCATTATAAACTGTTAGATGATTGATACTAGGATTGTATGCAAAAGATCAAGATTTAAAACAGTAGAAAACCCTAAATGTGTAAAGACTAAATTGACTTAAAAATAAACACTTGCACATGCTCACTCCTAGGGTTTTCCCCACTTTGGTTGCCTTCGGTAAATGATCATGAAGTATAGGGAGTCTTAGTGGTTGTCCTCTAGTCCAAAAGATCAAAAATGACCCATTCGAATGTTGCCTCGGAAAGATCTTTAGGACTCTAGGGTAATTACTAAGGTTTCCAAACCATTGCTTTAGTGATCGTAATTTCTAAGTTTAGGACTCTAGGGTAATGAATAGTCTTTTTCGAGTAGGTAGAAACTTTTAGGTACTTGCTCAAAACAAATTTTTTTTACACATACATTTTCAAACAAGCTTTTCAAACTAAGGTTTTCAAAAACATTTTATCACACCCTTGAGGACTGATACAAGGGTTACCATAAAGTGAAACACCACACTAAGGAAAATTTCAAAACTTTTTAAAGCATACAAACACATAAAAGCAATTTCAAAAATGAGCAAGTACCTAAGAGCCCATGGAAAATCATGGATAGAAAGGGTGCTAACACCTTCCCTTTCTATAATCAACCCCGTACTCAGAAACATCTCGAAAAAGGTTTTTTTTCTGTTCTTTTTCCTTTTCCTTTGTTGGATGAAATAAAAGTCGGTGGCGACTCTTGTTTACCGCGACATTTGCGAATAAAAAAACGCAAACCAGTATTAACAGTCAGTTCTACCACTGTATCACAGAACTAACGACTCTGTTGGGGATTCATAAAGTGGGGTATACCTTAGTGTTGTACCCCAAAATTTTCCCTCCCATATTCTTCAAGAAATTGCCAAGTCATGCTTCAAAAATTCCCCAAGGGTTGCACAGTGTAAGGGCCTCCTAACAGTCAAAATTAGGGTTTGGTCTCTGATCAAGAAAATGAAGTTTCCAAGGGTCCAATCAAGTCCCACATGCCTACAAATATGGTCAAGCATCCTCATACAAAGTTTCAAGACTTTCAGCACAAAATTGCACAGTCAAAACCCTAATTGCACTACAGTCAACTGTAGGGGCAAAATGGTCATTTGACAGTCAAAAGTTCAAATTTTTGGTCAACATCTCATTTTGAAGCCACAAACATCATTTGATCAATGCTTGATCATGATTCTCAAAGCTTGGCTCAAAAATCATCAAGATGCAAAAGTTTCCTTATTTGGATAGCTGAAAAAGTCAACTGTAAATTGACCAGGGCATAACTTTCAAATGTATTATCAGAAAAAATTCCATCCAAAGCTCATTTTGAAGAGAAAGACATTTCCTACAACTCATCTTCATACTTCAAGTCCAAGAAATGCTCTCACAAAAAGTTATCAATTTCAACATTATAGGTCATTTTCAAAAGTCAACAAAAAGGGACTTTAAGTCAAAGGCCATAACTTGAGATTGGTAAATCAAAATTACATGGGACCAAAGGCATTGGTTAGAGGACTCAAAGACCTTTCCAAAATGTCCCAGAACATGAGCAAAGCTTAAAAATTGAGCAAGTTATGCCTTGTGGAAGTTGGGAAATTTTTGGATATTTTGAAAAGTCAACATTGATTCAAATGACCTAAAATTGCTAATGGGCCCATTTTTCTTCCACAATTCATCATCCAAAGCATGCACACGACCATTTGGCCCAAAGGGAAGTTTTTCTCCATTTTTATTTATTTCTTTGAATTTTTTATTATTAATAATTCATTTAATCAAATAAAATACATGAAAAATATAAAACCAATGAAATAAAATCTTTTTGTGCATGAAATATATTCAATAATTCGTGCATGATCAGATATGGAAGTAATTGGATTGATTGGATATGATTGAGAGCAAAAGCACATGAAAAAAGATTGAAAAAAGATCTTTGAAAATCAAATCTCAAAAATCATGAATGCCAAGGATTTGGATGGTTTTCTTTGACCTAATTCATTCTTACATAAGTAGAGAACACAAACCTAATGCAATTAACCACTCAGCTGCGCAGGAACCTGAAGATCAAACTCACACTTTTTCTTAAAAATCTCAATTCTGAAAACACCTTTGCAGGGCGATTCAAGACAAAATAGTGATTCCATTAGCTTCTTTGAGGATTATAGGACGTATTCCAATCATTCCCTAAGCCCCATACTCAAGAAAACGCGAGATCACCATTGAAGTTGGTAAAGAAAATTTCAGAATTGGTTTCTATCATTCAAGCATTGTTTACATGTTTCATTGTTATTTTTGTGTTTAGAATAATGTTTGCAAGCTAATCATATGCTTTGATTGAATTATTATGCACTGTATGCAAAGATGCCATAGCCGTGTTTTAGGGTTTACAGGATTTCAAATTAGGGGTTTTAAAATAAGGAAAAATTGGAGAATCACAATGCCATGGTTGCAACCAGTACACTTGGACGAAGAAGAATCCACCCTCGCGCCTAATTTATGATGATTCCTGGCCTAATCGTTATTTTCTGTAATGGTGTCTTAGGGAACTGTATAAAAACCGTGGCCTATGTTTTTATGTTTCAGGAAAAGCAAAACAACGCAAGGAAGATGATGACGTGTGGAGCGATGATTGGAGTATTCAAAAATTCGCGCGCAGAAGGCATTAACGAATTGTCTTATATTATAATGTTTGTTTATTATGTGATGTACAACAAACGCGTGTGGATCAATTGGCAAGGCTTACTATTGGTAACGTTCAGGACCTGGGTTCGAGCCCCAGGTCCTCACCCCTTTCAATGTTATTTTTCAGTTAACGTTCCCATGCAGATTCAGTATAGTGGATTACCATGCACCCACGCAATCCAACCGTCCACGCGTCCAGCTCCAGCAATCCAAAGGCATAGATTTGGAGAACATGGTGCACTGCAGTCAACCACTCCACGCGTTTCATGAAAAAGTCAATGAGGCCATGCTGATTTGGGCTCAAATTCCTAGGCTTAACCTCCATATTAAGGGGCAGACCCCCTAGGTTTGCAATCAATTTTTACTTTCTTTATTTCTTTTATTATTTATACTTTCTTTTATTATTGTTTTATTAATTAACTTCATATTTTCATAATATATAAAAAAAAATAAAAAAAAATCAGAAAAGACAAGAAAAATAATAAATATTTTATTTTAGTATGTATATTTTGTAAATAAATTTGCATGTAAATTAATTAGTTTTAAATTAGGTTTTAATTTTAATTCTTTTAATAAAAATCTAAAAAAAACATAGAACTAGGGTTTAATTAATTTTCATCTTTTTTTTTCTTTTATAATAATTAAATATTAGATATTTATTTTTATAATTAAATTGTATATAAAAATTAGGGTTAATTTTAGGTTAAAAACTTCAACATTTTTCTTAATAAATTAAAAATAATTAGAATTAGGGTTAGCATCTTATTTTAATTTTAATTAATTCTCTTTTTTCATTAAAATCATAAAATACCAAAAAAACAATTTCCTTTCTTTTTTTAATTAATTAATGTCACCATTTAATTTAATTTTGCAAAAAGGGTCCAACGCCCTCGTTTTTAATTCTTATTAATTCGCATATTTATTTTATTTCGTTTAAATATTTATGTATCTTTCCCAAAGCCGTGTAACTAATTGCTCGCACTTTATTTTCTTTACTTTCTTTATTTTTTCTGTCAAATCGGGTTCGAGAAATTTTGGCGATGTGGACCCGCGCCTTTTGTAATAGCTTAGGACTTTTACTTTTCCCGCATTTTAATTGTTAATCAAGGCATGCAAGAATGAATGATAAGAATAAAAACAAACGTTAGATCACCTATACCATGACAAGACAAAAATAAACGAATCTGACACACAAATCACACACCACCCCTAGGGTACGCCTCACTGTTGCCTTGCCTCGAAAGGTGATCGTCGAGTAGAGGATGTCTTAGTAAGTCCTCATGATCCGGGAACCTGGCATGAGGGTAGCTTCTAAGGTATCTTCCCATTGCTCCGGTGATCACCATGTCCCGAACCTCGAATTGACCCGAACACCCCCAACGGTGGTGCTACCTACCTCTCAATGGTGGGATAGCACTACTTTAAGGACATTTACACAGACGAATTCCTTAGGGTAGGTAGACGACTCTAGATACTTGCTCTAATTTCAAAACAAATTCAAAAATACTTTTCACACCGACACCTTTTCAAAAAGCTTTCGAAAGCAACTTTTCAAACACTCTTGAGGACTGATACAAGAGTCGAACTGAAATTTTAAACGAAACTTTTTCAAACCCACTCACACTTTGAAAAGCAAACATTTTGAAAACACAAATGAGCAAGTATCTAAGAGCCCATGGATAACCATGGATAGAAAGGGTGCTAATACCTTCCCTTTCTATAATCTACCTCCCGAACCGAGAGCAATCTCTTTAAGGAATTTTTCTCTGCTTTTGTCCTTTCCATTTGGAGAAAATAAAAGACGGTGGCGACTCTTGCTTCCACGACATTTCGCGAACCATCGTTAAACAGTCAGTTCCAGATCCACCGATCACAGAACTGGCGACTCTGCTGGGGACTTAACCTAAAGTGAGGTGTACCTTAGGGCTAGTTCATAACTGTGTTTTCAATTGTTTTCCTTGTGTGCTTTAAATTGTGGGTTGCTTGGGAGTTCTATAGATCCTAACCCGGATCTGGGGATACCTTTCTTAGAAAGTAGCAACAAGGCTGTGAGGGAACTGTGCGGGGTATACCGACATGGTTGAAACAGTCTGCTACGTTGATGTGGCACTTTGGTGTGTACCGGTAACCCTTGAGTTCAGTCAAGGAGAGTACGGGGCCTCCGCGTGGTGTCGTGAAGCATCAACAGACCTTAGGAACCTTAAATGAACAATCTTGGCCTCTTTAGGGTAGTGAGATAACTGATTTTGGTGCAGTCCGAGGTTGGTTGATACTCGATACTACACTCAATTGAGGGTTGCTTTCCTGGAATATTTCGGTCGCCAGTTCAGTGGCTAAATCGAAACGATGAACAATGAAAGCAATCCCGTGATACTGGGACCCTTAGAACCTGGTTACTTCTAATAGGACAGGATGAACCCACCAACTTCAAGAGGGTACTACCCAGACCCCATGCTGACCTTAAACCTTAAGGGCTTGTCTTGTGTGCCTTGTGTGCCTTACATGTTTGTCTTTGTAAATATCTGTGGTGTGTTTAATCATAGCATCATGACATCATCCAGCATCATATGCATAGACTAACCATTTCAGGGGTTCGAATTTTCATCTTTGTTCTTGTTTTGTAGGACATGGAAACTGTTCGCAGAAAGACAATTCAAATCAGTCTTGTAAGGGTCCCTCCTCAGCTTAAGGAGCTTACATCCAGGATTCCTGAGAACTCTTCATTCAGTGAAAGACATGGAAGCCTCATCAGCTTGGTCAACACCAACATTGAGGAAGATATGATAAAGGTCCTGTTCCAATTCTTTGACCCTCTGCATCACTGTTTCACCTTCTTGGACTATCAGTTGGTACCTACATTGGAGGAGTTCTCCCGGCTCCTGAAGATCCCTATCCTTGATCAGCTACCCTTCAACGGTACGGAAAAGGAACCTAAGCTTGAAGAGATTGCTAAAGCCTTGCACCTACAGTCATCTGACCTCAAGGGACATTGGGAAGTTAGAAGTGGTATCAAAGGGTTCTTAGCCAGGTTTCTATTTGAAAAGGCTCATGAATGTTGGAACTCCCTTGACTTGCAAGCTTTTGAAGAGGTTGTGGCCCTCCTTGTCTATGGTTTGGTGTTGTTCCCTAATCCAGATCAGCTTATTGATATCAGTGCTGTCCAGATCTTTATGTCCAGGAATCCTATACCTACGTTGCTGGGGGACATCCTTCACTCATGTTACACTCGAACCATGAGAAAAAGAGGTGTCCTTATGTGTTGCACCCCTCTCCTGGGAAGGTGGTTTATTTCGCACCTTCCACAATCAGTTTTGAAGAATGAGCGGGGTTTGAGATGGTCACAACGATTGATGACTCTTACACATGAAGATATACATTGGTGCCCTCGGTCCAGAGAGGATGTCACTATCATTGATCGTTGCGGGGAGTACCCTAATGTTCCTTTACTTGGAATCAGAGGAGGTATTACTTACAGCCCATGCCTGGCTTGGAGACAGTTTGGTTATGCTTGGAAGGATGGTCCTCATGACATGTTAATTCCTGACATAGTTTTTGACTTCGACAACGATACTCAAGGACTTCGCCAGAGATTTATCAGAGCCTGGAGGATGCCCAGTAGGATAGACAGCAAGACACTGGGGCACAGGAACTCCATCCCGTTGGAACCTTATCTCAAGTGGGTACGAGCCCACTCCCAGAGGTTGGTAATGCCTTATCCTCATATGCTCCCGGTAATCAAAGAGCCAGTCTTGGAAGGAGAAGTGTCCTGCACTATTCAGCACCCTGATATGCCCACATCCTGGGAAGAGATGCAGAAGAGCTGGATCCAGCTTAAGGAGGAAAGGAATTCTCTTGAGACCAGTCTGCATGCTAGTGAAAAGAAGGTCTTGGAGCTCACCCGTCTGTTGCATGAGGAAAGGAATCTCAATACTTACATAGCTCCAAAGAGGATGCGCAGTGTATTTTGGGATTGATTTGCTTTTGTATTATTTTGCCCATGAGGCTTTGATGTACTAAACAGTTATTTCCTTAATGATAACGTGTGTTTCTTTTTGTCTACAACAAATTTGAACTTTCGAACCCTTGAATGCATTGCATAAACACATATCATTCATCATGTGCATAGCAGGTTTTCCCTCTTTTCAGGTTGCTTACAGTTCTTCGCTGTTTATTTCAGCATCATGAATCCTGACTCGTCATCAACTGAGACATCCATCAAAGCTCTTCAGGCGCAGAATGCGCAATTCCAGGAATTAATCAAGGGTCTGGCTCAAGGCCAAGAAGAGCTGAAGGCTCTGCTCCTGAAGAAGGAGAAGAAGAAGAAGAGAAGGACTGTTCTGTTTAACTCGGGCCAAAGGTTCGGCAATACTCTGCAGCATGAAGAGGCTGGTTCTTCTGTTGGCAAGGGCACTCCTCAAGAGGCAAGGGTTCCTAGTCCGGTATTCTCCGACAACGAGACTGATTTTGATGAAGAGCAATATCCTCCTGCAGAAGACCGTTACAAGCAGCTGGAAGATAGGTTGAATGCTATGGAAATACAATAGGTACCTGGGCTGGATTTTGGAGATCTGGGTTTGTCTACTGGTGTGATCATCCCTCGGAAGTTCAAAGCACCATCTTTCACTAAATATGACGGGGCGTCTTGTCCCAAGCTACATCTCAGGTCCTATGTTCGGAAAATCCAACCGTACTCAGCGGATAAGAATTTGTGGATCCACTTCTTCCAGGAGAGTCTTTCAGGGACTCATCTCGAATGGTTCTATCAGCTGGATGGGACCAAGGTTCATAACTGGGAGGAGTTGGCTACTGCTTTCTATAAGCAGTATCAGTATAATGCCGACCTTGCCCCTACACGTACCCAACTCCAGGGTATGTCGTTAGGTTCAAGTGAAGGTTTTAAGGAGTACGCTCAGAAGTGGAGAGACCTGGCTGGCAGGGTGCAGCCACCATTGACTGATCGGGAGTTAGTAGACATGTTCTTGGGGACCCTATCTGGGCCTTTTTTCAACCATCTTATCGGGAATTCGTCTGCAGGATTCACTGATCTGATTCTGACTGGAGAGAGAATTGAGGCTGGGTTAAAGTCTGGTAAGATTCCGAAGGGTGCATCGTCTAGTTCTGAGAAGAAACCCTTCAAAAAAGAGGCTAGTGCTGTATATGGCTCCCGGAGATCAGAAAGATTTGAGCGCCGCCAATCTGTCAGTGCAGTAACGATTGCTAAGCCTGCCGCCGCTCCTCGGCCAGCCAATCCTCAAAGGGCTGAAAGACCCCAGAGAGAGTTCACCCGGTTAAGCATGACCTTATCGCAGATCCTGCCACAGTTGCTCTCAACCAACCTAGTGACTGTCAGAGAGGCTCCGGAGTTCCCCAATACTGCATCTCCTAAGTACAACCCGAATGCTCGTTGTGCTTACCATTCAGATAGCCCGGGGCATTCCACTGATGACTGTTGGGCGTTAAGGAGCAAACTGTAGGATCTTATTGACGCCAAGGAGGTACAGTTTGAGGCATCTGAGAAGCCTAATGTAGTGACAGCTCCCCTACCTGCTCATGGAGTGAATGATATTGGGGACGAAGACGAAGTGGACGAGGCTGAGTTTGATAGCTGGATTTACCCGGCAACCGACAGTGGACCTAACAATTGGAGTGCAAAGGACAACCTCTCTGTTTCTCTTGTTACTAAGTAATGAATTCCTATGTTTTTGGTATCTGTAATAAACAATAAATAAACTATATGGCCCGGTGTCTTACCCGAGGCACCGTGGTTTCATTTGTGAGGGCATATAAATTGTCATTTCATATATCATGAATGAAAATCTTGGACGTTTTCTAGCATTGCAAATCTTGTGCTCCTTTTCTGTCTTTCTTTCCTTTACATATATTTCAAAACAGCTGTATTTACACACACACTCACTCATACAGGTTTCAATCCACTCTGGATCTCACTGGTAACGACTCTGCTACTGCCAGTTATGACTTCGAAAATCCGATCAACTTAGCCAAAGACGAAGGTGAAGATGATTGCGAAGTACCTGGCGAGCTTGCAAGACTGTTGCTTCAGGAAGAGAGGGAAATTCAACCCCATGAAGAGCCAGTGGAAACCATAAACCTGGGTACAGAGACAGACAGGAAAGAGGTAAAGATTGGTGCCAACCTAGAGCTCAGCGTGAAGCAACGGTTGACTCAGATGCTGCATGATTATATGGAGATCTTTGCCTGGTCCTACGAAGACATTCCCGGGTTGGATACCGATATTGTGGTCCATCACTTGCCAACTAAGGAAGACTGCCCTCCAGTTAAGCAAACGGTCTGTCGTATGCGTCCAGAGATGTCTGAGAAGATCAAAGCCGAGGTTATGAAACAGTTTGACACTGGGTTCCTTGCAGTGACTTCTTACCCTCAGTGGGTTGCTAATGTGGTGCCGGTACCTAAGAAGGACGGTAAGGTCAGAATGTGTGTCGACTACAGGGATCTGAACAGGGCCAGCCCCAAGGATGACTTCCCTTTACCTCACATTGATGTCCTTGTTGATAATACAGCTCAGCATAAGGTGTTCTCTTTCATGGATGGTTTCTCAGGTTACAATCAGATCAAGATGGCACCTGAAGACATGGAGAAGACTACATTTGTTACTCAGTGGGGCACCTTCTGTTACAAGGTCATGCCATTCGGGTTGAAGAACGCTGGGGCAACCTACCAACGTGCCATGGTTGCTTTATTTCATGACATGATCCATCATGAGATAGAAGTGTATGTGGACGACATGATCGCAAGGTCCCAGACTGAGGAAGAGCACCTAGATCATCTGCAGAAATTGTTTGACCGGTTGAAACTGTACAAGCTGAGGTTGAACCCGAACAAGTGCACCTTCGGGGTAAGATCTGGAAAGTTGCTAGGCTTTGTGGTAAGTGATAAGGGTATTCAAGTGGACCCTGCCAAGGTCAAAGCTATTCAAGAGATGCCAGTTCCTAGGACAGAGAAAGAGGTCAGAGGCTTTTTAGGACGCCTGAATTACATCGCTCGGTTCATCTCACACCTAACTGCTACCTGTGAGCCAATCTTCAAGCTGCTGAAGAAAGATCAGGTAGTACGTTGGAATGATGAATGTCAGGCTGCTTTTGACAGAATCAAAGAGTATCTCCAAGAACCACCCATCCTTATGCCACCGGTTGAAGGGAGACCTCTGATACTATATCTAACAGTGCTCGACAACTCAATGGGGTGTGTGCTGGGGCAGTATGACGAGTCTGGCCGAAAAGAGCATGCCATTTATTACCTTAGCAAAAAGTTTACCGACTGTGAGACCCGATACTCACTGCTTGAGAAAACTTGCTGCGCTTTGGTATGGGCTGCTCGCCGACTGAGACAGTATATGCTGACTCACACTACCTTGTTGATCTCAAAGATGGATCCTATAAAGTACATATTCGAAAAGCCTGCTCTGTCTGGGAGAATTGCAAGATGGCAGATGATCTTGACGGAATACGACATTCAGTACACAACCCAGAAAGCCATCAAGGGGAGTGTATTGGCAGACCACTTGGCACATCAGGCCGTAGACGACTATCAGTCAATGAACTTCGAGTTTCCGGATGAAAGCATCATGATTGTGACTGATTGTGAAGTACCTGGACCGGATGAAGGACCTGAGGAAGGATCCCGATGGTCTATGCACTTTGACGGAGCCTCCAATGCTTTGGGAAACGGTATCGGCGCCATAATCATATCACCTCAAGGTACTCATACTCCGCTCACTGCCCGACTATGTTTCAACTGTACCAACAACATGGCGGAGTATGAGGCGTGCATCATGGGGCTTCAAGCTGCGATCGACCTAAGGATCAAGTTTCTGAGTGTCTTCGGAGATTCCACTCTTGTGATCAATCAGATCAAAGGAGAGTGGGATACGAAACATCCGAACCTTATTCCTTACAGAGAATATGTGTTGACCCTGATCCCCCACTTCACAGAGATAACCTTTGAACACTTTCCAAGAGAAGAGAATCAGCTGGCGGACGCGTTAGCTACAATGTCTTCTATGTTCAAAGTTAAATGGGATAACGAGGCTCCCCGGATCATCATCTGGAAACTGGACGAACCGGCATACTGTTGTGATCTCGAGACTGAATTGGTGACTGAAAAGCCTTGGTACCATGAGGTGAAGAGATATTTGGAAGCTCAGGAATACCCTGAAGGTGCCTCAGTCAATGGTAAGAAGTTCCTGAGAAGGTTCGCGGCAAAGTTCTTCCTTAGCAACGGCATCTTGTATAAGCGAAACCATGATTCAACCTTACTGCGTTGTGTGGATAAGACTGAAGCAGAAAGGATCATGGAGGAGCTACATGAAGGGACCTTTGGTACACATTCCAGTGGGCACACTATGGCCAAAAAGATCCTTCGGGCAGGGTATTACTGGTCCACAATGGAAGCTGACTGCTACCAACATTCCAAGACATGCCATAAGTGCCAGATTTATGCAGACAAGGTGCATGTTCCTCCAGTTCCTCTGAATGTTCTGACTGCGCCTTGGCCATTTGCAATGTGGGGCATAGACATGATCGGCGAGATTAAACCTACGACATCTAATGGGCATCGCTTCATCCTAGTGGCGATCGATTACTTTACGAAGTGGGTCGAGGCAGCTTCCTACGCTACTGTAACCAAGACTGTTGTGGCACGGTTTATTCGGCATAATCTGATCTGTTGGTACGGCGTCCCAGAGAGAATAATTACAGACAACGGTACCAATCTGAACAACAAGATGATCTCTGAGCTCTGCGAGCAGTTCAAGATACAGCACCACAATTCTTCTCCTTACAGACCGAAGATGAATGGGGCTGTAGAAGCAGCAAATAAAAACATCAAGAAAATCGTGCAGAAGATGACAGTGACCTATAAAGATTGGCACGAGATGTTACCGTTCGCTCTACATGGGTACCGTACCTCAGCTAGGACGTCAACCGGGGAAACTCCTTTCTCTCTGGTTTATGGTATGGAGGCAGTCTTACCAATCGAAGTGCAGATACCCTCTCTCCGGATAATGAAGGATGCAAATCTGAATGAAGATGATTGGATCCGGACACGACTTGATCAGCTCAACCTCATTGATGAAAAGAGACTTGCTGCTATTTGTCATGGTCAGACGTATCAGAAACGGATGATCAGGGCATTTAACAAAAAGGTCAGACCACAGGAATATCAAGTTGGGGATCTGGTGTTGCACCCCAAAATTTGCCCTCCCATATTCTCAAAGAAATTGCCAAGTCAAGTCACAAAATTCCCCAAGGGTTGTGCAGTTCAACTGTCTCCTATACAGTTAAAACTAGGGTTTGTGTTCTGATCAAAGAAAGGAAGTTTTCAAGGACCCAATCAAGTCTCATATGCCCACAAAGATGGTCAAGCATCCTCATATCAAGTTTCAAGGCATTCAGCTCAAAATTGCACAGTCAAAACCCTAAATTGCACTACAGTCAACTGTAGGGGCAAAATGGTCATTTGACAGTCAAAAGTTCAAATTTTTGGTCAATATATCATTTTGAAGCCACAAACATCATGTGATCAATGCTTGATCATGATTCTCAAAATTTGGCTCAGAAATCATCAAAGATGCAAAAGTTGCTATATTTGGACAGTTGAAAAAGTCAACTGAAATTGACCAAGGCATAACTTTCACATGGATTATCAGAAAAATTCCATCCAAAGCTCATTTTGAAGAGAAAGACATTTCCTACAACTCATCTTCATATTCCAAGTCCAAGAAATGCTCTCACAAAAAGTTATCAATTTCAACATTATAGGTCATTTTCAAAAGTCAACAAAAAGGGACTTTAAGTCAAAGGCCATAACTTGAGATTGGTAAATAAAAATGACATGGGACCAAAGGCATTGGTTAAAGGACTCAAAGACCTTTCCAAAATGTCCAAGAACATGTGAAAAGCTTAAAAATTGAGCAAGTTATGCCTTGTGGAAGTTGGGAAATTTTTGGGAATTTTGGAAAGTCAACATTGATGCAAATGATCCAAAAATGCTAATGGGCCCATTTTTCTTCCAAGTTTCTTCATGCCAAGCCTATGCACGACCATTAAGCCCAAGGGGAAGTATTTTCTCATTTTTTAATTATTTATTTGAATTTATATTAATATTAGTTCATTTAAATTATTTAAATATGTAGAAAATATAAACTTGACCTAAAAAAATCTTTTTATGCACATTCTAGACTCAAGATTTCGTGCTTGTTCAATTATGGAAAGAATTGGTGTGATTGGAGCTTAATTGATACAAAATACATGAGAAAAAGATTGAAAAAAGATCCTTAACAAATCAAATCTCCAATTCATAAAAGCAATGGATTTTGATCCAATTTTCTTAACCTAATTACTCACTATATATGCAGGATGAGAAACCTAATGGCAAAAGGAGGAAAGCTGCGCATAAGAGGCTAGGACAAACTTGAAAAATTGCTTGAAAAACTCAAAACTGAAATCAACTCTAGAGGTCGATTCAAGCCCTAATCTTGATCCCATTAGCTTCCTTGGGTAATTCTGAACGTGTGCCAATCACAAACAACAAGCAAAGCTCCAGGAATTGGTAGATAAAGCTCAGACTGCATCTCAAAATTTTTGGAATCGTACATCATGATTCATACATTCTTTGCCATTTTTATTTATTGATTCATGTTTATTGTGAGTTTTTGAAGCTAACTAACACCTTTAATTGCGTTTTTCTGTGCTATACGAGATTACACCATGACTGAATATTAGGGTTTCGTGAGCTTCAAATTAGGGGTTCTTACTAGAGGAAAAATTAGACCATCCCAGTACCACCATTGCAATCAGCTCATCAAGACGAAGAAAAAGCACTAGTCGCGATCAATTTATGATCACCATAGCGCTAGTCGCTATTTTCTTGAAGCCTGTCTAAAACCACGCTTCTAAAACCGTTGCTTATAGCCTTTATGTTTCAGAAAAAAAAACTGGGCGAGGACGATGATGTGTTGGCAAGCAGTGGTTGGGTGTTTTAAAATTTCGCGCATTTTGAACCATGGACTAACGTTTCTTATTATATTATTTTTCTTTTATGTTATACACAAAGGATTCAAGTGGCACAGATGGCAGGCGAACGCATGGACAATCCACAAGACCTGGGTTCGATTCCCAGGTCTTCAACAAGTTCAATATTATTTTCTTATTTATGTTCATATGCAGCGCTCACAGTGAAAAACACCATACACCTCCTGATCCAAGCACACACGTGTCCCAGACGATCACACCAAAGGCATAGATCCAAGGAGTACCATGTACCAGGTCAACGCGCTGGCACACAAGTTGGAAAAGTCAAATGGATTTCAACGTTAATGGGCCAGAATGCTAGGCCTATACCTCCTAATTTGGGGCTACCCCCCCTGGTTTGCTTCTTTTTTATTTTATCTTTTAATTGTTATTTTGTTTTCTAATTTAATTAATTATCTTTTTTTTTACAAAATATGAAAACATCAAAAAATACAGAAAAATCAGAAAAAAACCAAAAAAAGAATAAATATTTTTATTATAATTATTTTCCTGTAAATAAATTAATATATAATGAATTTAGTTTTAATTAGGATGTTTGCAATTTTAATGCTTTTCATATTAAATAAAATAATTAGAATTAGGTTAATTAACAATTTCCACTCCTTTTAATTTTCCCTTTTTATCATAATATTATTATTTATTTATTTTCATAATTAAATTGTATATAAATAATTTAGGTTTAAATTAGGTTAAAAATTCAATCTTTTTCTTAATAACTTAAAAATAGTTAGAATTAGGTTTAATATTTCATTTTAATTTTAATTAATTCCCTTTTCTCCTTAAAACCTAAAAAACACAAAATACCAAAAAAACATTTGACTTTAATTCTAATTAATTCACCAACTTTAATTTTTTGCAAAAGGGTCCAACGCCCATGTTCATAATTTATTTAATTTCGCGCATTTATTTTATGTCGCTTACTATAATTATGTAATTCTCCCAAAGCGTTGTAACGATTTTACTTTTCGCACTTTTACTTCGCTTTCTTTATTTTCCGTCAAATCGGGTCCGGTTTAATTTTGACGATGTGGACCCGCGCCATTTGTAATAGCCTTAGATTTATTTTCCCGCAAATATTTTAACTGTTAACAAATATGCATGCAAGAATGAATGTCTTAATTAAAATCAAGCGTAGATCACAACAAACATGACAAGACAAATGCAAATGAAAATAACACACAATTCGCACACACCACCCCTAGGGTACGCCTCACTGTTGCCTTTCGAAAGGTGGTCGTCGAGTAGAGGACGTCTTAGTAAGTCCTCATGATCCGGGAACCTGGCATGAGGGTAGCTTCTAAGGTGTCTTCCCATTGCTCTGGTGATCACCATGTCCCTAAAAATCGAATTGACCCGAACACCTCCAACGGTGGTGCTACCTACCTCTCAATGGTGGGATGGCACTACTTTTAAGGACATTTACACAGACGAATTCCTTAGGGTAGGTAGGTTCT
The DNA here is from genome assembly GCA_948472305.1 of Vicia faba. NCBI lineage: Eukaryota > Viridiplantae > Streptophyta > Magnoliopsida > Fabales > Fabaceae > Vicia > Vicia faba. Next base: position 1,087,638,798 of record OX451737.1, on the reverse strand, counting down.
CAAGGATACTTGCTCTAATCTCAAAACAAACTCAAAAAGACTTTTCACACTGACACTTTTCAAAAGCTTTCAAAGCAAATTTTTCAAACACTCTGACGTACGAGTCGATCTGAAATTTTTCAAATAAACTTTTTTAAACCCACATTGAAAAGCAAGCAAACATTTTTGAAAACACAATGAGTAAGTATCTAAGAGCCCATGGATAACCATGGATAGAAAGGGTGCTAACACCTTCCCTTTCTATAACCTACCTCCCGAACCGAGAGCAATCTCTATAAGGAATTTTTCTGTGCTTTTGTCCTTTCCATTTGGAGAAAATAAAAGACGGTGGCGACTCTTGCTTCCGCGACATTTCGCGAACCAGCGTTAAACAGTCAGTTCCAGATCCACCGATCACAGAACTGGCGACTCTGCTGGGGACCAAACTATAAAGTGAGGTGTACCTTAGGGCTAGGTCATAACTGTGTTTTCACTTGTATTGTTTTGCTTGCTTTACTATTGTGGGTTGCATCGGAGATACATAGATCCTAACCCGGATCTGGGGATACCCTGTTTAGGTAGCATAAGCTGTGAGGGACCTGTCCGGCGTATACCGACATGGGTGAAGCAGTGGCTACGTTGGTGTGGCGCCTTGGTCTGTACCGATATCCCCCGTGTTGAAACGGGGAGAATATGGGTCTTCCAAGGAGTCATTAAGCACCAACAGACCTTAGAACCTTAAATGACCCAACTTGGCCAATAGAAATAGTAGCAGTATGCTACGCCCATTGAGGCTAAACTCTCGTGATGGTTCTGGCCGCAAGAAAAGATTGCGATGCTGGAGTTATGACCGGTTGAGGGTAGTCAGTGATATTGGGATCCTCTAGAACCCGGTTACTTCTGATAGGACAGGTCTTAACCAACAAACTGAAAGAGGGTACTACCCAGACCTCATGCTGGCCTAAACCTTAAGGGCTCTTTTGTGTGACTTGTGTGCCTTCGTACTTGACTATCTGCGTGCTTGTTACCTAACACTTGTTTCTTGCAGGTCTTGTTTATAGTCCTTAATTGGGACTCATAACAGGGTACTAAGTTTCTTGCAGGTCTTGTTTATAGTCCTTAACTAGGACTCATGACAAGGTTTACCAAATTTCTTGCAGGTGTTGTTTATAGTCCTTAACTGGGACTCATAACAGGGTTTACTAGATCTCTTGCAGGTTTTGTTTATAGTCCTTAATTGGGACTCATAACAAAGCATACTGAATTTCTTGCAGGGTTTGTTTATAGTCCTTAATTGGGACTCATAACAGGGTTTACCTACTTCACCCCATGCATAGCATGACATCATACCATTGCATACCATCGCATACATCCTAACCCATTTCAAGGATCTCAAGGGCTTGTGATGCAGGTCATGATAAACCAATTACCCAGCAAGGGGCAAAGGGGATTTATTTTCCTCTAGCCAAGGGCGTCAGGGGCTATGACCCACTGGATATGGTGAGCCTTTGACCCTTGATGAAGGACTCTCAACAAAATGAAGTTCTTACAATCAAGCTACCGGTTCCAAATGCTAACAAATTTTCTGTTTACCCCGCGAGGTCCTTGAAAACATTACATGCATGTCATACATCTCATTGCACTGCAGGTGTCCCTTTGACAGGTTGCTTACCCTTCTCCGCTGTTTATTTCAGCCGATCGTCATGAATCCTGAATCATCAGCCGAGCAGACTATCAAGGACCTCCAGGCTCAGAACGCCCAGTTCCAAGAGCTGATCATGAATTTGACTCAGGGGCAACAAGATCTGAAAGCTCTGCTCTTGAAGAAGGACAAGAAGAAGAAGAGGACTGTTCTGTTCAGCCCTAGACGCAGATCTGGGAATACACCGCAAATTGAAACTGAGAGGACAACCCCATCTGTGGGAAAAAGCAGTCATCAAGAGGAAAGGGTGCCCAGTCCAGAGGTCTCTGACAATGAAACAGATTTCGACGACGAACAGTACCCTCCGGCTGAGGACAAGTACAAACAACTGGAGGACAAGTTGAAGGCTATGGAGGTGCAACAGGCACCTGGGCTGGATCTGGGAGATTTGGGTTTGTCAACTGGTGTGGTTATCCCTCGGAAGTTCAAAGCACCATCCTTCACTAAGTATGACGGGGCGTCTTGCCCCAAGCTGCACCTAAGGTCCTATGTTCAGAAGATTCAGCCATACACGGTGGACAAGAATTTATGGATCCACTTCTTCCAGGAGAGTCTTTCAGGGACTCATCTCGAATGGTTCTATCAGCTGGATGGGACCAAAGTTCGTAACTGGGAGGAGTTGGCTACTGCTTTCTATAAGCAATATCAATATAATGCCGACCTTGCCCCTACGCGTACCCATCTCCAAGGTATGTCGTTAGGATCAAGTGAAGGTTTTAAAGAATATGCGCAGAAATGGAGGGATCTTGCTGGAAGGGTACAACCACCTCTGACTGACCGCGAGCTCGTCGACATGTTCTTGGGGACCCTGTCTGGTCCATTCTTCAAACACCTAATTGGGAATTCTGCTGCTGGGTTTACAGATCTTGTCTTGACTGGGGAGAGAATCGAAGCTGGTATCAAGTCGGGGAAGATTCAAGAAACCGCACCTGCTGATACTCAGAAAAAGCCCCACAGCGGGAAGAAGGAGTCTAATGCTATACATGGTAAAAAGGGTCGTCATGATGCAGGGGCAATCCAGACTTCTGATCCCACGCCCGTTCAACCAAGAAAGAGCAATAGGCGTAAGATAAAGCATCAAGATAGGAAGTATACCGACATCAACATGTCCTTGTCTCAGGCATTACAGCAATTGTTGAAGGCAAAAATGATCACACTTAAGGATCCTCCTCAAAATCCTGACACTTCCTCTCCCAAGTACAACCCGGGTGTGAGATGTGCCTACCATTCTGACAGTCCTGGACATGACACCAACGACTGTTGGACCTTGAAGAACAAGATCCAAGATTTGATTGACGCCAAGGAGGTCGAGTTTGAACACTGATCTTACGCCAAATCATCGAGAATGTCTTTTGGTCATCCAAATGTTCAAGTTGTATTTTTCTTTGATTGTTCAAACAGTTATTCATGTCAAACATTGTTATCACATTAATGCATCGCTTATGTCTATTTTGAATCAATATATTCGCATTCACTATATGCAAATTGTTTTCATATTTTTTCTGATGTCAACTCTCGTTAATTCTAAGCCTCTTGAGGGAGGATGACGAAAACGATACCACGGTCTTTACAGTATGCTTTTGAACAGACCCCGCTGATGAGGTACAGGCATTGTTTCAATCCCTAAACACTGGAGTTATAAGGAAGATAATCCCTCGTCAACCCCTCTGAGCCAAAGAAGTAGGAGTTTTTCTCTTCGAAATTTAAAACCCTTTATTATAACCTGGGGCAGGGTAGTCTCTCAGTTGGTCCAAGTGCATAACAAATGGCACCAAAGAAGTCCTTACAAAATGAAGAAAGACAGTGATGGTTCCGAATAATCAATAAAGAAAGGCAGTCATTATCTCAAAAAATAAAAAAAAAACATTAAGTCAAAACCCATGAAGGAGACTTACAAAACTGGGGCATCCCGCTGACTGTGATTCCAAAAAAGGAAACAGTTCAGGCAAAAAAAGAAAGGGATAACAAAAATCAAAAAAAGAAAGAGGTCCTACAAACCCTCAGTAAAAAAGGAGATGACTGCCTATTCAAATAAACATTCAATATCTGAACCATCATTGGAACATCAGGACAAAAACTCAAATAAGGTCAAACGCACGATCAGCTGAGTTTAGGTTCGAAGAACATCACGAAGAACGGGTGGGTACAAATAATTTGAGCCTTTATCCTTTGTTTCTTAAACCGTGAATCAGGCCACGCTACAACCCTTAAAAGTCCTAGCTGAAGCCTGGGTTAGTTCGAAAGCATACTGTTACGAAAGGTATCCCGACTCCTTAAGGCCTACGGTAAATACGGAGTTGACATCATGTCTTACAAACATTCACTTGTTTTATGAAAAAGAATGCACTTTCAAAATCTTCAAGACAGACATAGCTTTGCATTTTTAACATAACTTTGTTTGCATATGACTTTTTGTTTGAACAGCAGGAAAATTCGCACGATGAATACCTAGTGAACAAAAGCATCTCCAATCAAGGGGCATGGCATGACTATTGTCCATCATCTGGGGCAGTTAAGTCAATATCCAGAGAATCCCTCAAGAGGCCAAAATAGCCTGGGGCAAATCTTCGCCTGAGTCACTTGGGGCACTCCAGCAACGAGTCTTGCCTAATCAAATACCTTCTGGTGGCATGACAAAACACCTCTAACAGGGGCAACTCCCTACATTCTGAGAACAAGGACATAGTCGAAAAGATACTACGCAGAGTCAAAGACCCGCTAGGTTGACATACCTAGGCAAAAATAAGGGCCTCCCGGCGAATCAAAAGGGTTCGGGCAAAATGAAGGGATGAAATGAAAAAATCTGTACACCCGGCAAGTCGAAAACCTGAAAAGGCGGCTTGGGCAAAAATGGGTATCCCGATGGACTGAAAACCCGAAAGGGCGGTCCAGGCAAACGTTAGGGATTAAAAGCGTACGACTATGTCCCGCCATCTGTCTACCAGAAGAAGGTTTGTCCGCCCACAACCATCAGCACCCCACAAGAAACAGGGGCAATAAAGGTTGGTCTAAGCAGTCTGATTGTTCTATCCAATACAGTTCAATACTCCCCCAAGAAAAGTCCAATCCGGTTCTCCCAGGAAAGATGGAACTCATATTCCCAAGCAATAAGCTTATCCCCAGTATATTCTGGAAGCTTATCCCCTCGCAGAACACGAACGCGTCGTCCGGTTTGATTTAAAGAGTTATTTCCTTAACAGGATATAATTGGGTTATCCTCAGCCAAAAGCCATGGAAAGATCGTCGTCAACGAAGTCTTCTTACCCCAGTGAAGTCTATTAACACTTCCAACAACAAAGATATCCTCAGCGAGTTATTATCTACACTCAGCAAAGCATCTCCCCACAGAGTACCGCTTCCCAGCATAGTCGCTAGAGTATCTTTTCTCCCCGCAGACTCTTCATTTGCCAAGTTTATTCCTCAACGGAGTTATCTTCTCCTACCGGTATTCTTGCAGTTATCATCCCCAGCGGAAGCAAAATCTATTCTTCAACATCAGCCCAGGATACGACTTCCCGGCACCCGTCAAGGATTTACTTTCCTAGATGAAAACATACATTCATAAAACGTCACATACATCATTATAGCATGCATAGACGCATCATATCACCCCAATCTCATTTATTTTTGAGAACATCTTAAAATCATGCAATTCATGCATTATGACATTGCATGCAACTAATTCATTACTTTTTCAGGAAAGAACGATCAACAGATAAAAGTCTTTTCCTGCTGAGGTAGTAATCGTCCCAGATTCCTTCATCATCCCGTTGAGGTAGTAATCGTCCCAGATTCCTTCATCATCCCGCTGAGGTAGTAATCGTCCCAGATTCCTTCATCATCCCGCTGAGGTAGTAATCGTCCCAGATTCCTTCATCATCCCGTTGAGGTAGTAATCGTCCCAGATTCCTTCATCATCCCGCTGAGGTAGTAATCGTCCCAGATTCCTTCATCATCCTGCTGAGGTAGTAATCGTCCCAGATTCCTTCATCGCCCCGCTGAGGTAGTAATCGTCCCAGATTCCTTCATCATATATTTGGAGTAGCAATCGTCTCAGATTCCTTCATCATCCTGCTAAGGTAGTAATCGTCTCAGATTCCTTCATCATCCTGCTAAGGTAGTAATCGTCCCAGATTCCTTCATCATCCTATTTGGAGTAGCAATCGTCTCAGATTCCTTCATCATCCTATTTGGAGTAGCAATCGTCTCAGATTCCTTCATCGTCCTGCTGAGGTAGTAATCGGCCCCGATTCCTTCATCGTATATTTGGAGTAGCAATCGTCTCAGATTCCTTCATCACATCCTTATCAAAAAACCTTCTATGGTTCCCTCTCCGACGGTGTGTGAGGTAGTAATCCCTTTTTCAGATGTTTCCCTCTCCGACGATGAGTGTGAGGTGATAGTCTCTTATGGTTCCCTCTCCGACGGTGTGTGAGGTGACAATCCCTTTTTCAGATGTTTCCCTCTCCGACGGTGAGTGTGAGGTGATAGTCTCTTATGTTTCCCTCTCTGACGATGAGTGTGAGGTGATAGTCTCCTATGGCTCCCTCTCCGACGGCGTGTGAGGTGACAATTCCTTTTCCTATGATTCCCTCCCCGACGGCAAGTGAGGTGATTCCCTTTCAGATTATAATAGCTTATGGTTTTCTTCCCGATATTGCAAAGATGGTAATTCCCGCCAAGATTTTTCTCAACGAGCGTTGTTGAAGTTAAAATCACCCAAGGTTCTCTTACCATTCATGCTAAAGCAGTAACCATACCTGGTTCATTCATCATCTTTTGAAGCTCCAGATCCAGCTCCTGTAACCAGTCAGGACATATCTATACCAAACATCTAAAATCAGCTCCTGCAACGTGTCAGGTACTCATTTTCTGTTTTGCAGGTATGCAGGTTCTCTCCAAGGAACCTCCTACGCGATCAACATCCAGATGGCATCTATAAGCCCATCATCCTATCCAGCAATCTCCAAATGGCATCTATAAGCCCATTCCCACCACACGGCTACTATGTGAGCGCAAATTCCTGGGCACTCTAGTGTTCAATCATCTTCTACCCTCGGATTACGAAAGGCACGTCAGCCAATCTGCATCCTCAGGTCTAAGAAGATTGAACAGGGGCAACTGTTGCACCCCAAAATTTGCCCTCCCATATTCTCAAAGAAATTGCCAAGTCAAGTCACAAAATTCCCCAAGGGTTGTGCAGTTCAACTGTCTCCTATACAGTTAAAACTAGGGTTTGTGTTCTGATCAAAGAAAGGATTTTTTCAAGGACCCAATCAAGTCTCATATGCCCACAAAGATGGTCAAGCATCCTCATATCAAGTTTCAAGGCATTCAGCTCAAAATTGCACAGTCAAAACCCTAAATTGCACTACAGTCAACTGTAGGGGCAAAATGGTCATTTGACAGTCAAAAGTTCAAATTTTTGGTCAATATATCATTTTGAAGCCACAAACATCATGTGATCAATGCTTGATCATGATTCTCAAAATTTGGCTCAGAAATCATCAAAGATGCAAAAGTTGCTATATTTGGACAGCTGAAAAAGTCAACTGAAATTGACCAAGGCATAACTTTCACATGGATTATCAAAAAAATTCCATCCAAAGCTCATTTTGAAGAGAAAGACATTTCCTACAACTCATCTTCATATTCCAAGTCCAAGAAATGCTCTCACAAAAAGTTATCAATTTCAACATTATAGGTCATTTTCAAAAGTCAACAAAAAGGGACTTTAAGTCAAAGGCCATAACTTGAGATTGGTAAATAAAAATGACATGGGACCAAAGGCATTGGTTAAAGGACTCAAAGACATTTCCAAAATGTCCAAGAACATGTGAAAAGCTTAAAAATTGAGCAAGTTATGCCTTGTGGAAGTTGGGAAATTTTTGGGAATTTTGGAAAGTCAACATTGATGCAAATGATCCAAAAATGCTAATGGGCCCATTTTTCTTCCAAGTTTCTTCATGCCAAGCCTATGCACGACCATTAAGCCCAAGGGGAAGTATTTTCTCATTTTTTAATTATTTATTTGAATTTATATTAATATTAGTTCATTTAAATTATTTAAATATGTAGAAAATATAAACTTGACCTAAAAAAATCTTTTTATGCACATTCTAGACTCAAGATTTCGTGCTTGTTCAATTATGGAAAGAATTGGTGTGATTGGAGCTTAATTGATACAAAATACATGAGAAAAAGATTGAAAAAAGATCCTTAACAAATCAAATCTCCAATTCATAAAAGCAATGGATTTTGATCCAATTTTCTTAACCTAATTACTCACTACATATGCAGGATGAGAAACCTAATGGCAAAAGGAGGAAAGCTGCGCATAAGAGGCTAGGACAAACTTGAAAAATTGCTTGAAAAACTCAAAACTGAAATCAACTCTAGAGGTCGATTCAAGCCCTAATCTTGATCCCATTAGCTTCCTTGGGTAATTCTGAACGTGTGCCAATCACAAACAACAAGCAAAGCTCCAGGAATTGGTAGATAAAGCTCAGACTGCATCTCAAAATTTTTGGAATCGTACATCATGATTCATACATTCTTTGCCATTTTTATTTATTGATTCATGTTTATTGTGAGTTTTTGAAGCTAACTAACACCTTTAATTGCGTTTTTCTGTGCTATACGAGATTACACCATGACTGAATATTAGGGTTTCGTGAGCTTCAAATTAGGGGTTCTTACTAGAGGAAAAATTAGACCATCCCAGTACCACCATTGCAATCAGCTCATCAAGACGAAGAAAAAGCACTAGTCGCGATCAATTTATGATCACCATAGCGCTAGTCGCTATTTTCTTGAAGCCTGTCTAAAACCACGCTTCTAAAACCGTTGCTTATAGCCTTTATGTTTCAGAAAAAAAAACTGGGCGAGGACGATGATGTGTTGGCAAGCAGTGGTTGGGTGTTTTAAAATTTCGCGCGTTTTGAACCATGGACTAACGTTTCTTATTATATTATTTTTCTTTTATGTTATACACAAAGGATTCAAGTGGCACAGATGGCAGGCGAACGCATGGACAATCCACAAGACCTGGGTTCGATTCCCAGGTCTTCAACAAGTTCAATATTATTTTCTTATTTATGTTCATATGCAGCGCTCACAGTGAAAAACACCATACACCTCCTGATCCAAGCACACACGTGTCCCAGACGATCACACCAAAGGCATAGATCCAAGGAGTACCATGTACCAGGTCAACGCGCTGGCACACAAGTTGGAAAAGTCAAATGGATTTCAACGTTAATGGGCCAGAATGCTAGGCCTATACCTCCTAATTTGGGGCTACCCCCCCTGGTTTGCTTCTTTTTTATTTTATCTTTTAATTGTTATTTTGTTTTCTAATTTAATTAATTATCTTTTTTTTTACAAAATATGAAAACATCAAAAAATACAGAAAAATCAGAAAAAAACCAAAAAAAGAATAAATACTTTTATTATAATTATTTTCCTGTAAATAAATTAATATATAATGAATTTAGTTTTAATTAGGATGTTTGCAATTTTAATGCTTTTCATATTAAATAAAATAATTAGAATTAGGTTAATTAACAATTTCCACTCCTTTTAATTTTCCCTTTTTATCATAATATTATTATTTATTTATTTTCATACTTAAATTGTATATAAATAATTTAGGTTTAAATTAGGTTAAAAATTCAATCTTTTTCTTAATAACTTAAAAATAGTTAGAATTAGGTTTAATATTTCATTTTAATTTTAATTAATTCCCTTTTCTCCTTAAAACCTAAAAAACACAAAATACCAAAAAAACATTTGACTTTAATTCTAATTAATTCACCAACTTTAATTTTTTGCAAAAGGGTCCAACGCCCATGTTCATAATTTATTTAATTTCGCGCATTTATTTTATGTCGCTTACTATAATTATGTAATTCTCCCAAAGCGTTGTAACGATTTTACTTTTCGCACTTTTACTTCGCTTTCTTTATTTTCCGTCAAATCGGGTCCGGTTTAATTTTGGCGATGTGGACCCGCGCCATTTGTAATAGCCTTAGATTTATTTTCCCGCAAATATTTTAACTGTTAACAAATATGCATGCAAGAATGAATGTCTTAATTAAAATCAAGTGTAGATCACAACAAACATGACAAGACAAATGCAAATGAAAATAACACACAATTCGCACACACCACCCCTAGGGTACGCCTCACTGTTGCCTTTCGAAAGGTGGTCGTCGAGTAGAGGACGTCTTAGTAAGTCCTCATGATCCGGGAACCTGGCATGAGGGTAGCTTCTAAGGTGTCTTCCCATTGCTCTGGTGATCACCATGTCCCTAAAAATCGAATTGACCCGAACACCTCCAACGGTGGTGCTACCTACCTCTCAATGGTGGGATGGCACTACTTTTAAGGACATTTACACAGACGAATTCCTTAGGGTAGGTAGGTTCTCAAGGATACTTGCTCTAATCTCAAAACAAACTCAAAAAGACTTTTCACACTGACACTTTTCAAAAGCTTTCAAAGCAAATTTTTCAAACACTCTGACGTACGAGTCGATCTGAAATTTTTCAAAGAAACTTTTTTAAACCCACATTGAAAAGCAAGCAAACATTTTTGAAAACACAATGAGCAAGTATCTAAGAGCCCATGGATAACCATGGATAGAAAGGGTGCTAACACCTTCCCTTTCTATAACCTACCTCCCGAACCGAGAGCAATCTCTATAAGGAATTTTTCTGTGCTTTTGTCCTTTCCATTTGGAGAAAATAAAAGACGGTGGCGACTCTTGCTTCCGCGACATTTCGCGAACCAGCGTTAAACAGTCAGTTCCAGATCCACCGATCACATCTGGTAATCAAGCGAATCATCCTTCCTCAGAGTGATCCAAGGGGCAAATGGACCCCTACGTACGAAGGGCCATTTGTAGTTAAGCATGTGTTCTCAGGAGGAGCAATGATTCTAACCAACATGGATGGTGACGACCTTCCACACCCCGCCAATGCAGACATAGTAAAAAGATACTACGCATGAAAAAAAGACCCGCTAGGCTGACATGCCTAGGCAAAAATTAGGGCTTCCCGGCGAACCAAAAGGGTTCGGGCAAAATGAAGGGATGAAAATGAAAAAATCTGTACACCCGGCAAGTCGAAAACCTGAAAAGGCGGCTTGTGCAAAAAAGGGTATCCCGGTGGACTGAAAACCCGAAAGGGCGGTCCAGGCAAAAATTAGGGATGAAAGCGTAATACTATGTCTCATTGGATCACTTTGCCTCCAGAATCCGATATCTACATCAAGTTCAGACGGCATCGATCAGTCAGCTTCACCTTCAACCAAGGTCATCAAGTGATGAGACGCTCGGAGTTATAAAGGCAATAGCAGAGTTGAAACCCAGTGGGATCATTCATTTCACACAGCTGTTTTATTTTCTTTTGTACAAAACTTGTATAAACTCTTTTGTTCGGCGGAGTTCTCTTACTAGGACGTCAGCCTCTTGTACACAAAACGCCTATTTTCAGGCCATTCAAAAATCAATACAAATATACTTTTCCGTTAAAAGTGCCAATTGCTTTTCTTTTTCTGTTTTGTTTTGCGAAGAACGTCCAAGGTTCAATTTGTGATATATGCATTGACAATAATTTGCTAACTCATAAATATTTGCATACGAAACAAAGGATTAATTACAGGTAACATTAGAAACAGGGGCAATAAAAGAGTTGTCTAAGCAATCTAATTGTTCTATCCTCCAAGGTACCAAGGTAGGTTCGACTAAAGAACATAACCGGCATATCTCAATTCCCCAGAGAGTAAGCAGTTAGTACACTCTCTCTCCAAATTATATTATCAGGCCTTAAGGAAGTTGAGTATCCTCCAGTAGATCTCAACATCTCCCCAGCAGTATATATTATTCTTAACAAGCATCCCCGACAGTCTTGGTCTAAAGATTGTTCCCCGGCGGCATATCAACATTCAAAGGAATCACTTCCCCCGCAGTTCAAAACTTCCCCGGGAGAGTCCAATCTAGTTTCCCCAGGAAAGTTGAAATTCATCTCCCCAAGCAGTAAGCTTATCCCCAGTAGATTCTGGAAGCTTATCCCTCGCAGAGCACGAAAGCATCGTCCGGCCTTATTTAAAGAGTTATTTCCTTAACAGGATATAACTGGGTTATCCTCAGCCAAAAGCCACGGAAAGATCGCCGTCAACGCAGTCTTCTTATCCCCAGCGAAGTCTATCGGCACTTCCAACACAACAATATTATCCCCAGCAAGTTATTATCAACATTTCAACAAAGTATCTCTGTCCCCACAGAGTATTGCTTCCCAGCAAGATCGTCAGAGTACTTTTCTCCCCGCAGAGTTATTCCATTCGCCAAGTTTATCCCCCAACGGAGTTATCTTCTCCTACCGGTATTCTTGCAGTTATCATCCCCAGCAGGAGTAAAAGCTTATTCTTCAATATCAGTCCAGGAGTGACTTCCCGGCACCCGTCAAGGATTTACTTTCCTAGACGAAAGCATACATTCCTAAACATTCACATACATCATTATAGCATGCATAGACGCATCATATCTTACAAATCTCATTTATGTTGAGAACATCATTGCTTGATCCATATCATGCATTGCTTATGACTGACCTTTACCTTTCAGGAAAGATTCAGCTAAATTCTCCATCATATTTCAAGACCTAGACCGATTCAGTTAATCGACTCCAAAGATTTCTTATCCAGTCCAAGGCCTTCTCTGGTCCAGTTGAATCGACTCCCAACAGATTTTTCTGATGAAGACTCAGTAGAAGTTATCCAGGTTTTTCTCAAACGTCCGCTTTTGAGATTTTAATTTCCTATGGTTCTCTCCCCGACGGTGCGTGAGATGATAATTCCAACTCAGGTTTTTCTCAAACGTCCGCTTTTGAGATTTTAATTTCCTATGGTTCTCTCCCCGACGGTGCGTGAGATGATAATTCCAACTCAGGTTTTTCTCAAACGTCCACTTTTGAGATTTTAATTTCCTATGGTTCTCTCCCCGACGGTGCGTGAGATGATAATTCCAGCCCAGGTTTTTCTCAAACGTCCGCTTTTGAGATTATAATTTCCTATGGTTCTCTCCATGATGGTGCGTGAGATGATAATTCCAGCCCAGGTTTTTCTCAAACGTCCGCTTTTGAGATTATAATTTCCTATGGTTCTCTCCCCGACGGTGCGTGAGATGATAATTCCATCCCAGGTTTTTCTCAAACGTCCGCTTTTGAGATTATAATTTCCTATGGTTCTCTCCCCAGCGGTGCGGAGATGATAATTCCATTCCAGGTTTTTCTCAAACGTCCGCTTTTGAGATTATAATTGCCTATGGTTCTCTTCCCGATACTGTGAAGATGGTAATTCCCACCAAGATTTTCTCAACGAGCGTTGTTGAAGTTAAAGTCACCCGAGGTTCTCTCACCGTTCATGTTGAGGTAGTAACCATCCCTGTTTCATTCATCACCTTTTGAAGATCCAGACTCAGCTCCTGTAACCAGTCAGGATACATCTATATCAAGCATCTGAAAACCAACTCCTGCAACATGTCAGGTACTCATTTTTCTTTTGCAGGTATGCAGGTTCTCGCTAAGGAATCTCTTACGCGATCAACATCCAGATGGCGTCTATAAGCCCATCCACTTTCCATCACCTCTCAACATGGCATCTATAAGCCCATCATCCTATTCATCAATCTCTAAATGGCATCTATAAGCCCATTCCATCATCACACTGCTACTATGTGAGCGCAAATTTCTGGGCACTCTAGTGTTCAATCATCTTCTACCCTCGGATTACGAAAGGCACGTCAGCCAATCTGCATCCTCAGGTCTAAGAAGATTGAACAGGGGCAACTGTTGTACCCCAAAATTTTCCCTCCCATATTCTTCAAGAAATTGCCAAGTCATGCTTCAAAAATTCCCCAAGGGTTGCACAGTGTAAGGGCCTCCTAACAGTCAAAATTAGGGTTTGGTCTCTGATCAAGAAAATGAAGTTTCCAAGGGTCCAATCAAGTCCCACATGCCTACAAATATGGTCAAGCATCCTCATACAAAGTTTCAAGACTTTCAGCACAAAATTGCACAGTCAAAACCCTAATTGCACTACAGTCAACTGTAGGGGCAAAATGGTCATTTGACAGTCAAAAGTTCAAATTTTTGGTCAACATCTTATTTTGAAGCCACAAACATCATTTGATCAATGCTTGATCATGATTCTCAAAGCTTGGCTCAAAAATCATCAAGATGCAAAAGTTTCCTTATTTGGATAGCTGAAAAAGTCAACTGTAAATTGACCAGGGCATAACTTTCACATGGATTATCAGAAAAAATTCCATCCAAAGCTCATTTTGAAGAGAAAGACATTTCCTACAACTCATCTTCATACTTCAAGTCCAATAAATGCTCTCACAAAAAGTTATCAATTTCAACATTATAGGTCATTTTCAAAAGTCAACAAAAAGGGACTTTAAGTCAAAGGCCATAACTTGAGATTGGTAAATCAAAATTACATGGGACCAAAGGCATTGGTTAGAGGACTCAACGACCTTTCCAAAATGTCCCAGAACATGAGCAAAGCTTAAAAATTGAGCAAGTTATGCCTTGTGGAAGTTGGGAAATTTTTGGATATTTTGAAAAGTCAACATTGATTCAAATGACCTAAAATTGCTAATGGGCCCATTTTTCTTCCACAATTCATCATCCAAAGCATGCACACGACCATTTGGCCCAAAGGGAAGTTTTTCTCCATTTTTATTTATTTATTTGAATTTTTTATTATTAATAATTCATTTAATCAAATAAAATACATGAAAAATATAAAACCAATGAAATAAAATCTTTTTGTGCATGAAATATATTCAATAATTCGTGCATGATCAGATATGGAAGGAATTGGATTGATTGGATATGATTGAGAGCAAAAGCACATGAAAAAAGATTGAAAAAATATCTTTGAAAATCAAATCTCAAAAATCATGAATGCCAAGGATTTGGATGGTTTTCTTTGACCTAATTCATTCTTACATAAGTAGAGAACACAAACCTAATGCAATTAACCACTCAGCTGCGCAGGAACCTGAAGATCAAACTCACACTTTTTCTTAAAAATCTCAATTCTGAAAACACCTTTGCAGGGCGATTCAAGACAAAATAGTGATTCCATTAGCTTCTTTGAGGATTATAGGACGTATTCCAATCATTCCCTAAGCCCCATACTCAAGAAAACGCGAGATCACCATTGAAGTTGGTAAAGAAAATTTTAGAATTGGTTTCTATCATTCAAGCATTGTTTACATGTTTCATTGTTATTTTTGTGTTTAGAATAATGTTTGCAAGCTAATCATATGCTTTGATTGAATTATTATGCACTGTATGCAAAGATGCCATAGCCGTGTTTTAGGGTTTACAGGATTTCAAATTAGGGGTTTTAAAATAAGGAAAAATTGGAGAATCACAATGCCATGGTTGCAACCAGTACACTTGGACGAAGAAGAATCCACCCTCGCGCCTAATTTATGATGATTCCTGGCCTAATCGTTATTTTCTGTAATGGTGTCTTAGGGAACGGTATAAAAACCGTGGCCTATGTTTTTATGTTTCAGGAAAAGCAAAACAACGCAAGGAAGATGATGACGTGTGGAGCGATGATTGGAGTATTCAAAAATTCGCGCGCAGAAGGCATTAACGAATTGTCTTATATTATAATGTTTGTTTATTATGTGATGTACAGCAAACGCGTGTGGATCAATTGGCAAGGCTTACTATTGGTAACGTTCAGGACCTGGGTTCGAGCCCCAGGTCCTCACCCCTTTCAATGTTATTTTTCAGTTAACGTTCCCATGCAGATTCAGTATAGTGGATTACCATGCACCCACGCAATCCAACCGTCCACGCGTCCAGCTCCAGCAATCCAAAGGCATAGATTTGGAGAACATGGTGCACTGCAGTCAACCACTCCAAGCGTTTCATGAAAAAGTCAATGAGGCCATGCTGATTTGGGCTCAAATTCCTGGGCTTAACCTCCATATTAAGGGGCAGACCCCCTAGGTTTGCAATCAATTTTTACTTTCTTTATTTCTTTTATTATTTATACTTTCTTTTATTATTGTTTTATTAATTAACTTCATATTTTCATAATATATAAAAAAAAATAAAAAAAAATCAGAAAAGACAAGAAAAATAATAAATATTTTATTTTAGTATGTATATTTTGTAAATAAATTTGCATGTAAATTAATTAGTTTTAAATTAGGTTTTAATTTTAATTCTTTTAATAAAAATCTAAAAAAAACATAGAACTAGGGTTTAATTAATTTTCACCTTTTTTTTCTTTTATAATAATTAAATATTAGATATTTATTTTTATAATTAAATTGTATATAAAAATTAGGGTTAATTTTAGGTTAAAAACTTCAACATTTTTCTTAATAAATTAAAAATAATTAGAATTAGGGTTAGCATCTTATTTTAATTTTAATTAACTCTCTTTTTTCATTAAAATCATAAAATACCAAAAAAACAATTTCCTTTCTTTTTTTAATTAATTAATGTCACCATTTAATTTAATTTTGCAAAAAGGGTCCAACGCCCTCGTTTTTAATTCTTATTAATTCGCATATTTATTTTATTTCATTTAAATATTTATGTATCTTTCCCAAAGCCGTGTAACTAATTGCTCGCACTTTATTTTCTTTACTTTCTTTATTTTTTCTGTCAAATCGGGTTCGAGAAATTTTGGCGATGTGGACCCGCGCCTTTTGTAATAGCTTAGGACTTTTACTTTTCCCGCATTTTAATTGTTAATCAAGGCATGCAAGAATGAATGATAAGAATAAAAACAAACGTTAGATCACCTATACCATGACAAGACAAAAATAAACGAATCTGACACACAAATCACACACCACCCCTAGGGTACGCCTCACTGTTGCCTTGCCTCGAAAGGTGATCGTCGAGTAGAGGATGTCTTAGTAAGTCCTCATGATCCGGGAACCTGGCATGAGGGTAGCTTCTAAGGTATCTTCCCATTGCTCCGGTGATCACCATGTCCCGAACCTCGAATTGACCCGAACACCCCCAACGGTGGTGCTACCTACCTCTCAATGGTGGGATAGCACTACTTTAAGGACATTTACACAGACGAATTCCTTAGGGTAGGTAGACGACTCTAGATACTTGCTCTAATTTCAAAACAAATTCAAAAATACTTTTCACACCGACACCTTTTCAAAAAGCTTTCGAAAGCAACTTTTCAAACACTCTTGAGGACTGATACAAGAGTCGAACTGAAATTTTAAACGAAACTTTTTCAAACCCACTCACACTTTGAAAAGCAAACATTTTGAAAACACAAATGAGCAAGTATCTAAGAGCCCATGGATAACCATGGATAGAAAGGGTGCTAATACCTTCCCTTTCTATAATCTACCTCCCGAACCGAGAGCAATCTCTTTAAGGAATTTTTCTGTGCTTTTGTCCTTTCCATTTGGAGAAAATAAAAGACGGTGGCGACTCTTGCTTCCGCGACATTTCGCGAACCAGCGTTAAACAGTCAGTTCCAGATCCACCGATCACAGAACTGGCGACTCTGCTGGGGACTTAACCTAAAGTGAGGTGTACCTTAGGGCTAGTTCATAACTGTGTTTTCAATTGTTTTCCTTGTGTGCTTTAAATTGTGGGTTGCTTGGGAGTTCTATAGATCCTAACCCGGATCTGGGGATACCTTTCTTAGAAAGTAGCAACAAGGCTGTGAGGGAACTGTGCGGGGTATACCAACATGGTTGAAACAGTCTGCTACGTTGATGTGGCACTTTGGTGTGTACCGGTAACCCTTGAGTTCAGTCAAGGAGAGTACGGGGCCTCCGCGTGGTGTCGTGAAGCATCAACAGACCTTAGGAACCTTAAATGAACAATCTTGGCCTCTTTAGGGTAGTGAGATAACTGATTTTGGTGCAGTCCGAGGTTGGTTGATACTCGATACTACACTCAATTGAGGGTTGCTTTCCTGGAATATTTCGGTCGCCAGTTCAGTGGCTAAATCGAAACGATGAACAATGAAAGCAATCCCGTGATATTGGGACCCTTAGAACCTGGTTACTTCTAATAGGACAGGATGAACCCACCAACTTCAAGAGGGTACTACCCAGACCCCATGCTGACCTTAAACCTTAAGGGCTTGTCTTGTGTGCCTTGTGTGCCTTACATGTTTGTCTTTGTAAATATCTGTGGTGTGTTTAATCATAGCATCATGACATCATCCAGCATCATATGCATAGACTAACCATTTCAGGGGTTCGAATTTTCATCTTTGTTCTTGTTTTGTAGGACATGGAAACTGTTCGCAGAAAGACAATTCAAATCAGTCTTGTAAGGGTCCCTCCTCAGCTTAAGGAGCTTACATCCAGGATTCCTGAGAACTCTTCATTCAGTGAAAGACATGGAAGCCTCATCAGCTTGGTCAACACCAACATTGAGGAAGATATGATAAAGGTCCTGTTCCAATTCTTTGACCCTCTGCATCACTGTTTCACCTTCTTGGACTATCAGTTGGTACCTACATTGGAGGAGTTCTCCCGGCTCCTGAAGATCCCTATCCTTGATCAGCTACCCTTCAACGGTACGGAAAAGGAACCTAAGCTTGAAGAGATTGCTAAAGCCTTGCACCTACAGTCATCTGACCTCAAGGGACATTGGGAAGTTAGAAGTGGTATCAAAGGGTTCTTTGCCAGGTTTCTATTTGAAAAGGCTCATGAATGTTGGAACTCCCTTGACTTGCAAGCTTTTGAAGAGGTTGTGGCCCTCCTTGTCTATAGTTTGGTGTTGTTCCCTAATCCAGATCAGCTTATTGATATCAGTGCTGTCCAGATCTTTATGTCCAGGAATCCTATACCTACGTTGCTGGGGGACATCCTTCACTCATGTTACACTCGAACCATGAGAAAAAGAGGTGTCCTTATGTGTTGCACCCCTCTCCTGGGAAGGTGGTTTATTTCGCACCTTCCACAATCAGTTTTGAAGAATGAGCGGGGTTTGAGATGGTCACAACGATTGATGACTCTTACACATGAAGATATACATTGGTGCCCTCGGTCCAGAGAGGATGTCACTATCATTGATCGTTGCGGGGAGTACCCTAATGTTCCTTTACTTGGAATCAGAGGAGGTATTACTTACAGCCCATGCCTGGCTTGGAGACAGTTTGGTTATGCTTGGAAGGATGGTCCTCATGACATGTTAATTCCTGACATAGTTTTTGACTTCGACAACGATACTCAAGGACTTCGCCAGAGATTTATCAGAGCCTGGAGGATGCCCAGTAGGATAGACAGCAAGACACTGGGGCACAGGAACTCCATCCCGTTGGAACCTTATCTCAAGTGGGTACGAGCCCGCTCCCAGAGGTTGGTAATGCCTTATCCTCATATGCTCCCGGTAATCAAAGAGCCAGTCTTGGAAGGAGAAGTGTCCTGCACTATTCAGCACCCTGATATGCCCACATCCTGGGAAGAGATGCAGAAGAGCTGGATCCAGCTTAAGGAGGAAATGAATTCTCTTGAGACCAGTCTGCATGCTAGTGAAAAGAAGGTCTTGGAGCTCACCTGTCTGTTGCATGAGGAAAGGAATCTCAATACTTACATAGCTCCAAAGAGGATGCGCAGTGTATTTTGGGATTGATTTGCTTTTGTATTATTTTGCCCATGAGGCTTTGATGTACTAAACAGTTATTTCCTTAATGATAACGTGTGTTTCTTTTTGTCTACAACCAATTTGAACTTTCGAACCCTTGAATGCATTGCATAAACACATATCATTCATCATGTGCATAGCAGGTTTTCCCTCTTTTCAGGTTGCTTACAGTTCTTCGCTGTTTATTTCAGCATCATGAATCCTGACTCGTCATCAACTGAGACATCCATCAAAGCTCTTCAGGCGCAGAATGCGCAATTCCAGGAATTAATCAAGGGTCTGGCTCAAGGCCAAGAAGAGCTGAAGGCTCTGCTCCTGAAGAAGGAGAAGAAGAAGAAGAGAAGGACTGTTCTGTTTAACTCGGGCCGAAGGTTCGGCAATACTCTGCAGCATGAATTTATCTTTGTTCTGTTTTGCAGACCATGGCTTCCGCTCGTAGAAACACTATCCGAATCAGCTTTGTGAGAATACCTCTCCAGATCAAGGAGCTAGTATCAAGGGTTCCTGAAACTTCTTCGTTCACTAAGAGACATGGTCGACTTATCAACCTGGTTATTTAAAGCTTTGATGAAAAGATGATGGGTGTACTCTTTCAGTTCTTTGATCCCAAGCACCACTGTTTCACCTTTCCAGACTATCAGTTGGTGCCTACCATGGAAGAGTTCTCTCAGTTATTGGATCTACCTATTCTTGACCAGATACCTTTCACAGGTTTAGAAAAAGCTACCAAGCCAGGGGTCATTGGTCAGCCTTGCATCTGAAACGGTTCGACATGGTATCCAATTGGGAAACAAGAAGCGGATTCAAGGGTTTTCTAGCCAAGTTCCTAATAGAGAAGGCTCAATTGTTTTGGGATGATTTGGACTTTCAGCCTTTTGAGGAGGTCTTGGCCCTTATAATCTATGGGTTAGTTTCGTTCCCTAATCCAGACTTACTCATAGATGTGAATGCTATCAAGATCTTCCTCTCCCGCAACCCTGTGCCTACTTTGTTGGAGATATCTTGCATGCTCTCCACACTCGTACTATGAAGAGAAGAGGGGTTCTTATGTGGTGCATGCCATTACTGTCGAGGTGGTTTATTTCTCACCTCCCTAAGTCAGTGCTGAAGAATGAAGAAGGTTTGGGTTGGTCACAAAGGATAATGTCACTTTCTCACGCGGATATTCTCTGGTATTCCCGATCTATGGGAGATATTTCTATTATCGACCGTTGCAGGGAGTTCCCTAATGTACCACTACTTGGCATTAGGTGAGGCATAACTTACAATCCTTGTTTGGCTCTATGATAATTTGGTTACGCTCGAAGGGACGACCCTCATGAGATGCTTATCCGGGGCATTGTATTCAACTATGAGTATGATATTCAAGGGTATCGCCAGAGGTTCATACGAGCCTGGGGCATGGTAAACAGATCTGACGTCAAGACTTTGGGACCAAAGACTTCCATTCCTATGAAACCTTATCTCCAATGGGTACGAGCTTGTGCTCAGAAACTTATGATGCCATACATAGCTGTCTTACCAGTGATTATGGAGCCCATTACTGAAGGGGATATTCCCTACACGGTTCTTCATCCTAATATGCCCACTGATCTTGAAGAGTTACATAGGTCCAGGATTCAGTTGAAGAAGGAGAGGGATACTTATAGGGACCAGTTCTATGCCCAGGAGAAGAAAGTTTTAGAGCTCACAAAGTAGCTTCATGAGGAAAAAAGCCTTAATGTTTATCTCGGCACGAAGAGGAAGCATCCATGGGAAACTTGATTTTTTAGTTTTTAGAATTTTCAATTGTAACACCTAAAAGGCAATTGTATTTTGAATTCTACTAATAAAATCTGTTTCATTTTGGGTTCGTAAATTTAAATTTCCCAAAGTCCTTGAAATCATTGCATACGCATATCATCCATGACATTGCATAAACAGGTTTCATAACAGGTTTCTCATTGTCTTCGTTGTTTATTTAAACAATAATGACTTCTGAACAAAGTATCAAGGATCTCCAGGCACAAAATGCCCAATTTCAGCAAATGTTCGTAGCTTTGGCCAAAGGGCAGGAAGATCTAAAGGCCCTTATTCTGAAAGAGAAAAAGAAGAAGACAAAGAAGACTGCTTGTGTCCTGAATCTGGGCAGAAGATTCAAGGGACCGTTGAAGAAACCGGTTGATCTGACCTCCTCTTCTAAAGAATGGGAGAATCAAGAGGAAGAAACAAGGGAGGAGGACCCTCGTCCTGAGGTTTCTGATAATGACACTGACTACAATAATGACCAGTATCCTCCCGTTGAGGATATGTACAAACAATTAGAGGATCATCTAAGCGCAATGGAGATCCAAAGAATACCAGGGATGGATTTCGAAGAGCTGGGTTTGGCATCTGGGGTAGTCATCCCAAAAAAGTTCAAGGCTCCAGTATTTGCAAAGTATGATGGGGTGTCTTGTCCCAAGCTTCATCTTCGTTTATATGTGAGGAAGATTCAGCCTCACACTGCTGATAGGAACTTGTGGGTCCATTTCTTTCAGGACAGTCTGTCCAGAACTCAGCTTGAGTGGTTCTATTAACTGGAGGGGACCAATGTCCGCAATTGGGAAGATCTGGCTGCTGCTTTTTATAAGCAGTATCAATATAACGCTAACCTTGCTCCTACCCGTACTCAACTCTAGAGTATGTACATGGGTGCAAGTGAAGGTTCCAAGGATTATGCATAGAAGTGGAGAGATTTGGCAGGGAGAGTCCAACCCCCTTTGTCTGATAGGGAGTTGGTGGATATGTTTCTAGGTACGCTGTCTGGTCCATTCTTCAATCACTTGATTGGTAGATACTCAGCTGGTTTCACCGAGCTAATATTGACTGGAGAAAGGGTAGAAGATGGGATCAGGAGTGGCAAAATCCAGAAAGACACCTCGTCAAGTATAATGAAGAAGCCATTCACGGGTAAGAAGGAAGTCAATGCCATTTATAACTCAAGAGGTCAGAGCTGAGCTGAGCGTCGTCCAATGGTAGGGGATGTGATGATACCTAGGCCTGCGGCTACTCAACAACGAAACAATCAGCAAAGGGTAGAAAGACCGCCAAGGCAGTTCACCCGGATTAATATGACGTTGACTGAGGTTTTACCTCATCTGTTAAGATCTAACTTGGAAACCTTAAAGGAGGCTCCCAAGAATCCTAACACCTCATCTCCTCTTTATAATCCAAACGCTCGGTGTTCTTACCATTCTGAGAGTCCAGGCCATGATACAAATGACAGTTGGGCTCTGAGAAATAAGATACAGGATCTGATCGAAGCCAAGGAGATTGACTTTAATGCTCCGAAGAAGCCTAATGTCATAATTGCTCCCATGCCCAAGCACAACCGTGGTGTTAATTCAGTTGATACTGATCTATTTGTTACCTCTGTTGATGAAGTTTCCACTCCCCTCATGACTGTCAAGAAGAACTTGTTGCTAGCCAGTCTATTTCCGAGTTGTGGTGAAGGTTGCCACATGTGTGCATCTCTGTCCTCTAGTTGTTATTTGCTAAAAGCAGGTGTTCAACGCCTGATGGATAACAAAGAGATTTTTTTTGAAAAGACTCCAATTCTGACTGTCCTACATAAAGATGTTGCTATCATAACCATTTCCGCCAATCCTTCCAAGGTCTCATCTAAAAGACCTGTTAGGATTACACTGGCTCCAAGAATTTCTCCATTGATAATCACTTTTCCCAGCCATGTACCGTACTCCTCGGACAAAGTTGTTCCTTAGAATTATGGTGCTGACGTTTACTACCATGGCGTCAAACAGGATTTGAAAACTGAAGAGTCCGATCCCGATATCAGTAACATTGTCAGGACCAGCAAAGTTACCTGAAGTGGAAGGGTTTTCTCTCCCGAGATCTCCCCGAAGACTGTGGCTAAGCCTGTTGTTATTCCATCTGTTGTTCCCGCCATTACTTCTGTTACTACTCCCATCCTTATTCTAGTCGTTACCCTCGCCGATGAGTCATCTGGGACTCGGGGCAAGGAAGCTATAGACGAGCCTGCCCAGACAAAGGCACCTAGAAAAATTGTTTTGGAATCCTCTAATCAAGAAATGGAGGAAATTTTAAAAATAATCAAGAAGGGCGACTACAATATGGTCGAGCAGCTGGGGCAGACCCATTCGAAGATATCAATGTTGTCTCTGCTATTATGTTTCGAGGCCCATGCAAAGGCTTTGATTGCATTTCTCAAGACTGCGCATGTGCCGCAAGAAACCTCCACTGACCAATTCAAAGACTGTGTGGCCAGTTTGATTGCTGACAATGGGTTGGGTTTTTCAGATGCTGATTTGACACCAAAAGGGAGAAAGCATAATAATGCCCTGCATGTCTCGAACGAATGCAGGGGCACTACTATGGCTCATGTGCTAGTGGACATTGGATCGTCACTGAATGTCCTACCCAAGGAGGCTCTTGATCGGCTAGATTTTGAAGGTTTGACCTTAAATCCCAGTAACATTGTGGTGAGAGATTTCGATGATTCAAAAAGAATGGTTCACGGGAAGGTGGACATCCCTGATAAAGTGGGTTCCCAGACCTTTGAATCCACCTTCTATATGATGGATATCAGGCCATCATACTCTTGTTTGTTGAGTCGTCCTTGGATCCATGAAGTTGGAGCCGTTACTTCTATGCTGCACCAAATGCTGAAGTATCCAGTGAAGGGGAAGATTATCACCGTGCATGGTGAAGAGGAGTATATGGTAAGCCACCTGAACTCTTTTAGGTATGTGGAGATAGACGGGGAATTCATCGAGACACCTTGTCAAAATTTTGAAGAGGTTCCCCAGATCATGGCATCAACCGAGGCTATCATCGGCGCACCGAAGATCACCAAACCTCCTTTGCAGATGGCTTCTCTCAAGGATGCCAGAGCAGTAGTTGAATAAGGTGGGTGTACCATTTGGGGACATCTCCCTGATTTTCCTCATAAAACTGACAAATTTGGTTTGGGCTTTACTCCAGGAGCTCAAAGGGTTGTTCGACGTGCTCGGGTTGGAGGACCTCCCCTACGCATCAACAATCGTGGGGTTAATGCTATAGAAGACAATGATGAGGACTCTGATATTGACAGCTGGATTTACCCTACTACCAACGGTGGACCTACTAACTGGACGGCCAAAGATTTTATGCTAATTTCTTTTATTCAAAAGTAATTGTCTTACTTATTTTTTGAATATGTAATAAACAATATAAACTCTATGGCCTTGTGTCTTACCCGAGGCATAATGGTTTATTTGTGAGGGTTATTATATATCATTTTCATATGTCATCAATAAAACATTGGACGTTTCTTGCATACAAATTTTGCGCTATCTGTTTTTCTTTTTTGCTTTTCACTTTATCAATACAGCTATGCTCTTACACACACTCACATAATCAAACTGCAGATCCATATACTCTAGATCCCATTGATAATAGTTCTGCTATTTCCAGTTAGAACTTCGAAAATCCGATCAACCAAGCCAAAGACGAAGGTGAGGAAAATTGTGAGGTGCCTGGAGAACTTGCTAGACTGTTATAGTAGGAAGAGAGGGTTATACAGCCTCATGAAGAGCCAGTTGAGACGATAAACTTGGGCACGAAGGTAGACAGAAAAGAAGTTAAGATCGGCATAAATCTGGAGACTAATGTCAAACAGCGGTTGATACAGATGTTGCACGACTATGTTGAGATCTTCGCCTGGTCATATAAAGACATGCCTGGTTTAAACACTGATATTATGGTACATCGTCTTCCAACTAAAGAAGATTGTCCTCCGGTTAAACAAAAGGTCCTCCATATGCGCCCTGAAATGTCAGAGAAGATCAAAGCAGAGGTTATGAAAAAGTTCAACACTGGATTCTTAGCTGTAACCTCCTATCCACAGTGGGTTGCTAACGTCATTCCGGTAGTTAAGAAGGATGGTAAGGTACAGATGTGTGTGGACTACAGAGACCTGAATAGGGAAAGCCCAAAGGATGACTTCCCGCTTCCCCACATTGATGTTCTGGTTGATAACACCGTACAACATAAAATATTTTCCTTCATGGATGGTTTCTATGGATACAACCAGATCAAGATGGCTCCTGAAGACATGGAGAAGATAACCTTCATCACGCAGTGGGGAACTTTCCGTTACAAGGTGATTCCTTTTGGGTTGAAGAATGCTGGGGCAACTTATCAGCGAGCCATGGTAGCTTTGTTCCACGATATGATTCACCATGAGATAGAGGTTTATGTTGATGACATGATAGCCAGGTCTCAAACTGAGGAAGAACACCTGGATCATCTACAAAAGCTATTTGACAGGTTTAAGACATACAAGTTGAGGTTGAATCCGAATAAATGCACCTTCTGGGTAAGGTCTGGTAAACTTTTGGGGTTCATCGTCCGTGACAAAGGTATTCAGGTAGACCCTGCAAAGGTGAAGGCCATACAAGAGATGTCGACTCCCCATACTGAGAAGGAGGTTAGAGGTTTCTTGGGAAGCCTAAATTATATCGCCAGGTTCATTTCACATCTGACTGCTACTTCTGAGCCAATCTTCAAGCTCCTGAAGAAAGATCAAGTGGTAAAGTGGAATGACGAATGCCATACCGCTTTCGAAAGAATCAAGGAATACCTTCAAGAACCACTAACTCTGATTCCTCCGATTGAAGGAAGACCTTTGATATTATACTTAACGATTCTCGACAATTCAATGGGGTGTGTGCTGGGGTAGCATGACGAGTCTGGTCGAAAAGAGCATGCAATATACTACCTTAGCAAAAAGTTTACCGACTGTGAGATAAGATACTCACTGCTTGAGAAAACTTGCTGCACTTTGGCATGGGCTGCTCGCCGACTAAGACATTATATGTTGACCTATACTACTTTGTTGATATCTAAGATGGATCCAATTAAGTACATTTTCGAGAAGCCCGCTCTATCCAGAAGAATAGAAAGATGGCAGATGATCTTAACCGAATACGATATTTAATACACAACCCAGAAAGCAATCAAGGGAAGTGTATTAGCTGATCATTTGACTCATCAGGCCGTAGATGACTACCAGTCCATGAATTTTGAGTTTCCGGACAAGAATATTATGCTAGTGACCGACTATGAAGAACCTGGACTGGATGAAGGACCTGGCGAAGGATCCCGATGGACTATGGTTTTTGATGGAGCTTCGAACTCACTTGGTAATGGCATTGGCGCTGTAATCATATCTCCTGAGGGTTGTCATACTCCTTTCACCGCCCAACTATGCTTCAATTGTACTAACAACATGGTGGAGTATGAAGCCTGCATCATGGGTCTCAAAGCTTCTATTGACCTGAGGATCAAGTTCTTAAATGTTTTTGGGGATTCGGCCTTGGTGATAAGTCAGATCAGAGGAGAGTGGGATACGAAGCACCCGAATCTCATCCCGTACAAAGAGCACGTGCTGACATTTCTCCCACACTTTGATGAGGTAACCTTTGAACATTTCCCACGAGAGGAGAATCAGTTAGCAGACGCGCTAGATACCATGTCTTCTATGTTCAAGGTCAGGTGGGACGACAAAGCCCCCCGAATCATTATCGAGAGGTTGGATGAACCAGTGTACTGCTTTGAGGTTGATACTGAAGAGGTAACAGACAAACCTTGGTTTCACGAAGTAAAAAGGTATCTTGAGGCTCAGGAGTATCCCGAGGGGAATCTGTCAATGATAAGAAGTTTCTAAGAAGGTTCCCAGCGAAATTTTTCCTCAGTAATAGAATCCTCTATAATCACAACCATGACTCTACCTTACTGCGGTGTGTATACAAGAGAGAAGAAGAGAGGATTATGACAGATCTACATGAAGGTACCTTCGGAATCCATTCAAGTGGACATACCATGGCTAAGGAGATCCTACGGATAAGATACTATTTGTCCACTATGGAAGCAGATTGTTATCAGCACTCCCAAACTTGCCACAAGTTCCAGATCTATACTGATAAAATGCATGTACCTCTGATTCCTTTGAATATCTTGACGACTCCTTGGCCGTTTGCAATGTGGGGCATTGACATGATCAGAGAGATTAGACCTACCGCTTCCAATGGGCATCGTTTCATCCCGGTGGCCATTGATTACTTCATGAAGTGGGTTGAAACTGCCTCCTTTGCTACCGTTACCAAGAACGTTATGGCACAGTTTATCAAGCATAATCTGGTTTCCGTTATAGTGTGCCAGAGAGAATCATCATGGACAATGGTACCAATCTCAACAACACGATGATCACTGAACTTTGTAAGCAATTCAAGATACAACATCATAACTCTTCTCCCTACCGGCTGAAGATGAATGGCGCTGTCAAAGCTACTAACAAGAACATCAAAAAGATCATACAGAAGATGACAGTGACATATAAAGACTGGCATGAGATGTTACCATTCGCTCTTCATGGGTACCGCACCTCCGCGCGAATATCGACAGGGGAAACACCCTACTCTCTAGTATATGGCATGGAGGATGTCCTGCCTATTGAGGTCCAGATCCCTTCTCTAAGGATCATGAAGGATGCGGGTTTGAACGAAGAGGACTGGATCCAGACTTGACTTGATCAACTGAATCTGATCGATGAGAAGAGACTTACTACTGTCTGTCATGGTCAAATGTATCAAAAACGGATGATCAAGGATTTCAATAAAAAGCCAGACGCCAAGAGTATCAAGTTGGGGATCTAGTGATCAAGCGCATCATACTTCCGCAAGGTGATCCCAAGGGCAAATGGACTCCCATATACGAAGGGCCATTTGTGATCAAAAATATTTTCTCGGGTGGATCCATGATTCTAACAACCATGGACGGTGACGACCTTCCTCACCCTATCAATGCATACATAGTGAAAAGATACTACGCATGATTAAATACCCACTAGGTTGACTGGCCTAGGCAAAAATAAGGGCTTCCCGGTGAACCAAAAGGGTTCGGGCAAAAATAAGGGATGAAAATGAAAAAAATTTGTACACCCGACAAGTCGAAAACCTGAAAAGGCGACTTGGGCAAAAAAGGGTATCTCGGTGGACTGAAAACCCGAAAGGGCGGTCCAGGCAAAAGATAGGGATTTAAAGTGTATCACTATGTCCCATTGGATCACCTTACGACCAGACCTCAGTATCAACTATCAAGCTCGAACGGTACCAATCAATCCAGTCAGCTTTGGACAAGCAGCAAAGTGATAAGACACTCAAAGACATAGTGGCAATAGCAGAATTCAAACTCAATGGGATTATTGCACATAGTTGTTTTCTTTTCTTTGTACACAATATTTTATAACTTTCTTTTTCACAGAGGCGTTCTCTTACTAGAGCGTCAGCTTCCTTGTACACAAACGCCTGTTATAGGCCAACTTCAGGAAATTAATACAAGTCATTTTTACAAAACCATTTGTTTTTCTTTTTCTGTTTTGTTTCTTAAAAACGTCCAATGATTTATTCTTGACATATGCATTTGAATATAATCTCTATTCACAAATATCTTCATAGGAAACGGAAAGACAATTGCTCGTAACTTAATAAACAGGGGAAAAAACTAAAAGAAATCATGTCAAGACCGACAGTTACTCTGTTCAGCAGGTACAAGTGCAGAGTCAGCTTTGAAACAAGGTCATCAGTACATGCGACCCTGTGGCACCTACACTCCACAAAGAGTAGGGGCAATCAAAGCATTGATATCAGTTTCCCCAAATAGGAGTTACTATCCCCCAACAAGGATCCCTCGGAGAGTCGACATCTATATTCCCCATCCGAATTTTATAATTGCAAGCGGGTCATAAAGTTTTCTCCCGAGCAGAGCTTATTTCCCTGAATACAGAAGCTCAATCGCCTATAAAGGTTATTCCGCTAGATACGAAATCTCAACCCCTAATGCATTTTATTTCTCTGAATCAGCAAATCCTCTTCTCTCGCAAACAGAGCTATTCCCCCGCAGATTTATTCTTAAACAGAGTCTCTCCTCGACAGAATATTCGTAAACAAGGAGCAGATCCCCAACACAGTCATCCCCGATTCACCATCCCCAGCGGAAGTAGAAGAACCACTTTTTCTATAACTGTGATACGGTGGCAGAAACGACTGTTATACTGGTTTGCATTTTTTGTTTGTAAATGTTGCGGTAAGCAAGAGTCGCCACCGACTTTTATTTCATCCAACAAAGGAAAAGGAAAAAGAACAGAAAAACCTTTTTCGAGATGTTTCTGAGTACGGGGGGTAGATTATAGAAAGGGAAGGTGTTAGCACCCTTTCTATCTGTGGTTTTCCACGGGCTCTTAGGTACTTGCTCATTTTGAAATTGCTTGTGTGTGTTTTGAAAAGTTTTTGTTTAACTTCGTGATAACCCTTGTATCTGCCCTCAAGAGTGTGACGAAGTTGTTTTTGAAAACTGTTTTGAAAGTGTTTGTGAAAAAGAGTTTTTATTGTTTTGAGCAAGTACTTAAGAGTTTCTACCTACTCGAAAAAGATTGTTCATTTTCTCGTTTCCTTTAGACAGAGTTATCCTACTATTAGTGAGTAAGTAGCCCTATCGTTGGATGTTGAGGGACTATCGAAAGGGATGCTATGGTCATCGAAGGCAACATGTAAAGATATCTTAGCATTCGAAGGGACTGTCATCATATAGGCAACATCGAGGGACAAGATCATTTCTCGTAGGTAACTCGAGGGACGTTAGGGACCATGATCTTTATGATGACTTTAGAATTAAGGGTCTTTGCTAAGACATCCCTATGTTCGAGGGACATGACCATTATTTTCCGAGGCAACCAAGTTAGGTATACCCTAAGGGTACATATGTGCAAGGTGTGTTATGTTCAGTTATTTTAGTCTTGTGTTAAGTTTTCTAATGTTTGATTATTCTTGCCATACAATCCTATTAGTCATACATCTAGCAGTTAATAATTGCAGTAATTTAAAAGTGTAGAAATATAAAACCTAGCTATTACAAGGCTTCAGGGAGGGGGATTATGTACATATCCAAAACTGAGGAAAAAATAAATAAAAGCGGTAAAGGTCCTACTAATCATCTATTACATCCCAATATACAGTTACAATAATAAAAGGAAGTGCGAAAGAATAATAACGCGCAAATTTGAAAAGACGTCTACAAATCCTAAGATATAAAAAATCTTTTTGTTGTTTTTTGTTTTAATTTATGAAAATGGTTTAAGTTATAAAATAATTGATCTAGATCTATATTTAAAAAAAAGTTAATTATTAAAGAAACATGAAATTTAAATAAAAGAAATTAATTTTATGTTTTTTTGGTATTTTTGTTAAGAAAAGGAAAATGAATTAAAATGAAATTAAACCTAAGTTCTATTAATTTTAATTTAAAAAAAGTTAAAGTCATTAGTTAATTAGTTTACCAAAATTAAAATTTTTATATTTGTTTATTGATTAAAATAAAAAAAAGGATTAAAAGAAATAAATGAAATGAATAAAATAAGAAAATAAAGATGGGTCTAGTAGCAAAAGTAAATAGGGGGTGCAACCATCAGAAATCCCTAGGCCCGAATCTTCGAAAGCTTCATGCCCTAACCATGGTGTTTTCAGATTCTTGCATGGAACCTCTGATTCAACCATCCATAACTGTTCTATATAAACTCAAACAAACGTTAGCATGCCATGAAATGTGATTAAAATTAGAGATTCGAAGTTTAAAATTTTACCAAACCGGTGTTGTCAAATGGGGGCGTGCTAGGCGTGTAATGGATTGCTCTTGGGCCTTGTAAGACTCCTGAGGACTTCAAGAGGATGGTTTGAGGCTTGATGTCAATCGAGAGAGATCGGAACCTCGAGATATGACTTGCACCAATTCTTTGATTTCTGGAGAGCTTTTTGAAGAGCTTTTTGAGAGCTTTTTAAAGAGGAATTTCGTGTGTTTCATGCTTGTATGGCTCTATATTTATAGAGGAGAATGAGGAGACAAGAAATCATGGACATAATCTCCCTCATAATATTGTGTTTTAAGACCATGATCAAAATTTGAAGAAATGCCATATTTGATGATTTTATGCCATTTTCACATGTGGATGAACTGAACATATTTGAAGGGTTATTGCACGAAATCAATTGACATAAACCAACATAAAACTTGCCCAAAATGGACTCACATCAAAATTTACATTATTTCTATTAATTATTTATTTAATTCTGAATTTTAATGAATAAAATATCAAAATAAATAGCATAAATAGTAGAAAAATGTATGGGTGTGCTTAGAGGTCGTGGACCATGTTAGGAATGAGTTTCAAACTTGAAAATATAGGCCCATTTGGAAAAAATCCATGTTTGGTCAATATTTGCTTCATGCATTTTTTTCAAAAATTGGCCAACTTTGACAATGCATATCTCTCTCAATTTTAAACCTATGAGGGTGTTCTTGGACTTTTTAGAAAGCTTAGGATGTCCCCTAAGCAACCGCTTTAGTTTCATATCAATTGGATCTTTCATTTTCATGTAATAATCTTTGACCCAAAAGGTGTTTTTGTTGACTTTTGAAAAAGACATATAATGTATGAATTTATATCTTTTCATGAGTGCATTTCTAGAACTTGAGGGATGAAGATGAATTGTAGGGAATTGGAGTATCTTCAAAACGATCCTTGGATGAGAAATTTCTGATAAAGTATGAGAAAGTTATACCTGGTCAAAGTTTGGTTGACTTTTCCTATAGAAACCCTAATTTAACAACTTTTGAGTTTTGATGAATTAGGGGCCTTCCTTGAGGAATCATGATCAACCCTTGACCAAATGATGTATATCACATCAAAATGTTGATTTTGACCAAAATACTTTAATTTTGACTGTATGTGGGCCACAGTTGACTTTTGACCTAACACTGTTGATTTTCAGGCATCTGAGCAGTTGACTGAGTAAATTTCTTGTGCAAGGCATGAAACTTGGTATGGATGATCTTGAGGACATATTAGGGTAATGGAAATCATTTGGGACCCTTGGAACTCAAACATCTTGATGAAAAGGGAAACCCTAGATTGAGGCTCATTGTCTTAGGAGGAGGATTTGTCTGGTCAATCCTTAGGCATCCTTGGGAAAATTGAGGACCTCAATGAGCATGTGTTGAGTAAAAAGAGAGGGAAAATTTTGGGGTGCAACAATAAAGGTCAGGAATTCAGTTTCCAGTCCTCTCCAGGAGCAGTCAAGGATTTCTTTTCCCATACTCGAATATGTCACAATAACATTTCATGTTCATACATCATGACGTGCACATACATTTTGCATACAACATAACCTCATTTACTTTGAGAACATCATCACGCAATGCATTGCATGCATCACATATAATTAACCATCTACCTTTTTAGGAAAGATGGTTATCATCAACAATTCCAATAATTCAAGATTAAATCTATGAAGTTATACATGTCACATTTGCAGACAACTAATGGAAAATTAGTTCCCGAAACCAAACGAATCAACTAATATACATGATCAAATGAGGCAAGCCCTAGTATCCGGGCTTTCATTTCGAAGTAACCCTATTATCCAGGTTCCTTCTTATAGCCCTACTATCCAGGATTTCATTTTGAAGTAACCCTACTATCTAGGTTCCTTCTCATAGCCCTACTATCAAGGCTTTCATTTCGAAGTAACCCTACTATCCAGGTTCCTTCTCATAACCCTACTATCCAGGTTCCTTCTCATAGCCCTACTATCTAGGCTTTCATTTCGAAGTAACCCTACTATCCAAGTTCCTTCTCATAGCCCTACTATCCAAGCTTTCATTTCGAAGTAACCCTACTGTCTAGGTTCCTTCTCATAAGTCCTATTATCCAGGCTTTCATTTCAAAGTAACCCTACTATCCAGGTTCCTTCTCATAGCCCTACTATCCAGGCTTTCATTTCGAAGTAACCCTACTATCAAGGTTCCTTCCCATAGCCCTACTATCCAGGCTTTCATTTCGAAGTAACCCTATTATCCAGGTTCCTTCTCATATCCCTATTATCCATACTTTCATTTCGAAGTAACCCTACTATCCAGATTCCTTCTCATATCACTACTATCCAGGTTCCTTCTCTTTTATATCCAGACAACAGATACGATCTATTTCATATTCCCCAGTAAGTCGCTGCGAAGCCTGAGATGCAGCCAGATAACAACTCATTTTTCTCTCATCAATCAAGAGTTAATTCCCTGGTAGAGTAATGGACAACCGAAGCTCCTATACTCTATTTCCCGGGACACAAATTAATATTCCCCAGCGAAGTCCTCCTCAACGGCAGGTACAAGAATTATTACAAAGGAATATCTTATGCAACCAATATCTTTTCTGGAAGGCATCTTTAAGCCCATCTTCAACGATTTTCCGTCTCCTTCCAAATGGCATCTGTAATCCCATTCCTGATATTGTTGATCAGTATTACTTCATGCGAGTGCAAATTTCTGGGCACTCTAGTGTTCAATCATCTTCCACCTTCAGATCACGAAAGGCAGACCAACCAATCTACATCCTCAGGTTTAAGAAGATTAAACAGGGGCAGTTGTTGTACCCCAAAATTTGACCTCCCATTTTTACTCAAAACATACTCCTAGAGGTCCTCAATTTCTCAAGGTTGATTAAGGATTGACCAGACAAATCCTCCTCCTAAGACAATGAGCTTCAAACTAGGGTTTCACTCCTCATCAAGATGTTTGAGTTCCAAGGGTCCTAAATGATTTCCATTACCTTAATATGTTCTCAAGATCATCCATGCCAAGTTTCATGCCTTGCATAAGAAGTTTGCTCAGTCAACTGCCCAAATGCCTGAAAATCAACTATACTAGGTCAAAAGTCAATTGTGGCCCACATACAGTTAAACTTCATGATTTTTGGTCAACATCAATATTTTGGAGTAATATCCATCATTTTATCAAGGGTTGATCATGATTCCTCAAGGAATGCCCCAAATTCATCAAAACTCAAAAGTTGCTAAATTAGGGGTTCTATAAAAAAAGTAAACCAAACTTTGACCAGGCATAACTTTCTCATACTTTATCAGAAATTTCTCATCCAAGGCTCATTTTGAAGATAATCCAATTACCTTCAACTAATCTTCATCCCTCAAGTTCAAACAATGCACTCATGAAAAGATAAAAATTCAGACATTATAGGTCATTTCAAAAAGTCAACAAAAATACCTTTTGGGTCAAAGCTTCTTACATGAACATGGAAGATCCAATTGAGATGAAACCCAAGAGGTTGCTTAGGGGACATCCTTAGCTTTCTAAAAGGTCCAATAACACCCTCTTAGGCTAAACATTAAGATATATATATATATATATATATATATATATATATATATATATATATATATATATATATATATATATATATATATATATATATATATATATATATATATATATATATATATATATATATATATATATATATATATATATATATATATATATATATATATATATATATATATATATATATATATATATATGCATTATCAAAGTTGGCCATTTTTGAAAATTTGCCCAAAGTCAACAATGCTCAAAATTGCATTTTTTTCCACATTGGCCCATCTTTTCAAGATTGAATCTCAGTCCTAGCATGGTCCACGACCTATGGGACCCTCCATGCCTTTTTATTTTTGTTTATTTAATTTATTTCGATTTTTATTCATTTAAATTCAAATAAAATCAAATTAATCAAAATAAATCAAACTTATGGAATGAGATTTGTTTTGCATTGAATTATAGATTATGCAAGCTGTATAACCTCAAGCAAAATCGTGCAAGCTCTAAAACAAGAAGAAATCTCCAATTTTGGAAAGATTTGAATCAAAATACAAGACCATCAATCTCTTGATTCTTTCCAAGTTTTATTGACCTAATTGGATTCACTACTTATACAAAAGCTTGGTGAACCCTAGAAGAAGAGAATTCACGTGCAGCCTTCCTCCCTAGAGCAAGAACAAAACTCAAATTTTTGTCAAAAAAAGTGGAGGTCATATTTTTGTCCATAAGGAGATTCAAAGCATCCTAAGACTTGCAACCGACTGCTGGAGGTACTCTGAAGCCAATTGGATCATTCCCACACGTTAAAGCACCCAAAAACGCCCAATACAGAACCACAATTTTCCCTTAATTTTTGAATTTGATTTTGAACATACGCGCATGATAAATGATTTCTAACTACACATTCATGTTTGTCTAATCATTTAGAACATATTGGCATAATTAATTGTTTGTTTTGGTACATGTACGAGTAACTGCCATTATTAAGGTTCCGAGCTTCGTTTTAGGGTTTCCTGTTACTGGTTAAATTAGGCACAATCAAGGGTCAATTCGTGTTTAGGAAATCAAAAGCGATCGATCCATGGCCTTATCTGAGATTTATATTGCTTGTACTGAATTTTTGAAAACGCAGGGGTTATAGCTACAGAAGTTGTCTGTAGGTAAAAGCCTTGTACCTAAAACGACAGTTCTATGAAGAACATGACTAGGTGGCAGCCTATCACTGGCCAGTTTGAATCTGGCGCATGTTTTTAAATTTCCAAGTATTAATCTTATTTTTTCATATATAATATTATTGTGTTATCATTTGTACAACTAAGCTTGGTAGCGCAGATGGCCAGGGGATAAGTGTGCAAAGTCAAGGACCTGGGTTCGATCCTGGGAAAACCAATTTTGTATTTTCTAACATTTCTATGCAGGATCTAATACACCACTAGTCAACGCGCCTACCATGCACCTCAAGATCCACGCCTTGGATCATCCTCTGACCAGATCTAACAAGCAGCAGACAAGGAGCATGGTAAACCCTCAGATGTGAGTCCTACTGGATCAGGCGCAACCTTGGGCCAACTGCTATGGGCCCTGAAAATTTAGCATGCACCTCCCAAAACTACTTTCACACCAGGCCCAATCTAATTCTTTTTTTTTAATTTCTTTTGTTTGTTTTAATTATTTTTTAATTGTTTTAATTATTTTTTAATTGTTTTAAAATCATTTTTTTCAATTAAATCAAAAAATCACAAAAACATGAGAATTATATTTTTCATAAAATATTTTTTCATTAATTAATTAGTAATTAGAATAACTTAAATTCTTGTTTTTTCCATAATTAAAAAAAATAATTAGAAGTTAGGTAATTTGTAAAATTAATTATTTTCTCTCAAAAATCCAAAAAATATTTTTATTTATTAAATTAAATATCTTTGAATCTAATTTTAGTTCCGTATTTAATTTCGTCGCGCATTTATTTATTTTTCCGATTAATGTAATTACTCCGAGTTTGTAATATTTTAACTTAGGTTTACTATTACCTTTGCTATTTTCCTCCGGTTTTTGATTATGTAATCCCCCTCCCCAAGGCCTTGTAATAGCTAGGTTTAAAATTCTCGCATTTTACTTTCTGTCATTATAAACTGTTAGATGATTGATACTAGGATTGTATGCAAAAGATCATAATTTAAAACAGTAGAAAACCCTAAATTCTCAAAGACTAAATTGACTAAAAAAATAAACACTTTCACATGCTCACTCCTAGGGTTTTCTCCACTTTGGTTTCCTTCGGTAAATGATCATGAAGTATTGGGAGTCTTAGTGGTTGTCCTCTAGTCCCAAAAGATAAAAAATGACCCATTCGAATGTTGCCTCGAAAAGATCTTTAGGACTCTAGGGTAATTACTAAGGTTTCCAAACCATTGCTTTAGTGATCGTAATTGTCCCTTTCATCCCTTTCGACTGTCCCTTAAAATCCAATGATGGATCTACCTACTCCTTAATAGTAGGATAGCGCTGTCTAAAGGAAATAAGAAAATGAACAGTCTTTTTCAAGTAGGTAGAAACTTTTAGGTACTTGCTCAAAACAATTTTTTTTACACGTACACTTTCAAACAAGCTTTTCAAACTAAAGTTTTCAAAAACATTTTATCACACCCTTGAGGACTGATACAAGGGTTACCATAAAGTGAAACGCCGCACTAAGGCAAATTTCAAAACTTTTTAAAGCACACAAACACACAAAAGCAATTTCAAAAATGAGCAAGTACCTAAGAGCCCATGGAAAACCATTGATAGAAAGGGTGCTAACACCTTCCCTTTCTATAATCTACCCCTCGTACTCAGAAACATCTCGAAAAAGGTTTTTTTTAATTCTTTTTCCTTTTCCTTTGTTGGATGAAATAAAAGTCGGTGACGACTCTTGCTTACCACGACATTTGCGGAAAAAAATGCAAACCAGTATTAATAGTTGGTTCTTCCACCGTATCATAGTCGTGTTCATCAAGAATGCTAAGTTCTTTTCAAATCTTGTAAAACGGTTCTCTTGGCAAAGGTTTATTGAAGATATCGGCAAGTTGATTATGAGTATCTATAAATGTAACCTATACATCTCCTTGAAGTACATGATCACGAAGGAAATGATGTTGTATGTCTATGTGTTTGGTTTTTGAATGCATGACTGGATTCTTTGTAATGTTTATTGCACTTGTGTTGTTGCACCGTAGAGGAATGCATCCTAGATCAAGTCTGTAGTCACAAAGTTGTTGCTTGAGCCACAATATTTGAGCATAACTACTACACGCTGCAATATATTCTTCTTCGGTCGTGCTAAGAGCAACAAATGCTTGTTTTTTGTTAGCCCATGATACTAATGCATTTCCAAGGATGTGATAAGTACCAATTGTGTTTTTTCTATCAGTTTTACAACCTGCATAATCCGCGTCAGAATAACCAACTAAATTATAAACACTATCTTTAGGATACCATAATCCAACATTTGTTGTTCCTTTGAGATACTTCATGATCCGTTTCACAGCCATGAGATGAGATTCCTTTGGATTTGCTTGAAAGCAAGCACATAGACAAACACTAAACATTATGTCAAGAAGGCTTACCGTCAGATATAATAAGGAGCCAATCATACCTCGATATTTTGTAATGTCAATGGAAACACCTGATTCATCTTGATCAACATATGTACCGGAACCCATTGGTGTAGACATTGCCTTACAGTTATCCATGTCAAATGTTTTCAACAATTCCTTGCAATACTTGGATTGGTTAATGAAGAGGCCATCCTTAATTTCTTGATTTGAAGTCCAAGAAAATAATTCATTTTACCCATCATGGACATCTCAAATTCTCCTTGCATCATTGCTGAAAATTCTTCACACATGTATTTGTTTTAAGAGCCGAAAATGATATCGTCAACATAGACTTGAACTAGCAAAGTGTCGCCTTTGATTTTATTGATAAACAATATCTTGTCAACTTTATCCTTTTCAAAACCTTTTTCGCATAGGAAGTTACTTAGTCGATCGTACCATGCCCTTGGTGCTTGTTTCAAACAATAGAGAGCTTTTCTCAATTTAAATGCATGAGATGGATTCTTGAAATCTTCGAACCCTGGGGGTTGCTTAAAATAGACTTCTTCATTGATATATCCAATCAAGAATGCACTTTTGACATCCATTTGGAAAAGCTAAAAATTTAATGAACAAGCATAGGCAAGTAAAAGACGAATAGCTTCTAACCTTGCAACCGGAGCGAAAGTTTCTTCAAAATCTATTCCTTCTTCTGCATTGTAGCCTTGTGCTACCAACCTTGCTTTGTTCCGAACAATTATTCCATTTTCGTCAAGTTTGTTTTTAAACACCCATCTTGTTCCAACAATGTGTTTGTTTCTTAGCCGAGGGACAAGTTCCCAAACTTGATCCCTTTCAAATTGATTTAACTCTTCTTGCATAGCAATAATCATTGGTCATTGCCTAAGGCTTCATTAACTTTGGAAGGTTCAATTTGAGAGACAAACGCCATGTTTAGACAGACATCTTTGAGATTTAGTCTTGTTGTCACACCTTGATTTATATCACCAATTACTTTATCGATAGGATGATCTCTATGAGTTCTCCATTATTTTGGTAGATCATTGAAATTTGATTCTTGTTGGGGTGATTCTTCTTGTTGAATTGGTTGATCTTTGGAAGTATTTTCTTGAGGACCTTCTAGTATTTCATCATCATCATTATAAACAATATTATCCTCCTTGGAGGGGTTAGATTCATCAAAAGATACATGCATTTATTCTTCAATTGTTAAAGTTCTTTTGTTATAAGTTCTATATGCCTTACTATAAAGAGAGTAGCCAAGAAAAATACCTTCATCGAATATTTCATCAAACATACCAAGGTTATATTTGTTGTTGTTTAAGACAAAGCATTTGCAACCGAAAATGTGAAAGAAGGAAATGTTTGGTTTCCTCCCTTTGAAAAGTTCATATGAAGTTTTCTTCAAGATTGGTCTTATGTTAACTCTATTGCTAACAAAATATGTCATGCTCACCGCATCCGCCCAAAAATATTTTAGAAGATTTGAATCACTAAGCATCGTTCTTGCAAGCTCTACAAGAGACCTATTTTTTATTTCCACCACTCCATTTTGTTGAGGAGTCCTTGGTGTCGAGAAGTTGTGAGATATTCCATGTTCTCCACAAAATTCTTCAAATAGAGAATTTTGAAATTCTCCGCCATGATCACTTCTTTTGGAGGCAATTGTTAGAGACTTCTCATTTTGAATTTGTTTAGCATACTTCTTGAATGCCTTCAATGCATCACTTTTCTGCACTAAAAAGAATGTCCAAGTATATCTAGAGAAATCGTCAACAATAACCAAAGCATATACATTACCTCCGAAACTTCTTGTTCTTGATGGACCAAATAAGTCCATATGCAACAATTGTAGTGGCCTTGTAGTAGACACCACATTCTTAGATTTGAAAGTTGATTTTGTTTGATTCCCTTTTTAACAAGCATCACAAAGTCTATCTTTGACAAAATTTCTCTTAGGAAACCCAATGACAAGATCACGCTTGCTTATTTTATTCAAGTGTTCCATGTGGATATGAGCAATTCTTTTGTGCCAAAGCCATGAATCGTCATTGTTCGCCATGAGACATTTTACATTCAAAGATGGATCATCAAGGGAAATCATGAATATATTATTAATTCTTTTACCTTTAAGTATAACCTCATGTGTGACTTCGTCTTCTATCAAGCATTCATCTTTGGTGAAATTGACCTTGAAGCCTTTGTCACAAAGTTGGCTAATACTAAGAAGATTTTGCTTTAGTCCTTCAAAATAAAGAACATATTCAATGGATGTGAAAGATGGAGCACCAACTTTGCCTTTGCCAAGAATTCTTCCCTTATTATTGTCTCCATAAGTGACAAAACCCTTGGCCTTTAGTACTAGATTTGAAAATTGGTTTATGTCTCTCGTCATATGCTTTGTACAACCACTATCAAGATACCAAAGATTGCATGTGGTCTTCAAGCATACCTACAAAACAAATTAGGTTTTGTTAGGTACCCAAGTTGCTTTGGGTCCTTCATAATTAGTACCTTTCTTTACCCACACATAATGGCCACTTGCCACACTAAAGTTTCTAACATAGCAAGCATTAGATGTATGGCCTTTAATACCACAATAAAAACAAGTAGGTTCAAAGTTACTTCTATATCTATAAGGATAAGATTTCTTCTTAGGAAATGTTTTCTTTTTAGGATAGTGATGAACCACTTTAGGTTTGTTCACTTTCTCTTTGGATGATTGATCACTAGCCTTAACAAAGATACTTTTATTAGAACTTGGTTTTGAAAACTTTGAATATCCAAGTCCACTCTTATCATTGGAATATCTTTGTTGGCTAAGCACACCTTCCAATCCAATTTGATATTTTTCATATCTTTCAATAACTCTTTTTAATTGGACAATTTGGAAAGAGAGTGATTCACAGTTTTTGCATACAAAATTCTGTTTTTGTTCATCACTTAATTTTTATTTTTCTTCTTTGAACCTTTTTCCATAGTTTCACATTTTTCTTCTAAACATGAAATTTGTTTCTTTTGAGATGAAATGGTTTTATACAGAATTTTGCATTCATTTAATAGTTCATATATAGCACCTTGTGCATCACTATCAAAAAGAGAAAATTCATTACTAACCTCATCATCTTCATTATCGGAATGGTGTGAGGCCATCAATGCTAGATTTTCACTTTCATCACTATCAGAATCAGATAAAGAACTTATTTCATTATCCTCCCGTGCAACATAGGCCTTTTTGTTCTTAAATTCCTTTTTTGCTTTTGTAGCCACCTTTCTTGGAGAGTTTTGGACATTCCAGCTTGATATGACCTTGCTTACTGCATTCATAACATGTGACTTCTTGTGTTGATGTGGAAGCTTCCCTTTTCTTAAATTGTTTTTTTCTTTTTGCATGAGAAAGGGATTTGTCATTTCTACCAAAAAACTTACCAATCCTTTTAACAAGAAGCCTGGAATTTTCATCTTTTTCCGGATTGTCTTCCTTTTCAACTTGCTTGGAATCAATTTTTAAGGAAATATTCTTGGATTTCTTCTCTTGATTTTCATGCTTTTCAAGTCTTCAGAGTTCTGTTTCATATTCTTGAAGTTTTCCAAACAACGTTGCGGAAGTCATTGAGGAAAGACTTTTCTTTTCTAAAATTATCATTACATTTGGTTGCCATTCCCTAGTTAAGGACCTAAGTACTTTCAGATTTAGTTCATCATTTGTCAAAGTCTTACCAAGAGCACTTAGATGATTTGTCAAGTGCACGAATCTCTTTTGCAAGTCAAGGATGGTTTCTCCAAGATGCATTCGAAATAACTCATATTCTTGACTAAAAGTATTTAGTCTTGATCTTTTAACTTCAACATTTCCTTCATGAGTTTGTACCAAGGTATCCCATATTTCTTTCATTGTTTTGCATGCCGAGACACGGAAGAATTCATCCATGCTAAGTGCACCTTGAAGAAGATTTGTTGCATTTTTATCATAGAGAACCTTCTTCTTATTATCTTCGTCCCATGCAGCTTTAGGCTTTGATGAGCCAGCACCATTTATTACCGTTATAGGAATAAATGGACCATTCTCGACGACATTCCATATTTCTTCTTCTTGTGCTTCTAGATGTGCCTTCATGCGTATTTTCCAGAAGTCAAAATATTCACCACAAAATAAAGGAGGCTTGTTGTTACTACCACCATCTCTGAAAATGGGATTTTGATTTACGGAAGCCATTTTGGATCTTTTAGGAACAGGTTATCTATAACCTGCTCTGATGCCAATTGTAAGTACGAAGTGAGCCTAAGAGGTGGGGGTGAATTAGGTACTTTAAAACATTTTCTGTTTTAGTGATGATGGATATTATTTTTCTGGTTTATGGTGAGTTTATGAAATAGTAAAGTGCATAAAAATAAAGAGACACAAGCGATACATCCTGGTTCCCCTCACAGTCCGAGAGTACTCCATCCCCCTTTCAACATGAAACAGATTTCCTTATTGTGACAAACTTAAACAAGATCTACCCAAAACCAAGAACAATCCTCTTGGACCAAGAACAATCCTATTGGTTTTCACTATGTCAACAATGAGAACAATCCTCTCAAAGTGACTTTACTTGTATCCAACAATCCTGGAAAAACAAGATTACAAAACCACTTGAACTTATCTTCAACAATCCTGAAAAATAAGCAAGTATATAACAATATTTGATTTGAGTGAGTTTGTGTAGCAATGATCAATTTGAGTGATTTTATCAATGAATTGATCTTCTCTTCCAATGACAATAGTATTCAATGACTCAAGATATATAATGCTCAAAGTTTTCTAGTTGACAATATGTGAAAGTGTGCAGAAAACTTATGTATGAAAATGTATAACAGCTTGAGTTTGATTTTTAAAAATTCAGAAAATATGATTGGAAGAGGTACTTCAAATTATTTTTGAAATGAGTATTTATATGTTCATAGCACCCTTTTGAAATAGCTTAAAATTATGCAAATGAATCATAAACAATTGCCAAGATTGAGTGAAAGGTTTCCATGAAATGGTGTTATGAACAGTCATGAGTAAAGCTGCTGTTTTTCCAAATCGTTCAGCATGCAATCGATTGCACCCTTGTGCAAATCAATTGCACGGGGTTTCAACAGCTAGAAATTCAAATATTTTGAGTGAGCAATCGATTGCACAATTGTGTAAATCAATTGCACTTGAAGTCAGTAGCAAAAATTGATTGAGATCAATCGATTGCACAAAAATGCAAATCGATTGCACTTAGAAACAGTAGCAAATGTTTTGAAAACATGAAGCATGCAATCGATTGCACCAATATGCAAATCGATTGCACCCAAGTAAAAATTGAATTTTTGCTTAGAAAACTTGAGTAAAAGTTTGGACAATATAAAATATTTCTTTTGACCATTGATCATCTATGTCTTAATTTAAAAGTAAGTATTATCATTATACCTTGAAATTTGCTAAGTGCTTGAACCAATAACTTCATCCACATATGCTTTTAGCTTGATCAATAATCTTTGCCTTCTTGTCAAAAATGGTTTGTATTCATCAAAACAAAAGTGCATTTGAGAAGCTTGATTTTACAAACCTTTTTTAATTAATTTTAGACTTAGGTTTTATTTTATTTAATAATTTATAATTTAATTTAGAATTAGGTTAATCATTTAACAAAAATACCAAAAATATGAAATTATGTTTTTTTTAGATTTCTTTAAAAAATACCTTTCTTAATGTATATTTTCTCCGCTATTTAAATTTCTTAGATCAAATGTATAAGCTTCACGTCAAGTTGTAATAGTTTTATATTTAAGTTTTACGCGAGTTTTACTAAATATTGTAACTGCTAAAAGTTGTAATAGCTTAAACTAGGGTTTGTTGTTTTTCCCCTATTTTTATGGTTTGTAACCCCTACCCCCAAAGCATTGTAATAGCGTAGGTTTTATTTCCCGCACTTTACTTTCTGCACCTATACTATGTATGCCTTCCTGTATATATTTAAATGTATAGTAATTAGGTTTGTATGATAAGATCTAAAATCAAATGATAGCTAACCCTAATCTCAAAGATTAAAATAACTTAATCACAACACACTTCACACACTCGCACCTCTAGGGTAACTCCACTCGTTGCCTTCGGATGAAAAATAGTCATGTCCCTCGAACGTGGAACGCTTTAGCAAAGACCATCGGTTAAAAGATTGTAGTCCCTCGATGACCCTTCGATGCTGCTATGGTAAACGATCTTAGTCCCTTACGATAAATTTCTAAAGCACCCTACGAGTTGCCTTTATGACTGTACGGTGACCCGCGCTTGTTCCTCAAACATCCAACGATAGGGCTTCCTACTAACTAATGGTAGGATATCACTATCTAAAGGAAGAGGAAAATAACATGAAAGACTTTTGAGTAGGTA
This sequence comes from Vicia faba, assembly GCA_948472305.1. Lineage (NCBI taxonomy): Eukaryota > Viridiplantae > Streptophyta > Magnoliopsida > Fabales > Fabaceae > Vicia > Vicia faba. The sequence goes on along the minus strand of OX451737.1, from coordinate 1,087,594,176 downwards.
GATAGCTTTTAATTGCTTGCTCAAAAAAACATCATTTTTCACACGAGCACTTTTCAGAAATATTTTCAAAATAAATACTTTGTATGCGTTCTTAACTGATACGAGAATCATTACAAAGTTACCAAACTTGGGCATTTTCAAAATATTTACAAACTTACACATTCACAAAGCATTTTCAAAAGTGAGCTAGCGATTAAGAGCCTGTAGATGACTACGGATGAAAAGGGTGCTAATACCTTCCCATTTCATAACCTACCCCCATACTCAGAAAAATTCTCAAAGGTCTTTCCTGTTCTTTTAACCATTTCCTTTATTGTATAAAAAGAAAAGTCGGTGTCGACTCTTGATATCTGCAACATTTGCAATAAAATGCCAAACCAAAAGTCAGTTCTCCCATCGTATTACAAAAATGGCGACTCTGCTGGGGAGAATTCAAAGTGGGGTTACCTTAAGAGCTAGATCACCTTTATTGCTTTACTTGTTTGCCTTGTATGCTTTATATTTCTGGATATGCTTGGGTTTATTTCTTATAGATCCTATACCCGGATCTGGGGGCATTTTAAGTAAGTAGCAATAGATCATGAAAATTGTACGGTGTATACCGATACGGTTGAAGCGATGGCTACGTTAGTGTGACAGATTGGTTTGTGCCGGTGTCCCTTGAGTTAAGTTAAGGAGAATGTTGGGCTGCCGCGTTGTGTCATAAAGCACTAACTGACCGTAGAACCTTAGTTGACTCAACTTATCCATTAGAAACAAGTGAGATAGTTGGCTTTGGTGCAGACTGAAGTTTGTTGACTCATTGAGATCAGACTCTCGGGATATTTTGGTTGCAAATCAGATGCTTGTACTGAAACAATGCCTAGGAGAAAGATCAGTGATATTGAGGCTCCTAGAACTCAGTTGCTTCTTTTAGGACAGGTTGAGAAAAATAAAACTTCAAGAGGGTACTTACCTACAAACTCCATGCAAGCTTAAACCTAAGGCCTTGTGTGTTTAGTTTGTGTATGATTAATTGTTCGAACATGACATCATAACATCATACCATATCATTTTCACTAACCATTTCAAGGACCAAGGGATTTATCTTTGTTCTTTGTTGTAGGTTATGGCCTCCGCACGCAGAAACACTATCCGGATCAACTTTGTAAAGGTGCCTCCTCAACTTAAGGAGTTAGTCTCAAGGGTACCCGAAAGTTCTCCATTAATCAAAAGGCATGGTCTACTATTTAGTCTGGTAACCCCAAGTTTTGATGAAGACATGATGAGTGTTTTATTCCATTTCTTTGACCCTGCACATCACTGTTTCACCTTTCCAGATTATCAGTTGGTACCCACAATGAAGGAGTTCTCTCAATTATTGGGAGTACCTGTTCTTGACCAGACACGCTTCACCGGCTTAAAGGAAGCTCCAAAGCCAGAAGATATTGTAGCAGCCTTACATCTGAAGCGGTTCGACATTATATCCAATTGGGAAATGAGAAGTGGAGTCAAAGGTTTTTTGGATAAATTTATGATAGAGAAGGCTCGACTGTTTCTGGATGCTATGATTTTGCAGGCTTTCGAGGAGATCTTGGCTCTGCTAATCTATAGATTGGTACTGTTCCCTAATCCAAACCAACTCATATATGTGAACGCCATCAAAATATTTCTTGCTCGTAATCCCGTGCCTACCTTGCTTGGAGGTGTCTTGCATTCTCTTCACACTCGTACTATAAAGAGGCGAGAAACTCTCATGTGTTATATACCTCTGCTATCCAGTTTGTTTATTTCGCACCTTCCCCGCTCGATAATGAAGAATGAACAAGGTTTAAGGTGGTCTCAAAGATTGATGTTACTCTCTCGTACAAATATCTACTGGTATTCCCGATCTCATGAGGATATTACTATCATTGACCACTGTGGGGAATTCCCTAATGTTCCACTCCTTGGCATTATGGGAGGTATTACTTACAATCCTTCTCTGGCTCTACGTCAATTTGGTTATGCTCGAAAAGATGGCCCTCATGACACAATTATCTAGGGTATTATGTTCGATTACGAAAATGATCCTCAAGGTTATCGTCAAAGGTTTATACATGCTTGGGGCATGGTAAGAAAGATTGATAGTAAGGCCTTAGGACAAAAGAACTCCATCCTTCTAGAGCCCTATCTCAAATGTGTATGAGCTCGCACTCAAAACCTTATGATGCCATATCTAGCTGTCCTACCAATGATCATGGAGCCTATTTTTTGAAGGAGACGTTTCTTACACCATCCTCCATCCAGACATGCCACTGACCTTGAAGAATTGCAAAAGTCCCTGATTCAACTCAAGGAAGAACGCGACACCTTTGAGAGTCAATTCTATGCAAGTGAAAAGAAAGTGTTGGAGCTCACAAAGCAACTTCACGAGGAGTAGAGTCTTAATGCATACATCAACACGAAGAGGAGGCTCCCATGGGAAACTTAGATTTATAGGAGTTTTTAATTTATTTCTTTGTAATCTTTTGTATTCACATAATCTTATTAATAAAAATCTTTATTTCTGTTTCCTCTTGGTTAGAAAATTTAAATTTCTTAAAGTCCTTGAAAACATTGCATTTACATAATATGCATCATTACATAGCAGGTTTTCCATACATGTTTTCTCATCTACTTACTGTTTATTTCAGTATAAGATGGCCCTCAAACAGAATGTTAAGGACCTCCAAGCTCAGCACGCACAATTTCAAGAGACTCTTCTGAATCTGGCATAGGGACAAAAATATCATATGGCGCTCGTCACCAAGAAAAAGAAGACTAAAAAGCCGACTGTTATCCTTAACATAGGGAGAAGATTCAAAGGTCCTGCTCAACCAGTTCAAGTGGACAATATTTCCACTGAGGAAGACGACAACAAAGAAGAGGATGGTAGAAGCATCAAGCCTAAAGCTAGAAATAATCAGGGTTCTGAAGATGAAGACTACTCCAACAAATAGTACCCTCCTGTAGATGACAAGTACAAGCAGTTGGAAGATCATCTCAAAGCTATGGAAATCCAGAAAGTGCCTGGATTGGATTTTGGAGAACTAGGTCTGATCTCGGGGGTGGTCACCCCTCACAAATTCGAGGTCCCCATATTTGCTAAGTATGATGGGGTCTCTTGTACCAAACTTCATCTGAGGTTGTATGTTCGAAAAATCCATCCTCATACTACTGAAAGGAAATTATGGGTCCATTTCTTTCAAGAATGTTTGTCCGTCACTCAACTCGAATAATTCTATCAGCTGGAAGGAACCAACATCCATATATGGGAAGACTTTGCTGCTGCTTTCTATAAGCAGTATCAATATAATGCTGAACTGGCACCGACTCGAGTGCAACTGCAAAACATGTCCATGGGCTCAAATGAATGGTTCAAGGAATATGCACAAAAATTGAGAGATTTAGTTGGAAGGTTGAAACCTCCCTTGTCTGACTAGGAGCTGGTAGATATGTTCATGGGCACTCATGCATGTCCATTCTTTAATCTATTGATTGGAAGCTCGTCGTCTGGTTTTACGGAGTTGATTCTTACTAGAGAAAGAGTTGAAGGTGGTATTAAGAATGAGAAGATTTCGTGTCTACGTCTTCTAATGCTATGAAGAAGCCATTCGGTGGTAAAAAAGAAGCCAATGTTGTCTATGGCCAGAAGGGCCGTAGTAAAAATGACCGCCATCAGTCTATGGGAGCAGTATTAATCTTTAATCTGGCACCTGTTCAACAACAATAATAGGGTAACCGATGAAGGCCAGAAACTCTGTTAAGGCAGTTTACCAAGACCAACATTCCTTTATCTCAGGCATTTCAACATTTGTTAAAAGATGAACTCGTTTCACCGCGAGATCCTCCTCAAAATCCCAACACACCCTCTCCTAAGTATAATCCGAATGTGATGTGTGCCTATCATTCTAACAGTCTCGGGCATGACACCAACAACTGTTGGCCCCTAAAAAACAAGATTCATGATATGATTGATAATAAGGAAACTGAGTTCGATCCTCCAGAGACCCCAGACATGATTACCGCGCCTATGCCAAAGCACGACAAAGGTATAAGTGCTATTGAAGATGTTTTGTATGTTACCATTGTAGATGATGTGGTTACTCCTCTCTCAACAATCAATAAGAATTTGTTACAAGTTGGTTTATTTCCAGGTTATGTTAAAGAATGTTATTGTTGTGCAGTTCAACCCAATGGCTACGGGTTACTGAAGGAAGGCGTTCAACGCCTGATGGATAAACACATAATTTTGATCAAGAAAGTTCTGTATGCTGAGAATTTATGCCAATATTTGTATGTCGTATCCGATACTCCTGTCAGGATCACTTCCAAGGGTCCTGTAAGGATTACCGCCAATCCAAAAGCTGCTCCTTTGACCATTACAATACCTAGACCCATCCCATATTCCTCAGAAAAGGTTATTCCATGGAATTATGGATCCGACGTCTACTACTATGGCGTTAAACAAGAGTTGTATGATGAAGATACTGAAGAGGCTGATCCCAACATTGACAATATTGCGAGGATCAGCAAAGTTACTAGAAACGGAAGGATTTCCTCCCCAAAAATATCTCTGAAAAATGTTGCTACACCTGTTCGAATTGTCGTTACTAAGTCAGCTTCTGAGGCACGGGGTAAAGAGCCAATAATAGAGCCTTCTCATATGGAGGCACCTAAAGAAACCACAGTCGATGACATCTCTGGACAAGAGTTGGAAGAGGTTTTGAAGATTATTCACAAAATTGACTATAAAATTATTGAACAGCTGGAGAAGACCCCGTCCAAAATCTCTATGTTATCTTTACTGTTGTGTTCTGAAGCCCATGCATAGGCTTTAGTAAAATTATTGAAGACTGCTCACGTGCCGCAAGAAATTTCGGCTGATCAATTTGGAAGTTATGTGGCTAGCTTAACAACTGATAATGGATTACGCTTCTCCAATGATGACCTGGCTCCAGAGGGGAGAAATCATAATTGGGCCCTGTATGTCTCCATTGAATGTAGGGGCACTACGTTGGCTCATGTGTTAATTGATACTGGCTCTTCTCTGATTGTTTTACCAAAAGGCGCTCTTGACAAACTGGATTGGGAAGGGGTCATGATGAAGCCCAGTAACATCATAGTTCGAGCCTTTGATGAATAAAAAAGAATGGTGCATGGAGAAGTGGACCTCCCAATTAAAGTGAGTTCATAGATATTTGAGTCCACCTTCTATGTAATGGACATCCGTTCAGCTTATTCTTGTCTATTGGGACGCCCCTGGATCCATGGGCAGGTGTTGTTACCTCCACCTTGCACCAAAAATTAAAATATCCTATAAAAGGAAAGATTGTTACTGTCTGCGGAGAAGAGGAGTACATGGTCAGCCACCTGAATTCATTCCCGTGCGTGGAGATGGACGGGGAATTCATCGAGACTCCCTGCCAGACTTTTGAAGTGATTTCCCCTGCTGCTATTAAAGATGTTTCTGTCATTCCAAAGACCACTAGGATTCCGCACAAGATGGCTTCCTTGAAATATGCCAAAGCTACTATAGAAGAAGATGGTTGTAATATTTGGGGTCAACTTCCTGATATCCCTTTTAAATCTGACAAGTTTGGTTTGGGCTTTATTGCAGAAGGTCAAAGGGTTGTTCATCGCGCTCATGCTATAAGACCTCTATTCCATATTAGCAACAATGGAGTCAACGCCATAGAAGACGTTGACAGTGATTGTGACTTCGACAATTGGATATTCCCTACCATCGGTAACAGACTCGACAATTGGAAAGCAAAATACATTATCTCTATCTCCTTTAGTCAGGAGTAATAGCTACATTTCTGTCTTATTTGCTTTAAAATATTTTGGTTATGTAATAAACAATGACTTTAAACCTTATGTCTTACCCGGGGCACAATGGTTTATTTGTTAAGGGTTAATAATTCATAAACATAATTCATTTAATAAAAACATTGGGCATTTTGCATTCAAATTTTGTGCTCCCTGTTTTTATTTTACTTATTGTATTTTCAAAATAGCTATGTATTCTTACACACACCCACGCACTACATTCCAGATCCTCATCCACTCTGGATCTCATTGATAACGATTCTACTATTTCCGCTTATGACTTCGAAAATCCGATCTACCAAGCCGAGGACGAAGGTGAGGAAGATTGTGAAATACTTGGAGAACTTGCCAGACTCTTAATACAAGAAGAAAATGCTATCCAACCACATGAAGAGCCAGTGGAAGTTTTAAATTTGGGTACCGAGACAGACAGAAAAGAAGTCAAGATAAGTGTCAACTTAGAGAGTAGTGTCAAGAACAGATTAATCCAGATGTTGCATGAATATGTTGATATCTTTGCTTAGTTATACAAAGACATATCAAGACATGATACCAATATTGTGGTTCACCATCTATCGATGAAAGAGGGTTGTGCTTCGATAAAGCAGAAGTTCATCGCATGCATCCTAAAATGTCAGAAAAGATCAAAGTCAAGGTTATGAAAAAAATTAAATGCAGGGTTTTTAGCAGTGACATCATATCCTCAATGGGTCACGAATGTGGTTCCGGTACCAAAGAAAGACGGCAAGTTACATATGTGTGTAGACTACAGGGATCTGAACAAGGTGAGCCCTAAAGATGACTTCTCGCTTCCACATATTGATGTTTTGGTCGACAACACTGCTCAACACAAGGTATTCTCCTCTATGGATGGTTTCTCAGGTTATAATCAAATCAAGATGGCGCCTGAAGACATGGAGAAAAATACCTTCGTCACACAGTGGGGCATTTTCTATTACAAGGTTATGCCTTTTGGGTTGAAGAACGTCGGGGAAACTTATCAGCGTGCCATGGTAGACTTATTTCATGACATGATTCATCACGAGATAGAGGTCTACATTAACGACATTTTAGCCAGATCACAGACTGAAGAAGAGCATCTTGATCATCTGCATAAACTGTTTGAAAGACTGAGGAAGTATAAACTAAGGTTAATCCCGAACAAGTGCACCTTTGGGGTGAGATCCGGTAAACTCCTATGTTTCATCGCCATGTGGTAAAGGTATTAAGGTTGATCCCGCCAAGGTCAAAGCCATTCAAGAGATGCTGACTCCTCGTACTGAGAAGGAAATCAGAGGTTTCTTAGGAAAATTGAATTACCTTTCCTGATTCATTTCCCATTAGACTGCTACTTGTGAGCCAATCTTCAAACTTTTGAAGAAAGATCAAGTAGTAAAGTGGAACGAAGATGTCAGATAGCCTTTGATAAAATTAAGGAGTACCTACAAGAACCTTCGATTTTGATGCCACCAGTAGAAGGAAGGCCTCTAATCACGTACCTAACTGTGCTAGAGAACTCAATAGGGTGTGTACTGGGGTAGCATGACAAGTCTGGTCGAAAATAGCATGTGTGATACGGTGGGAGAACTGACTTGAGGTTTTGCGTTTGTGTCCACAAATGTTTCGGTCTAGCAAGAGTCTCCATCGACTTTTATTTTATCCAAAAGGAAAGGTAAAAAATCACAGGAAAGACCCTTGAGATTGTTTTTGGGTTCGGGGGGTAGATTATGAAAAGGGAAGGTGCTAGCACCCTTTTCATCCATGGTTTTCCATGGGCTCTTAGTTACTTGTTTTATATCACTTGCTTTGCTTTTTCAAATGTTTGAAATGGTGCTTTGTGTGGGTTTGAAAGTATTTTGAAAAGAGGCCATCGTTTTGCCAATCTTTTTAATGATTCTCGTTTGTAAGAATGTATACAAAGATGTTTGTCTTTTGAAAAATGTTTCAACGTTTTGAAAGTTGTTTGAAAATGTTTTGAAATTGTGTGTGTTTGTTTGAAAATAGCAAGGATGGTTTGCAAACTGATCAAGTAACTAGAAGCTTATCTACCTACTCAAAAGTCTTTCTTGTACATTTTTATTCCTTTGACATTGTTGTTTTACCATTGTATTTGGTGAACAACCCTATCTTTGGATGTTAAACGGGACGGGCGTGGGTCATCATATGACCATGATAGCAATAGTGCCAAGTATCTTAGAAAGTTTAAGGGACTAAGATCATATTTGTTTAGGCAACCTTTTGATAGCGTCATCGAGGGTCTATGATCTTTTGTTTTGTTTGATTTTTGCCAAGATACCTAGCATGCATACCATGGTCATGTTTTAAGGCAACAAAGTGGATGAAACCCTAGGGGTGCTTGTGTGCAAGGTGTTGTCATTTTTCATGCATTTTTGTCTTGCATTAGGTCATGCTATTTGTTTTGATTTTTGGTTTTTGCATACAAAACCCTAGTTTACTATTATGGTATATGAAAGCAATAAAATGCGTAAAGTAAATCTAGACTATTACAATAATATTATGGGAAGGGGGGTACAAGTTTTGAATGGGGGATATTTGCTCAAAATAAAACCCTAAAACTATTACAACCAAATCGAATTTATTGTACAAATAAATAAATAAGCAAATATTTAAATATACAATAAAATGTAAATTTGCAAAAATGTCTTGTAATTGTTTTATGTATGAGAAAATAAATTTATTTATATATTAAAAATAAGAAAATAAAATGATTAATTTTGAAAGGGTGAAAACCTTAATTTTTGTTTAATAGAAAATATATTCTAATATTATTCCTTATGTTCATTTATGTTTAAGAAAAATATATACAAAATGTTTAAAAAAATGAATATTGTATGAAAATATTATTTTAAGTGTATAAATAATAAAAATGAAAATGTATGATATTTTTATATTATTTACAAGTTTTATTTAAGAAAATAAAGTATATTAACCTAATAAGCTATTTTTATGCCAAAAAATAATAAAAATAATAAAATAAAAATGCAAAAAAAAAAAATATTTTTATGATTTTATAATATTCAGAAAATAAAATAAATGCAAGTCAAAATAAAAATATATGCAAAAAAACATAAAAAATAAAAGAAAATGCAAAGGGGGGGGGGGGGGTGCAGAAGTAAAAAGGGTGGTGTGAATAGAAACAGGCCCAAGGCCCTGGCCCAGGACAACTTCGTCTCTGACCTCCAGACAGCAAGCGCGTGTGTTTTGTTCTTCAACCTGTATCTCTTGCATACGTGCATAAAAACAAAATCTTGCAACATGAAACTTGTAGCATGTTAACTCACGATTCTAATGATATAAAAAACATGACCTAACTCTAAAAGATCAAGGAGAATTTTATCACCCCTAATTTCTGACCTAAAATTTTCATGAACTTCAACAACCAAATACTCCTAGCTCAGTTAATATAAATACAAACTATGCATATGTACAACTCAAGCAACTTAAGGACTACATTTTTGCTTCACAAACCTAAGCCTAAGGATGTCTAAATAGAGAGATAGAAACTTGACAAATACCTTGTTTAGTTGAGTTTGGATATGGCAATGTAGCAACTTTGAGTGAGGCCTGAAGTTCTTGTGAGCTTCCCTGAGGTTCCCTCAAGCTTCTCCAATGCTCAACTGGTCTTGTAGATGGCTAGAATTCCTTGCACGAGTCAAGCTACAAACCTTCAAAATGAAAATGGTTAAGTGTGAAAATGAGCTCACAGTTGCTGGACAGGGGCCTGGATAGCTTGGATGTGAGTTATGGAATGTGTTTGAAGTGATTCAAAGCAAAACGCACAAGGCAATATGGAAATGGCTTTGGTTTTGCAGAGGCTGCCCTGTTTTGGGCAGAAATGGTGTTTTATGTGTTTGAGGGTATTTTAGAGCTTAGCAAATCATGTCTTAGGCTTGTTACAATATTCTGAGATCGTTTGAAAAGATACAAAGCCTTGGTTTTATCAGATACACAAGCTTCCCTTACTTTTGCAAGTTTGCTTGCTTTTGAAGAAAAGGTGAAGTGACAAAGCCAAAGGCCTGTACAGGCTAGCTTGAGGTCTGATGAGAGTTGGTACAAGTTTCCTGATGTTTTTGGATCTTGTTGGCAACAAGAGATCATGTCCATGGCTCAAGAAATACAAAATTGTAAAAAGCATGCTTTATCAAAGTAGCAATGTGAACTTTATGCCATTTTTGGATTAATTCAATGTGCAATGCTTCAAAAGTCAGAACAAGACCATTATCCATTGAGTTTGCATTAAATTAATGAGTGTATAAAGGATTAGGACCTGTAATACCAAGTACAAGCATGCTTAGGACAGGTTTGCAACTTGCACCATTGTGAAAATACATTGAACAAAAAGTGACAATTTGCCATTTTCATTTCTTTGATTCTCCCTAACAATAAATGATCTTGGAGAGTTCTTGGACATTTTGGAAAGCTTGTAACATGCTATACAATCAATCTTTGAAATTCATTTTGAGATTCCTCTTGGAACTAGGTGAAAAGTTGCCATGAAGTTAGGTCAAAAATCTGCCTAAACTAGGGCAAAATTTCACTAAGTTAAAAAGTTTATGGACCCCTATTCACAAAATCATAACTTGAGATCCAAGCATCTTTTGGGAAAACTTTGTGAATAAAAGTTGTATATTTCATGGAGGACTACAAATTTCATGTTGTAAGTTTTCTTTGAATCCAAATTCATCATGGTGAAAAAGTTGGGAAAAGTTGGGAAAAAATAAGAAATTTTCATAACTTAGAAAATTTCCAAGTTATGAAAATTTTCAAACTTAAACCCTAATTTCCAAATTTAAGTTTCTTGGTGAACAAGTTTCATATTTTGACACATCTTGATGAAATATGACCCTTGGCACTTGATTTTTACCAAAAAGTCAAAGTTTGACTTTTCAGTGTACTGTTGATTTTTGATTAGTTGACTGGAAAATTCATCTGTCAATCCAATGCATTTGAGATCTTTTGAACCTTGTGATTAGGTCAAGATGGTTCCATTGAGTCCTTGAAGCCATGCTTTAACCCAATTTGCCATTGGCTAGGTGGAAGAAAAAAATCAGAAATTGCCTTTCCTCAAATAAAACCCTAAAAATGACCATTTTGCCCTTTTGAATATCTGATCAAATTTCTTGAGGAGTTGTGGTCCAAACTTGATCAAATGGTTCATATGAGTCTATAATGTTGATGTGGATAAAAAATTATGAGTTTTGACTGTAAATTGGCCACAATTGACTTTTTTCCCAATACAACTGATTTTTAGGTCAACTGTCCAATTGACTGGGCAAAAATTTGATTCAAGGCTTGAAACTTGGTATGAGCAATCTTAGGAGTCCAAGATAGTCTATGAAAGTCACATGAAGCATTGATGGTCCAAAAATCCCTGTGCAAACTCAAACCCTAATTTCAGGTCATTAGTGCAAGATGAGGTCTTGAGCTGAGCAAACCCTAATCTGGTCTTGAGTCCAACGAGTCTTGTGGAGAAAATCTTGATAAAATGAGAGGGAAAATTTTGGGGTACAACAGCTTCCTCTGTTCAATCTTCTTGAACCGGAAGAGTTAGATTGGCGAGTTTGTCGTTCGTGACTCGAAGGTAAAAGATGATTGGACACTAGATTGCTCGTAAATTTGCACCCGTCAAAGTGTGGTTGAGGAAATGGGCTTAAAGATGCAATTTGGAGATGTGATAGAATCTTGTTGGAGATGGGCTTGTAGATGCCATCCAATAATTCTTCTTGTAAATCAGGAGAATGAACCTCAGAATGGTATTCGTATCTGGAACGTATCTGAGTTGTATCTGGAGATTTGAATATGAATAAGTGACAAAATGGCTTCCGTGTTTGGAGCGTATCTGGACTGTATCTTGAATAGGTGACAAAATGACTTCCGTGTCTGGAGTGTATCTGAGCTGGGGAAAATTTTGAATGAGTGACAAAATAGTTACCGTGTCTAGAGCGTATTTGGACTGTATCTGAAGTTAAGGTCTGAATGAGTAATAGAATGACTTTCGTGTCTGGAGTGTATCCGTACTGTCTCTTGATTTGAATTATGAATGAGTAACAGAATGAATTCCGTGTCTGGAGTGTATCCGTACTTGAAATTGATAGTTGAATCTGAATGATAAATAGAATGGCTTCCGTACCTGGAGCATATCTAATATGTATCTGATAGTTGAAATCTGAATAAGTATCTAAACTGTATCTGAGATCTGAGTCTAAATGAGCAATGGAATGGCATCCGTATCTAGAGCATATCCAAGCTGTATCTGAATGAGTAGCAGAATGACTTCTGTTTTTGGAGTGTATCCGTACTGTATCTGAATAAGAGATCTGAATGAGTAACAAAATGACTTATGTGTCTAGAGTGTATCTATACTGTATCTGAAATCTTTGAATATTTGTTAAAGATAGCTGTTAATCTTATCCTGAAAAGGGTAAAATGTTAGTTGAAACAGAGTTATGTTGCATGAAATGTATGATGCAATAAATGTGTTTTATCAATGTTTATGATATATGAGTGTAATGTATGCGCATGTAAGCTGATTTGCTGTATTGCTGAGGAAAATAAATCCTTGAAAGCTGGGGATAATGAAATCCTTGACTGTTGCCGGGGAAAATAAATCCTTGACCGCTGTTGGAGATTCAAAATCTTTGATTGTTGCGGATGAGAAATCTTTGGTGACTGTTGGGGATGGAAAATCCTTGATAACTTTTCTGGGGATGTGAGAATCCTTCATGTCTTAAAGTTGGAGTGTTGACAAAATCTGTTGTGAGAGTAACGTCAACCTGCTTGAGAAATCTGCTTGGGAAATCCAGAGAACTTTGAAGACTTCTACTGGGGGTTAAATAATGGGAATCCTTACTCGGCTGGGGAATAGGGAAAAATCTGATGATTTCTGTAGGGAACTAAGAATGAGAATCTTCAATCTGTTGAGGAGTGAAAAACCCTGTGGGGAAGAAGTTTATCCTGTTGAGGAGTAGTGAAAACTCTGGGGGAGTAGCTATACTGCTGGGGAGTAGCTATCCTGCTGGGGAGATCAGGAGTTTGGGTTGCATGCCAATCTACTGGGGAATTATCCTAGTTTGGGGATAGATAAAAGTTAACTGTTATCTGGTTGACTTCCAGGCTTCAAGACAACTTACTGAGGAATTTGGGGAAAATTGAATGGTTCCCGCTAGGGATTGATAGTTGGAAATCTTGACTCGACTGGGGAAGAAGGTTTCATCTTTGCTGGGGATCTGTAACTCAAAGTTTTTGCTCCACTGGGGACTGGGAGTTTGAAAACCTAACTTTGATGGGAATTAAGGATTTGAAATTATGACTCCGCTAGGGGTATGTATTTCAAGGTTTTAGCTCCGCTAGGGATCTAGATGATGTACTGCAGGGGATTTCTCTTGGAATAGCCTAAGGACGTTTTCCTATAATTTCAACCTGTCAGTAATTATTCTTTCCCATTTCGTTTATTTGTAAACAGTGATTATATTCAAATGCATATGCTCATTAATAAATCATTAGACGTTTTCAAATAAAACACAAGTGTAAAAAAGAAGAAAAGGAAAATAGTTTTCTGCACTTTGAAGTATCTTTGTATTAACTTTGTGTAAGTATTTTGTACAAAGGAGACAGACATCCTAGTAAGAGAACGTTGTCATAAAAAATGAGAAAAATTTATACAAAGAAAGATGGCTATGTGTGAAAATTCCATGGGGTTCCCATTCTGCTATAGCCTTCGTAACTCTAAATATCTTGTACATTTGTTGCTTCATCCGAAGATGATTGAGTTGATCAGAAGCCCGGAGCTTGTCTGTGAAGAGATTGTCCTTAAAGTGATCCGACGAGACATAGTCATACGCTTTAATTCCCTAACTTTTTCCTGGACCTCCCTTTCGGGTTTTCGATCCACCGGAAAACCCTTTTTTGCCCAAGTCTCCCTTTCGGGTTTTCAACTTGCTGGGTGTACAAATTTTTTTGTTTTATCCCTAACTTTTTCCTGAACCGCCTTTTCGGGTTTTCGATTCACCGCGATGCCTTTTTTTTGCCTAGGTGTGTTAACCTAGCGGGTCATTTATGCGTAGTATCTTTTGACTATGTCTGCATTCGCAGGGTGCGGCAGGTCATCGCCGTCCATGGTGGTTAATATCATTGCCCCACCAGAAAAGATGTTCTTGACCATAAATGGTCCTTCGTAGGTAGGAGTCCATTTGCCCCTGGGATCACTTTGTGGAAAGATGATGCGCTTGATTACAAGATCCCCGACTTGATACACTTGTCGTCTGACTTTCTTGTTGAAAGCCTTGATCATCCGTTTTTGATACATCTGACCGTGGCAAACATCAATAAGTCGCTTTTCGTCAATCAAGTTAAGTTGATCAAGTCGTGTCTGAATCCAATCATCTTCACTCAAACCAGCATCCTTCATGATTCTCAAGGAGGGAATCTGAACCTCGATAGGAAAAACAACTTCCATGCCATAAACCAAAGAATAGGGTGTTGCCTCAGTTGATGTACGCGCCGTGGTACGGTACCCGTGGAGAGCAAACAGTAACATCTCATGCCAGTCCTTGTAGGTGACTGTCATCTTTTGTATGATCTTCTTGATATTTTTGTTCGCAGCTTCGACAACACCGTTCATCTTTGGTCGATAGAGAGATGAATTATGATGTTGAATCTGGAACTGCTCGCACAAGGCGGTGATCATAGTGTTGTTAAGGTTTGTACCGTTGCCAGTGATGATCCTTTAGGGGATGCCGTACCGGCAAATGAGGTTCTGCTTGATGAAGTGGGCAACAACATTCTTTGTGACAGATGCGAAGGAAGCTGCTTCGACCCACTTGGTGAAGTAATCAATGACCACTAGAATAAAGCGGTATCCATTGGATGCTGTAGGCTTGATCTCCCCAATCATGTCGATTCCCCACATAGAGAATGGCCAAGGAGCTGTTAAGACATTGAGAGGAACTGGAGGTATATGTACCTTGTCCGCATAGATTTGACATTTGTAACAAGTCCTGGAATGTTGATAGCAGTCAGCTTCCATGGTAGACCAGTAATAGCCTGCCCGTAGGATCTTCTTAGCCATCATATGCCCGCTAGAGTGAGTGCCAAAGGTACCATTGTGCAGTTCAGCCATGATCTGTTCAGCTTCAATCTTGTCCATACAACGGAGCAGAATGCAATCATGATTGCGCTTGTATAGGATACCATTGCTCAAGAAGAACTTGGCAGAGAATCTCCTCAAGAACTTTTTGTCATTGACTGAAGCTCCTTCAGGATATTCTTGAGCCTCGAGATACCTTTTGACTTCATGAAACCAAGGTCGGTCCACTACTTCTTCGGTATTAATCTCGTGACAATGTGCAGGTTCGTCCATCCATTCAATGGTGATCTGGGGAGTCTCATTATCCCAGTTAAGTTTAAACATGGATGACATTGTAGCTAGAGCATCTGCTAGCTGATTTTCTTCTCGCGGGAAGTGCTCGAAGGTAATCTGCTCGAAATTTGGTAGCAATGTCAAGACATGTTCTTTGTAAGGGATGAGGTTTGGATGCTTAGTATCCCACTCTCCTTTGATCTGACTGATGACCAAAGCTGAGTCCCCAAACACGATCAAAGATTTAATTCCCAAGTCTATGGCAGCCTTGAGTCTAAAGATGCAAGCTTCATACTCTACCATGTTGTTCGTGCAATTGAAGCAAAGTCTGGCTGTGAAAGGAGTATGGCAACCCTCTAGGGAGATGAGTATCGCGCCGATACCGTTGCCAAGTGCATTAGAGGCACCATCAAAGTATACGGTCCATCAGGATCCTTGTTCAGGTCCGTCATATGGTCTGAAATCTTCAATATTGTCCAATGTCATAAAGTCCTCGTCAGGGAAGTCGAACTTCATGGATTGGTAATCTTCGACAGCTTGATGATCCAGATGGTCAGCTAGTACACTCCCCTTTATAGCTTTTTGGGTCGTGTACTGTATATTGTATTCCGTTAGGATCATCTGCCATCTAGCTATTCTTCCAGACAAAGCAAGCTTCTCGAAGATGTACTTGATCGGATCCATCTTAGATATCAGCAGAGTGGTATGAGTCAACATGTACTGCCTTAGCCGGCGAGCAGCCCATACCAAAGCGCAACAAGTTTTCTCGAGCAGTGAGTATCAGGTCTCACAGTCGGTAAACTTTTTGCTAAGGTAATAAATGGCATGCTCTTTTCGGCCAGACACGTCATGTTGGCCCAATACGCACCCCATTGAATTCTCTAGGACGGTCAGATACATGATTAGCAGTCTTCCTTAAATGGGTGGCATCAGGATAGGAGGTTCTAGCAAATACTCCTTGATTTTATCGAAAGCAACTTGACAGTCATCATTCCATTTAACCACCCGATCTTTCTTCAACAGCTGGAAGATTGGTTCACAGGTAGATGTCAGGTGAGAAATGAACCTAGCAATGTAGTTTAGGCGTCCCAAGAAACCTCTAACCTCCTTCTCAGTGCGAGGAGCGGGCATTTCTTGTATAGCTTTGACTTTGGCAGGATCAACCACGATGCCTTTGTTGCTGACAATGAAACCCAAGAGTTTACCGGACCAGACTCCGAATGTACACTTCTTTGGATTCAGTCTGAGCTTGTACTCCTTCAACCTGACAAACAGCTTTTGCAAATGGTCGAGGTGTTCTTCTTCCGTCTGTGATCGGGCTATCATGTCATCTACGTAGACCTCTATCTTATGATGTATCATATCATGAAACAAAGCTACCATGGCGCGTTGATAGGTTGCCCCGAAATTTTTCAGCCCGAATGGCATCACTTTGTAGCAGAACGTACCCCACTGTGTAACAAAAGTAGTTTTATCCATGTCTTCAGGTGCCATTTTGATCTGGTTGTAACCTGAAAATCCGTCCATGAAAGAAAATACCTTGTGCTGAGTTGTATTGTCAACCAAGATGTCAATGTGCGGTAGTGGAAAATCATATCTAGGGCTAGCCCTGTTTAAGTCTCTATAATCCATGCACATTCTCACTTTGCCATTCTTCTTAGGCACAGGAACAATGTTAGCAACCCATTGTGGATAGGAAGTAACAGGAAGAAATCCAGCATTGAACTGCTTCATAACTCCTGCTTTGATCTTTTCTGACATGTTAGGCCTCATGCGGCGGACTTTTTGTTTAACTGGTGGACAGTCTTCTCTTGTGGGAAGACGGTGTACCACAATATCTATATCGAGTCCCGGCATGTCTTCGTATGACCAGGCGAAGATCTCAACATATTCATGCATGAATTAAACGCTCTTTGACACTTGGCCCTAGGTTGGAACCCACTATGACTTCTTTTCTGTCTTCCTCTATACCCAAGTTGATTGTCTCTAACAGCTCCTCATGAGGTAGAATAGCCCTTTCTTCCTGTTGTAGCAGCCTAGCCAATTCTCCTGGCACCTCACAATCTTCCTCACCTTCGTATTCGACATGGTAGACCAGATCTTCAGAGTCACTGAAGGCCAAAGCAAAATTGTTACCCATGGAATCCGGAATGGAAGGGTACCTGCATTTGTGAGTGTGGGTGTGTGTAAGGGATAAACACCTTTAAACAAATAAAATGCAAAAGAAAGACAGTGAACACAAAAGTTTATATGTGAAAACGTCAATGATTCATTAAAATGGCATATGAAGATGAAAAAATCAAACCCTTATAAATGGACCTATGTGCCTCGGGTAAGGCACCAGGTTAAAAGTGTACGAATTGTTTGAGAATTATTACAAACCAACATAAATGTTTGAAAGATAAATTACTGCGGTATGAAAGTAATCGGAACAAAGTCTTTTGCTTCCCAGTTGCACAGTCCTCCATCAACAGTAGGGAAAATCCTGTCTTCCAGGCTGCTCTCCTCTTCACTATCCTCCAAAGCATTGACTCCATGATGGGTGATCTTCACTGGTGGCCCTCCCGCACGGGCGTGGCGTACAGCCTTTTGAGCAGAAGAAGTGAACCCCAAGCCGAATTTATCTGATTTGAAAGGAAAGCCGGGAAGTTGTCCCCAGATTATGGTTCCTCCTTCTTCAATCACAACCTTTGGATCTTTGAGAGACGACATCTGAGGCGGAGGTCTGGTAATCACAGGTACAGAAGACACTGTCTTGGTTTCCGCAATCTCTTGAGCTACCTCTTCAAAATGCTGAAAAGGGGTTTCGATGAATTCGCCATCCAATTCTACATAGTGGAAAGAATTTAGATGGCTTATCATGTATTCCTCTTCGCCATGAACAATTATGATTTTCCCCTGGACAAGGTACTTGAGCATTTGATGCAGAGAGGAAGTGACGACTCCAGCATTGTGAATCCAGGGTCTTCCCAACAAGCAAGAATAGGAAGGACGGATGTCCATCACATAGAATGTGGAGTTGAAGGTTTCAGTTCCCACTTTAATCAGGATGTCCACCTCCCCGTGGACCATCCTTTTAGAACCATCAAAGGCTCTGACAATTTTATTGCTGGGTTTCAGGGTTAAGCCTTCACAATCCAACCTATCCAAGGCTTTCTTCGGCAAGACATTTAAATACGACCCAATATCAACTAAAACATGAGCTAGAGTGGTTCCCCTACACTCCACCGAGACATGTAGCGCGTCGTTATGTTTTCTCCCTTTTGATGTTAGATCAGCATCGGAGAATCCTAGACCATTTTCGGCTGTTAAGCTAGCTACACATTCCTTGAACTGATCCGCGGAGGTTACTTGTGGCACGTGGGCCGTCTTCAAAAATCTGATCAGAGCTTTAGCACGAGCTTCCGAACAAAGCAGCAGGGCCAACATAGAGATCTTTGAGGGGGTTTTCCCCAGTTGTTCCACAACATCATAATCGCTTTTCTTGATTATTTTCAAAATCTCTTCCATTTCTTTTTGAGAGGTATCAGGGATGACCAATGGCTGAGCCCTCGTCCTGACAGGCTCTTCTTGGATCCCTTTCCCTCTATCATCAGCAGCATCAGAGGGGACAACCATAGGAGTTACAACTTCTTCAATAATTGGAGTTCTCGCAGATATGTTTATCGGTGCAGGGGTAACCTTAGGAGCAGCTGAGGGTCCAAAGATTTCCTTTGGAGGGGAAATCTCCAGAGAGAAAATTCTTCCACTGCGGGTGATTTTGCTCGTTCCATCAATGTTTCCAATGTCGGAAGTCTCTTCATCAGAACTCTCTTTAGTTGATTCAATTTGCTTAATACCGTGGTAGTAGATTTCTCCACTATAGTTCCACGGTAATGATCTGTCGGACTTGTACGGGACGGGCCCGGGCATGGTTATCTTCAAAGGTGCAGTCTTCGGAGCGGATGTAATCTTAACAGGTCTTTTGGAGACCTTGGAAAGATTGGCGGATATGGTTATTATTAAAACATCATTAACAGGAGTCGGTGTAACATGAGTCTTTTCAAAAAGGATTTCTTGGTTATCCAATAGGCGTTGGATGCCTAACTTCAACAATGGACAGTCGGTTGGTAAGGATGAACAAAGGCATCAATCTTCTTCAGAACCTGGGAAAATCCCAGCCTTCAGCAAATTCAATTTGATTATCGGTAGCGGAGTTATTAAATCATCAACAGTAGCAACAAACAGATCCTCTTCAACAGCATGGGCATTGTGGCCATGCTTTGGCATTGGAGCAGAGATTACATTCGGCTTTTCAGGGGCGTCGAATTCAACTTCTTTAGCATCTATCAAATCCTGAATCTTATTCTTGAGGGCCCAACAATTGTTGGTGTCGTGCCCCAGGCTGTCTGAATGATAAGCACACTTGGCATTCGAATGGTAGTAAGGAGAAGCTGTATTCGGATTCTTCGGGGCCTCTTTCAGACTGGCAAGGTTTAACTTTAAGAGATGGGGTAGAACCTGAGCAGGAGTCATGTTTATCCGGGTGAATTTCCGTACAGGCCTTTCCACCCTTGTTTGGTTGGTTCTGGGTTGATTGTTTCTGGGATGATCAGTTGCAGACTTCTGAATCATTACAGCCCTCACCGCTGGCTGGCGCTCAACTCTTCCTTGACCTCTTTGGGAGTAGACATATGATACTTCCTTCTTTGCTGGAAAAGTCTTTTTGATGGCAGAGAAAGCAGATGCATCTTTTTGAATTTTCCCGCTCTTGATTCTGGCTTCAACTCTCTCACCAGTTAGAATTAACTCAGTGAACCCCACAGACAAACTTCCAATCAAGTGAATAAAGAAAGGCCCTGACAGAGTCCCCAAGAACATGTCTACTAGCTCCCTCTCAGATAGAGGTGGTTGTACTCGTCCTGCCAAGTCCCTCCATTTCTGGGCATACTCCTTGAAACCTTCATTTGAGACCATGTCCATACTCTGTAATTGAGTATAGGTTGGTGCTAAGTCTGCATTGTATTGATACTGCTTGTAAAAGGCGGCTGCCAAATCCTCCCAATTATGCACATCAGACCTCTCTAACTGGTAGAACCAATCTAACTGCGTCCCCGATAAACTGTCCTGGAAAAAGTGGACCCACAGGTCTTTGTCAGAAGAATGTGGTTGAATTTTCCTGACATAAGATGGTAGGTGCATCTTTGGGCAAGACACCCCATCGTACTTAGAAAACAGTGGAACTTTGAATTTAGGAGGGATTACAATTCCAGAAACCAAACCTAACTCTTCAAAGTCCATCCCAGGCTCTCTCTGTATCTCCATAGCTACTAGAGGTTCTTCCAAGTTTTTGTATTTGTCATCTACAGGAGGGTACTGTTGTTCTGAGTAATCCTCATCTTCCTCTTCTCCAGCTTCAGAATCTGAGGGCACAACAGTCTCTTTACCCTTTCTCTCCCCTTCCTCATAGGTTGATGGAAAATCTAGGACCCTTCTGGCTTGACCTTCAAATCTTCTGCCCAAGGTAGCCACACCAGCTCTCTTCTTCTTCTTTTTCTCTCTTTCCTTCTCTAGTAGAGTCTTGAGCTCCTCCTGCCCCTTAGTTAAGGTAAAGAGTAGCTGTTGGAATTGTGAATTCTGAGCTTGCAAGTCTTTGACCATTTGTTCAATATCCATCTTGCTAAAATAAACAGCAGAGAGATGAGGAAACTTGGTGTGAAGACATTTTTATGCATATGATGAATGATATGTATTCATGTAATGCTTTCAAGGATTCAGAAATTCAAATTTGTATTAAACAAAAAAGAACACACGTCATATTAATAAGATAGAATTTGTTAGTACATCAATGCCCCATGGGCAAAATAATACAAAATTCTAAGGTAAAAATACATTGCGCATCCTCTTTGGTGCAATGTAGGTGTTGAGAGTCTGCTCTTCGTGAAGTTGACGAGTGAGTTCCAAAACCTTCTTCTCACTGGCGTAGAATTGGACTTCAAAAGTATCGCGTTCTCCCTTGAGCTGTATCCAACTCCTTTGCAGATCTTCGAGTGATGTTGGCATGTTAGGATGTAGGAGGGTGTATGGAACCTCTCCTTCTATAACAGGCTCTATAATCACAGGGAGAATAGAGGGGTAAGGCATCATAATACTTTGGGCGCGGGTTCGTACCCACTTGAGGTAAGGCTCAAGGGGGATGGAATTCTTGTATCCCAAGGTCTTACTGTCTACCTTGTTAGGCATCCTCCAAGCTCGGATAAACCTTTTTTGATGTCTTTGATCGTTGTTGTCGAAGTCAAAAACTAAGTCTGGAATTAGCATGTCATGTGGGCAATCCCTTCGGGCATAACCAAACTATCTCAGAGCCAAGCAGGGATTGTAGGTGATGCTTCCCCTAATGCCAAGTAGAGGGACATTAGGGAATTCCCCACAACGGTCGATGATGATAACATTTTCTCTAGATCGAGAACACCAATGAACATCTGAATGTGTAAGAGTCATCAATCATTGTGACCACCTCAAACCTTGCTCATTCTTCAAGATTGATTGGGGAAGATGAGAAATAAACCATCTTGCCAGTAGAGGAGTGCAACACATGAGAACACCTCTTTTCCTCATTTTTCGAGTGTGAAAAGAGTGCAAGATATCTCCAAGCAACGTAGGCATCGGGTTGCGAGCCATGAAGATTTTGACAGCATTCACATCTATAAGCTGGTCAGGGTTTGGGAACAAGACCAACCCATAGATGAGGAGAGCTACAATCTCCTCAAAAGCTTGTAGGTCCAAAGAATTCCAGCATTCTTGAGCTTTCTCAAACATGAACTTTACCAAGAAACCCTTGACACCACTTCTGGTTTCCCAATGACCTGTGACATCTGATGGTTGCAAGTGCAGGGCTTGAGAAACATCTTTAGGCTTTGGATCTCTTTCCGTACCGTTGAAAGGTAGTTTATGGAGAATAGGACCTCAAGAGTTGAGAAAATTCCTCCAAAGTAGGCACCAGCTGGTAATCAGGAAATGTGAAGCAGTGGTGTAGGGGGTCAAAGAACTGGAAGAGAACTTTCACCATGTCTTCCTATGTGTTGGAAGTGACCAAGTTGAGAAGTCGACCATGTCTCTCAGTGAATGGAGAACACTCTGGAATCTTAGAAGCAAGCTCCTTGAGTTGTGGAGGAATTCTCACAAGATTGACCTGAATAGTTTTCCTGTAAAGTGAATCCATAACCTACAAAACAGGAACAAAGATGAAAATCCAAAATACTTGAAATGGTTAGTGGATGCAAATGATGCTTCATGATGTTCATGATGTTATGCATAATTATATATGTACAAGAAAATCACACAAGTTCCTAGTTTAGGCTTGCATGGGGTTTCATAGGTAAGTACCCTCTTGAAGTTTAGTTGGCTCAACCTGTCCTAGAAATAGTAACCGGGTTCTAAGTAGCTCAATATCACTGGATTGTTTTTTTGTTCATTGTTTCAGTTTAGCCACTTTACTTGCAACCGAAATATTCCAAGAAAACAACCCTCAATGAGTGTAGTATCGATTATCTACCAACTTCGGACTGCACTAAAGCCGGTCATCTCACTACATCCTAAAAGGCCAAGTTGGTCAAGTAAAGGTTCTAAAAGTCCATTAGTGCTTCATGACATCACTCAGCGGCCCCGTATTCTCTTTGATTGACTCTAAGGCTACCGGTACCCACAAATATGTCGCACTAATATAGCTATTTCTTAGACCATGTCGGTATACCCCGCATAGTTTCCACAACGCATTGCTATTTACGTATGAATGTTTCCCAAATCCAGGTAGAGGATTCAAACCCAAACAATAGAACCAAAGTGTAAAGCAAACAAGTCAAGCAAGATAAGCATGTAAAGGTGATCTAAACCCTAAGGTAACCCCACTTTTTTTCAATCTCCCCAGCAGAGTCTCCAGTTCTGTGATACGGTGGGAGAACTGACTTGAGGTTTTGCGTTTGTGTCCGCAAATGTTTCGGTTTAGCAAGAGTCGCCACCGACTTTTATTTTATCCAAAAGGAAAGGTAAAAAAGCACAGGAAAGACCTTTGATGTTGTTTTTGGGTTCGAGGGGTAGATTATGAAAAGGGAAGGTGCTAGCACCCTTTTCATCCATGGTTTTCCATGGGCTCTTAGTTACTTGTTTTAAATCACTTGCTTTGCTTTTCCAATTGTTTGAAATGGTGCTTTGTGTGGTTTTGAAAGTATTTTGAAAAGAGGCCATCATTTTGGAAATCTTTGTAATGATTCTCGTTTGTAAGAATGTATACAAAGATCTTTGTCTTTTGAAAAATGTTTCAATGTTTTGAAAGTTGTTTGAAAATGTTTTGAAATTGTGTGTGTTTGTTTGAAAATAGCAAGGATGGTTTGCAAACTGATCAAGTAACTAGAAGCTTATCTACCTACTCAAAAGTCTTTCTTGTACATTTTTATTCCTTTGACATTGTTGTTTTACCATTGTATTTGGTAAGAAACCCTATCTTTGGATGTTAAACGGGACGGGCGTGGGTCATCGTATGACCATGATAGCAATAGTGCCAAGTATCTTAGCAAGTTTAAGGGACTAAGATCATATTTGTTTAGGCAACCTTTTGATAGCGTCATCGAGGGACTATGATCTTTTGTTTTATTTTATTTTTGCCAAGATACCTAGCATGCATACCATGGTCATGTTTTAAGGCAACAAAGTGGATGAAACCCTTGGGGTGCTTGTGTGCAAGATGTTGTCATTTTTCATGCATTTTTGTCTTGCATTAGGTCATGCTATTTGTTTTGATTTTTGGTCTTTGCATACAAAACCCTAGTTTACTATCATGGTATATGAAAGCAATAAAATGCGTAAAGTAAATCTAGACTATTACAACAATATTATGGGAAGGGGGTACAAGTTTTGAATGGGGGATATTTGCTCAAAATAAAACCCTAAAACTATTACAACCAAATTGAATTTATTGTACAAATAAATAAATAAGCAAATATTTAAATATACAATAAAATGTAAATATGCAAAAATGTCTTGTAATTGTTTTATGTATGAGAAAATAAATTTATTTATATCTTAAAAATAAGAAAATAAAATGATTATTTTTGAAAGGGTGAAAACCCTAATTTTTGTTTAATAGAAAATATATTCTAATATTATTCCTTTTGTTCATTTATGTTTAGAAAAATATATACAAAATGTTAAAAAAAATGAATATTGTATGAAAATATTATTTTAAGTGTATAAATAATAAAAATGAAAATGTATGATATTTTTATATTATTTACAAGTTTTATTTAAGAAAATAAAGTATATTAACCTAATAAGCTATTTTTATGCCAAAAAATAATAAAAATAATAAAAATAATAAAATAAAAATACAAAAAAATAAGAAAATATTTTTATGATTTTATAATGTTCAGAAAATAAAATAAATGCAAGTCAAAATAAAAATATATGCAAAAAAACATAAAAAATAAAAGAAAATGCAAAGGGGGGTGCAGAAGCAAAAAGGGTGGTGTGAATAGAAACAGGCCCAAGGCCCTGGCCCAGGAAAACTTCGTCCCTGACCTCCAGACAGCAAGTGCGCGTGTTTTGTTCTTCAACCTATATCTCTTGCATACGTGCATAAAAACAAAATCTTGCAACATGAAACTTGTAGCATGTTAACTCACGATTCTAAAGATATAAAAAACATGACATAACTCTAAAAGATCAAGGAGAATTTTATCACCCCTAATTTCTGACCTAAAATTTTCATGAACTTCAACAACCAAATACTCCTAGCCCAGTTAATATAAATACAAATTATGCATATGTACAACTCAAGCAACTTAAGGACTACATTTTTGCTTCACAAACCTAAGCCTAAGGATGTCTAAATAGAGAGATAGAAACTTGACAAATACCTTGTTCAGTTGAGTTTAGATATAGCAATGTAGCAACTTTGAGTGAGGCCTGAAGTTCTTGTGAGCTTCCTTGAGGTTCCCTCAAGCTTCTCCAATGCTCAGCTGGTCTTGTAGATGGCTAGAATTCCTTGCACGAGTCAACCTGCAAACCTTCAAAATGAAAATGGTGAAGTGTGAAAATGAGCTCACAGTTGCTGGACAGGGGCCTGGATAGCTTGGATGTGAGGTATGGAATGTGTTTGAAGTGATTCAAAGCAAAACGCATGAAGCAATATGGAAATGGCTTTGGTTTTGCAGAGGTTGCACTGTTTTGGGCAGAAATGGTGTTTTATGTGTTTGAGGGTGTTTTAGAGCTTAGAAAATCGTGTCTTAAGCTTGTTACAATATTCCGAGGTTGTTTGAAAAGATACAAAGCCTTGGTTTTATCAGATACACAAGCTTCCCTTGCTTTTGCAAGTTTGCTTGCTTTTGAAGAAAAGGTGAAGTGACAAAGCCAAAGGCTTGTACAGGCTAGCTTGAGGTCTGATGAGAGTTGGTACAAGTTTCCTGATGTTTGTGGATCTTGTTGGAAACAGGAGATCAGGTCCATGGCTCAAGAAATACAAAATTGCAAAAATCATGCTTTATCAAAGTAGCAATGTGAACTTTATGCCATTTTTGGATTAATTCAATGTGCAATGCTTCAAAAGTCAGAACAAGACCATTATCCATTGAGTTTGCATTAAATTAATGAGTTTAGAAAGGATTAGGACCTGTAATTCCAAGTACAAGCATGCTTAGGACAGGTTTGCAACTTGCACCATTGTGAAAATACCTTGAACAAAAAGTGACAAATTGCCATTTTCATTTCTTCGATTCTCCCTAACCATAAATGATCTTGGAGAGTTCTTGGACATTTTGGAAAGCTTGTAACATGCTCTACAATCCATCGTTGAAATTAATTTTGATATTCCTCTTATAACTAGGTGAAAAGTTTCCATGAAGTTAGGTCAAAAATCTGCCTAAACTAGGGCAAAATTTCACTAAGTTAAAAAGTTTATGGACCCCTATTCACAAAATCATAACTTGAGATCCAAGCATCTTTTGGGAAAACTTTGTGAATAAAAGTTGTATATTTCATGGAGGACTACAACTTTCATGTTGGAAGTTTTCTTTGAATCCAAATGCATCATGGTGAAAAAGTTGGGAAAAAATAAGAAATTCTCATAACTTAGAAAATTTCCAAGTTATGAAAATTTTCAAACTTAAACCCTAATTTCCAAATTTAAGTTTCTTGGTGAACAAGTTTCATGTTTTGACACATCTTGATGAAATATGACCCTTGGCACTTCATTTTGACCAAAAAGTCAAAGTTTGACTTTTCAGTGTACAGTTAATTTTTGACCAGTTGACTGGAAAATTCATCTATCAATCCAATGCATTTGAGATCTTTTGAACCTTGTGATTAGGTCAAGATGGTGCCATTGAGTCCTTGAAGCCATGCTTGAACCCAATTTGCCATTGGCTAGGTGAAAAAGAATCAGAAATTTCCTTTCCTCAATCAAAACCCTAAAAATGACCATTTTGCCCTTTTGAAGATCTGATCAAATTTCTTGAGGAGTTGTGGTACAAACTTGATCAAATGGTTCATATGAGTCTATAATGTTGATGTGGATAAAAAATTATGAGGTTTGACTGTAAATTGGCCACAATTGACTTTTTCCCCAATACAACAGATTTTTAGGTCAATTGTCCAATTGACTGGGCAAAAATTTGATTCAAGGCTTGAAACTTGGTATGAGAAATATTAGGAGTCCAAGATTGTGTATGAAAGTCACATGAACCATTTATGGTCCAAAAATCCCTGTGCAATCTCAAACCCTAATTTCAGGTCATCAGTGCAAGATGAGGTCTTGAGCTGAGCAAACCCTAATCTGGTCTTGAGTCCAAAGAGTCTTGTTGGGAAAATCTTGATAAAATGAGAGGGAAAATTTTGGGGTACAACAACATGCAATATCCTACCTTAGCGAAAAGTTTACCCACTGTGAAATAAGATATTCACTGCTCAAGAAAACGTGTTGCGCTTTGGCATGGGTTGGTCGCCGCTATATGTTGACCCATAGTACTTTATTGATTTCTAAAATGGATCCCATCAAGTACATATTCTAGAATCCAAATCACTCCTAAAGAATAGCCCGATGGCAAATGGTCTTGACAGAATATTGGTGTACCCCAAAATTTTCCCTCTCATATTTTTCCAAGATTTTTCTCTTACATAAGTGATTACAAACACTTGATTAAAGAAAAAAATAAATTTTTTGAAGATAAACAAAGTCTTTCGATTGGCATGTCAAAAGGTATTTTGATTGGCATCTTGACAGGCTTCGATTGAGTGCCTAACCTCCTCCAAGCTTGCCTCAAATTTCCAAGCTTCGATTGAAGCCTTAGCCTTTTGCTTGTTTGTTGTATACAATCTTCGACTGGGCATGTGTTTCCTTTGAAACAGTCTCCTTCGATCCAAAAGGGAAGGGCCTCCTGTTAGTGCTCCTTCGATTGAACCATTGGCTTTGCATACTGGCTTGATTCACAATGCAATGACTACACGTATGCAAGCTTAATTCCTGGTTCGATTGGACATTTGATTTCCATGCATGCAAGCTTAATTCCTGCTTCGATTGGGAATTTGATTTCTTTGGAGCAAGCTTGATTCCTGCTTCGTTTGGGCATTTGATTTCCATGCATGCAAGCTTAATTCCTGTTTCATTTGGGCGTTTGATTTCTTTGGAGACAACTTGATTCCTACTTTGACTAGGAAAATACTCCCTCTGTGCGTGCCTTTAGCGCACAAAGAAAGAATCTCCTACAAGTGTGTTTCGATTCACAAAGCAGTGGGTTCCTGCACGCCGACTTCGTTCAAGGCAAAGGCTCCTTTCGACTTGCCTTCAATTCACAAGACAAAGGGCTTCTCCAGACATGCCTTCAATTCACAAGGCAAAAGGTTCCCTCTTCAGCCTGCCTTCAACACACAAGGCCAAGACTCCTTCAGATTTGCCTTCGATCCACCAGGCAAAAAGCTTCTTTTGATCCACCAGGAAAAACGTTTCCTTCGACCCACAAGGCATTGGCTACCTTTGTGCCAGCTTCGCCTAGACAATGGCCTCCTTTACGCTTGCTTTGACCTGCCTCATGCTAGCATCCACAAGGCATAGGTTACATTTGTTCCATCTTCGACTGAGTAATGGCCCCCTTTGAAACAGTTGTGCACACTTCAACACGCATGATAGCCCATTCGAATGACACAACTTAGTGGCCCATTCGAAGAAGGCACAAAGCATGCATAAGAAAGACACTCAAAAAGTCCCTTCGAAGGAGGCAACCAAAGGCCCATTCGAAGGGTACACAAAAGGTCCATTCAAAAGAAAGCCATTCGAAGGAAGTAACACTAGGCCAATCAAAGAGCAACGCTGGAGGGCATTCGAAGGAGCCAAAATATCCAGGTTCATTCAAATTCAAAAAAGAGAAAAGTTTCCATGACTTTTGCAATGTTACAAAACATCATTCATGGCTTTGAAAACATTTGTTTATGGCTATTTAAACCTTTGATCTCTTGTCCCCTCCATCCCCTCTATATAAAGAATCACATATATACGCACAAAGGAGGCTGGATACAACCGGAGAGAGAGTCACACGAAATAAAAAAACATTCTTGGAAGTTTCTTGAGGCTTCTCCAATCATCCCCATCCCTTAAGTAAGTGTCTCGACATCCAGGAAGTGCCAAATCGAAGTTTCCAACTATTGGTAAGAATGGGTAAAAGATCAAACTTTGTATTTGCATGATACATCAATACTTGTAGTCATTCAATTTGTAATCAGGATTAAGGATCTGGGTTTGATCCCATGTCTGCATTTGTTTTGTTTCTAACACTTGCTGCAGATACAGCCTGAGCAAGACAACACGCACAGGATCAAAGCACATGGGTTCGATACCCAGGTCCTACATTTTTGTTTTGATAACATATATTTGCAGATGTAGTGCCCTCACAGGTGCTCCATCAGGCCCTCCCAGCAAGGCCTTTGGATCGAAAGCCACATCTTACCATTGGAACTGAAGGATGCTCCCTTTGTATTTTTACTTTTGTTTTCATTTCTTTATGGACTTTTTCTTTTTTATTTATTTTAACATTAAAATCAAAATCACAAAAAAAAATTAGGCTAGTTGTTTTATTAATCAAGTTAAATTATGTTAATTAATTAAAACTTTAACCTTTTCTTAATAAAAAATGAATTAGGATTTAGGACTAATTATTTTCTTTCCATAATAATAAAAAAACTAAAAGGAAATTAGATTATTTTTCTTAATTTAATTTTATTATATAGACTTTAGGATAATTGACTATTTTACTTAAATCAAAAACAACAAAAAATATTATTCTTATTAGGTTTTTCTTAGACGAACTATCAATCTTTCGCGCGTTATTTATTTTTCGCATTTTTATATTATTGTACCTGCATCCTGGAATGTAATAATTAACAGGATTTTATCTGCCTTATTTTTCTTCCCCCAAATTTTTGTACATTGTAAATCCCCTCCCCGAAACCATGTAATAGCATAGGGTTTATTTTCGCACTTTACATTTTTTTGTACATATTAATTGCTAGTAACTAGGATTGCATGATAAGACTAAAAAACAAAAACGTTAGCAAACCTAAAACAAAAGATAAAAAATAACTAAATATAACACACATTGCACATATACACCTCTAGGGTACCCCGCTTTGGTTGCCTTCAGAAATAAAGCAGTCATGTCCCTCAAAACGGGGACGCTTTAGCAAAGACCCATAAATAAAAAATATTATAGTCCCTCGATGAACCTACAGTTGCCTCTCGGTAAATGATCTAGTCCCTAAACAAAATTTCTAAAGCGTCTCCACAAGTTGCCTTCGTGACTGTAACGTCCCTTAGAATGTCCCTTTTACATCCAACGACAAGGATACCTACTCACTAATAGTAGGATAGTATTGTCTAAAGGAAAGGAGGAAAATAATAACCTATTTTCGAGTACAAAGTAGATAGCTGTTAAAAGTTTGCTCAAAACATCTTGCACTTACACAAATATTACTTTTCAAAAACATTTTTCAAAACACTTTGTATACTTTCTCCACTATCTTAAGAAACATTACAAAGTTCATCGTACTAAGGCATTCTCAAAACATTTTCAAACACACAAAGCACAAAGGTATTTCAAAATGAGCAAACTTCTAAGAGCCCATAGATAACTACAGATGGAAAAGGTGCTAACACCTTCCCTTTCCATAATCTACCCCCCTTACTCAGAAAATCTCGAAAATGTCTTTTTCTATTCTTTTCACCCTTTCCTTAATTTGGATAAAAGAAAAGTCGGTGGTGACTCTTGCTTATCGTAACGTTTGCAAACACAAACCCAAAACCAGTATTAACAGTCGGTTCTTCCACCGTATCACAAAACTGGAGACTCTGCTGGGGAATGAATAAAAAGTGGGGTTTAACTTAGAGTTAGTTCATTATTAAATTGCTTTTTGTGCTTTGTATGCTTTATCCTTGGAGGGTTGTTTGGGTTGTTACCATAGATCCTACACCCAGATCTGGGGGCATCTTTTTAGGTAAACAACGATAGGTCATGGAGACTGTATGGCGTAGATCGATATGGTTGAAATGATAGTTGTGTTAGTGTGACACTTGGTACCGGTATCCCTTGTGTTGAATCAAGGAGAATACGAGTCCATCGCATGGTGTCGTGAAGCACTAACGGACCTTAGAACCTTAGTTGAACAAACTTAGCCATTAGAAAGTAGTGAGATAGCCGGCCTCGGTGTAAATTTGGGGATTGGTTGATACTCGATGCTACACTCATTGAGATCAGACTTTCGAGATGTTTTCAGCCGCAAGAAAATATTGCTAAGCTGAAATAATGCTTGATAATGAAAGATCATTGATATTGAGACTCCTTAGAACCCGGTTAGTTTTCTAAGACAGGTTAAACCAACTAAACTTCAAGAAGGTATTTACCTATAAACTCCATGCAAGCCTAAACCTAAGGTCTTGTGTGTTTTTCTTATGTATGATTAGTTTGCTTAAACATGACATCATGCATCATAATATATATTTTTCATTACACTAGCCATTTCAAGGACCAAGGGAATTTATCTTTGTTTTGTTTTACAGATCATGGCTTTCGCTCGTAGAAATACTATCCAAATCAGCTTTGTAAGAATACCTCTCCAACTCAAAAAGCTAGTATCAAGGGTTCATGAGACTTCCTCTTTCACCGAGAAATATGGTCTACTTCTCAATCTGGTTACCTCAGGTATTGATGAGAATATGATGAGTGTACTCTTTCAATTCTTTGACCCTAAGCACCATTGCTTCACCTTTCCAGATTATCAGTTGGTGCCCACCATGGAAGAGTTCTCTCAAATATTGGGTATACCTATTCTTGATCATACGCCTTTCACCTATTTAGAAGAAGCTCCCAGGCCAGAAGTCATTGCAACGACTTTGCATCTGAAACGACCCGACATTGTATCCAACTGGGAAACAAGAAGTGGTGTTAAGGGATTTCTAGCCAAGTTTCTGTACAAGAAGGCTCACCAATTTTGGGATGATTTGGATTTCCAAGCTTTTGAGGAAGTTTTGGCCCTTCTAATATATGGTTTAGTGTTGTTCCCTAATCATGACTTTCTCATAAATGTGAATGCTATCAAGGTTTTCCTCTCTCGTATCCCTGTGCCTACTCTACTCGGAGACATCTTGCACACCCTCCACACTCGCACCATTAAGAGAAAAGGGATTCTTATATGTTGCGTGCCATTGCTGTCAAGGTGGTTTATTTCTCACCTCCCTAAATCAGTATTGAAGAATGAAGAAGGTTTGGGTTGGTCGCGAAGGATAATGTCACTTTCTTACTCAGATGTTCTCTGGTATTCCCGATCCATGGGAGATATCTCTGTCATTGACCGCTGCAGGGAATTCCATAATGTCCCACTACTTGGCATTAGGGGAGGCATAACTTATAATCCTTCTCTGGCTTTGCGGCAATTTGGTTATGCTCGAAAGGATGGTCCCTATGATGTGCTTATCCAGGGCATTGTGTTTAACTACGAGGATGATGTTCAGGGGTATCGTCAAAGATTTATACGAGCTTGGGGCATGGTAAACATATTTGATACTAAGACTTTGGGGCCTAATACTTCTATCCCTATGGAACCTTATCTCAAATGGGTACAAGCTTGCTCTCAGAACCTTATAATTCTGTATATAACCATCTTACCAGTGGTTATGGAACCCATTTATGAAGGGGATATTCCTTATACAGTTCTCCATCCTGACATGCCCACTGATCTTGAAGAGTTGCAAAGATCCTGGATTCAGTTGAAGAAAGAACGGGATACCTTTAGAGATCATTTCTATGTCAATGAGAAGAAAGTGTTGGAGCATACGAAGCTACTTCACGAAGAAAAAAGTCTTAATGTCTATCTCGACATGAAGAGGAAGCGCCCATGGGAAACTTGATGTCTTAGATTTTAGATTTTTTTTCAATTGTAAGCCTAAAAAGGCAATTGTATTTTGAATTCTACTAATAAAAACTTTGTTTCATTTTGGTTCACAAATTTAAATTTCCCAGAGTCCTTGAAAACATTGCAAACATATAACATACATATCATTGCATAAACAGGTTTCAGGATAGGTTTCTTATCTTCGCTGTTTATTTCATCAATGGATCTTGAACAAAAAGTTAAGGAGCTTCATGAACAAAATGCTCAATTCCAGGAAATGATCCTGAATCTAGATAAGGGACAAGAAGATTTGAAATCTCTGATTCTCAAGGACAAGAAGAAGAAAAAGAGGCCAGTGGGTGTTCTGAATTTGGGAAGAAGGTTCAAAGGACCAATGAAGCAAGTTTCAGAGTTTTTAACTCCGTCAAGAGAGATATAAAATCAGGAAGGAGAGCCAAGAGAAGAAAACCACAACACAAGGGAGTCTGAAGAAGATGAGCCTGACTATTCTGAGGAGCAATATCCTCCTGTTGATGATAAATACAAACAGCTGGAGGATCGGCTCAATGCCATGGAGGACCGAAGGGTACCCGGGTTGGATTTTGAAGAGCTAGGATTGGTCTCAGGGGTTGTCATCCAGCGGAAGTTCAAGGTACCTACATTTGTTAAGTACGATGGTGTCTCCTGCCCTAAGCTGCATTTAAGGTCGTATGTCAGGAAAATTTAATCCCACAGTACTGATAGAGATATGTGGGTACACTTATTTCAGGAAAGTTTGGAAGGAACTCATCTGGAATGGTTCTATCAACTAGAAAGAACCAATATGCGTAATTGGGATGATCTGGCTTCTGCTTTCTACAAGCAGTACCAATATAATGCTGACCTCGCCCCGACTCGTACGCAGTTGCAAAGCATGTCTATGGGTTCCGGCGAGGGTTTTAAGGACTATGCCCAAAAATGGAGAGACCTCGCGGGAAGAGTCTAACCTCCATTGTCTGATAGGGAGCTGGTGGACATGTTCTTGGGCACATTATCTGGGCCATTCTTTAACCACCTGATTGGAAGTTCTTCTGCTGGGTTCACGGAATTGATCTTGACGGGTGAATGAGTAGAGGCTGGTATTAAAAGTGGTAAGATACAGAGAGATACATCCTCCAATACTGTAGAGAAACCATTCATAGGGAAGAAGGAGGTCAGTGCTGCTTATGGCCAAAGAAATCTTAACAAAACTGAGCATCGTCCGACGGTAGGAGATAAGCCAAGGAGACAGTTTACCCGGATCAACATGACCCTATCTCAGGTCTTACCACACTTGTTGAAGTCCAATTTGGTGACCCTAAAGGAGGCTCCCAAGAATCCCATCACTACATCTCCCCACTACAGTTCAAATGCTCGGTGTGCTTACCATTCTGAAAGTCCAGGCCATGATACAAATGACTCTTGGGCTTTGAAGAACAAAGTGCAGGATTTAATTGAAGCAATGGAGATTGAATTTGATGCTCCTGAGACTCCTAATGTTATAATTGCCCCTACGCCCAAGCACGACCATGGTGTTAATGCTATTGATGATGACATGTTTGTTGCTTCTGTTGATGAACTAGCTACTCCACTCCTGACTATTAAAAAGAATCTCTTGCAGGCCGATTTATTTCTGGGTTATGGCGAAGGTTGCCACTTATGTTTGTCCTTACATAATGGTTGCCATTTATTGAAGGAAGGCATTCAGTGCCTGATGGATGATAAATAAATCCTGTTTGAGAAGACTCCAATTACAAGTGCTTTGTGTGGAGATGTTTCTATCATTACCATTTCCACCAATCCTCCCAAGGTCTCCTCCAAAAGACCTATCAGGATTACATCTGTTCCCAAAGTTGCTCCATTGATAATTACTTTTCCTGGACCTATGCCATATTCCTCGGATAAAGATGTTCCCTGGAATTATGGGGCTGACGTCTATTACCGTGACGTCAAGAAATATTTGCTGGTTGTTAAAGATAAAGATGCCGAAGACTCTGATCCTGACATTAGTAATATCGTCGGGACCAATAAGATAACAAGAAGCAGAAGAGTTTTCGCTATCGAGATCTCTCCTCCTAAAACTATTTCTACTCATGTGATTGTTCCTGCTTCTACTCCTGTCAGTATTCCTACAGCTACTCCTGCTGTTAGTCCTACTATTATCCCTACTACCAAATCGTCCGAGACTCGGGGGAAAGAAGTATTAGTTGAGCCTGTTCGGATGAAGGCACATCCAGAAGCCATCCCTGAGGCTTCTAAAAAGTAGATGGAAGAGATATTGAAAATAATCAAGAAGAGTGACTACAATGTGGTTAAACAATTAGGGAAGACCCCTTCCAAGATATCAATGTTGGCCTTGTTACTATGCTCTGAAGCCCATGCCAAGGCTTTAGTAAAATTCCTGAAGTCTTCCCACGTGCCTCAAGAGATCTCTGCTGATCAATTTGAGAATTGTGTGGCTAGTTTAACAGCTGACAATGGCTTGGGATTCTCTGATGCAGACTTAACTCCAAATGGAAGGAAACATAATGATGCTCTACATGTCTCTATCGAGTACAGGGGCACTACTTTGGCCCATGTTCTAGTGGATGCGGGTTCATCGCTGACTGTTCTGCCTAAGAAAGCCCTTGACAGATTAGATTGCGAAGGATTAACTCTAAAGCCCAGTAACATTGTGGTAAGAGAGTTTGACAATTCTAAAAGAATGGTGCATGGGGAGGTGGAAATCCCTATAAAAGTGGGTACTCATACTTTTAGTTCCACTTTCTATGTGATGGACATCCGCCCATCTTACTCCTATTTATTTGGTCGACCCTGGATCCATGGGGCTGGCGCTGTAACTTCCACCCTACATCAGATGCGGAAGTACCCAATCAATGGGAAGATTATCACAATTCATGGGGAGAAGGAGTACATTGTGAGCCACCTGAAATCTTTTAGGTACGTTGAAATGGACAGAGAGTTCATTGAGACCCCTTGTCAAAACTTTGAGGAGGTTCCACAGACCGTTGCTGCAACCAAAACCTCTGCTAGTGTTCCAAGGACTACTAGGCCTCCGTTGAAGATGGCTTCTCTGAAATATGCCAAGGAAGTCGTTGAAGAAGGTGGGTGCATAATTTGGGGCCAAATTCTGGATATTCCCTACAAATCTGACAAGTTTGGTTTGGTTTTACGTCAGGAGCTCAAAGGGTTGTTCGTCATGCTCGTTCCGAAGGACTACCCCTACACATCATCAATCATGGGGTTAATTCTTTAGAGGATAGTGACAGTGACTGTGACATGGACCAGTGGATCTTCCTAACTGTCAGCGGAGGACTCACCAACTATAAGACTAAAGACTTTGTACTGATTACTTTTACTCAGGAGTAATTATCCTTTTTTTGTTTTTGGATATGTAATAAATGAATAATACAAACTCTAAGACCTTGTATCTTACCCAAGGCGCAATGGTTTATTTGTGAGGGTTATCATGTTTCATTTTCATATGTCATTAATAAAGCATTGGACATTTTTACATACAAATTTTGCGCTCTCTGCCTTTCTTTTCTGCTTTTTACTTTATCAAAATAGCTATGCTCTTACACACACTCACATATCAAATTGCAGATCCACATCCAGTCTGGATCCCATTGATAACGGTCCTGCTATTGCTCATTATGACTTTGAAAATTTGATCCACCAAGCCGAGGACGAAGGTGAGAAAGATTATGAGGTACCGGGAGAGCTTGCCAGACTGTTACAACAGGAAGAAAAGGCAATACAGACTCATGAGGAGCCAGTTGAGACAATGAACTTGGGTACTGAAGAGGACAAAAAAGAAGTCAAGATAGGTTCCGATTTGGAGCCTAGTGTCAAGGAACGGTTAATACAGATGCTACATGACTATGTTGAGGTTTTTGCCTGGTCATATGAAGACATGCCGGGACTTGACACCGATATTGTGGTTCATCGCCTACTGAAAAAAGAGGATTTCCCTCCAGTGAAACAAAAGGTTCGTCGTATGCGGCCGGATATGTCAGAAAAGATCAAGGTTGAAGTCATGAAACAATTCAATGCTGATTTCTTAGCTGTCACGTCCTATCCACAATGGGTCGCTAATGTTTTTCCAATGCCTAAGAAGGATGGTAAGGTACGTATGTGTGTGGATTACAGAGACCTAAACAGGGCAAGTCTCAAAGATGACTTTCTGCTTCCCCACATTGATGTTCTGGTTGACAACATCGCACAACATAAGGTATTCTCCTTCATGGATGGTTTCTCCGGGTATAATCAGATCAAGATGGAACCTGAAGACATGGAGAAGACAACCTTCTTCACACAGTGGGGCACTTTCTGTTACAAGGTTATGCCATTTGGGTTGAAGAATGCTGAGGCAACCTATCAACAGGCCATGGTAGCTTTGTTTCATGATATGATCCATCACAAGATATAGGTCTACGCGGATGATATGATAGCCAAGTCTCAGACTGAAGAGGAACACCTTGATCATCGACAGAAGCTATTTGACAGGCTGAAGAAATACAAACTGAGGCTGAATCTGAATAAGTGCACCTTCGTAGTAAGATCAGGTAAGCTCTTAGGTTTCGTTGTCAGCAACAAAGGCATTAAAGTCGAACCTACAAAGGTCAAAGCTATATAAGAAATGCCAACTCCTTGCACTGAGAAGGAAGTTAGAGTATTCTTGGGACGCCTAAACTACATTTCCAGGTTCATTTCACATATGACGGCTACTTGTGAGATAATCTTCAAATTACTAAAGAAAGATCAAGCAGTGAAGTGGAACGACGATTGCCAAAACGCCTTTGACAAAATCAAGGAATGTCTCCAAGAGCCTCCAATTCTGATGCCTCTGGTTGAAGGAAGACATTTGATAATGTACTTAACAATATTAGATAATTCAATGGGGTGTGTGATGGGGAAATATGATGAGTCTAGTCGAAAAGAGCATGCGATATACTACCTTAGCAAAAAGTTTACCGACTGTGAAACAAGATACTCACTGCTCGAGAAAACTTGTTGTGCTTTGGCATGGGCTGCTCGCCGACTAATACAATATATGCTGACCCACACTACCTTGTTGATATCTACGATGGATCCTATCAAGTACATCTTTGAGAAGCCCGCTCTCTCCGAAAAATAGCAAGATGGCAAGTGATCCTGAATGAATACGACATTTAATACACAACCCACAAAGCAATTAAGGGAAGTGTACTAGATGATCATTTGGTTCATCAGGCTGTGGATGACTACTAATCCATGAATTTTGAATTCCCGAATGAGAACATCATGTTAGTAACTTATTGTGAAGGAGAGATTGGCAGAAAAATTAATGAAGAGTCTAAAGAGCAAAGGAAGCTCGTTTCATCTCCGTCAAATCTACGTGTTTGTCGCTGCTCCCATTTAGGGTTTCAATATCTAAAACCTTAAACTCTCTCGTTGCGCCACTACATCTCCACCATCATCACTGTCGTTGCCACCTGCAAACAAAAGCAGAGAGATCAGAAAAAACGATATCGGAACAGACGTGAATAACACAAAGGTAAGGCCCCAAAAATGTATCTTTCGTGTTTGATTATCTTCTTTTGTGATTTTGTTTTGCAGTAAGGTTTGATTTGGAAATATGGGAAGAGGGGTTCGCGGCGGCTATGGTTTTGTCGTTGGAGAAGAAAAGAGGGACAGGCGCGGAGAGAGGGGAGAAGATAACAAAAATGAATGGATAATTTGTAAAAAAGGAAAATATATTATGTTTAAGTAATCCGGTGTGCCATGCATTATCATACATTCTCTATCATGTCCACATGATCTTAATCTAACGTCCCTCCTGCGTGTACCCACGTCCTTACGATATACCCACCCGCGTGGAGTCCAAACAGACTCCCAACCTTTGGGCTAGGCCCTATTATTATTCACACCTCCCTTCAATGTTATTTTTCTAACATGCTTGCTTTCACACACCCTTTTGGCTTGTTGGGCCAAGTCCAAAATCTGGACTTAGGCCCTACTTCTCACACCCCCCATTTTACTGCATGGATCAAAAAACGTACCTCATATCTTTTGGGCCTGAATTCAATATCTGAATTCAGGCCCATGTTGTTAACATCCCCCTTTGTTACTAGCTTAACTAGATTCTTACCCCTTGCTTTTATTTAATTTCCTTCTTTATTTTTTACATTTTCTATTTTTTATACATTTATAATTTTAATATTTTTATTATCATATAAATCTAACATATTATTTTCCAACCCATAAAATAAAATATCATTATTATAAATCAATTAATATTTTGCTAAACTCATCCAAATTTATTTACTTATTTGCATTAAATCACTTTTAATCATGCATTTAAATAAAGATGTTTTCTACATTTAATACATAAAAAAAAATACTTAACCAACCACAAGTTATTTTCGTAAATTAAATTAATTCAATAATTAATTTTTGAAAAAAGGTTATGAAGTATAGTTTAATTAACTACGCGCTTGGTCTAAAATCTCTTCTATTCACACACTCGTACTAAGCACGGGGGGAATTAAAATATCTGCGTTATCCATAAAAAACACAAACCAATCGCGAACTACGAAATGGGACTTTGATTCCTCATAAGAGGATACGTAGACATACGATCAAAATCGTGGCGAGTCCCCCTAATTAAAATTAAAACCCTCTTTTCCCCCTAATTAAGATTAAAACCCTCTTTACCCCTAATAATCATTAAAATCCTATTTCTTAAAAATTGCACTTCTAAACCTAGTATCCTTGCGAACAAGGTAGAAGAGGGGTTCCTAACACCTTCCCTTCCTCTAGAACCGAGTCAACAACCTATAATATCTGAACTTTTTATGGTTATCCTTTATACTCCCTTCCTTAGGATAAAAATTAAGGGTGGCGACTCTGTATTAAAAACCAGTTGCAATAGCTGGTGACTCAACCCTAGGTTTAGAAGCCTTATCTTTCAGTTTTAGGGTTTTTAGGGTTTTTTGTTTTTTTATATATATTTGCTTATTTAATTATTTCCTTATTTGCTTACTTTTTATTATTATTCATCATATTTATTCATCTGTGGTTGGATTTTACTATTGCAAAAATTATTTAAAAAAAACCCTTAGAAAGAAGGTTCGTCTATTAGTCAAGGGGATACATCAGCCCTATGAGTTTATATGACGACTTGGCCTAGAGTCGGTGAAATTATGCAAAAGGAATACCTCTCGAGAGACATCCTATTAGGAAGTAGGACTTTGGAATGACACCTATGACTCTTTGTACGGTCTTTAAACCAAAAACTCATGATGAGACCTTTCATGACCTAGAGACGAAAGTCTCGTCTGTAATGAGACTCCGCCTAAGGGAGGACCTTATGCCTTTCCCTCTAGTTTTATTCATGATACCCTTAAGGAAACCACTTTATAGGGAGGGTAGAACATCCATATACTAAAACTAGTAACCTACCTTCTAAGGATACATTTCACAAATCCCACTACAATCTGTAAACCTGCAAGGGTTATCTTTTCTTCCACTACTTTCTTTAGCCCATAGGGATTTCGTCTATGTCATAATCCCTAGCCTGTAGGGATTCCACGTCGTCTTTAATTGGCCATAATCCTTAAGGAATTCCTGTCTATCTCAATCTTTGAGACAATTTAGGATATCATCAAATCCATGTCTATTATTGCCTTCGTCCTTAAGGAGTTTCTGCCTGTCTCAAATCTCTGAGTCATTGTAGGATATCGTTATGTCTATCATTAAACCTATATAGGGTATCCCTACGTCTACCTTCATACTACATCCCCTTCATATTTCCTCTCCATGAAAACATTTTCATACCCTTGAGAGTAATTTTTTTTTCATATCCATACATTTGCATATCTCACATTCACATATTTGCACAAAATTCATATCATTTACACTTCCACCCTTATCCAACTGTGATCCAGCTAGCTAGATTCTCGATACTCTCAAGCAAACTCAAATCATGTCCCAAGAAGCCATGGAGGAATTTAAAAGATTCCAAGAACTTTTGAAGGAGGAGGTCCACCAATTGAAGACTCAAATGAACTTGATCATGCAATTATTACTGAGGAGTGAAGGTAACCCTTCGTTATCCCAGCCACAAGCCTATTCAACATCACATATGCCATCACTATGGAAAGTTCCCCCACCTCAACAACAACTACAACGACCTATCAACAGAAGGGATATGCCCAACAAAGGGAAAGACAAAAATTACCACCAAGGAGATTTAATCCACTTCGCATACCGTACAATTAGCTACTACAACATTTACTCAAGGTATCTTTGGTAGAGTAGAGGTAACTGAATCCTCCGAATGGGAAACTCCAACCTAAGTATGATGTAAATTCATGGTGCGAGTATCATGCCAACTCTCCAGGACATACCCTTGAAAGATGTTGGGGTTTCATACAAGAGGTCCAAGATTTAATTGACAATAAGTAGTTAACTTTTGAAGAAGGGATCACATTGGTGAGTGGTCGCCCCTTTACTTGATAAATCTAGAGACTAAGAAGAATTTCCTAAATTCAGTGGATCAACAAGGGGGCTTATCTCTAGATCATTAGGCCTTTATCATTTAAAATTGTAATTTCTTTCTTGTTAAGTGTTTTTTGTTATAAACTTTGTACTCTGTGATCAGTAATACAAATAAATAATCATGCATGTTTTTGAAATCGATCCATTCCATAAATAATCAACGACTTTCCATTTTAACTCTTATTTTCTATCTTCCATTTAATAACTTTAACAAACTTTGATGGAGAATAATGAAAATATAGAATAATCGAATTTTCCTGATGTATGCTTTTTAATAGCAAGGCTTAGCTGACGATGTAAGGCATTGTCTCACTTCCCAAACAGTGGAGATATAAGGAGATAATCCGTAGTTAACCCCCTCGAGCCAAAAGTCGGAGTTATTTCTATTTTCTAAAAAAAACCTTAATCTTAACCAGAGGCAGGGTATGTTTCAATTAATTCGATGATGCATTCGAATCCCAGGAGAATCGAAACGATCTAAGCAAAGGTTCAAGCATATCTCTTTCCTCGATACGTCATTGAGAGACCAATCTAAGAAAATATTCAAGCATATCATCTTCCTTGCGTTCATCATCCAAGATTGAGGAATCAACAAAGACAAACCACGATGTCTTCTTCCTCAGTACATCAATCAAGATCGAGGAAATGATGAAGACGAAGCTTACGACAATCACCGTGACAGGCACAAATGTTAAAATCAAGAAGCAAAAAGAAATTCAAAAAGGAAAAAATAAGAAAGCCCGCTAAGTCAAAGGAAATCAAAACTTGACTTCGGAAAAAGTTAGGGTTGTTAGAACATAGTTTGATTCTACAACCCTTGATTGGAGTTTTGATGATAACAAAATACAAAGAACAAATAAAACCAAAAGATATATATAAAGAACAAATATAATTCTCAACATTATGTCTTGTATATGCAGAAGTTATGATGGGATCAACATCAGAAGATAGGCAATAAAGTACTACACGTTGAAAGAAAAACATGCTTTACGCTGAAGTTTGATGACCAGAATCTGCGCCTAAACAAGTACACTCTGACTCTAAACAAAGACATCTCAACCAAGTCATCAACACTCTGAAGCGTTATCAGCAGTTAAAGCAAAGAAGACTCTGAAGCGTTATTAATTATTCAAGACAGAATTAAATGCTAACGGCTTTCTTCAGACAAGATCTTCTTCAAAAGGAAAGTGTGTTATTAACATTAAACTTGCTTTATGGACAACGTCTTTGCCTTGCCTATATAAACAAGTCTGCTTGTGAAAGAAGCACGTACGTACGCACACATCAATTTGCAGAGAATTCTAAACCACGCATATTCAAGCTCTAGCAAATTTATTCTATTCCAAGCTTAATCTGTGTAATTATCACGGTTGTGATAAACTGTTTTGTTAGAAAACAACAACACATTCTTGTCCAATTATTTGTAAAAGATTTCCTTGAGATTAACCGGTTTGTGGTTGTACTCAAGAAGACTCTAACAGTTGTTAAAGTAGCTGTTGTAATCCTTTGAGGATTAGTGGATTAAGACCTTGTTGGAGAGAGGCGAAATCACCTTGACGGGTGGACTGGAGTAGTTTGAGATCAAACGAACCAGGATAAAAATACTGTGTCATTAAGCATTAAGCTGTTTTTGATCTAAGTTTTTCAATTCAACCCCCCCCCTTCTTGTGTTTTTCACATCTTCAATTGGTATCAGAGCGCCTGGTTCTGAGCTTAAACACTTAACCGTGTCAGTACAAGATCCAGCGTCAGAAAAACACAATGGCAGGACCAAGTCAAAACATCAGCAATGACAATAATGAAGAAAGGGACAGATTCAGTGGCAAACCTCCAATCTTTGATGGAGAGAATTTTGACTACTGGAAAGACATAATTAAGAGTTTCTTTCTGGCCCATGATGTTGATCTGTGGGACATGGTGACTGATGGATACACGTACCCAGTGGATGGACGTGGTCAGAAGATTGACAGGAAAATGATGTCTGATCAGCAAAAGCGTGAGTTCAGAAATCATCACAAGGCCAGAACAATTCTTCTTAGTGCCATCTCATACTCAGAATATGAGAAAATATCAAACAGAGAAATTGCCAAGAATATGTTTGATTCTCTGAGAATGACGCATGAAGGCAACATTCAAGTCAAAGAAACCAAAGCCCTTGCACTCATTCAAAAATATGAAGCATTCAAGATGGAAGATAATGAATCAATAGAAACTATGTTTTCAAGATTCCAAATTCTTGTTGCTGGTCTAAAAGTTCTTGACAAAGGGTATTCCACTGTTGATCATGTTAAAAAGATCATCAGAAGCTTGCCAAAACAGTGGAGGCCAATGGTCACAACGCTTAACCTAGCCAA
Organism: Vicia faba; assembly: GCA_948472305.1. Classification (NCBI taxonomy): domain Eukaryota; kingdom Viridiplantae; phylum Streptophyta; class Magnoliopsida; order Fabales; family Fabaceae; genus Vicia; species Vicia faba. The sequence continues at coordinate 1,087,550,646 of OX451737.1, read as the reverse complement.
GGATCTCAACAAAATCTCTCTGGAGGAACTTGTCAGCTCCCTCAGAAGTCACGAGATAGAGCTAGAAGCAGATGAACCTCAAAAGCAAGGTAAGCCATTAGCTTTAAAATCTAACAGAAAATCTGACTCCAAAGTTTTGCAGGCTGTGGAAGAAACCTCTGATGGATCCTCATCAGAAGAATATGAACTGTCTCTCCTCTCCAGAAGAGTGAGCCAACTGTGGAAGCAGAGGCAAAGGAAGTTCAGGAATCCCAGAAGATCAGAGAATTAGAATGAATCTTCCTCCAGATACAGAAGGTCAGAATCCTTCTCTGGACATAGAAGATCTGAAGTTTCTTTAGGATACAGAAAGCCAAACAACAAAGACATCATATGCTATGAATGTAACGAGCAAGGGAACTATAAAAGTGATTGCCCAAAGCTTCATAAGGAGAAGCCCAAAAAGAAGTTTGGCAAGGAAAAGAAGAAAAGTATCATGGCTACATGGGATGATTCTGATACATCTGAAGCTGACTCAGAATCAGATGATGAAAGAGCAAACATAGCCCTCATGACAAACGTATCTGAGGACAGTGAAGCTTCTGATTCAGACTCTGAATCAGATACAGAAGAGGTATTCCCTGACTTTACTATAAACTTTACTAAGGCTGAACTAGTTGAAAGCCTTAATGAAATTATGGAAAGGTATCAGCAGATCAGAGTCAAATTCAGAAACCTGAAAAGGAATCTTGCTTCTGACTCTGATAAGACTGAGAGTCTTAGATTGGAGAATTCTGAGTTAAAAGAAAAAATTTCAAAATTAGAAAACCAGTTGCAAAACTCTCAGAAGGAAACAATCCCTGAAACTCCCAGCAATGCTGATGAGATCATCAAATAGTATGATCACAGCTTTCAGAAGTTTCTTGCTAAAAACATAGACAGAAGCAAGATGGCTTCAATGATCTATGGAGTTAGCAGAAATGGCAGAAAAGGGATAGGATATCAAGGTAAGGTTCCTACACCAAAAAATGCCATGGACTTAGTTATAAAATGCACTCCACTTGATTCACACTTTATATATGGGCACACACATGACATGAAATATACAAGTAGTGATTACCCTGTCAAACCAAAATTCAACCAGAGTTTTGGTAAAACTAACAAATCAGAACCCAAGAAAATGTGGGTACCTAAGGATAAAATAATACATGTGGCAGATATCTTTAGCAGCAAAGCAAAGACACCAATCATGGTACCTGGACTCTGGCTACTCACGACACATGACGGGAAGAAGGCATATGTTCCAAAGCTTGGAACTTAAGCCTGGAGGCCACGTAGGCTTTGGAGGCAATCAGAGAGGAAAGATCATTGGCTCTGGAACAGCAGGTAATGGAAATCTTCCCTCTAAAAGTAATGTTTTATTAGTTGATGGATTAATGCATAACCTGTTATCCATAAGTCAATTAAGTGATAACGGTTATGATATAATCTTCAATCAAAATTCATGCAAAGTTGTTAGTCAGAAAGATGGGACTATCATATTTAATGGAAAGAGGAAAAACAACATTTACAAAATCAAACTTTTTGAACTGAAAAGTCATAATGTAAAATGTCTTATGTCTGTTAACAACGAGCAATGAATCTGGCACAGAAGATTGGGACATGTTAGTATGAGAAGAATATATCAGATTAACAAACTCAATATGGTCAGAGGACTTCCTAACTTGAAGTTCAATTCAGATGCTCTATGTGAAGCATGCCAGAAAGGAAAGTTTGCAAAACCTGCTTTCAAATCCAATAATGTTGTTTCCACCTCTAAACCATTAGAACTTCTGCACGTTGACTTATTTGGACCAGTAAAAACTGCATCAGTCAGTGGCAAGAAGTATGGGTTAGTAATCATAGATGACTATAGCAGATGGACATGGGTAAAGTTCTTAAGGCACAAGGACGAGTCACACTTTGTGTTTGTTACCTTCTGCAACCAAGTTCAGAATTGAAAATAAAGATTTTGAATTATTCTTTAATGAAAAAGGCATTCTGCATGATTTCTCTTGTCCTAGAACTCCCCAGCAAAATGGAGTTGTAGAACGAAAGAACAGAACATTACAAGAAATGGCCAGAACCATGATCAACGAGACTAACGTTGCTAAGATCTTCTGGGCAGAGGCAATAAACACAGCGTGTTATATTCAGAATAGAATCTCCATAAGACCTATTCTGGAAAAGACTCCATATGAATTGTGGAAGAACAAAAAGCCCAACATTTCTTATTTTCACCCATTTGGATGTACATGTTTTATTTTGAATACAAAAAATTATTTGAACAAGTTTGACTCTAAAGCACAAAAGTGTATTATGTTAGGATACTCTGAATGCTCAAGAGGGTAAAGAGTATACAATACAGAAACACAGATTGTTGAAGAGTCAATCAGTGTTCGGTTTGATGATAAGCTTGACTCTCAAAATTCAAAGCAGAATGAATTCCTTGCAGGTATGGGAGTTGAACTCACAGGTACTTAAGACAACTCATCAGAGGCTCTCAATAGAGACACTCCCTCAACATCAGAAAGAGTCACAACAAGCAACCCGACACCTTATGTTGATCAACTCCAGGAAAGACCATCCAGAAGCAGCATTGATCACCCATAAGAAACAATTTTAGGAAGGAAGGAAGATCCGATCAGAATAAGATCTACCTTCAGAAACTCTGAAGAATCCCTCATGGGACTGGTTTCTCTGATTGAACCAACAACAATTGATGAAGCACTTCTGGATAATGACTGGATTCTGGCAATGCAAGAGGAGCTAAATAAATTCACAAGAAATGACGTATGGGATCTGGTTCCCAAACCAAAAGGATTCAACGTCATTGGTACAAAATGGGTGTTCAGAAACAAATTGAACAAACAAGGTGAAGTCATCAGAAACAAAGCACGACTGGTAGCACAAGGTTATAGTCAGCAAGAGGGGATAGACTATACATAAACCTTTTCCCCAGTCGCCAGGTTAGAATCTATCAGACTTTTAATATCATTTGTTGTTAATAAAGGCATCACTCTGTATCAGATGGATGTCAAAAGTGCATTCTTAAATGTCTATATAGAAGAAGAGGTATATGTACACCAACCCCCTGGTTTTGAAAGTTCCAAAAATCCAGAATATGTTTTGAAACTAAAGAAGTCACTCTATGGTCTGAAACAAGCTCCCAGAGCTTGGTATGAAAAACTAAGTAACTTCCTGTTAGAAAAGGAATTCACCAGAGGGAAAGTGGACACAACCTTGTTCTATAAGACAGTTAAGAATGACATTTTAGTGTGTCAGATTTATGTTGATGACATCATATTTGGATCCACTATACCCTCTCTGGGAAGAGAGTTTGCTAAATGTATACAGGCAGAATTTAAAATGAGCCTAATCGGGGAACTAAAATTCTTTCTGGGCATTCAGATTAATCAAACTCCAGAAGGACCTTACATTCATCAGAGCAAATATGTCAGAGAACTTCTAAAGAAATTTGATCTCTCAGAATGTAAGCCATCAAGGATTCCAATGCATCCCACGTGCATTCTGGAAAAAGAAGAGGTAAGTAAAAAGGTAGAACAGAAGGTCTACAGAGGTATGATTGGTTCTCTTCTCTATCTGACGGCTTCAAGGCCTGACATTCTATTCAGTATTTGCATTTGTGCTAGATTCCAATCAGATCCTAGAGAATCTCACTTAACAGCAGTTAAGCGAATTTTCAAGTATCCGAAAGGTATTGCTAATCTGGGTTTGTTTTATAGAAAATTAAATAATTACAGCTTAGTAGGATACTGTGATGCTGATTTTGCTGGAGACAGAGTAGAACGTAAAAGCACTTCCGGAAGCTACCAGTTTCTGGGAGAAAATCTGATCTCATGGTCCAGCAAAAGACAATCCACAATAGCTCTATCAACAGCAGAAGTTGAATACATAGCAGCATGCAAATGCTCTGGATGAAAAGTCAACTTGAGGACTTCAATATATTTGAGGGTAACATCCCTATCCTCTGTGACAATACTTCTGCTATTTGTCTCAGTAAAAATCCTATTTTGCATTCTAGGGCTAAGCATATAGAAATAAAACATCATTTTATTAGGGACTATATTCAAAAAGGGATTCTCAATTTAAAATTCATTGACACAGACCATCATTGGGCTTATGTCTTTACAAAACCTCTTTTTGAAGATAGGTTTAACTTTATTCTGAAACATCTCAGTATGAAGCTTTGCCCAGAATAAACTGTTTTATTTACATATCTTAACCTTCAGAATTTTGGTTATTTTCTGTGAACTGCTGATCAACCTGCCTTCAGATTTTTAGAAGTACAGATTGTATCAGAATCTATCCATGAAGATCTGAGCGTTTCATTTCAAGGATAGAAGTGTGTTGTTCACGTAAGCAAACAATTGTCATCCATTCAATAGCTACCTTCTGAGGTTGAACACGCGTTCACTTTTCTGAAAGGTCAAAAGCGCTGATTGGGTGAATTGAGACACATGTCATGGGTAACCGTTTCAAATATCTTTCTGAATCCCCTAAAATCAGCTATCATTAATGCTTATAATCATTACTAATTATTTCTATCTCTTGCAGTTTATGTTTTCAAAAATCTATTTAAACACAAGTTTCATTCTTTACACCCTTTCTCTTTTACTTCATTCCAATTGTTTTCTGCTTGTACTTTCAAAACCCCTTCATTTTCTTCTCAAATTTTCTGTGTGAACATGGCTTCCTCAAGCATCCCAAATACCAGTACTCAAAGAACAGAATCCATGGAACAATATGAAGAACCGTTCAGAACTCTCCTCACGCCCATTGACAACCTAGAAGTGCTTTCAGAATCGATTGTAGATTTTGAAAGTCTTCAAGAAAATGGGTTCAATCTTTCTGAATAATTAAAGGCTCAAGGATGGAACAGGTATTTTGACCGTCTTTTAGGTCCAACGTTTCCAATCCTTGTGAAGGAATTTTGGATTCATGATTCATCCTCCAACCATCAAGTCACTTCATATGTAACGGGGAAGAAGATAGTAATTACTGAAGACCTAATTGCAAGACTGATAGGTTACAGTGGTGGTGGCGTAAGGTGTATAGACATGGCTGAAAGATGTGTTGATGTCGCTTTAATTGCATGGGAAATTTTCACTCTGGGTCTTCCCTCCAGCAAGATAAGGGATCTGAAGGATCATCACAGAATATGGGCTAAGATAATTCTGGGATGCATAAACCACAGGAAGCCAACCAGCTCTCCTGACTACATAAACATTGATCAGCAGTTTCTGATCTACTTTATCTCCCAGAAGACTAAGGTGAATCTGGCTCACTTACTATTCAATCATCTGAGGACCAGTGTTAAGGAGACTAGAAAAGATGAGCGCACTAAAAGGGACTGGATACCCCTTGGAAGGCTCATATCAGATATTCTGACAAAGAATAGGCTAATAGAGCATCTTACAGAAGCACAGGAAATCAGCTCTCTAGAGGCAACTGCTGGGAAGCCTTTGAATGCAAAGAATCTGAAAAAGATGAAGATTATTGAGAACATCAAGAAGGAACCCAGTGTTACTTCTTTTGCAACCATTACTTCCAGAAGAATCCCTCTGGATGATTTTCCTATGTTCTCAGAAATTGATTCCAAGCCTGAAATCATCGTCAGATATTTGGATGCATGCAAGGCAGATGGCACCGCACCAGGTTTAAATACTCAGGACTTGCAATAGGCGGCTCCAGAAGTTGTGTTGAAGAAGAACAAGAAAAGGAAGGCAGCAGTAGAAGGATCATCCCAGCGGACTCCTAAAGCTGCTAAAAAGAAAGGTAATCCTTCTACTGTTAATGTTTCAGAATCAATATCTTTATCAAAATTTGAACCTTTACCTACCCATTCAGAAATTCCTACCCCTCAAACTTTTGATGATTTTGACATAGGTTTTGACACCTCGGAAACTCTAAGTCTTAGAGAAACTCACTCCCTACCTATCAATCCAAATACTGAAACAACTCAACCAGAACTTGCAAAAGTTCTGTCAGATATTGAAAATTTTGACCAAAATATTTCTGCTCCCACACCAGAAAATCCAAACTCCGAAACCACTACAGAAGCTCCACAACCAGATATTCCTCTCTCCTCAACCAGAAATACCACTACCTCCATCTCCTCAACCAGACATTCATCTATCATCTCCACAACCTGAACAATCACAACCAGAAGTTCAAACTTCTGAGATTCAACCTTCTGAGACCTGTGAAACAGAACCTCACCATCTTACATCCAACCAATCTGAAGAACCTACTTCAGATTCTGATACAATTCCTATTCCAGGTATCACTGAACCTCTAGCCATCCGTATGCCCCTCACCATTCTGGACATTCCCCAAATTCCCTCTTCACTAGAATCAACTCCACCAAATTCCCCAACTAGTCCAATAATTATACCAGACTCTCCCACTCCCTCACCAAAGAGCAATCCAGATGACAACGCTAAACTTGTCATTGATCTAACTGTTTTTGAATGCCTTGCTGCCATAACTTACAAAACTGCCATTCCAAAACCAAAACCATCTGAACCCTCACTAGATGTTGGTACTAGTTTATTGATGTTTGAAACAGAAATGCAGAAATGGATAACCTCCCTGAAGCAAGCTAGTCTTGAGATGATTAATCATGCTGCTTCAGATTATCTTTGGACAAGTTTCAGAAAATGGCTATGCTCTGAAACTCATAAGCTCCAAGAACAGAGCTATGACCAAGTTCAACAGAATTTCAGCAACCTGCTAAAGGTAATTTAAGACCAAGTTCTGAGCCAACTGCTCAAGGAAGAGATTCTCCCTCTGGACAATGCTCCCTGGTCAGAACATCATCCAGCAGACAAAGTTCAACCAGAGTCAGAAGGTCTCATTCTGACTACTGCTCCAGATAAGATGATTCCTGCAGAGGAACTGGTTCAAAAAGATCACGTTGCAGAATGCTCTAAGAAGCATCCAGTTATTGAAGATTCTCCAGCTTCCTCCTATGAAAGGCAAACTCTGGAAGATTTGAAGAGATCGGATATTGTTATGCAGGAAAGGATGGATAAATAGGATGATACAATTCAGGAAATCAAGAGCATGTTAAGCAAACAAGAGGAAACCAACACCCAGATCAAGGGCTTGTTGGAAGCTTTGTTCACGCGCCTTCCTCCTCCATCTTAGATTTTACTTTGTTTTTAAAATCTATTTATCTGTAATATCTGTTCTACATTGCTGATGTTCTGAACTTCTTATCATTGCTTCCTAGTTTTAATATAAATCCTTTTTAGCTCTTGTTGTACCCCAAAATTTGCCCTCGCATTTTTTCTACAAGCAATCTCAACTTCAGACATTTCCTGACTTTTCAAATTGGCACGAGAATCGGACAAATGGATTTTTCTTGACAGTCAAGCAAAATTAGGGTTTTTTACTGATTTTCAGAGCTCTGATTTGTCTCATACAGTTGGCTTAGGGTTTGGATGATTTTCGGTTCAATTTTGATCAGGCGAGCGTTATCTAGCATTTAATCAGGAATTAAGGTTTTATGGGCATATTCTCAGAAGAATTTAAATTCTACCGCACTTTGCAGTTTATTCCGAGATTCGGGTTAAAATTCGCATTATCTTGATTTAATCAGTAAATGAGGCAGTTGGTTTGAATTCACCAGTCAAAAGGGATGTGTGCAATGTGGAATTACAGTGCTTGGCAAAAGAATCAGTGAAAAAAGGATTGCATCTGATTAAGTTTTTGTGTTCGACTGTGCGTTGCTTTGAATAATGGATACGTCGAATTCATTTATTTTGATCATCAAAGGTTTAGTTGATTATTTATGATTCTAAGAATTAAAATATTTGAAATTTAAACTTTCATTTTATTTTATTTAAGGAACTATAAATAACAAGTAAACAATTAAAGAAAAGGAATTGAAAGAGAATTAAATACCAATGAATTTTTTATTTCATATTTAATAATTGTTACAATTGTTATTATTTGGATACGAATATTTATTACAAAGTATTTAAAATAATAATAATGTACAAAAATTAAACTGAAAGTAAAAATTCTATCCTATTTCTAATTCTTCATTCTTCACTTCATTCCGGTGCTCCATTTTTTTTTATCTGCAAAAAGAAAAAAGAAAAGTCAGAAAGCATTAAATTGGAAAAGACAGTTAAAAATTCGCTCATCATTAGGGGCCACTGACTGGGATCAGTTGACCCTCTCTGCAAATCACGGGATTTCTCCCGGTTCACAAAGAGGGAAGATTTTTATCATAAATAAAAAATGTCAAATGCATAAAATCCAAAATTCAAACTGCATAGTTCAAATCCAATTCCACTTTCTATCAAAAGCAAAAGAGCAATCTACTGTCAAAAGTGTAAGTCTACTCAAGGCTGCCAATAAGAAGGATTTGGAAAGGATATCAAAATGCAAAGTCAGATCCAAACTGTCAAAGCAAGATAAAGATGCAGAAGATGTATTATGCAAGCTAAAATCTTTTTCATCATTTCCCACCAGTAGGGCCCCTTCAGAAATAGTACAGGAAATCATATAATAATATTAAACTGTACTGAAAAATGAGAAGAAGAGAGATAAAGCAGCATAGGCAGGTTTTAGGCTTAGGCAGGGAAGACAGAAAAGATATACAAAAAAGAGAATACAATTCAGCATTATTCAAAACTGGGCAGAAGTACACAGCATAGACAGTTACCAAAAATGGAAAAGTGCCAAGAAACTTTGTAAAACTACCCAGCAAGCTTGGATCAAAGAGAAGACCAAGGTTTGAATAAAGATTGGGCGCCAAAGACCAAGAGAAAGAGGACAAAAGAACACAAGAAAACATACTGTCAAACCTGATTGAGCCAAGCACCAATATCACAAAAAAATATATTATCTGCAAGCACAGAACCATAAAACCTCATCAACCCTGCCTCAACCTTAAAACATTCAAAAAAACCTGATAAACAAAGAACCAAAAAACCTGTTGATGCCTAAACCTGCCTGTCATAAAACATACAAACTAAAACCTAAGCAAAAACGCCATAACATGCTGTCATAACCACAAAACCTATCCAGTTCACATAAAAACCATCCAGCCTCATCAAACAGCACATACCAACAACATAACACACTGAAGCATAACCTACAACAATCAACCAAAGACACAAAAACTCAAAGACTCAAAAAACTGCCTACTCAAAAAGATCCAAACCAAAGCATAAGGGCAACTGAAGCATATCCTGCCTTACCATTAACCTCACATGACCTGCTAATGTTCAAAAACCTGTCCAGTTCCCACAAAAAACCATTCAAGGCCTCATCCTGCAATAAGCCTATCAAACTCAAAAGCATAACAACCTGCCTACTGTCAAGAAAAGAAACAAAACTTCAAGCCATGAAACCCCTGTCAAACTAAAACCCTGCCTACTGTCAATAACCAACATAACCCCTCAAGCCAAGTATCGGTCACAAACTTAGCCTATCCCAAAAAACCTCAGAAACCTGTCCAACTCCTAAGCCTCAGAAAAGTGTTCATCATTGGCCATTTCAAAATAGGCAATTCAGAAGAAAGCAAACCTCTCAGAAAGGCATATCTTAAACATACATCACAAGCAATCACATTTCAAACTCAGGCAACAATTCAAAGCATCAGTGACATAGAAGAAGAAGAAAGAAGGGAAAAGGTTTTCAGTGTAAAGCATCATAAAACCTAAGCAAGAGGGTTAATACAGAAATACCGGGGACATCAAGTTCGTCAGCATCACGTTCCTTCCCTCTTCGCCATCAAAGCCTCCCAGGCACCTTCATCTCCTTCCTTCCCTTCTCCAGTAGAGGTAAGACGTCTCTTTTCTCTCCTCATGTACCTCCAGTAAAAAATCAATAACGCACCACATGAGAGGTCAAACCCAAGCAGTTAATCAATAATACGCAGAAAAAATCACAAAATATGCAAGAACTAAAACAAAACGAATCAAAGTGATTACCGAGTTCTGTCGCCTCAACATCATCGCTGGAGGGAAGGGGAAACAGAGATTGCCGGTGGCTGAGGCAAGAGGCTCATGATGGACCCTCTGCATCTATGGAAACGAAGAACGATGAACCTCAGTGAACGGCGCCGCTGCTAACCCTACGTTTTCGTCTCAATTGACTAACAAAACCTAACCCTAAATTTGTTTCAAGATCCATGGGCTTGACCCGTTTCTGACTTTCTCCAAAGCCCAACAGTATCACTAACTCTTTTTTATAACAAACACTAATCTCTTTTTTTTTCTTTTTTACTAACCTATTCTTTTTCTTTTTTTCATATTAACACTAACCTTTATATAAACACCTTATTTCTTTTAATTTAATACATTTGCACATAACACATTAAAATACATATTTACATATAAGTTTTGAAAACATTGATTTTGTACATAACAATAAAAATACCTTTTTTAACATACATAATTTAATTTTGTACACATCATACATTTTTTTATCATATGGTTAAAACATCTTTTTTAGATAGATTTGTAACAATAAAATACCTTTTATCATATAATTAAATTTGAAAACATCTTCTTTTAATTAAAATACATATTTGTACATAACAATTTAAATATATTTTTTTTCTCTAATATTAAAATTCACAAATATTTGATTAGAATACTTTCCTTTTTATACATAATACAATTTAATTAAAATTTGAACATACCATTTAATTAAAACATTTTTCCTTTATACATAATTAAACATACAAATCAAAGATTCGTTAAAATACATGTCTAGGTCAAGAATCCTAATACGCTTCAATTTCACATATCGCGCTTGTAAATAATTACACATACTCATATACATCTCACATTTACACTTACACAATACATTGCCCTATACACGTTTTTATCTTATATTTGTATATTCGATATTTACATTTTGATCGCACATTCGATTTGGTTGTAACTTATTGGATACTATAAGTCTCATCCCCTTTGTACATTTATACCCCCATTCCCGGACACTATTTTGTAATAGCGTAGATTTTACATTCCGCAATTTACAGTTTTCCAATTATACCATGGTTAGACCTAGGGTTTGCATGTACATAAAATCAAACGCTAGATGACTTAATACAAGACAAATACATGTAATCAATACACAATCACACTTACACCCCCTAGGGTAATCCCACATGTTGCCTTCCAAAATGGGCCATGCTTGCACGTCGAGTATCTTTGGCAAAACAAAATCAAATGATCATAAGTCCCTCAAAGTGTTGCCTAAACGGAATGATCGTAGTCCCTTCAAAACAAATTGCCAAAGACACTTGGCATCATTGCATTCATGGTCCATACGATGACTCGCGCCCGTCCCGAATAAACTTCCTAAACGCAAGATTGTCCACCAATTTCAATGGTAGAACAAAATTGTTAAAAGGGGTTAAAACATGACAAAAACCTTTGAGTACAATAGGGTAGACAAAACTCTTAGTTACTTGAGATCAACTTGCAAAAACACTTGCCTTCTTTTTAAAAACCACAATCCACAACACTTTCAAACAAACTCTCAAAAACATTTGAAAACATCTTTTCGAAAAGATTCACACTTTTGTAAAACACTCAAACACGAGTCAAATACATTAGTTGCCTAAGACAAGGCATCTTTTTTCCAAAACATTTTCAAAAAGCACCCACACACACACCATTTTCAAGCAATCGAAAAATAAGGCAAGTGATCTAAAAAACCAAGTAACTAAGAGCCCATGGATAACCATGGATGAAAAGGGTGCTAATACCTTCCCTTTTCATAATCTACCCCCCGAACCCACGAAATATCTCAAAAGGTTCTTGCTGTGCTTTTATAACATTTCCTTTAGGATAAAATAAAAAGTCGGTGGCGACTCTTGCTCAACCGCACAAGTGCGAATACGAACGCAAAACACTAGTCAGTTCTCCCACCGTATCACAGAACTGGCGACTCTGCTGGGGATACTTTAAAGTGGGGTTACCTTAGGGTTTAGATCACTTTTGCTTTCAATTGATTGTCTTGTTTGCTTTTACATTTGTGGGCCTTGTATCGGAGTTTTATAGATCCTAACCCGGATCTGGGGATACCTTCTTAGAAAGTAGCAACAAGGCTATGAGGGAACTGTGCGGGGTATACCGACATGGTTGAAGCAGTCTGCTACGTTGATGTGGCACTTTGGTGTGTACCGGTAACCCTTGAGTTCAGTCAAGGAGAGTACGGGGCCGCCGCGTGGTGTCGTGAAGCATCAACTGACCTTAGGCACCTTAATTTGAACCATCTTGGCCTTTTTTTAGGGTAGTGAGATAACTGACTTTGGTGCAGTCCGAGGTTGGTTGATACTCGATGCTACGCTCGATTGAGGGTTGCTTTCCTGGAATATTTCGGTCGCCAGTTCAGTGGCTAAATCGAAATGATGAACAATGAAAGTAATCCAGTGATATTGGGACCCTTAGAACCCGGTTACTTCTAATAGGACAGGTTGAGCCCACCAAACTTCAAGAGGGTAATACCCAGACCCCATGCAGGCCTAAACTCTAAGGGTTTGTCTTGTGTGACTTGTGTGCCTTACCATGTTTGCCTTTGTGAATATTTGTGGTGTATTTAATCATAACATCATACAACATCATGTGCATTGACTAACCATTTCAAGGGTTTCGAATCTTCATCTTTGTTCTTGTTTTATAGGACATGGAAACTGCTCGCAGAAAGACAATTCAGATTAGCCTTGTAAGGATCCCTCCTCAGCTTAAGGAACTTATGTCCAGGATTCCCGAGGGTTCTTCATTCAGTGAGAGACATGGAAGACTCATCAGCTTGGTTAACACCAACATTGAGGAAGATATGATAAAAGTCTTGTTCCAATTCTTTGACCCTCTGCATCACTGCTTCACCTTCCCGGATTATCAATTGGTGCCTACATTGGAAGAGTTCTCCCGACTTCTGAAGATCCCTATCCTTGATCAACTACCCTACAACGGTACGGAAGAGGAACCCAGGCTTGAAGAGATTGCTAAAGCTTTACACCTACAACCGTCTGACCTCAAGGGACATTGGGAAGTTAGAAGTGGTATCAAGGGGTTTTTAGCCAGGTTTCTGTTCGAGAAGGCCCAAGAATGTTGGAACTCCCTTGACCTACAAGCTTTTGAAGAAGTTATGGCCCTCCTTGTCTATGGTTTGGTGTTATTCCCCAACCCAGATCAGCTTATTGATATCAGTGCTATCCAGATCTTCATAACCAGGAATCCTATACCTACGTTGCTGGGGGACATCCTTCACTCATGTTACACTCGAACCATGAGAAGAAGGGGTGTCCTCATGTGTTGCACTCCTCTCCTGGGAAGGTGGTTTATTTCGCACCTTCCACAATCAGTTTTGAAGAACGAGCGGGGTTTGAGATGGTCACAACGGTTAATGACTCTCACGCATGCATATATACATTGGTGCCCTAGGTCCAGGAAAGACGTCACTATCATTGATCGTTGCGGGGAGTACCCTAATGTTCCTTTATTGGGAATCAAAGGAGGTATTACTTACAACCCATGCCTGGCTTGGAGACAGTTTGGTTATGCTCGGAGGGATGGCCCTCATGACATGTTAATTCCTAACATAGTTTTTGAGTTCGACAACGATACTCAGGGACTTCGTCAGAGATTTATCAGAGCTTGGAGGATGCCAAATAGGATAGACAGCAAGACACTGGGGCACAGGAACTCCATCCCGTTGGAACCTTATCTCAAGTGGGTACGAGCCCGCTCCCAGAAGTTAGTAATGCCTTATCCTCATATGCTCCCTGTGATCAAAGAACCAGTCTTGGAAGGAGAGGTGTCCTACACCATTCAACATCCTGACATGCCCACGTCTTGGGAAGAGATGCAGAAGAGCTGGATCCAGCTTAAGGAAGAACGGAATTCTCTTGAGACCAGTCTACGTGCTAGTGAAAAGAAAGTCCTGGAACTCACCCGCCTACTGCACGAGGAGAGGAATCTCAATACCTACATCGCACCAAAGAGGATGCGCAATGTTTTTTTGCCTTAAGGAGTCATTTTGTAATATTTGGCCCATGGGGCATTTATGTACTAACGAATTTCTCCTTATTAATATGATGTGCGTTCTTTTTTGTCTACAACAAATTGTGAATATTCTGAATCCTTGAATGCATTGCATACATACACATTCCATTGCACCATATGCATAGCAGGTACCCTATTCCACAGGTTGCTTACTCTCCTTCGCTGTTTATTTTGAACAGTCATCATGAATCCAGACTCCTCCAGTGAGCAAGCAATCAAGGCCCTTCAGGCCCAAAATGCACAATTTCAAGAGATGGTCCTAAGCCTAGCCCAAGGTCAGCAAGAGTTGAAGACTTTACTCCTGAAGAAGAAGAAGAAAAAGAGGACTGCGTTGTTCAACACCGGACGCAGATTTGGGAACACACTCCATAATGAAGCTGATCCAACTACTTCTTCTGCTGAGAAAAACAGTCCCCAAGGGGGAGGAGCTCCTAGTCCCGCAGTCTCCGACAACGAGACGGACTACAACGACGAACAATACCCACCTGCTGCTGACAGATACAAACAATTGGAGGACCGCTTGAGCGCCATGGAAATTCAGAATGTGCCGGGGCTGGATTTCGGAGATTTGGGGTTATCTTCTGGGGTAGTAATTCCACACAAGTTTAAGGCGCCTGCCTTCGCCAAGTATGATGGAGTCTCTTGCCCAAAGCTGCATCTGAGGTCGTACGTAAGGAAAATCCAACCTTACACGGCAGATAAGAACCTCTGGATTCACTTCTTCCAAGATAGCCTCTCGGGGTCACAGCTTGAATGGTTCTACCAATTGGATGGAACTGGCATCCGACACTGGGAAGATTTGGCAAGCGCATTCTACAGACAATACCAATACAATTCTGATCTCGCTCCTACGCGTACCCAACTTCAGGGTATGTCTCTAGGAACGGGTGAAGGGTTCAAAGAGTACGCTCAAAAATGGAGAGATTTGGCTGGCAGGGTGCAGCCTCCATTGACTGATCGGGAGCTGGTTGATATGTTTCTAGGGACGTTGTCTGGTCCGTTTTTCAATCATTTGGTTGGTAACTCCTCCGCTGGGTTTGCAGATTTAATATTGACGGGAGAAAGGATTGAAGCTGGTATCAGGTCAGGCAAGATACAAAAGGCTGCCTCCACAAGCGCTGAGAAGAGGCCGTTTAAGAAAGAAGCAAGTGCCGTCTATGGTCCTAGAAGACAGATCAAGCCCGAGAGTCGCCAAGCCGTCAATGCTTTGGTCATCTCGAAACCTGTTGCTGCTCCTCAGCAGTACAATCAACAAAGAAGCGAAAGGCCCAAGAGGCAGTATTCTCGACTGAGTATGACCTTATCTCAAATTTTACCCCAACTTTTATCCGCCAACCTGGTGACCCTCAAAGAAGCTCCTAAGGTCGTCAACACTACGTCTCCTAAGTATAACCCAAATGCCCGGTGCGCTTATCATTCTGATAGTCCCGGGCACACTACTGATGATTGTTGGGCCTTGAGAAACAAAGTGCAAGATCTGATCGATGCAAAGGAAATTCAGTTTGAAGCGCCGGAGAGACCAAATGTTGTAACTGCTCCTATGCCCCAGCATAGAGTAAATGCCATTGAGGAAGAGTTGTATGCTGTTTCGATAAATGAAATTGTTACCCCTCTTTTGACTGTTAAGAAGAACCTACTGCTGGCCGGTTTATTTCCGGGTTGCAGTGAAGGTTGCCTGTTCTGTGCTGTTTCCCTATCTGGTTGTCCCTTGCTGAAGTTAGGCATTCAAAACCTAATGGATAGCAAGGAGATTCTGTTTAAGAAGTCTGTTGTTCAGTCGGTTCCGGTAAAAGAAGTTTCTGTGGTTACCATCTTCAAAAATCCAATCAAGGCTCTCCCGAAGAAGCCTGTTCAAATCATGACTGTTGCACCTGTGGTTATTACTGTTCCGGGACCTCTCCCCTACGTATCTGATAAAGCTATCCCCTGGCATTATGGGGCAGACGTATACGTGAATGGAATCAAACAAGAATTTGACGCTGGCGCCAGTATCTGCGATATCACTGGTCCAGCCAAGGTCACCCGCAGTGGCAGGCTCTTCTCGCCTGACATTGCACCGCCCGCTACTCGAAAACCCCTCCTTATAACACCTACAAGTTTACCTGTTCCTACTGCTGATCAAGTTGTTTCCCCTGCTGCCGAGTCATCAAATGCTCGGGGCAAAGGGATTGAAGAAGAGCCTGCCCGGATGGAGGCACCAATACCTATAAATGCTGAGGCCTCCCAACAAGAAATGGAGGAGATCCTGAAAATAATAAAGAAAAGTGATTTCAATGTTGTCGAGCAGCTGGGGCATACGCCCTCCAAGATCTCCATGCTCTCTTTATTGCTATGCTCTGAGGCCCATGCTAAAGCCTTGATTTCATTTCTCAAAACGGCCCATGTGCCGCAGGAGACAACTGCAGTCCAGTTCACTGATTGTGTAGCAAATCTGACAGCAGACAATGGCCTGGGTTTTTCAGATGCTGACCTGACTGCGAAGGGAAGAGACCATACTGATGCCCTGCATGTCTCTATCGAATGCAGGGGCACTACTCTGGCGCATGTATTGGTGGATACTGGTTCCTCCTTGAATGTCCTACCAAAAAAGGCTCTAGACCGTTTGGATTATGAAGGCCTAGAACTGAAGCCCAGCAATATCATAGTCAGGGCCTTTGACGGTTCCAAAAGGATGGTTCATGGAGAGGTTAACATCCCTATTTGTGTGGGCTCTCAAGTGTTTGACTCTACTTTTTATGTGATGGATATACGTCCATCGTACTCTTGTCTATTGGGTCGACCTTGGATCCATAAAGCTGGGGCAGTGACCTCTACTTTGCACCAGAAGCTGAAGTATCCTGTCAGAGGGAAGATCGTCACTGTACAAGGATAAGAGGAGTATATGGTGAGCCATTTGAATTCCTTCAGATACATTGAGATGGACGGGGAGTTTATTGAAACCCCTTTTCAGCATTTCGAGGAGGTACATCCAATTTCAGCAGTAGCAGAAACAACAGTCGAGAAGAATGTTTCCTTGAAGATGGCTTCCCTGAGGGATGCCCGGGATGTGGTTCAGAAAGGCGATTGTGCAAACTGGGGTCAGCTCCCTGACTTCACTTAGAAGAACGACAAGTTTGGGCTGGGCTTCACTGCAGAGGCTCAGAGGGATGTGCGCAAAGAGAAGATCAGAAAGGCTCCGGTGTTTATCTCCAGTTCAAGGGTGAATGCTATTGAGGAGGATGTAGAGGAAGCAGAGTTTGACAGTTGGATCTACCCGACTACCAGCGACGGACCAAGCAACTGGACGGCGAAGGATTTTACACCTATCACATTTGTCACGCAGTAATTGATTTCTTTTGATTTCCAAATTTGTAACAAACAATATGTTAAAACTTTGTTGGCTCGGTGTCCTACCCAGGGCATCGTAGCTCCATTTGTGAGGGCTTTTTGTATGACATTTTCATATATCATCAATCAAAACATTGGACGTTTGTTGCATTTCAAATCTTGCGCTCTTTTTCTTTCTGTGTTATACATATTGCAAAACAGCTATATTTACACACACTCACTTATACAGGTTTCAATCCACCCTGGATCTCACTGGTAACTGCTCTGCTACCGTCAGTTATGACTTCGAAAATCCGATCAACTTGGCCGAAGACGAAGGTGAAGATGATTGCGAGGTGCCTGGTGAACTCGCGAGACTGCTACTTCAGGAAGAGAGAGCTATTCAGCCACATGAAGAGCCGGTGGAGACGATTAACCTGGGTACCGAGACAGATAGGAAAGAGGTCAAGATTGGTGCCAATCTAGAGCTCAGCGTGAAGCAACGATTGATTCAGATGCTACAGGATTACCTGGAGATTTTTGCTTGGTCCTATGAGGATATGCCTGGTTTGGACGCCGACATTGTAGTTCATCACCTGCCAACCAAGGAAGATTGCCCTCCGGTAAAGCAAAAAGTCCGACGGATGCGTCCAGAGATGTCTGAAAAGATCAAAGCCGAGGTTATGAAACAGTTTGATGCCGGTTTCCTTGCAGTGACTTCTTACCCTCAGTGGGTTGCCAATGTGGTGCCAGTACCAAAGAAGGACGGCAAAGTCAGAATGTGCGTCGACTATAGGGACTTGAACAGGGCCAGCCCCAAGGATGACTTCCCCTTACCCCACATCGACGTTCTTGTCGACAATACTGCTCAACACAAGGTGTTCTCCTTCATGGATGGTTTTTCAGGGTATAATCAAATCAAGATGGCTCCAGAAGATATGGAGAAGACTACCTTTGTGACTCAGTGGGGCACCTTCTGTTATAAGGTCATGCCATTCGGATTGAAAAATGCTGGGGCAACCTATCAACGTGCCATGGTTGCTTTATTTCATGATATGATCCATCATGAGATTGAGGTATACGTTGATGACATGATTGCAAGGTCTCAAACTGAGGAGGAGCACCTTGACCATCTGAGGAAGTTATTTGACCGACTCAAGTTGTACAAGCTGAGATTGAATCCCAACAAATGCACCTTTGGGGTAAGATCCGGAAAATTGCTAGGTTTCATTGTAAGTGATAAAGGTATTCAGGTGGACCCTGCCAAGGTGAAAGCCATACAAGAAATGCCGACTCCAAAAACAGAGAAAGAAGTCAGAGGTTTCCTAGGACGACTGAATTACATTGCCCGATTCATCTCACATCTGACTGCTACTTGTGAGCCAATCTTCAAATTGCTGAAGAAAGATCAAATAGTACGCTGGAACGATGAATGTCAGGCCTCCTTTGAAAGGATAAAGGAATATCTCTAAGAGCCACCCATTCTTATGCCACCAGTGGAAGGAAGACCTCTGATACTATACTTGACAGTGCTTGACAATTCAATGGGGTGTGTGCTGGGGAAGCATGACGAGTCTGGCCGAAAAGAGCACGCTATTTATTACTTGAGCAAAAAGTTTACCGACTGTGAGTCTCGTTACTCACTGCTTGAGAAAACTTGCTGCGCTCTTGTGTGGGCTGCTCGCCGGTTGAGACAGTATATGCTGACTCACACTACTTTATTGATTTCAAAAATGGATCCTATCAAGTACATATTCGAAAATCCCGCTCTGTCTGGAAGAATAGAGAGATGGCAAATGATCTTAACAGAATATGACATCCAGTATACAACTCAGAAAGCAATTAAAGGAAGTGTACTGGCAGATCATTTGGCACACCAACCTGTGGACGATTACCAATCATTGAACTTTGATTTTCCGGACGAAGACATCATGGTGGTAACTGACTGTGAAGTACCTGGACCGGATGAAGGACCTGAAGAAGGATCCCGATGGTCTATGCATTTTGATGGAGCCTCCAATGCTTTGGGTAACGGCGTCGGCGCTGTAATCATATCTCCCAAAGGAACTCATACTCCCCTCACTGCCCGGTTATGTTTCAACTGCACCAACAATATGGCGGAATATGAGGCATGTATCATGGGTCTACAAGCTGCAATCGACTTAAGGATCAAATTTCTAAGTGTCTTCGGAGATTCCGCTCTTGTGATCAATCAGATCAAAGGCGAGTGGGATACGAAACACCCGAATCTTATTCCTTACAAGGAGTATGTGTCGACCTTGCTTCCCCACTTTGAAGAGATAACTTTCGAACACTTCCCTAGAGAGGAGAATCAACTAGCAGACGCCCTAGCTACGATGTCTTCAATGTTCAAAGTTAAATGGGACAATGAGGCTCCCCGAATCATTATCTGGAAGTTGGATGAACCGGCATACTGCTGCGAGCTCGAGGCTGAGAAGGCGATTGAAAAACCCTGGTATCAAGAGGTGAAGAGGTACTTGGAAGCTCAGGAGTATCCTGAAGGTGCGTCTGTCAATGACAAGAAGTTCATGAGGAGGTTTGCTGCAAAAATTTTCCTCAGCAACGGCATTCTCTATAAACGAAATCATGATTCAACCCTGCTGCGTTGTGTGGATAAGGCTGAAGCAGAGAAAATTATGATAGAACTACATGAAGGTACATTTGGGACACATTCCAGTGGACATACTATGGCTAAGAAAATCCTTCGGGCAGGAAATTTCTGGTCCACAATGGAAGCCGATTGTTACCAACACTCCCGAACTTGTCATAAATGCCAGATCTATGCTGACAAGGTGCATATCCCTCCGGTTCCTTTGAATGTCCTGACGGCACCTTGGCCTTTTGCAATGTGGGGCATCGATATGATCGGTGAGATCCGACCGACGGCATCCAACGGGCATCGCTTCATCTTAGTGGCGATCGATTACTTCACGAAGTGGGTTGAGGCAGCTTCCTACGCCACAGTAACCAAGAGCGTCGTGGCACGTTTCATCCGGCATAATTTGATCTGTCGGTACGGCATCCCGGAAAGAATCATTACGGACAATGGTACCAATCTCAATAACAAAATGATCACTGAACTCTGTGAACAATTCAAGATACAGCACCACAATTCTTCTCCCTACTGGCCGAAGATGAATGGGGCTGTAGAGGCAGCTAATAAACATATCAAGAAAATTGTGCAGAAGATGACAGTGACCTATAAAGATTGGCACGAGATGTTACCGTTCGCTCTTCATGGGTACCGTACCTCAGCAAGGACGTCAACCGGGGCAACCCCCTTCTCCTTGGTCTATGGCATGGAGGCAGTCTTGCCAATTGAAGTCCAGATACCCTCTCTCCGGATAATGAAAGATGCAGACTTGAGTGAAGATGACTGGATCCAGACTCGACTTGATCAATTAAATCTGATTGACGAAAAGAGGCTCACTGCTATCTGTCATGGTCAGACGTATCAAAAACGGATGATCAGGGCATTTAACAAGAAAGTCAGACCGCAAGAGTATCAAGTTGGGGACCTGGTAATTAAACGCATCATCCTTCCTCAAAGTGATCCCCGGGGCAAATGGACCCCTACATACGAAGGGCCATTTGTGGTTAAACGTGTGTTCTCAGGAGGAGCCATGATCCTAACCACCATGGATGGTGACGACCTTCCTCACCCCGCCAATGCAGACATAGTGAAAAGATACTACGCATAAATAAAAGACCCGCTAGGTTGACATACCTAGGCAAAAATTAGGGCTTCCCGGCGAACCAAAAGGGTTCAGGCAAAAATAAGGGATGAAATGAATAAAAACCTGTACACCCGGCAAGTCGAAAACCTGAAAAGGCAACTTGGGCAAAAATGGGTATCCCGGTGGACTGAAAACCTGAAAGGGCGGTCTAGGCAAAAGTTAGGGATAAAAGTGTAACACTATGTCTCATGGGATCGCTTCGCATCCGGAATTCGGCGTCAACTATCTGGCTCAGATTTCGGCATCGACCAATCAGCTTCATCTTCAACTAGGTAGCAAAGCGATGAGACATTCAAAGACATAAAGGCGATAGCCGAGTTGGAACCCAGTGGGATCGTTCACATAGCTGTTTTGATTTCCTTTTTCTTTTCAAATTGATAACTCTAAGTTATTCGGCGGCATCCTCTTACTAGGATGTTAGCCTCTTGTACAAAAACGCCTATTCACAGGCAAAATTCAAATCAATACAAATTCACTTGTCCATGTAAATTACCGTTGTTTTCCTTTTTTGTTTTGTCTTGCGAAGAACGTCCAATTTTCATTTTTGATATATGCATTTGACATTAAATTGCTGATTCATAAATGTTTACATATGACACGAAAGATTAATTATAAATGACATCGGAAACAGGGGCAATGTGGAGTTGTCTAATGCAGTCGGGTCGCCTTGTCCACCAAGATAGGTTCAACTGAAGAATGTGACCAGGTTATCTCGATTCCCCACGGAGTAAGATAAAGTTTCAGCATTACATCAGCCTTACAATGAATGCCCTATTTCCCCAGGAGAGTCCAATCCAAAGGGTTCCTCAGGAAAGTGGAATCCATTTCCCCGGCATAAAGCTTGTCCCCTGCAAAGTACGGACGTCTCTCCTGAGTCTTTATTCAGAGTTATTTCCTCTCAAGGACTTATAACTGGGTTATCCTCAGCTAAAAAACCACAGAAGATCGCCCCCAGCAAAGTTCCTTCGATCCCCAGCGGAATCCATCATCAAAGTCCTCAGCAGGTCTCTCGTCAAACCTCGGCCAAGTATCTCTTCCACAGAGCAACTCCCCGGCCGGTCGTCAAGGATTTACTTTCCTAAGACGAAAATTACATTCATAAACATTTCACATTCTCATACATCTTGTTTATATACATGATAAAGCGCATACAACACAATCTCATGCCAAACATCATGACATCGTGCATATAATACATCATGACATCGCATACGACTTATGTTTTTGCCTTTTCAGGTAAAAGGCAATCCAAAAGACAATTACCTTCAACAACCACATTTCTAGACTCGATTCCTGTATCTAGCCAGGGCACGTCTGAAGAGTTTGAAGATTCGACTCCTGTATCCAGCCAGGGCATATCTATCAACTATCATTTCCAGATTCGATTCCTGTATCCAGCCAGGGCATATCTGTTGACGACTATTCCAGATTCGATTCCTGTATCTAGCCAGGGCATGTCTGAAGAGTTTGAAGATTCGACTCCTGTATCCAGCCAGGGCATATCTATCAACTATCATTTCCAGATTCGATTCCTGTATCCAGCCAGGGCATATCTATCAACTATCATTTCCAGATTCGATTCCTGTATCCAGCCAGGGCATAGCTGTTGACGACTATTTCCAGATTCGATTCCTGTATCTAGCCAGGGCATGTCTGAAGAGTTTGAAGATTCGACTCCTGTATCCAGCCAGGGCATATCTATCAACTATCATTTCCATATTCAATTCCTGTATCCAGCCAGGGCATATCTGTTGACCACATTCCAGATTCGATTCCTGTATCTAGCCAGAGCATGTCTGAAGAGTTTGAAGATTTGATTCCTGTATCCAGCCAGGGCATATCCACCTAAAGAGTTTGAAGATCAATACTTGTAACGAGCCAGGAAAACATCTTCCTTTCTCAAAATACACAAGTTCTCGCTAAGGAATCTCTTACGCGATCAACACTTCCAAATGGCATCTATAAGCCCATTCCCGACAAGATTCTGTCACATCTTCAGATGGCATCTATAAGCCCATCCTCCTATCCACTACCTCTCCAAATGGCATCTATAAGCCCATTCCCGACATCACATTGCTAATACTTCAACATGCGAGTGCAAATTTCCGGGCACTCTAGTGTCCAATCTTCTTTTACCTTCAAGTCGCGAAAGACAAACTTGCCAATCTAACTCTTCAGGTCTAAGAAGATTGAACAGGGGCAACTGTTGTACCCCAAAATTTGCCCTCGCATTTTTTCTACAAGCAATCTCAACTTCAGACATTTCCTGACTTTTCAAATTGGCACGAGAATCGGACAAACGGATTTTTCTTGACAGTCAAGCAAAATTAGGGTTTTTTACTGATTTTCAGAGCTCTGATTTGTCTCATACAGTTGGCTTAGGGTTTGGATGATTTTCGGTTCAATTTTGATCAGGCGAGCGTTATCTAGCATTTAATCAGGAATTAAGGTTTTATGGGCATATTCTCAGAAGAATTTAAATTCTACCGCACTTTGCAGTTTATTCCGAGATTCGGGTTAAAATTCGCATTATCTTGATTTAATCAGTAAATGAGGCAGTTGGTTTGAATTCACCAGTCAAAAGGGATGTGTGCAATGTGGAATTACAGTGCTTGGCAAAAGAATCAGTGAAAAAAGGATTGCATCTGATTAAGTTTTTGTGTTCGACTGTGCGTTGCTTTGAATAATGGATACGTCGAATTCATTTATTTTGATCATCAAAGGTTTAGTTGATTATTTATGATTCTAAGAATTAAAATATTTGAAATTTAAACTTTCATTTTATTTTATTTAAGGAACTATAAATAACAAGTAAACAATTAAAGAAAAGGAATTGAAAGAGAATTAAATACCAATGAATTTTTTATTTCACATTTAATAATTGTTACAATTGTTATTATTTGGATACGAATATTTATTACAAAGTATTTAAAATAATAATAATGTACAAAAATTAAACTGAAAGTAAAAATTCTATCCTATTTCTAATTCTTCATTCTTCACTTCATTCCGGTGCTCCATTTTTTTTTTATCTGCAAAAAGAAAAAAGAAAAGTCAGAAAGCATTAAATTGGAAAAGACAGTTAAAAATTCGCTCATCATTAGGGGCCACTGACTGGGATCAGTTGACCCTCTCTGCAAATCACGGGATTTCTCCCGATTCACAAAGAGGGAAGATTTTTATCATAAATAAAAAATGTCAAATGCATAAAATCCAAAATTCAAACTGCATAGTTCAAATCCAATTCCACTTTCTATCAAAAGCAAAAGAGCAATCTACTGTCAAAAGTGTAAGTCTACTCAAGGCTGCCAATAAGAAGGATTTGGAAAGGATATCAAAATGCAAAGTCAGATCCAAACTGTCAAAGCAAGATAAAGATGCAGAAGATGTATTATGCAAGCTAAAATCTTTTTCATCATTTCCCACCAGTAGGGCCCCTTCAGAAATAGTACAGGAAATCATATAATAATATTAAACTGTACTGAAAAATGAGAAGAAGAGAGATAAAGCAGCATAGGCAGGTTTTAGGCTTAGGCAGGGAAGACAGAAAAGATATACAAAAAAGAGAATACAATTCAGCATTATTCAAAACTGGGCAGAAGTACACAGCATAGACAGTTACCAAAAATGGAAAAGTGCCAAGAAACTTTGTAAAACTACCCAGCAAGCTTGGATCAAAGAGAAGACCAAGGTTTGAATAAAGATTGGGCGCCAAAGACCAAGAGAAAGAGGACAAAAGAACACAAGAAAACATACTGTCAAACCTGATTGAGCCAAGCACCAATATCACAAAAAAAAATATTATCTGCAAGCACAGAACCATAAAACCTCATCAACCCTGCCTCAACCTTAAAACATTCAAAAAAAACCTGATAAACAAAGAACCAAAAAACCTGTTGATGCCTAAACCTTCCTGTCATAAAACATACAAACTAAAACCTAAGCAAAAACGCCATAACATGCTGTCATAACCACAAAACCTGTCCAGTTCACATAAAAACCATCCAGCCTCATCAAACAGCACATACCAACAACATAACACACTGAAGCATAACCTACAACAATCAACCAAAGACACAAAAACTCAAAGACTCAAAAAACTGCCTACTCAAAAAGATCCAAACCAAAGCATAAGGGCAACTGAAGCATATCCTGCCTTACCATTAACCTCACATGACCTGCTAATGTTCAAAAACCTGTCCAGTTCCCACAAAAAACCATTCAAGGCCTCATCCTGCAATAAGCCTATCAAACTCAAAAGCATAACAACCTGCCTACTGTCAAGAAAAGAAACAAAACTTCAAGCCATGAAACCCCTGTCAAACTAAAACCCTGCCTACTGTCAATAACCAACATAACCCCTCAAGCCAAGTATCGGTCACAAACTTAGCCTATCCCAAAAAACCTCAGAAACCTGTCCAACTCCTAAGCCTCAGAAAAGTGTTCATCATTGGCCATTTCAAAATAGGCAATTCAGAAGAAAGCAAACCTCTCAGAAAGGCATATCTTAAACATACATCACAAGCAATCACATTTCAAACTCAGGCAACAATTCAAAGCATCAGTGACATAGAAGAAGAAGAAAGAAGGGAAAAGGTTTTCAGTGTAAAGCATCATAAAACCTAAGCAAGAGGGTTAATACAGAAATACCGGGGACATCAAGTTCGTCAGCATCATGTTCCTTCCCTCTTCGCCATCAAAGCCTCCCAGGCACCTTCATCTCCTTCCTTCCCTTCTCCAGTAGAGGTAAGATGTCTCTTTTCTCTCCTCATGTACCTCCAGTAAAAAATCAATAACGCACCACATGAGAGGTCAAACCCAAGCAGTTAATCAATAATACGCAGAAAAAATCACAAAATATGCAAGAACTAAAACAAAACGAATCAAAGTGATTACCGAGTTCTGTCGCCTCAACATCATCGCTGGAGGGAAGGGGAAACAGAGATTGCCGGTGGCTGAGGCAAGAGGCTCATGATGGACTCTCTGCATCTATGGAAACGAAGAACGATGAACCTCAGTGAACGGCGCCGCTGCTAACCCTACGTTTTCGTCTCAATTGACTAACAAAACCTAACCCTAAATTTGTTTCAAGATCCATGGGCTTGACCCGTTTCTGACTTTCTCCAAAGCCCAACAGTATCACTAACTCTTTTTTATAACAAACACTAATCTCTTTTTTTTTTTCTTTTTTACTAACCTATTCTTTTTCTTTTTTTCATATTAACACTAACCTTTATATAAACACCTTATTTCTTTTAATTTAATACATTTGCACATAACACATTAAAATACATATTTACATATAAGTTTTGAAAACATTGATTTTGTACATAACAATAAAAATACCTTTTTTAACATACATAATTTAATTTTGTACACATCATACATTTTTTTATCATATGGTTAAAACATCTTTTTTAGATAGATTTGTAACAATAAAATACCTTTTATCATATAATTAAATTTGAAAACATCTTCTTTTAATTAAAATACATATTTGTACATAACAATTTAAATATTTTTTTTTCTCTAATATTAAAATTCACAAATATTTGATTAGAATACTTTCCTTTTTATACATAATACAATTTAATTAAAATTTGAACATACCATTTAATTAAAACATTTTTCCTTTATACATAATTAAACATACAAATCAAAGATTCGTTAAAATACATGTCTAGGTCAAGAATCCTAATACGCTTCAATTTCACATATCGCGCTTGTAAATAATTACACATACTCATATACATCTCACATTTACACTTACACAATACATTGCCCTATACACGTTTTTATCTTATATTTGTATATTCGATATTTACATTTTGATCGCACATTCGATTTGGTTGTAACTTATTGGATACTATAAGTCTCATCCCCTTTGTACATTTATACCCCCATTCCCGGACACTATTTTGTAATAGCGTAGATTTTACATTCCGCAATTTACAGTTTTCCAATTATACCATGGTTAGACCTAGGGTTTGCATGTACATAAAATCAAACGCTAGATGACTTAATACAAGACAAATACATGTAATCAATACACAATCACACTTACACCCCCTAGGGTAATCCCACATGTTGCCTTCCAAAATGGGCCATGCTTGCACGTCGAGTATCTTTGGCAAAACAAAATCAAATGATCATAAGTCCCTCAAAGTGTTGCCTAAACGGAATGATCGTAGTCCCTTCAAAACAAATTGCCAAAGACACTTGGCATCATTGCATTCATGGTCCATACGATGACCCGCGCCCGTCCCGAATAAACTTCCTAAACGCAAGATTGTCCACCAATTTCAATGGTAGAACAAAATTGTTAAAAGGGGTTAAAACCTGACAAAAACCTTTGAGTACAATAGGGTAGACAAAACTCTTAGTTACTTGAGATCAACTTGCAAAAACACTTGCCTTCTTTTCAAAAACCACAATCCACAACACTTTCAAACAAACTCTCAAAAACATTTGAAAACATCTTTTCGAAAAGATTCACACTTTTGTAAAACACTCAAACACGAGTCAAATACATTAGTTGCCTAAGACAAGGCATCTTTTTTCCAAAACATTTTCAAAAAGCACCCACACACACACCATTTTCAAGCAATCGAAAAACAAGGCAAGTGATCTAAAAAACCAAGTAACTAAGAGCCCATGGATAACCATGGATGAAAAGGGTGCTAATACCTTCCCTTTTCATAATCTACCCCCCGAACCCACGAAATATCTCAAAAGGTTTTTGCTGTGCTTTTATAACCTTTCCTTTAGGATAAAATAAAAAGTCGGTGGCGACTCTTGCTCAACCGCACAAGTGCGAATACGAACGCAAAACACTAGTCAGTTCTCCCACCGTATCACAACTCTGATTATATGTTCTTTTTGATAACTGACAAGAAGGGGGAGAAAGAATACGATATTTTCAATAACGAATTACTGAGACATAAGTCTCAAACATTCTGATCTACTTAATTTCTTTCTTCTAAAAAGCTTGAACAGGTACAAAACTCTGATGAAAGACGTAGTCAAATTCTGATGCTCTAGGACTCAAAGAATTTAAGGGAAGTAATCAACTCAGGGGGAGTTTTTCTTCTTAATTCTATATTTTTTTATTCTTTATTTTTAATTGAAAAATCTGGTTTTTGTCATCACCAAAAAGGGGGAGATTGTTAGAGCATAGTTTCATTCTACAACCCTTGATTAGAGTTTTGATGATAACAAAATACAAAGAATAAATAAAACCAAAAGATATATACAAAGAACAAATATGCTTCTCAAAATTATGTCTTGTATATGCAGAAGTTCTGATGGGATCAACATTGAAAGATAGGCAATAAGGTACTACACTGAAAGCAAAACAGGCTTTATGCTGAAGTTTGATGACCAGAATCTGCGCCTAAACAAGTACACTCTGACTCTGAACAAAGACATCTCAACCAAGTCATCAACACTCTGAAGCGTTATCAACAGATAAAGCAAAGAAGACTCTGAAGCGTTATTAATTATTCAAGACAGAATTAAATGCTAACGACTTTCTTCAGACAAGATCTTCTTCAAAAGGAAAGTGTGTTATTAACATTAAACTTGCTTTATGGACAACATCTTTGCCTTGCCTATATAAACAAGTCTTCTTGTGAAAGAAGCACGTACGCACACATCAATTTGCAGAGAATTCCAAACCACGCATATTCAAGCTCTAGCAAATTTATTTTATTCCAAGCTTAATTAGTGTAATTATCACAGTTGTGATAAACTGTTTTTTAGAAAACAACAACACATTCTTGTCCAATTATTTGTAAAATATTTCCTTGAGATTAACCGATTTATGGTTGTACTCAAGAAGACTTTAACAGTTTTTAAAGTAGTTGTTGTAATCGTTTGAAGATTAGTGGATAAAGACCTCGTTGGAGAGAGGCGAAATCACCTTGACGGGTGGACTGGAGTAGTTTGAGATTAAACGAACCAGGATAAAAATACTGTGTCATTAAGCTGTTTTTTATCTAAGTTTTTCAATTCAACCCCCCCTTCTTGTGTTTTTCACATCTTCAAGGGCATCCCGATGGACCGCAAGTTCAAAAGGATTTGTCCATGAAGGAATAAGGGATTGAAAATTAAAAAAAATTGGAGAACAATCTTGTGACTGCCACCTCAAGAATCATCAAGACTTCTCATCAACGCCTGGATCTTATCAATGCTTGGATCTTATCAATGCTTTTTATCGGCGCTTGGATCCTTTATCTACGCTTCTCATCATTTGCGTGACTACAAAATTTCTCTTGGGAATTAAACGCATTTGTTGCATTAATTGAAACTAGGACTGGAGAAAATCAAGGAGAATGAGGTGGGATAAATAAATTTTGAGCCTTATATCCTTTTTTTCTTAAACCACGAACCATGGCCATATTATAACCATTAAAAATTCCTAATTGAATCTAGGTTCACTATGAAAGCATACTCGACAAAATTTGTGTTAAACTGACTCCTAAGTTTGTTAAAATTATTAATCACTTTGCTTTTTCGAATCTCTATCTCTAATCATCCATTTCTATTCCATAATTAATTTCGATTTCATGAACTTGCATGTGCATCACATTAGGATTACTTTTTCAAAATGTACAATTTTATCTACAAATCAATACTTAACATCAAGGAGATTTAAAAAATGGTCTGAACAAAGGCAATACTTCCAAGAAGCTTCTAAATTAGGGGGCAAAGCGTCTAAGAGGACCCTTATAAATAGGGTCAAATACTAATAGTCATAAGGGTATATCACATGAATATACTATTGGCAAGGGGTGATCATTTCGAGATTCAATCAACTTGGATCAAGTTTTAAAGCTCTATTCAATCAGGGACATACCTTTCAGAGGAGTATTCCTTAATCAAGTCGTATCACAACAGGGTATGACTCAATTTCCTTGTCTTGAAAAACCTCTCAAGGCCTTGATGATTAGGGGTAACCTTCCAAGATTCAAATGTTAGGGCAGTACGTACCAAGTTCATCCTACTGCACGTTGGGTCCAAATTCCCCTTCAAACAACTTCAAGTAGGGGTGTTCAAAACAAAACCGACCCAATATAAAACCTAAAAACCGAACCAAATCAAAACCGTAAAAAACTGCATTTGGTTCAGATGTGTTTGGATCATTTTCTAACGAAATTGCACGGTTCCGTTCGGTTTGCGGTTTGTATTTTGCAAACCAAACCAAACCAAACTAAACCAAATCGTATTATGTTATAAAATCTTATTAACCAATATATATTTCTTTAATTCTTTAGATAAATCAACATGTATTGTGTGTATATTTTATCATGTTCTTTATATGATATTTATTTTAATTTACAAATCATAAAATATAAAATTGTATTCATTTATAAATACTATTTTCACAAAATATATTTTAACGTATTCTTTGTATAATATTTATTTAAGAATGCAATCTTATGTATATCATTATTTAGAATTAGATAAAATTATAATACGCAATTTTATGTATTAAATTATAAATTTATTTTGACAATTATAAATTTTTTTGTGGTAATGTATGAACGATTAAACACAAAATTATATTTTTCTCTACATGTGTATGTATGGCTCAATAAGTTTTTTGTAAAAAACAGAACCAACCAAACCAATCCAAACCGCATTAATTTGGTTTGGTTTGGTTTTATTTTTTAAATCCAACCGAACCAAACCGAACCGCATGTTTTTTTCTCTTGCAGTTCGGGTGATTTTTTGCTTCAAAATCGTCCAAACTGCACCGCGAACACCCCTAACTTCAAGTACAAACTTTTGAAGCTCCGAATACTTGGGGAAATCTATGTCAAGTTCATGGTGAGGTTTAAGTTCTTTCTGAGGGTACATTCCTCCAGATCCTGGAGATTAAGGGGCACATCTTTTTAAATTCGAATGTTAGGGAAAACCACTGTGAGGCTCGATCAAAAGGACTTGATTTAAACTGATTCATCAAAGCCAAACATTTTAAAGAGTCTTTTAATTAGTGGAATAATGAAAAATATTAGGGTCATTCATATTATGATCAAACTATTTCCAAGCTCATATGAATGAGAATCTCCTCCAAGACCATACCAACAAATTAGGGAAAGACAATCCACATAGGGGCAAGCTCTTCACGTACTTTCATAACCTCCAATGGGTCTTTCTCCTACATCAAGAAATCTTCAAGTTCAAATCGAGTATCGATAAATAATGGTAGCATAACATTCAACCATCATGTGACAAGCAACCTTGTTACATAGGCAAACCTATGCGCTTTAATCATCCACTACCCATCACGGGGGAACAATTCAACAAACCATTTGAGTCATAATCATAAAGCATAAAGCTGCATAAATCATGCATTAGGGCTCCTCGATCCAGAATCAAGTTATACTTATCATCTCATCCATCTGACGAAGTCCGACAACATGGGTCGAGCATAAAAAAAGCCCAATTACGCATTCACATTTAAAAATCCAACATCCATTTACACATATCCAAGTCACTCATTATATACATCAATGAATCATTACATTTCATGCATCAATAAAATTTACACGCATAGCATAAAACCTTGTTTTATGTGAAGACAATCATCAATGTAAATCAAGCTACATATTCTATGTTGAATCTTGACAATAGATTCCCCTGGTTAATCTCGACAATTAATTTTCTAGAAGACCTCAGTATAAGTTAATTCTACTTTGAATCTCGACAGTAGATTCTCCTGGTTAATCTCGGCAGAAGATTTTCCAGAAGACCTCGGTAAAAGGTAGCTCACAATTGAATCTCGATAGTAGATTCCCCTGGTTGATTATGGAAGTTGATTTTCCATAAGACCTCGATAGAAGGTAATTCTCAAATGAATCTCGGCAGTAGATTCCTTGGGAATCTCAATAGTAGATTTCCTGTAAGAACCTCACATCAAGCATGACGTACACATAACCATATCAAAGTATCAAGGTCATTCACAACATTTGGTGCATCTAACATACGAAGACACCAAAGAGAATTTGATAAAGCATCAAAGTTTATTCTGTTTATAAAAAACATCGAAATAAAATCCACACCTATTTCCACGCCTACGCCTACGTCCACGTCTACACCTGCATCCATGTATACATCCATACCTACGCTTACGCCTACGATACAAATATCAAGACACTCTTCATCATGTCCACACCAATTCATCATTATTAGGGAATTGGTAACTCAAAACCAATGGTTTAAAAGAAGAGAATACCAAAAACATTTTTCATAACATTTTGGGGCATATACACACATTTTGCACACATGTAAATATTTGGGGCATACACACACACTAAGTACATATAGACTCTGGGTTCCATACTGATCTAATACATCAGGCACAAATATCATACATGGCATTTCTCAAAACATACTTTAGGAAAAACCAATATCTTTGGGCCCTCCATCAAATTATTACGTTGGTTGAAAACAGACAACAAGTAAAAATCCAATCTCATCTCTAATTTAGTCATCTAATATTTGATCATCAAATCAACTTCCTCTAAAATTTAACTCATTTCGTCTGGCTTCATGCAACAATGTGTTTCCTCTTTTGCGATCTAGCTCATTGTGTCAGGCTCCATGCAGCAATATGTGAAATCCATAATTTAACTCATTCCGTCAGGCTTCATGCATCAATTTGTTTCCTTCTTAGAAATATAGCTCATTGCATCAGGCTCCATGCAGCAATGTGTGAAATCCGCAATTTAACTCATTGTATCGGGCTTTATGCAACAATATGTTTCCTCCTTTGTTATCTAGCTCATTGTGTCAGGCTCCATGCAGCAATGTGTGAAATCTACAATTTAACTCATTGCACCAGGCTTCTTGTAGCAATGTGTTTCCTCCTCTGTGATCTAGCTCATTGTGTCAGGCTCCATGCAGCAATGTGCGAAATTCGCAATTTAACTTATTACATAAGGCTTCATGCATCAATATGTTTTCTCCTCTGCGATCTAGCTCATTGTGTCAGGCTTCATGCAGCAATATGCAAAATCTACAATTTAAATCATTGTGTCAGGCTTCATGCAACAATGTGTTTCCTCCTCTACGATATAGCTCATTGCATCAGGCACCAAGCAACAATGTGTGAAATACGCAATTTAACTCATTGCATCAGGCTCCATGCAGCAATGTATTTCCTCCTCTACGATCTAGCTCATTGTGTCAGGCTCCATGCAGCAATGTACGAAGTTCACAATTTAACTCATTGCATCAGGCTTCATGCAGCAATGTGTTTCCTCATATGCGATCTAGCTCATTTTGTCAGGCTACATGCAACAATATGTAAAATCCATAATTTAACTCATTACGTCAGGCTTCATGCAGTAATGTGTTTCCTCCTCTGCGATCTAGCTCATTTTGTCAGGCTCCATGCAACAATGTGAAAAATCCACAATTTAACTCATTGCGCCAGGCTTCATGTAACAATGCGTTTTCTCTTCTGCGATATAACTCATTGTGTTAGGCTTCATGCAACAATGTGTGAAATCTACAATTTAACTCATTGTGTCAGGCTTCATGAAACAATGTGTTTCCCCCTCTGCGATATGGCTCATTGCATCAGGCTCCATGCAGCAATGTGTGAAATCCTTAATTTAACTCATTACGTCAGGCTCCATGCAGCAATGTGTTTCCTCCTCTGCGATCTAGCTCATTGTGTCAGGCCCCACGCGGTAATATGCGAAATCTGAAATTTAACTCATTGTGTCAGGCTTCATGCAACAATGTGTTTCCTCCTCTGTGATCTAGTTCATTGTTTCAGGCTCCATGCAACAATGTGCAAAATCCATAATTTAACTCATTAAGTTGGGCTTCATGCAACAATGTGTTTCCTCCTCTGTGATCTAGCTCATTGTGTCAGGCTCCATGCAGCAATGTAAGAAATCTGCAATTTAATTCATTGCACCAGGCTTCATGCAGCAATGTGTTTCCTCCTCTGTGATCTAGCTCATTGTGTTAGGCTCCATGCAGCAATGTGCGAAATCCACAATTTAACTCATTGTGCCAGGCTTCATGCAACAATGTGTTTCCTCCTCTGCGATCTAGCTTATTGTGTCAGGCTCCATGCAGTAATGTGTGAAATCTGCAAGTTAACACATTTCGTCATGCTTCATGCAGCAATGTGTTTCCTCCTCTGTGATCTAGCTTATTGTGTCAGGCTCTATGCAACAATGTGCAAAATCCGCAATTTAACTCATTGCACCAGGCTTCATGCAACAATGTGTTTTCTCCTCTGTAATCTAGCTCATTGTATCAGGCTCGATGCAATAATGTACAATATTTGCAATTTAACTCATTACATCACTCTCCGTGCAACAATATTGTTATCAAGCTTTCTCTGCAATATAACCTATTGCATCACTCCTCATGCAGTAATTTGTGAAATCCGCGACATAACTCATTGCCTCAATCTCTATGGATCTATTTCTATTATGGTTAAGGGTGTTGAAGATTCACATGATGAAGGGGATAATGAACTTATGAAACGCACAAACTAAGGGCCAAGGATCAGAAATCTACCCAAACATTTGAATGATTATCATTGTGTCATACCCCAAATTTGCCCTATTAGTTCCTGATATTTTTATTTCCATTTCTAAAAATCATTTTTTATAAATTATTATTCATATAGTTATGGGGGTTTAAAGTTTATAAAGAGGGATTTATCTTATAAAGGAATCTTGGACCTTTCTCAATCAAAAAGGGACCATGTGACTTTTTAGTCCATTTCAAAATATTGGAAAAGCGTCCATGAAACAATGCATTTTTGTTTAAGGCCTAATAGGGAAGGCCTGCTCAGTTTTATTGATTTGTTTTAAGATTTGTTTTGTTTTAAGTATAAACATTATTATTATCATGCCTGACATTATTATTATTTTGTTTTAATTACTTTTATTAGTTATTATTATTACAATTGATTATTATTAATATTATTATATTTTCAGTAACATTATTATTATTGAAATTATTTTTACCTTGTTAATTTGAGAAAAAAACGTTAAAAGCCCAAAACGAGCAGACCCATTTTGATTAACATGTTATTGTTTAAAAAAAACGCATGGCCCAACTAAGCAGAGTCCATACACAAAGCAAATCCAGTCCAATTGGAAAAAAGAAGTAACACATATTGTACATTATTGGAAAAATGCATGCCTTAACACATAAATAAGTATTGTACGAATTAAACAAAATATAACACACGTCTTAAGGTCCTAACAATTACTGTGAAGATCTTCATCAAACAATTGATCTTTACATTACCTTTTTCAGAACAGAATAAAATCAGCACAAAAATAACCAAATACAGAAGCAGAGTTAATAACAAAACAGAAGTAAATTTTCACATTGATTGTTCAGAACATAAACAAAAACAAGATCAAACCAATTACAGAAATAAATTAAAATTACACACAAGATCAGTAATCTTTCCTGATTCTCTAATCAACAAGAATAAATGACGAATTAAAATGCTTTCCTAAATCCAAACCCTAAGAATGCTATAAAAGATGAAAAAATTTACATAGGAGAGAAAGAGGATAAAGGACAGAGAGAATTTGACGAACAAGATCATTACAACCGAGGAGGAGAGATTGGCAGAAAAATTAACGAAGAGTCTAAAGAGAAAAGGAAGCTTGTTTCATCTATGTCGGATCTTCGTGTTCATCGCTGCTCCCGTTTAGGGTTTCAATATCTGAAACCCTAAACTCTCTCGTTGTGTCACAACATATCAACCATCATCACTGTCGCTCCCACCTACAAACAAAAGCAGAGAGATCAGAAAAACGAGATTGGAACAGACGCGAATAACGCAAAGGTAAGGCCCCAAAAACGTATCTTTCGTGTTCGATTATCTTCTTATGTGATTTTATTTTGCAATAAGGTTTGATTTGGAAATATGGGAAGAGGGGTTCGCGGCGGCTAGGGTTTTATCGTTGGAGAAGAAAAGAGGGACATGCACGGAGAGAGAGGAGAAGATAACAAATGAATGGATAATTTGTAAAAAAAGGAAAATATATTATGTTTAAGTAATCCGGTGTTCCATGCCTTATCATACATTCTCTATCATGTCCACATGATCTTAATCTAACGTCCCTCCTGCGTGTACCCCTGGCCTTACGATATACCCACCCGCATGGAGTCCAAACGGACTCCCAACCTTTGGGCTATGCCCAGTTATTATTCACACTTTCCTTCAATGTTTTTTTTTCTAACACGCTTTCTTTCATACACCCCTTTGGCTTGTTAGGCTAAGTCCAAAATCTGGACTTAGGCCCTCATTCTCCCACCCCTAATTTTACTGCGTGGATCAAAAAACATACCTCCTGTCTTTTGGGCCTGAATTCAATATCTGAATTCAGGCCCATGCTGTTAACACCCCCCTTTGTTACTAGCTTAACTAGACTCTCACCCCTTTCTTTTTATTTAATTTCCTTCTTTATTTGTTTATTTTATTATTTTTTACATTTTCTATTTTTTATACATTTATAATTTTAATATTTTTATTATCATATAAATCTAACATATTATTTTCCAACCCATAAAATCAAATATCATTATTATATATCAATTAATATTTTGCTAAACTCATTCAAATTTATTTACTTATTTACATTAAATCACTTTTAATCATGCATTTAAATAAAGATGTTTTCTACAATTAATACATAAAAAATACTTAACCAACCACAAGTTATTTTCGTAAATTAAATTAATTCAATAATTAATTTTCGAAAAAAGATTATGAAGTATAGTTAAATTAACTACGTGCTTGGTCCAAAATCCTTGCTATTCACACACTCGTACTAAGCATGGGTGGAATTACAATATCTGCGTAATCCATAAAAAATACAAACCAACTGCGAACTATGAAATGGGACTCTGATTCCTCATAATAGGATATGTAGGCATACGATCAAAATCGTGGCGAGTCCCCCTAATTAAAATTAAAACCCTCTTTGCCCCCTAATTAAAATTAAAACTCTCTTTTCTTCTAATAAACATTAAAACTCTATTTCTTAAAAATTGCACTTCTAAACCTAATATCCTTGCGAACAAGGTAGATGAGGGGTGCATAACACCTTCTCTTCGTCTAGAACCGAGTCAACAACCTATAATCTCTGAACTTTTTAGGATTATCCTTTATACTCCCTTCCTTAGGATAAAAATTAAGGGTGACGACTCTGTATTAAAAACCAGTTGCAACAGCTGGCGACTCAACCCTAGGTTTAGAAGCCTTATCTTTTGGTTTTAGGGTTTTTAGGGTTTTTTTTTGTTTTTTTTTATATATTTTCTTATTTTCTTATTTCTTTATTTTCTTATTTTTTTTATTATTATTCATTATATTTATTCATCTGTGGTGGGGTTTTACTATTGCAAAAATTATTTTTAAAAAAACCCTTAGAAAGAAGGTTCGTCTATTAGCCAGGGGGATACATCATCCTTATGAGTTTATATGATGACTTTGCCTAGAGTCGGTGAAATTCTGCAAAAGTAATACCTCTCGAGAGACATCCTATTAGAAAGTAGGACTTTGGAATGACACCTATGACTCTTTGTACGATATTTAAACCAAAAACTCATGATGAGACCTTTCATGACCTAGAGACGAAAGTCTCGGTCTGTAAAGAGACTCCGCTTAAGGGAGGCCCTTATGCCTTTCCCTCTAGTGTTATTCATGATACCCTTAAGGAAACCACTTTATGGGGAGGGTAGAACATCCATAGGCCAAAACCAGTAACCTACCTTCTAAGGAAACATTTCACAAATCCCACTACAATTTGTAAACCTGCAAGGGTTATCTTTTCTTCCACTACTTTCTTTATCCCATAGGGCTTTCGTCTATGTCATAATCCCTAGCCTGTAGGGATTTCTCGTCGTCTTTAATTGGCCATAATCCTTAAGGAATTACTGTCTATCTCAATCTCTGTGACAATGTAGGATATCATCAAATCTGTGTCTATTATTATCTTCGTACTTAAGGAGTTTCTGACTGTCTCAAATCTCTGAGTCAATGTAGGATATCATTATTTATATCTTTAAACCTATATAGGGTATCCCTACGTCTACCCTCATACTACATCCCCTTCATATTGGCTCTCCATGAAAACATTTTCATACCCTTGAGAGTAAAAAAAAAATTCATATCCATACATTTGCATATCTCGCATTCACATATTTGCACAAAATTCATATCATTTACACTTCCACCCTTAAACAACTGTGATCCAGCTAGCTGGATTCTCGATACTCTCAAGCAAACTCAAATCATGTCCCAAGAAGCCATGGAGGAACTTAAAAGAGGCCAAGAACTATCGAAGGAGGAGGTCCACCAATTGAAGACTCAAATGAACTTGATCATGCAATTATTACTGAGTGAAGGTAACCCTTTGTTATCCCAGCCACAAGCCTATTCAACACCACATATGCCATCACTATGGAAAGTTCCCCCATCTCAACAACAACTACAACAACCTATCAACAGAAGGGATATGCCCAAAAAAGGGTAAGACAAAAATTACCACCAAGGAGATTTGATCCACTTCCCATACTGCACAGTTAGCTACTACAACATTTACTCAAGGTATCTTTGGTAGAGAAGAGGTCACTGAATCCTCTGAATGGGGCACTCCCACCTAAGTATGATGCAAATGCTAGGTGCGAGTATCATGCCAACTCTCCAGGACATACCCTTGAAAGATGTTGCGGTTTTAGACACAAGGTCCAAGATTTAATTGACAATAAGCAGTTGAATTTTTAAGAAGAGATCTCATTGGTGAGCGGTCGCCCCTTTCCTTGATAAATCCAGAGACTAAGAAGAATTCTCTAAAGTCAGTGGATCAATAAGGGGGATTATCTCTAGATCATTAGGCCTTTATCATTTCAAATTGTAATTTATTTCTTGTTAAGTGTTATTTGTTATAAACTTTGTACTCCGTGGTCAATAATTCAAATAAATAATCATGCATGTTTTTAAAATCAATCCATTCCATAAATAAACAACGACTTTCCATTTTCACTCTTCTTTTCTATCTTCCATTGCCTAACTTTAACAAACTTTGATGGAGAATAATGAAAATATAAAATAACAGAATTTTCCTGACGTATGCTTTTTAATAGTAAGGCTTAGCTGACGATGTAAGGCATTGTTTCACTTCCCAAACAGTGGAGATATAAGGAGATAATCCGTAGCTAACCCCCTCGAGCCAGAATTCGGAGTTCTTTCTATTTTCTAAAAAAACCTTAATCTTAACCAGAGGCAGGGTAGATTTCAATTAATTCGATGATGCATTCGAATCCCAGGAGAATCGAAACAATCTAAGCAAAGGTTCAAGCATATCTCTTTCCTCGATACATCATTGAGAGAATGATCTAAGAAAAGATTCGAGCATATCATCTTCCATGCGTTCATCATCCAAGATTGAGGAATAAACAAAGACAAATTCCACAATGTCTTCTTCCTCAGAACATCAATCAAGATCGAGGAAACAATGAAGACGAAGCTTACGACAATCACCGTGACAGGCACAAATGTCAAAAGAAAAAAAGCAAAAAGAAATTCAAAAACGAAAAAAATAAGAAAGCCCGCTAAGTCAAAGGAAATCAAAACTTGACTTACGCAAAAGTTAGGGCATCCCGATGGACCGCAAGTTCAAAAGGATTTGTTCATGCAGAAATAAGGGATTGAAAATTTTAAAAAAATTGGAGAACAATCTTGTGACTGCCACCTCAAGAATCATCAAGGCTCCTCATCAACGCCTGGATCTTATCAATGCTTGGATCTTATCAATGCTTTTTATAGGCGCTTGGATCTTTATCTACGCTTCTTATCATCTGCGCGACTACAAAATTTCTCTTGGGAATTAAACGCATTTGTTGCATTAATTGAAACTAGGACTGGAGAACATCAAGGAGAATGGGGTCGGATAAATAAATTTTAAGCCTTATATCTTTTGTTTCTTAAACCACGAATCATGGCCATATTATAAACTCTAAAAATTCCTAATTGAAGCTAGGTTCACTATGAAAGCATACTCGACAAAATTTGTGTTAAACTGACTCCTATGTTTGTTAAAATTATTAATCACTTCGCTTCTTCGAATCTATATCTCTAATCATCCATTTCTATTCCATAATTAATTTTGATTTCAAGAACTTGCATGTGCATCACATTAGGATTACTTTTTCAAAATGTACAATTTTATCTATGAATAAATACTTAACATCAAGGAGATTTCAAAAATGGTCTGAGCAAAGGCAACACTTCCAAGAAGCTTCTAAATTAGGGGGAAAAGCGTCTAAGAGGACCCTTATAAATAGGGTCAAATACTAATAACTGTAGGGGTATATCACATGAATATACTATTAGCAAGGGGTGATCATTTCGAGATTCAATCAACTTGGATCATGTTTCAAAGCACTATTCAATCAGGGGCATACCTTTCGGAGGAGCATTCCTTAATCAAGTTGTATCACAACAGGGTATGACTCCATTTCCTCGTCTTGAAAAACTTCTCAAGGCCTTGATAATTAGGGGCAACCTTCCAAGATTCAAATGTTAGGGCAGTACGTACCAAGTTCATCCTATTACACGTAGGGTCCAAATTCCCCTTCAAGCAACTTCAAGTAGGGGTGTTCAAAACCAAATCGACCCAATAGAAAAACGCAAAACCGAACCAAATCAAAAGCGCAAAAAACCGCATTTGGTTTAGATGTGTCTGGGTCATTTTCGAATGAAACTACGCGGTTAGGTTCAATTTGCGGTTTGTATTTTACAAACCAAACCAAACTAAACTAAACCAAACCGCATTATGTTATAAAATCTTAGTAACCAATATATATTTCTTTAATTCTTTAGATAAATCAACATGTATTATGTGTATATTTTATCATATTCTTTATATGATATTTATTTTAATTGAAAAATCATAAAAAATAAAATTTTATTCATTTATAAATACTATTTTCACAAAATATATTTTAACGCATTTTTTGTATAATATTTATTTAAGAATGTCATCTTATTTATATGATTCTTTAGATTTAGATAAAAATATAATACGCAATTTTATGTATTAAATTATAAATTTATTTTGACAATTATAATTTTTTTTATGGTAATGTATGAACGATTAAACACAAAATTATATTTTTCTCTACATGTG
The DNA here is from genome assembly GCA_948472305.1 of Vicia faba. Lineage (NCBI taxonomy): Eukaryota > Viridiplantae > Streptophyta > Magnoliopsida > Fabales > Fabaceae > Vicia > Vicia faba. Next base: position 1,087,509,309 of record OX451737.1, on the reverse strand, counting down.
TATGTATGGCTCAATAAGTTTTTTGTAAAAAACTGAACCAATCCAAACCGTATTAATTTGGTTTGGTTTGGTTTTATTTTTATAAGTCAACCGAACCAAACCGAACCACACATTTTTTCTCTTGCAGTTCGGATGATTTTTTTATTCAAAACCGTCCAAGCTGCACCTCGAACACCCCTAACTTCAAGCACAAACTTTCCAAGCTTCGAATACTTGGGGAAATCTATGTAAAGTTCAAGGTGAGGTTTAAGTTCTCTCTAAGGTTACATTCCTCCAGATCCTGGAGATTAAGAGGCACATCTTTTCATATTCGAATGTTGGGGCAAACCACTGTGAGGCTCGATCAAAAGGACTTGATTCAAACTGATTCTTCAAAGCCAAACATTTTCAAGAGTCTTTTAATTAGGGGAATAATTCAAAATAATAGGGTCATTCATATTATGATCAAACTATTTCCAAGCTCATATCAATGAGAATCTCCTCCAAGACCCTACCAACAAATTAGGGAAAAACAATCCACATAGGGGCAAGCTCTCCACGTACTTTCATAACCTCCATTGGGTCTTTCTCCTACATCAAGCAATCTTCAAGTTCAAGTTGAGTATCGAGAAATCATGGTAGCATAACATTCAACCATCATGTGACAAACAACCTTGTTATATAGGCAAACCTCTACGCTTTAATCATCCATGACCCATCAGGGGGGCACCATTCAACAAACCATTCGAGTCATAATCATAAAGCATAAAGTTGCATAAATCATACATTAGGGCTCCTCGATCCAGAATCAAGTTATACTTATCATCTCATCCATCTGACGAAGTCCGACAACATGGGTCGAGCATAAAAAATTCCCAATTACGCATTCGCATTTCAAAATCCAACATCCATTTACACATATCCAAGTCACTAATTATATACATCAATGAATCATTACATTTCATGCATCAATCAAATTTACACGCATAGCATAAAACCTTGTTTTATGTGAAGACAATCATCAATGTCAATCAAGCTACCTATTCTATGTTGAATCTCGACAGTAGATTCCCCTAGTTAATCTCGACAATTGATTTTCTAGAAGACCTCAGTAGAAGGTAATTCTACTTTGAATCTTGACAGTATATTCTCCTGGTTAATCTCGACGGATGATTTTCCAGAAGACCTCGATAAAAGGTAGCTCACAATTGAATCTCGATAGTAGATTCCTGTTGTACCCCAAAATTTACCCTCTTTATTTCGACCTTTTTGGCTTACATTTCATTATTACATACATGCATATCATTGGTTCTATGGTTATGGGATAAAGGTATATTTAGCAAGCTTCGTCAGGTTATAAGTGACGTTTATTTTGCCAATGGATGTTCTCAGAGTATTTTTCATGTTGAAGATCGGTTCGCCGTTTCGAAGCGATTCGGGGTTCAAAGATTCACAAGTCCAACCCGGCGCGTCATATTCAGGTGTTCTTTCTCCAAGATATCCTTGATAACATATTCTCAAATTCAGGTTCGGCTCGAGAGCCAATTCTTTAAAGAAGGTCTCTAGATGTGTGAGTTTTCTCGAAGAAATATGGTGAAAAAGTATGTTGAAAGTGCCGTTTTTACACACTAAAAAATTCATAACTTGAAGATCGTGGCTCTTTTTGAACCTGTTCCGATGGCCAAAATTCTGTCTTGATGTTATCTACGTTTTCATCTCTCACGGCTGGAAGCCAATTTCGATCAGAAGGTCTTCAAAAATGCGGATTTATCAAGTATTTTTATACAAAAAATTTGTGACAGAAGTTTATTTGCGTCATGTTTAGAAAATCATAACTTGGTCGATTTTCATCGTATTGAGCTGGTTTTGGCGCCAAAATTTCAAAAATTTAGTTGACTATGTTTTCACAAGAGTTATTGAGTTCAAACGATATCCAAAAAGACCTTCGTTTTTCACCCAGAGTGCGCGTGACACGCCGAAAATCCTGAATGTTGAATATTATTTCATCTGGGTCAAAACTTCGAAAATTCATAACTCAGTCAATTTTTATCGGATTCGGCCCATATTTTTACACAAGGTTACTGACTCAGAGATCTACAACTTTTCTTCCAAAGTCAATACCCGGTTCAGCTCTGATCAATACCAGTTTTTTATTGAAGAACGTGTCACAGTTGACATTGAAGCCCAAAATAAGTTTGTCTGAGCCAAAACTTCAAAAATTCATAACTAATTCACTGTTTATCTGATTGAGCCCATTTTCGGACAGGAGTTAGTTCTCGATATCGGCTACATTTTGTATTCACATTTCAACCTCCAAAATTGCACTTAAGCCCCTTAGATTTTGCCTGGAAGGTGACGAACTCAAGTGAATAAAATTTGCACTATTGCTTGTGGTTATTGGAGGCCCAATTGCACATTCAAAGCCTTTTTTCCTCTAATTTCCATTATAAATCTCATTCTTTTCACACAAACGACAAACGGAAAAAAAACCTTTTCCACAATCCTGTCAAAATATCAAATTCTTTCAAGAACACTAAAAATCTTGAAATCCTTGTTACAAATTCACATCTCACTACAAACAAGTCATCCTTGTTACAAAAACCCTTCTCACTACTTCTCCAGTAAGGATAAGGTTGATTTGATCTCCATGATCAAAAGGATGTAGAAGCATTCATACATGCCATATCGGTTTTAACATTACAAAATTTCATATATTTTCTTTATTTGTATTACATGATATAGTAATTTATTTAATGTATTCATGAGATTCAACACTACAGATTTAGACAGGGTCCCATGCAGGGTTATTACAAAACGTTGAGGTCAAAACAGAACAACCACCAATGCATGGCTCATGGAAAGACAAACATCTTGAGGAGGTTAAGGGCGTGGGTTTAACACTCACCCCTATTGGTTTTGGTTTTCTTCTATTCTATTTATCCTTTTATCTATTTTACTTATTTTCCTTCTTTTTGTTTAAAACTTTTTTCATAAAACCTAACATTTTTCATAAACCCTTGATTTTTCCTAATAAACTCAAATAATTAATTTTAGGTTTTTAATTTAATTTTAGGTTTTAATTTAATTTTAGGTTTTTAATTTCATTGTTTGTTTTTGGTTTCTAACCAATTTGTCTTTTTCAATCATAAAAAATCACCAAAACATTTTCTTTGCTATTTTCATCTTATTTTTATTTTCCTAGATAAAGTGTATAGGGCGCATTCAACTGTAATAGCGTAACTTTATTTTTTCGCTTTTTTTCATTATCATATAATTGCTTCCGGGATGTAATAGTTTTAGGATTTCTTTTTCGCACTCTTCACTATTATGTAACTGCCTCAAAGCTCTATAATAGCTTAGATTTACATTTCCGCCTTTATCTTCTGCTACTATATTTTATGCAATACTTAGATTAATAGGATTGTATGGAAAGATAAAAATGAACGATAGAAAACCCTATTTTCAAGATAAATATAACTGAAAAAACACATTGTTACACACTTGCACCCCTAGGGTACTCCCCACTTGGTTGCCTCGGAAAATAATGGTCATGTCCCTCGAACGTAGGGATATCTTAGCAAAGACCCTCGGTTAAAGTCATCATAAATATCATAGTCCCTCAATGTCTCTCGAGATGCCTACAAGAAATGATCGTGTCCCTCGATGTTGCCTATGAATATATGATGACAGTCCCTTCGAACTGCTAAGGTATCCCTATATATTGCCTTCTATGACCATAACGATGACCCGCACTTGTCCCTCATACATCTAACGATAGGGCTACCTACTCACTAATAGCAGGGTAGCATTGTCTAAAGGTTAGGAGGAAAAGAACGACCTTTTCGAGTATAAGTAGATAAGTTCTTAGATACTTGCTAAAAAAAACTTTTTGTACCCACACAAAAATATTTCAAAACACTTTAAAAAATATTCGCCATGTCAACACTCTTGAGGACTGATACAAGAGTTATCACAAAGCGAATCGCCGAACTAAGGCATTTTCAAAACAATTTTCAAAACACACAAAGCACAAGCAATTTTTAAAAATTGAGCAAGTACCTAAGAGCCCATGGAAAACCACAGATAGAAAGGGATCTAACACCTTCACTTTCTATAATCTACCCCCCTTGCTCAGAAAATCTCCAAAAAGGTTTTTCTGTTCTTTTTTCCTTTTCCTTTGTTGGATGAAATAAAAGTCGGTGGTGACTCTTGCTTACTGCATATTTGCAAATACAAAACGTAAACCAGTATAACAGTCGGTTATGCCACCGTATTACAGAATTGGCGACTCTGCTAGGGAATTATCTAATAAAGTGGGGTATACCTTAGGATCTAGGTCATTTTAATTGATTCTCTTACTTGTCTTGATTGATTTATTTTAAGGGTATCTGTTGGGGTTATGTAGATCCTACACCTGGATCTGAGAACACCTTTTAGGTAAGTAGCAATAAACTGTGAGGGAACTGTGCGGAGTATACTGACACGGTTGAAGCAGTAGCTACGTTGATGCGATACTTTGGTTGGTACAAGTAACTCTTGAGTCAATAAAGGAGATTACGGGGCCATCGCGTGGTGTCATAAAGCATCAACTGACCTTAGAACCTTTAATTGCACAATTTGGCCAGTAGGACGTAGCGAGATGGCCGACTTTGGTGTATTCCCAAGGTCGACAGATACTCGATGCTACACTCATTGAGGTTTGACTCCTGAGTTATGTTTGGTTGTGAGTCAATCGCCTATTGAATGAAGCTTGGGGGAAAGATCAGTGATATTGAGATCCCTTAGAACCCGGTTACTATTTATAGGACAGGTTGAACCGATCCAGCTTCAAGAGGGTATGACCTTAAAACTCATGCATGCCTTAAACCTAAGGCTACTTGTGTGACTTGTTTGCTTTCTTTGCCTAACAATTTGAACTCATTTCAGGGATTTGTTTGTATTCCTCGCAGGACCTTGTTTGTATAAATCCAATAAATTGGTTTCTTACCTTGCATTTTTGCTTGATGCATAGCATACACATCATAGCATCACACCATAGCATTTTCTTAACCATTTCAAGGATCTCAAGGGCATGTGATGCAAGTTATGATAAAGCAGACGTCTAGCAAGGGGAAAGGGGATTTATTTTCCTCTAGCCAATGTCGTTAAAAGACCAAAACACGATAACTTGAGTTAGGGGCTATGACCCACTTGATATGGTGAGCTTGACTCTTGTAGAAGGACCTTCAAAGATACGAAGTGTTTCAATCAAAGTGGCAAAATTTCAACTTCTGACATTTTCTTGTTTACCCCAAGAGATCCTTGAAAACATTGCATACATATATCATACATATCATTGATTAATATGTCTTCCAATACAGATCTCTCATGTTCTCGCTGTTTATTTCAGAAATGGCTTTCCAACAAGACAACAGAGATCTTCAAACTCAAGAAGCTCAGTTCAGGGAAATGTTCCTAAACCTATCCAAGGGGCGGGAAGAGTTGAAAACACTCATCGCTAGGAACTTGGTCAAGAAAAGTCATGAAGACAATAGGGACGAACGACTGGAACAACTGTAAGCTAAGGTAGATGCAATGAGAACCCAGATGCTGGGGAAGATGACTCTTATCCAAGGCCTAGCACGAGGACAAGAAGAACTGAGAGCCATCATCAACCAACTTCATCAAGATGGATACAATAGTATGAAGCAAACAGTCGAGGCCGGGGACCAATTCATTGATCAACCTCCAAGAAGATAAAATGTTGGTTTGGTGAAGAGTGGATCTTTCCAAATTGCTACCACGTCACGGGTCCAACAACAACCTCGCTAAAAACAACAGGCTAATCAGAGTAAGCCAGATATGTCTAAAAGGCAGTTTACCAAACTCAACGTGTCGCTGTCTCAAGCTTTGCAGCATATGTTGAGGATGAATATGATTAGGTTGATAGGACCTCATCTGAATCCTAAGACTTCCTCTCCTAACTACAATCCGGATGCAAGGTGTGCTTATCATTCTGGAAGCCCGGGGCACGATACTAACGATTGTTGGGCGCTGAAATACAAGATTCAGAATATAATTGACGCCAAGGAGATTGAATTCGACCCTCCTGAGACTCCCAACGTGATTACTGCTCCCCTGGCAAAACATGGCTAGGATCGAAAGCATTTTTGTTCATTTGAATTCTCAAGTTGTATTTTCTTTGCTTATTCAAACAATTATTGTCATGTCAAAACTTTGCTATTTCATTAATGCATTACACATGTTTGTCTTGAATTAATCTGTTTTCACTATGCTTAAACTGCTTTATACTTCCTTTTCAAGATATTAAACTCTCATTAAAAGCTCTAAGACTTAGAGGGAGGATGACGAAAACGATACCACAATCTATACAGTGTGCTTTTGAACAGACCCCACTGACGATGTACAGACGTTGTTTCAAATTCCAAACAGTGGAGTTATAAGGAAGATAGTCCCTAGTCAACCCCTTTGAGCCAAAGAAGTATGCGTTTTTCTTTCACACAAATTAAAACCCTTAATCACAACCTGGGGCAGGGTAGTTTTCTCGGTTAATTCAGGTGCACATTCAGTCGCAATCTGCCGCTTCGTACACAACGAATGACATCAAAGACATCCTTCCAAAACAAAAGACGGCGATGGTTCCGCATAATCGTCAAGACAGGCAGTCATTATCTCTCGAAATAAAATCCCATTAAGTCAAAACCTATGAAGGAGACTTAAGAAAAAAAATTGGGGCATCCCCTGACTGTAATCACAAAAAGAAATAGTTCAGGCATAAGACAGGGATAATAAAGTAAAAAAGAAAGAGGTCCTACAAATCCTCGACAAAAAAGATTACAAAAATGACTGCCTATGCAAAACAAACTTTCAGTATCCGAACCATTACCGGAACATCAAGGACAGTACTTCAGGACCCAACTGGGATTCTAAACACGCAATTAGCTGAGCATAGGACTAAAGGACATCACGAAGAACAAGTGGGTACAAATAAATTTTGGGCCTTTATCCTTTGTTTCTTAAACCGTGAACCAGGCCACGTTATAACCCTTAAAAGTCCTAGTTGAAGCATGGGTTAGTTTGAGAGCATACTGTTACAAAGGTATCCTGACTCCTGTAGAACTTGTTACGAATCCTGAGTTGATATCACATTCTTGCAAATTTTGTTTTACTATGCAAAACACATTTTCAAAAACTTTTCAAGACAGACATGAGTTCGCATTTGTTGTACCCCAAAATTTGCCCTCCCATATTTCTCAAGACATGTCAAGAATAATCTCCAAGTGGCTCAAGTTGGCTCAAGAATTGGACAATCAAATCATCTCCTAAGGCAGTCAATTCAAAATTAGGGTTTTGTGTTGCATCAAGGTCCTTGCATCCAAATAGCCTCAAGTGCTCCCTAATGTCCTAATATGTTCTCAAGATCATCCATGTCAAATTTCAAGCCTTGCAGAGGAAGTTTGGTCAGCTAATTGCTCAAAAGGTCCAAAAGTCGACTGTGCTAGGGCAAAAGTCAACTGTGACCTACAAATAGTCAAACCTCAAGATTTTTTGTCAGCATTCTCATTTTGAAGGATAATTCATCATTTTATAAAGGTTTAATCATGATTCATCAAGCATTGCTCAAGATTCATCAAGGTTCAAAAGTTGCTAAATTAGGGTTTTGCAGGAAAAGTCAACTCAACTTTGACCAAGCATAACTTTCTCATAATTCATGAGAAATGACCCATCCAAAACTCATTTTTAAGAGGATGCAATTTACTACAATCCATATTCACACCCCAAGATCAAGAAATGCACTCACAAGAAGTTATGAATTTGGACATTATAGGTCATTTTTGAAAGTCAACAAAAACACCTTTTTTGCCAAAGCTTATAACTTGAGCATGGAATAAAAAAATGAGATGAGACCAAAAGGGTTGGTTAGAGGACATATCAAGGTTTCTAAAAAGTCCCAGAACACTTCCAAAAGTTCAAAATTGAAGAAGTTATGCATTGTTGAAGTTGGGCATTATTCCAAAATTGCCAAAAGTCAACTATCCCCAAAACATCAAATTTTGCCAAATAGGCCCACTTTTTTCCACTTGATTTGATCTTGTCACACCACACACGTGTCCTATCTTCAGTTTCATGTCCATTCATTAATTTTTCTATTTTATTTGATTTTTATTCAATTAATTCATTTTAAATCAATATTAATTCAAATAAAATCCAAAAATTGATGGGATAAGATCTTTTTGATCATTACAGGTCTTAATTATCATGATACACCCAATTAAATTCGTACCATGCCATATTGTGAACAAAATCTTGGATTTGGCATAATTTTGGAAGCTTTGTTAATGGTGATCAAATCAAATCTCAAGTCATCAATTCACATGGATTGAAAGCCCAATTCTTGACCTAATTGCTTCCCATATACACACACAAGCTAGAGACATACAAAACAAGGCCTGAAAGTTGCAAAATGGCCAAACAAAACATGAAAAAAAGCTTGAAAATCTTGAAACTGAAATCATACTTAGAGGTCGATTCAATTCAAAATCTCAACGTGGTGTTCTTGTTTGCAATCCACTGAAGCTATAGCAATCAGAACCAAGCCCTCTCATCGCCTGAAACGCCCTGGTTTGGGAGACTTGTATTTGGGCATTCGTTTTACAGGAAAAATCAAGACAAATAATGGCTATGGTTATATTCAGGGAGGGGAGATGAACACGTTGGTGTTTTTAGTTTGTATTTAGGTGGCCTGGAATTCAGGTTAGAAGCAAGCCACGGATTTTGTTGCGAATCCAAATCTGCAGGAAAAAAGGCCAGGTCTTGTTGAAGAAGACAAAGACGTGGCTTGTCTTCATTGGCCAATTTTAAAGCTCGCACTATTTTTTTTATTTTTCAGGCATTCGCTTTGTTTTCCAATATAATGATTGTCACCTAATCCCATAACAAAAGAAACACAGTGGCATGGTGGTTAGTACGCTTATACAAAGTCCTATGGGACCTGGGTTCGAATCCCAGGTCCCCCAATATATTTGTCTTATTTTTTCCAGGTAATTGCATGTGGTTTCAGCAAGCGTAGCATACCATGGACCTCTAGATCCCAAGCGCCGGATGGCCTTCAGGCCAAATCTGATTGTCACAAGATGACATCCACCATACGCCAAAGTCAATGGATGCCCACTGGATCAACAAAGTCAAAGCAGGCTTGAACGTTTTGGGCCACAAATTGCCAATCATACATCCAGATTTGGGTCTAACCCCCCCCCCCCCCCCCCCAATGGGTTAATTTCTTTTCTTTTTTATATTTCCCTTTATTTAATTGTTTTATTATTTTTAATTAACCTAATAATTTCTTTTTCCTAATAAAATCAGAAAACAAAAAAGTATTATTTTTATTTATTAAATTTAATTTCATCATTTTTTTTTTGTAAATAAATTAATTTAATCAATTTAGTTTTAATTAGAGTTAACTTTTAATATTTTTGCAATATTTAAAATCAATTTAGAATATTAGGTTTTTATTAATTTTAATCAAATTTTATTTTATTTCCTTAAATATTCAAAAACTCCAAAAATATTTTAATTCATTAATTAATTTTGACCTAATTTAATTTCCATTTAATTCAAAAAAAAATAACAAAAAACATGCTTTCTTTTCAAAAAGGGTCAAAACCCTAAAAAATGCGCCGTCTTAATTTCTCGCACGCGATCAATTTTATTCCAATATTGTAATTGCTTTCGGTATGCAATAGCTTTTAATTAGGACTTTAATTATTTATCTCTTTATTTTACTTTCCGCAATTTAAATTAAAGGGTTTGTTTTTGGCGATGTAAATACCCGACGCCTTGTAATAGTTTAGATTTAATTTCCGCAAATTTAATTTTCACAACTATAAACTGTTAGATGTTTGATAATAGGGAATGCATGACAAGATTCAATGTATGAACTTAAAATCAACATAGATAACCCATGACATGTACAAAGATAGATAACCGAAAAACAATACACTCGCACATGCGCACTCTTAGGGTACACCTCACTTGGTTGCCTTCGAAAGTGGTCATTGAGTAAAGGAAATTTTAGAGGTCGTCCTCTTGTCCAAATATCATAGTTGCCTCGAAACGGTTGCCTCAGAAAAATGATCTAAGACATTAGGGTTACCGCTAAGGCATCTTAACATTGCTTTAGTGACCACACGTCCCTTAATCGAATTGACCCAAAAACTCCAACGACGGTGCTACCTACTTCTCAATAGTGGGATAGCATTGTCTAAAGGACATTTGCACAGTTTAATTCCTTTTTCGAGTAGGTAGATGGTTCTTAAGTACTTGCTCCTTTTAAAACAAAACAAAACTTTTCGCACTTACACTCATTTCAAACAAAAACTCCTTTCAAACCCACAAACACAAAGAAAAGCAATTTTTGAAAACACTTTGAGCAAGTACCTAAGAGCCCGTGGATAACCACGGATAAAAAGGTTTCTAACACCTTCCCTTTCTATAATCTACCTCCCGAACTCGAGAAACATCTCAAAAAAGGAAATTTTCTTTGCTTTTTTCCTTTCCTTGTTGGATAAAATAAAAGACGGTGGCGACTCTTGCTTACCGCGACATTTTGCAAAAACCAAACGCAAAACGCGAACCAGTATTCCAAAACAGTCAGTTCTCTTCCCACCGTATCACAGAACTGGCGACTCTACTGGGGATTCTATAAGTGAGGTGTACCTTAGGATTAGATCATTGTGTTTTCAATTGTATGCTTTGTATGATTTATATTGGTGGGCTTGTATCGGAGTTGCTATAGATCCTAACTCGGATCTGGGGATACCCTTTAGGTAAGTAGCAATAAACTGTGAGGGAACTGTACGGCGTAGACCGATACGGTTGAAGTAGTAGCTACGTTGGTGTGGCACTTTAGATTGTACTGATATCCCTTGTGTTGGAACGAGGAGAATATGGGTCATCTAAGGGGTCATTAAGCACCAACTGACCTTAGAACCTTTAAATTGACCAACTTGGCCATAGAACAGTAGCAGTATGCTACACTCATTGAGACTAAACTCTCGCGATGATTCCGACCGCAAGAAAAGGTTACTAAACTGGAATTATGACCAATTGAGGGTAGTCAGTGATATTGAGATCCTCTAGAACCCGGTTACTATTTTTAGGACAGGTTTAAACCAACTAAACTAAAATAGGGTAATGCCTAAACTCCATGCCAGCCTAAACTTAAGGCTATATGTGTGACTTGTGTGCCTTCAAACTTGAACTACTTGCACATTCTTGTTATCTGACAACATGAGTTCCTTGCAGGTTTTGTTTACAGTCCTTATCCAATAATTTGGATTTATTGCAGGGTTTACTTACATCACCTCACACTTTTGCTTAAACGCATAGCACACACATCATAACATCATGCCTTAACATTTCCTTAACCATTTCAAGGACCTCAAGGGTCTGTGATGCAGGTTATGGTAAATCAAAGGTCTAGCAAGGGGCAAAGGGATTTATTTTCCTCTAGATAAGGTTGTCTAGAAATCAAAACATGATAATTTGAGTCAGGGGCTATGACCCACTCGATATGGTGAGCTTGACTCTTGAAGAAAGACTCTTAACAACATGAAGTTTCTTCAATCAAAGCTGCAAAATTCAAATTCTAACAAGTTTCTTGTTTACCCCGAGAGATTCTTGAAAACATGCATCCACATAACATGCATCCACATCATGACAGGTTTTCCCTTTCAGGTTTCCTTATTCTCCTACTGTTTATTTCACTAGAGATGGCCCTAGAGAGAACTGTCGAAGATATCCAGGCTCAAAGCGCTCAACTTCAAGAAATGTTCTTGAACATATCCCAGGGGCTGAAAGAAATAAAAGCTCTCCTCACAAGGGGCTTAGTCCTAGGGAATCCAGGCGGCATCAGGAATGATCAGTTGGAAGGGCTACAAATTGAGTTGGCAACAATGAAGATCCAGATGATGGGACAACTGGTGGGCCAGATGGCTCTCATTCAAGACCTGGCTCAAAGACGAGAAGATCTCAGGGTCCTCGTCAATAAACTACTTCAAAATAACCAAGTGGGGCAAACCACTAGGGTTGAAGATCAAGTCATCATTCAACCTCCTTTGAGACAAGAAGACAAGGGAAAAGCTCCCCAGCTTGCTTCAGGGTCACAAGCACAGCAACAACCTCGCCAGCGTCAACGGGGTAATCGACGTAAGCAAAATACATCTGGAAGACATTTCTCTGAGACTAATATACCATCATCTCTAATACTGAAACGCTTGTTGGAGGTCAATCTGATTCCTTTAAAGGATCCTCTCCAGAATCCCAATACCTCTGCTCCTGGCTATCACCCCGACGCATTTTGTGTATACCACTCCTATAGTCCTAGACATGACACCGACGACTGTTGGGCTTTGAAAAACAAGATCCAAGACTTGATTGACAGAATAGTGCTGGAATTCATGCCGGATGGCGAGATGAAAATCTTCCGCTGAGGGTTCTCCACCTGAAATGACTAGTTCGAACTAAGAGACTTTTGCTCATTAGAATTTTCAAGCTGTAATTTTCTTTTGATTGTTCGAACATTTATTCATGTCAAACTTTATTACTTTACCAATGCATTGCATATGTCTGTTTTGAATCAATCCATTCGTATTTCACTATATTCAAATTGCTTTCATTTTTTGTGATGATCAACTCTCGATTAAAAAAATTTCTAAGCCTTTAGAGGGAGGATGACGAAAATGATATCAAAATCTCTAAAGTATGCTTTTGAACGGACCCTGCTGACGAGGTACATGCATTGTTTCAAATCCTAAACAGTGGAGTTATAAGGAAGATAATCCCTAGTCAACCCCTTTGAGCCAAAGAAGTTGGACTTTTTCTTTTCACAAATTAAAACCCTTAATCACAACCCGAAGCAGGGTAGTTTTCTCAGTTGATCCAGGTGCACAATGAATGGCATCAAAGAAGTCCTTCCGAAACAAAAGACGGTGTTGGTTTTGTATTAATCGTAAGGACGGACAGTCATTATCTTTCGAAATAAAAGCCCACTAAGTCAAAACCTATGAAGGAGACTTACAAAAAAAACTGGGGCATCCCGCTGACTGTAATCACAAAAAGAAACAGTTCAGGCAAAAAAAAGGGATAATAAAAACCAAAAAGAAAGAGATCCTGCAAACTCTCAGCAAAATGACTGCCTGTCCAAAATAAATTGTCAGTATCCGAACCATCACTGGTATATCAGAGTAAAGACTCAAACAAGATCTAATGCACGATTAAATGAGTTTAGGATCGAAGAACATCACGAAGAACGAGTGGGTACAGATAAAATTTGAGCCTTTATCCTTTGTTTCTTAAACCGTGAACCAGGCCACGTTATAACCCTTAAAAGTCCTAGCTGAAGCATGGGTTAGTTCGAAAGCATACTGTTACAAAAGGTATCCTGACTCCTGTAGGGCTCGCTGTAAAATCCTGAGTTGACATCACATTTTACAAAAAATCGCTTGTTTTATTGAAAACTGTATTTTCAAAAACTTCAAGACAGACATAAGCTTTGCATTCTTAAAATAACATTGTTTGCATATGACTATTTGTTCAAACAGTAGAGAAATTCGCACGACGAATATCTAGTGAACAAAAAACCTTCTCAATAAAAGGATCACCTCAAGTGAAAAAAACACTTCCAACCAAGGGGCACGACATGATCATTGTCCATCATTTGGGGCAGTCAAGGCAAGATTCAAAGAATCTCTCAAAGATGCCAGGGGAAAATCTCCATCTGAATCAATTGGGGCATTGGACATGAATTCCAGCAACGAATCTTACATGATCAAACATCTTCTGGTAGTATGGCAACACGACACTACAGACAGTGACAACTCCCTACACCCTGAGAGCATGAACATAATCAGAAAATACTACGCATAATCAAAGACCCGCTAGGTCGACTGGCCTAGGCAAAAATTTGGGCTCCCGGCGAACCAAAAGGGTTCGGGCAAAAAAGGGATGAAAATGAAAAAATTGTACACCCGGCAATTCGAAAACCTGAAAAGGCGGCTTGGGAAAAAAAAAGATATCCCGGTGGACTGAAAACCCGAAAGGGCGGTCCAGGCAAAAATTAGGGATCAAAGCGTACGACTATGTCTCGTCATCTCGTCACTGGCTTACCAGAAGAAGACTTGTCATTTTGACCGAAAGATACCAAGCACCTCATAGGTGGGGATAATACTCGATCCACAGGGCCTCCGCAGGAACCCTCTCCCGCAGAAACAGGGGCAAATAAGAATTATCCGAACTGTACAGTTGCTCTGTCCACTAGGTACTAAGGTAGTTTCAGGTGAAGAGTATGGCTAAGATACCTTCACTCCCCGCAGAGTAAGGCAGTAATTGTAGCTCTCCCCAAGCAGAGTTAGTCTACCATCATCCCTAAAAAGGCTTGGTATCCCCAGAAGGTCTTAATATTCCCCAGCGGAGTATAAGAATATTCTCCAGCAAGTATAAAAGTATCCCCGACAGTCTTAAAATTTCTCCATGGAGTATAAGAATGTTCCCCGGCAGAATACAAGATACCTCTAATGGAGTCAGTTTTCCCAGCACAGTCTGAAAAGCTTCCCCAACAGAGTTGAATCATCATCCCCAGTAGACTCTGGAAGCTTATCCCCTGCAGAGCACAAATAAATTTCCCCATCCAAATTCAGAGGGTTGTCCCCACAAGAGTCTAACAGGATTATCTCCAGTAATTTGCAACTGAAAGATCGTCCCCAGCGAAGTTCTTTCCTTTCACAAGCAGGTATTCAATCCTCAACAGATTCAATATCACCAGCAACGGTAATCTATCCCCAGCGGAGCTTATCAGCGGAATCCCCAGCGGAGTTTATCGTTAAAATCTTCAGCAGAATATCTCTCCCCACAGAGTAATTCCCCACAGAGTAATCTCTTCATCAGTTTATTCCCCAACGGAGTTCTTTTCTCCTGCAGGCTTATTCTCACAATCACCTTCATTCACCACCCCCAGCGGAAAGGAAGAATTCAACTCTATTCTCCAGCAGCTCCGGGATTTATTTTCCCCAGCTAAAACATCACATTTTCATACATCATGATACATGCATATACGCATCATACCATACAATCTCATTTATGTTGAGAACATCATTGCTTGATCCATCTCATGCATTGCATATGACTGACCTTTACCTTTCAGGAAAGATGCAGTTAAGTTCTCAGCTTAGTCGAAAACCTGACCAGTTCTTAAATCTCAATTGAATTATCCTCGGTTAAATTTCAGATAAGGTTCTCAATCTCGACAGTTTCCATACGTCATAGTGTGGACGAGTGCTATAACCTCAACGGTATACTACGTTGAGCACCAGACAGTTCCTAGATCTTGATGAAGATGTTTCCCTACGTCATAGTGTGGATGAGTGCTATAACCTCAACGGTATACTATGTTGAGCACTAGTCAGTTCCTAGATCTTGATGTTTTCCTCCGTCATAGTGTGGACAAGTTTTCTAACCTCAACGGTATACTACGTTGAGCACCAGACAGTTCCTAGATCTTGATGAAGATGTTTCCCTACATCATAGTGTGGACGAGTGTTATAACCTCAACAGTATACTACGTTGAGCAATAGTCAGTTCCTAGATCTTGATGTTTTCCTCCGTCATAGTGTGGACAAGTTCTCTAACCTCAACGGTATACTACGTTGAGCACCAGACAGTTCCTAGATATTCATAAAGATGTTTCCCTATGTCATAGTATGGACGAGTTCTATAACCTCAAAGGTATACTACGTTGAGCACTAGTCAGTTCCTAGATCTTGATGTTTTCCTCCGTCACAGTGTGGACAAGTTCTCTAACCTCAACGGTATACTATGTTGAGAACCAGACAGTTCCTAGATCTTGATGAAGATGTTTCCCCACGTCATAGTGTGGACGAGTGCTATAACCTCAACGATATACTATGTTGAGCAATAGTCAGTTCCTAGATCTTGATGTTTCCCCACGTCATAGTGTGGATAAGTGCTATAACCTCAACATTATACTATGTTGAGCACTAGTCAGTTCCTAGATCTTGATGTTTTCCTCCGTCATAGTGTGGACAAGTTCTTTAACCTCAACGGTATAATATGTTGAGCACCAGACAGTTCCTAGATCTTGATGAAGATGTTTCCCCATATCATAGTGTGGACGAGTGCTATAACCTCAACGGTATACTACGTTGAGCACTAGTCAGTTCCTAGATCTTGATGTTTCCCCACGTCATAGTGTGGAAGAGTGATATAACCTCAACGGTATACTACGTTAAGCACTAGTCAGTTCCTAGATCTTGATGTTTTCCTCCGTCAAAGTGTGGACGAGTTCTCTAATTTCAATGGTATACTCCGTTGAAGACCAGACAGTTCCTAGATCTTGATGAAGATGTTTCCCTTCGTCATAGTGTGGATGAATTCTACAATCTCAATGGTATACTACGTTGCATACCAGACAGTTCCTAGATCTTGATGAAGATGTTTCCCCCCAATTGAATTATGGACAGGTTCTTAAGACTTAGCCGAGGCATTCTCTCAGTTGAAGTACAGGCAAGTTCCTAAATCTCAACAAAAGTTAGGCTTCCCCAGCGGAATCTTCTACAAAAACAGGTATGCAAGTTCTCGATAAGGAATCTCTTATGCGATCGAAACTCCTGCAGATGGCATCTGTAAGCCCATCCTCCTACCAACAATCTCCAAATGGCATCTGTAAGTCCATTCCCGACATCACAATGCTGATACTACACCATGCGAGTGCAAATTTCTGGGCACTCTATTGTTCAATTATCTTCCACCTTTGGATCACGAAAGGCTCGAAAGCCAATCTATATCCAAAGGTTTAAGAAAATTTAACAGGGGAAACTGTTGTACCCAAAAATTTGCCCTCCCATATTTCTCAAGACATGTCAAGAATAATCTCCAAGTGGCTCAAGTTGGCTCAATAATTGGACAATCAAATCATCTCCTAAGGCAGTCAATTCAAAATTAGGGTTTTGTGTTGCATCAAAGTCCTTGCATCCAAATAGCCTCAAGTTCTCCCTAATGTCCTAATATGTTCTCAAGATCATCCATGTCAAATTTCAAGCCTTGCAGAGGAAGTTTGGTCAGCTAATTGCTCAAAAGGTCCAAAAGTCGACTGTGCTAGGGCAAAAGTCAACTGTGACCTACAAATAGTCAAACCTCATGATTTTTTGTCATCATTCTCATTTTGAAGGATAATTCATCATTTGATAAAGGGTTGATCATGATTCATCAAGGATTGCTCAAGATTCATCAAGGTTCAAAAGTTGCTAAATTAGGGTTTTGTAGGAAAAGTCAACTCAACTTTGACCAAGCATAACTTTCTCATACTTCATGAGAAATGACCCATCCAAAGCTAATTTTTAAGAGGATTAAATTTCCTGCAATCCATCTTCACACCCCAAGATCAAGAAATGCACTCACAAGAAGTTATGAATTTGGACATTATAGGTCATTTTTGAAAGTCAATAAAAACACCTTTTTTGCCAAAGCTTATAACTTGAGCATGGAATATCAAAATGAGATGAGACCAAAAGGGTTGGTTATAGGACATCTCACGGTTTCTAAAACGTCCAATAACACTTCCAAAAGTTCAAAATTGAAGAAGTTATGTATTTGTTGAAGTTGGGTATTGGTCCAAAATTGCCAAAAGTCAACTATCCCCAAAACTTCAAATTTTGCCAAATGGGCCCACTTTTTTCCACTTGATTTGATCTTGTCACACCACACACGTGTCCTATCTTCAGTTTCATGTCCATTCATTAATGTTTCTATTTTATTTGATTTTTATTCAATTAATTCATTTTAAATCAATATTAATTCAAATAAAATCCAAAAATTTATGGGATAAGATTTTTTTGATCATTACAGGTCTTAATTATCATGATACACCCAATCAAATTCGTACCATGCCATATTGTGAACAAAATCTTGGATTTGGCATAATTTTGGAAGCTTTGTTAATGATGATCAAATCAAATCTCAAGTCATCAATTCACATGGATTGAAAGCCCAATTCTTGACCCAATTGCTTCCCATATACACACACAAGCTAGAGACATACAGAACACAACCTGAAAGTTGCAAAAACGGCCAAACAAAACTTGAAAAAAAAGCTAGAAAATCTTGAGACTGAAATCATACTTAGAGGTCGATTCAATTCAAAATCTCAACATGGTGTTCTTGTTTGCAATGCATTGAAGCTATAACAATCAGAACCAAGCCCTCTCATCGCCTGAAACGCCCTGGTTTTGGAGACTTGTATTTGGGCATTCATTTTACAGGCAAAATCGAGACAAATAATGGCCATGGTTGTATTCAGGGAGGAGAGACGAACACATTGGTGTTTTTAGTTTGTATTTAGGTGGCCTGGAATTCAGGTTAGAAGCAAGCCACGGATTTTGTTGCGAATCCAAATCCACAGGAAAAAAGGCCAGGTCTTGCTGAAGAAGACGAAGACGTGGCTTGTCTTCATTGGCTAATTTTAAATCTCGCGCTATTTTATTTTTATTTTTCAGGCATTCGCTTTGTTTTCCAATATAATGATTGTCACCTAATCCCATAACAAAAGAAACACAGTGGCGTGGTGGTTAGTGCGCTTATACAAAGTCCTATGGGACCTGGGTTCGAATCCCAGGTCCCCCAATATATTTGTCTTATTTTTCTCCAGGTAATTGCATGTGGTTTCAGCAAGCGTAGCATACCATGGACCTCCAGATTCCAAGTTCCAGATGGCCTTCAGGCCAAATCTGATGGTCACAAGATGACGTCCACCATACGCCAAAGTCAATGGATGCCCACTGGATCAACAAAGTCAAAGCAGGCTTGAACGTTTTGGGCCACAAATTGCCAATCATACATCCAAATTTGGGTCTAAACCTCCCCAATGGGTTAATTTCTTTTCTTTTTTATATTTCCCTTTATTTAATTGTTTTATTATTTTTAATTAACCTAATAATTTCTTTTTCCTAATAAAATCAGAAAACAAAAAAGTATTATTTTTATTTATTAAATTTAATTTCATCATTTTATTTTTGTAAATAAATTAATTTAATCAATTTAGTTTTAATTAGAGTTAACTTTTAATATTTTTGCAATATTTAAAATCAATTTAGAATATTAGGTTTTTATTAATTTTAATCAAATTTTATTTTATTTCCTTAAATATTCAAAAAATCCAAAAATATTTTTATTAATTAATTAATTAATTTTGACCTAATTTAATTTCCATTTAATTCAAAAAAATAACAAAAAACATGCTTTCTTTTCAAAAAGGGTCAAAACCCTAAAAAATGCGCCGTATTAATTTCTCGCACGCGATCAATTTTATTCCAATATTCTAATTGTTTTCGGTATGTAATTGCTTTTAATTAGGACTTTAATTATTTATCGCTTTATTTTACTTTCCGCAATTTAAATTAAAGGGTTTGTTTTTGGTGATGTAAATGCCCGACGCCTTGTAATAGTTTAGATTTAGTTTCTGCAAATTTAATTTTCGCAACTATAAATTGTTAGATGTTTGATAATAGGGAATGCATGACAAGATTCAATGTATGAACTTAAAATCAACATAGATAACCCATGACATGTACAAAGATAGATAACCGAAAAACAATACACTCGCACATGCGCACTCTTAGGGTACACCTCACTTGGTTGCCTTCGAAAGTGGTCATTGAGTATAGGAAATTTTAGAGGTCGTCCTCTTGTCCAAAGATCATAGTTGCCTCGAATTAGTTGCCTCAGAAAAATGATCTAAGACATTAGGGTTACCGCTAAGGCATCTTAACATTGCTTTAGTGACCACACGTCCCTTAATCGAATTGACCCAAAAACTCCAACGACGGTGCTACCCACTCTTCAATAGTGGGATAGCATTGTCTAAAGGATATTTGCACAATTTAATTCCTTTTTCGAGTAGGTAGATGATTCTTAAGTACTTGCTCCTTTTAAAACAAAACAAAACTTTTCGCACTTATACCCATTTCAAACAAAAACTCCTTTCAACCCACAAACACAAAGAAAAGCAATTTTTGAAAACACTATGAGCAAGTACCTAAGAGCCCGTGGATAACCACAGATAGAAAGGGTGCTAACACCTTACCTTTTTATAATCTACCTCCCGAACCCGAGAAACATCTCAAAAAAGGAATTTTTCTGTGCTTTTTTCCTTTCCTTGTTGGATAAAATAAAAGACGGCGACGACTCTTGCTTACCGCGACATTTTGTGAAAACCAAACGCAAAACGCGAACCAGCATTCCAAAATAGTCAATTCTCTTCCCACCGTATCACAACATTCTTTAAATGACATTGTTTGCATATGCCTAGTTGTTTGACAGTAGAGAAATTCGCACAATGAATATTCAATGAAAAGACATCCTCTCAATAGACAAAATCATCTCAGCAGGAAAGACACTTCCAACAACAGGTCTTCCATAAGCAAGGGGCATGACATGATGTCTAACACAGTTGAGGCAGTCTCTCCAAAAGTTCCAAATAACCATGGGCAGATCTCCATCTGAATCACTTGGGGAATTACACACACATTCCAGCAACGAATCATGTGCCATCAAGAAAACATCTTGACAGTACTACAACATAACACTATGGACGGTGATAACTCCCTACATCCTGAGAACATGGACATAGTCGTAAAAGACCACGCATGAAAAAGACCCGCTAGGTCGACTGGCCTAGGAAAAAATAAGGGCATCTCGGCGAACCAAAAAAGTTCGGGAAAAAATTAGGGATAAAAACAAACAAAAATCTGTATACCCGGCAAGTCGAAAACCTGAAAAGGTGGCTTGGGCGAAAAAGGGTATCCCGGTGGACTGAAAATTTGAAAAGACAGTCTAGGAAAAAGTTAGGGATTAAAGCGTACGACCATGTCCCGGATACTTATCATTCTGATCGGTAGTCACCAAGCACCTTATGAGTTGGGATAACACTCAAGCTATCCATAAAGCCTCTGCAGGCACTTTCTCCAGCAAGTATAGGGGCAGAAAAGTCTTGATGCAAAGTCATTACCATATCCTCAGCATGCATCCCAGTGACATCTACACTCCCCACAGAGTAGAGACAACTAAAGCTTTGTCATCGGCTTCCCCAAACAGGAGTTACTCTCCCCAGCCGGGTCCCTTCAGAAAACTGACATCTATATTCCCCAGCAAATTTCATAATCGCAAGCGGGTCATAAAGTTTTCTCCCAAGCAGAGTTTATTTCTCTAAATACAGAAGCTCAATCCCCAACAGAGCTTATTACTTCAGCTATGGAAGTTCATCTTCCAACAGAGTTATTTCCCCGAAGAGTTATTCTCAAACAGAGTCTCTCCCCGGAAGACTATTTGCAAACAGGAGTAAATCCACGGCATAGTCATCTCCGTTCACCATCCCCAGCAGAAGTAGAAGAACCATTTTTCTACGACGGCCAGGAATTCAATTTCTAGTACTCTCCGACAGTAGTCATGGATTTATTTTCCCGAACTCGAATATGGCACAATATCATCTCATGTTCATACATCATGACATACGCACACATATTGCATACAACATAATCTCATTTATTTTGAGAACATCATCATACAATGCATTTCATGCATCACATATAATTAATCATGTACCTTTTCAGGAAAGTTGGTTATCATCAACAATTTCCAGCAGGTCCTAGATTAGCTCCTGAAACTAAACAGAGTAATTATATGTGCGACTAGTTGCATCTCTACACGGTTTTGTCACGAAGCAATCTTACACGGGTTTCTACTAAATACAGCTTCACATGGGTTTATCCTAGAAAAAAATCGTACACGGGTCCCTTCTCATACATTTCCAAATAAAGTTTCACACGAGCTCATCCCGAAGTAACCTTACCCAGGTTCCTCCTGAAGCCCTACACAGACTTATCCCGAAGCAACCTTACCTAGGTTCCTTCTCGGTTCAGATGAAGTTTTACCCAAACTCCCCACAAAGCAACCTTACCTAGGTTCGTTCTCGGTTCAGATGCAGTTTTACCCAAACTCCTCATGAAGCAACCTTACCTAGGTTCCTTCTCAGTTCAGATGCAGTTTTACCCAAACTCCCCACAAAGTAACCCTACGACCCAGGTTCCTTCCCATAAGCCCTACTATCCAGGCTTTCATTTCGAAGCAACCCTATGACCTAGGTTCCTTCCCATAAGCCCTACTATCCAGGCTTTCATTTCGAAGCAACCCTACAACCCAGTTTCCTTCTCATAGCCCTACTATCCAAGCTTTCATTTCGAAGTAACCCTACTATCCAGGTTCCTTCTCATAGCCCTACTACTCAGGCTTTCATTTCGAAGTAACCCTACTATCCGAGTTCCTTCTCATAGCCCTACTATCCAGGATTTCATTTTGAAGTAACCCTACTATCCAGGTTCCCTCCCATAAGCCCTACTATCCAGGCTTTCATCTTGAGGTATCCCTACTATCCAGGCTTTCATTTCGAAGTAACCCTACGACCCAGGTTCCTTCCTATAAGCCCTACTATCCAGGCTTTCATTTTGAAGTAACCCTACTATCCAGGTTCCTTCCCATAAGCCCTACTACCCAGGCTTTCATCTTGAGGTAGCCCTACTATCTAGGCTTTCATTTCGAAGCAACCCTACGACCCAGGTTCCTTCTCATAGCCCTATTGTCCAGGCTTTCATTTCGAAGTAACCCTACTATCCAAGTTCCTTCTCATAGCCCTACTATCCAGGCTTTTATTTTGAAGTAACCCTACTATCCAGGTTCCTTCTCATAGCCCTACTATCTAGACTTTTATTTTGAAGTAACCCTACTACCCAGGTTCTTTCTCATAGCCCTATTATCAAGGCTTTCATTTCTAAGTAACCCTATTATCCAGGTTCCTTCTCATAGCCCTACTATCCAGGCTTTCATTTCGAAGTAACCCTACTATCCAGATTCCTTCTCATAGCCCTACTATCCAGGATTTCATTTCTAAGTAACCCTACTATCCAGGTTCCTTCTCATAGCCCTACTATCCAGGCTTTCATTTTGAAGTAATCCTACTATCCAGGTTCCTTCTCATAGCCCTACTATCCAGGATTTTATTTCGAAGTAACCCCACTATCCAGGTTCCTTCTTATAGCCCTACTATCCAGGCTTTTATTTTGAAGTAACCCTAGTACCAGGTTCCTTCTCATAACCCTACTATCCAGGATCCTTTTCATGAATTACTTGACGCAGTTTTGCATGGACTTATCCTAATAAAGCCTTATACATGTTCCTTCTCTTTTATCTCCGGACAACAGTTTACCACACTGTAAAACCTAGACCCGACCAAATACGGTCGATTTCACATTTCCCCAGTAAGTCGTTGTGAAGCCTAGATTCTGACCAGATAGTAGTTCACTCCCATCTCTTCAATCAAGTGATGACTCCCCAGTAGAGTAACGGACAACTGAAGCTCCTAAAACTCTATGTTCCAAGACAGAGACCAACATTCCTCAGTGAAGTCCTCCCTAAAAACAGGAATAGGAATTCCCACGAAGGAATATCTCACGAAATCATCATTATTCTGGATGGAATCTTTAAGCCCATCTCCGACGACTCTCCGTCACATTCTCAGGATGGCGTCTTTAAGCCCATCTCCGAAGAGTTTCAGTCATCTTCTCTAAATGGCATCTATAAGCCCATTCCTGATATTATCTACACAGTCAAATATCATTTCAGACGAGTGCAAATTTCTGGGTACTCTAGTGTTCAATCATCTTTCACCTTCAGATCATGAAAGGCAGACCAACCAATCTACATCCTCAGGTTTAAGAAGATTGAACAGGGGCAGCTATTGTACCCCAAAATTTACCCTATTTATTTCGACCTTTTTGGCTTACATTTCTTTATTACATACACGCATATCATTGGTTATATGGTTATGGGACCAAGGTGTATTTATCAAGCTTCGCCAGGTTACAAGTGACGTTTATTTCGCCAATGGAGGTTGTGATACAGTGGGAGAACTGACTTGGGTGTTTTTCGTTTGATCGCGAATGTTTCCGTTAGCAAGAGTCGCCATCGAATTTTCTTTTATCCAAAAGGAAAGGTGAAAAACCACAAGAAAGACCTTTGAGATTGTTTCTTGAGTTCGGGGGATAGATTATGAAAAGGGAAGGTATTAGCACCCTCTTCATCCATGGTTTTCCATGGGCTCTTAGTTACTTGCTAGATCACTTGCTTTTGTTTGAAATTGTGCTTTGTGTGGTTTTTGAAAGTATTTTTGAAAATATGTCATCGTTTAGGCAATCTTTGTAATAGTTCTCGTTCATAAGAACGTATACAAAGTGTTGAGCTTTTGAAAATGTTTCAAGTTTGGAAGATGTTTTGAAACTGTTTTTGAAAGTGTTGGTGTTTGTTTTGAAAATAGCAAGGATGTTTGTTTTGAGATAGAGCAAGTAATTAGGAACAATATACCTACTCAAACGTCTTTCATGTTCATTTTCTTTTTCCTTTGACATTGTTATCTTACCATTGATTTGGTAAGTAACCCTATCTTTGGATGTAAGCGGGACGGGCGTGGGTCATCGTATAGTCATGATAGCAATGTTGTGAGGTATCTTAGCATTTCTTTTTAAGGGACTAAGATCATTTTGAAAGGCAACATTTATAGCGTCATCTAGGGACTATGATCTTGTATTTCGATTATTTTTGCTAAGACATCTCACAGGCATAACATGACCATTTTTTAGGAAACAAGTGGAGTTAACCTTAAGGGTGCATGTGTGAATAGTGTGTTTTATTTGCATGCATTTAATCTTTGATTAGGGTTATCTACTTGTTGATTTTATGTCTTGCCATACAAACCCTAGTTACTAACATTTGTATTTGAAAGCGTTAAATTGCAGAAAATAAAGTCCTACGCTATTACGTCATTTAGGGGACGAGGATACAATTTACAAATGGGGATGAAGTAGGAACTTAAATATTACAACCATATCGAATAACCATGAAGGAAACGTAAAAACAGTGTAAAAAGAAGTAAAAAATGCATCTTGAACTATTATGTGTCGACACAAGCTCATATGTATCGACACATAACTTTCCTTGCCCCTGTATTGCCAAATCAACTCAGTATGAGTCGATACATAATAGTATATGTTGACTCATACACTGCATGTGTCAACTCATACGTGCTTTGTGTCGACTCATACATTGTTTTTCCTTGTGTTTTGGGCCTGTAAAGCAGTATATATCGACTCATAAGGCTATGTGTCGACTCATACTGTCATTTTTCTGCTTCAACATTGTTTTGCTGCATACATGGGTTAGTTCTCAACACATAATGAAAAGAATGGAATATAACAAAAGGTTAGCTTCAAGGACAATGGTTACTACATTTTTGTCAACAAAAATGAATTACTAAAGTCAAGAAACTTACCTTGTAGTTAGATCTTTATACTCTGAATTTGAGTTGTTGTCTTGACTGTTCTTGAAATTGGAAGAGAAAACAGAGGTGTTGTAGAAGCTTGTTCTTGAGTTTGGAAAATTTCTAGGTGATGTATGTGAGGTGCTTAGATGTTTAGACAAAGCTTGCAAGGTGTGAGAGTTCCAAATATTTGGACTTTAAAACTCAAGAGTGGAAGCTTTTTTGGACAGTTATGGTTTTTGATGGCTAGTTTACAACAATACTTCTAGATTTTCTCTCTATTTTTCTAACATTTTTACAACCTCTTTCTCTTGCAAATGCTTCTTCTATTTATAGGCAAGGGGTTTGTGCTTATGATCTAATTAGGTTTACAAGACAACGTGTTATGGTTTGGTTGGATTACAAAGATCAAACTAAGTCAAGTACTCCATAGTCCCAAGGTGAAGTACCAAAGTTGCTGGTATAGAGGAGCTACTTCCAATGATTTATGGTTGAGTATAATCAGCAACAAGCAAGGTATGGGCTCAAGACAAACTTTGTACAAAAAGCTTGCTTTTCAAGAATAATAATGGTGCCTTTATGCCATAAATGGTAAGATCTTTTGGACAATGGTTTAAACACTTGGGTAATAGCTCAAGAGTGGGTGTAAGCATTAAATTATGATGAGATTTGCAAGCAAAGAAGCCTCCAACATAAGATTATGCACCAAATCATGAGAGTTTTGTTATGTGTTCTTCACTTAGAATGACTTGCAATTCAAAGATGGATGACCAACTTCAAGCCCTTGAATCTCCTACCTCAAGTATGATAAATTTATGCTCTTGGATGTTTTGGAAAGCTTGAAACATCCTTTATAACTTTCATGTTGGCCATTTTGACAAAATCATCTTGGAACTATGTGAAAAAATGCCAAGAAGTTGGGGTAAAATCCTGACTAAAATCTGTTGAAAATTTCTCTAAGTGTTAAATGAAAATGTCATGACTTCATGAATTTGTAACTTGAGATCCCATCATATTTAGGAGAAGCTGTGTAAAGCAATGTTATAGATATCATGGAAATCTACAACTTTCATGTTGAAAGTTTCTTTTGAATCATCTTGCATCATGATGAAAGAATGGCATGAAGTGATGAAATTATCATGTATAAAAACACTTAGAAAATTTCTAAGTCTTGGAAATTTTGACTTTTCAAGTTGACTTTTGACTTTCTTGATGATCAAGCTTGATATTCTTGCATGTCTTGATGAAATTTGATCTTTGGAATGTAATGTTGACCAAAAAAGTCAAAGTTTGACTTTCCAGTATGCGATTGACCCTTTTGCCCTTGTGCCAATTCCAAGCCTAAATTGAGGTATCAGTGCTGCAACCTTGACGCCATAGAATATCTTGTGAGAGAATCCTTGAGAAATGAGAGGAAAAATTTTGGGGTACAACAGTTGCCCCTGTTCAATCTTCTTAAACCTGAAGAGTTAGATTGGCGAGTCCTCCATTCGTGACTTGAAGGTGGAAGATGATTGAACACTAGAGTGCCCAGAAATTTGCACTCGAAGATGTGTTAGTTGACTGTGTAGGGAATGAGCTTAAAGATACCATTTGGAGGTGATTGTATCTGGAATGAATTTGAGTGACAAAATGACATCCGAATCTAGATCGTAGCTGGATTGTATATGAAAACTGAATCTGAATGATTATCAGGATGGCATTCGTATCTGGAGCATATCTGAACTATATCTGAAAGCTCAGCAGGATAATGAAGGAATCTTGAATGATTACTACCCCAGCAGAATGATGAAGGAATCTTGGATGATTACTACCTCAGTAGGATAACAAAGGAATCTTGGATGATTGCTACCTCAGCAGGATGATGAAGGAATCTTGGACGATTACTACCTCAACAGGATGATGAAGGAATCTTGGACGATTACTACCTCAGCAGGATGATGGAGGAATATTAGATGATTGCTACCTCAATAGGATGATGAAGGAATCTTGGATGATTACTACCTCAGCAGGATGATGAAGGAATCTTGGACGATTACTACCTCAGCAGGATGATGAAGGAATCTTGGACGATTACTACCTTGGCAGACTGATGAAGGAATCTTGGATGATTACTATCTCAGCAGGATGATGAAGGAATCTTGGATGATTACTACCTCAGTAGGATGATAAAGGAATCTTGGACGATTACTACCTCAGCAGGATGATGAAGGAATCTTGGATGATTACTACCTCAGCACAATGATGAAGGAATCTTGGATGATTACTACCTCAGCAGGATGATGAAGGAATCTTGGACGATTACTACCTTGGCAGAATGATGAAGGAATCTTGGATGATTACTACCTCAATAGGATGATGAAGAAATCCTGGACGATTACTACCTCATCAGGATGATGAAGGAATCTTGGATGATTACTACCTCAACAGGATGATGAAGGAATCTTGGACAAATACTACCTCAGCAGGATGATGAAGGAATCTGGGACGATTACTACTCCAAAAGATGATAACCTTTATCTGTCGATCGATCTTTCTTAAAAAGGTAAATAGTTAGTTGTATGCAATGTCATGATGTATGCATTGCGTATTGATGTTCTCAAAATAAATGAGATTTATGTTATATGTATTTTGTATGCATGTGCTATAAATGTTGTTGAAATGTAGTTTTGTCTTGGAGAATAAATCCTTGACAAGTGTTGGGGAGTTAATAAATCCCGGATTGCTGTTGAAGAGTAGGTGTGTCTTCAAACTTTGCTTAGAATGTTTCCACTGAGGATTCCTGTTTTATTGTTTGAGGAGAACTCCGCTGGGGGATGTTGAAAACTCTATGGAGAGTGTTGATTCTTGCTTAGGGAAAAGAGTTCAGGAGTCTCGGTTTCCCGTTGCTCTACTGGGGGGGTTATCTTTGGCTGGAGAGAATCAAAAGTTAGTTGTTATCTAGTCGGATTCCAGGCTTCCCAATGACTTGCTGGGGATAAGGAAGTTTACTGTTATCTGGCCAGATTCCCGGCTTCGCAGTAACTTGCTTGAAAGGATGAAGTTAAACTGATATCTTGTTGGGTCCATGCTTCACAATGTTTTTGGAGAATGGAACTACTATCTGGTCGAAATCCAGGCTTCGCGGTACCTTATACTGTTATCTGGTCGAAATCCAGGCTTCACGGTGTCTTTCGGGATTGTAGAGTATTCTGTTGGAGAAGAGGAGTTGTGGTCCTCTGATTTATAGTAGTTGGAGAGGCGACCTCAAGTTGGGGAATCATGTCGTATGTTGGGGAAATAAACCCTGTTGCTTAGTCTGTTGGAGAAGCGGCAACTCCACTGGAAGAAATCCTCGAGGATTCTTGAAGTCGATTCAGTTAGGAAAAAGTTTTCAGATATTTCAACTCTGGCTGGGAGTCATCCTATGAGAAGGATTTTGGGGAGATTTGTCACTGCCCCTAGTAGCGAGTGTTTGTGTCACTGCCAGGAAATGTTTGACTGTATGTAACCCTTTGTCGAGATTCGCGTTCAATTCCCCAAGTGATTCATATGGAGACCTTCCCCTGGTATATTCAGCGTTTCTTTTTGAATTTTGACTTGACTTCCCCAGGTGTGATGGATAGTGACATGTCATGCCCCCTTGTTTATAGGAGATTTGTCATTGGAAGTGTCATCCCACTTGAAGTGATTTTGTTCACTGAGAGAGCTTTCGTTCACTGGATATTTGTTGTGTGAATTTCTCTGTTGTCAAACAAATAGCCATATGCAAACAACGGTATTCAAATAATGCAAAGTTTATGCTTGTCTTGAAATTTTGAAAATACGTTTTAACAAGTAAAGAAATTTTGTAAGAAAATTCAAACTCAGGATTTAGAGTAAAGCCTTACAGGAGTCAGGATACCTTTTGTAACAGTATGCTTTCGAACTAACCCATGCTTCAATTAGTACTTTTGAAGGGTTGTAACGTGGCTTGGTTCATGGTTTAAGAAACAAAGGATAAAGGCTCAAAGTGTATTTGTACCCACCCGTTCTTTGTGATGTTTTTCAGTCTTAAATTCAGTTAATTGTACGTTTGAACTCCAATTGAGTCTGGAAAGAAATTTTGGTGATGGTTCAAACAAGTTAAGTTTGTCGGAAGGCAGTCATTTTTACAATATTTTTTCATGTTGTTGAGGATTTGTGGTGATCTCTTTCTTTTGATTTGTTATCCCTAATTTTTGCCTGACTGTTCTTGTTTTTAGATTATGGTCAGCGGGATGCCCCAGTTTTTTTTAAGCCTCCTTTGTAGGTTTTGACTTAGTGGGCTTTTCCTTTTGGGAGATAATGACTGCCTATTTGGTAGGGAACCATCATCGTCTTTTGATTCCATAGAAATGTTTTGATGTCATTCATTGTATTTATGAGATGAGAGTTTGTGATTTGAATGCACATTTGAATTAACTGAGAGACTACCCTGCCCCAGGTTTTGACTAAAGGTTTCAATTTGTGTTAAAACAGAAAACTTCTACTTCTTTGGCTCGAAATGGTTGACTAGGGATTATCTTCCTTATAACTCCAGTGTTTAGGATTTGAAAGAAACGCCTGTACATCGTCAGAAAAGGTCTATCCAAAAGCATATTGTATGAGATTATGACATTGTTTTCGTCATCCTCCCTCTAAAGGCTTGTATCTTTTAGCAAAAGTTGAATGTTATAAAGAGAGTAAAAAGCATAGTTTAAATGAAGTGAAAACGAATGAATTAATTCAAGACAAACATATGCAATGCATTAATGAAACAAAGTTTGACATTAATAGATAATTGTTTGAATAACAAGAGGAATCACAAATTAAAATTTCAAAATGAACAAGACGCTCTCAATGATTTGGTATAGGAGCATTGATCACATTTGGAGTCTCCAGAGGGTCGAACTTGATCTCCTCGACATCAATCAAGTCTTGAATATTGTTCTTCAAAGTCCAACAACCGTCAGTGTCATGTCCGGGACTGTCAGAATGATAGGCACATCTTACGCTTGGATTGTACTTAGAAGAGGGGGTGTCGGGATTTTGAGGAAGATCCTTTAGTGTGATCAGTTTCACCTTCAGCAAATGTTGTAACGCTTGAGAAAAAGGCATGTTGATGTTAGTGTACTCCCTTTCTTGATATCTTACCCTATTCCTATTGATATGTCTTTGTTGAACAGGTGTAGGATTAGAGATCAGGATTTCCCCTACATGTTGATCATGACGACTCTTTTGACCATACGCAGCATTAGACTCTTTCTTCCCACTATGGCTTTTTCTGAGCATCATAAGGTGTAGCTCCTTGGATATTTCCACTTTTGATGCCAGCTTCGATCCTTTCGTCGATCAGTATTAGCTCGGTGAACCCGGCTGAGGAGCTTTCGATTAGGTGTTTGAAGAAAGGCCCTGTCAAAGTTCCCATGAATATGTCAATCAACTCTCTGTCAGTTAAAGGGGGCTGCACCCTACCAGCCAGATCTCGCCACTTTTGGGCGTATCCTTTGAAACTCTCATGGGATCCCATGGTCATATTCTGTAATTGCACACGAGTTAGTGTGAGATCAGCATTGTATTGGTACTGCTTGTAGAAAGCAGCAACTAGGTCCTCCCAGATATGGATGCGAGAACTCTCCAATTGATAGAACCATTCAAGTTGTGTCCCAACTAGGCTCTCCTGGAAGAAATGGGTCTAAAGCTTCAGATCAGTTGTGTATGGATGAATCTTGCATACATAATACTTTAGGTGCATCTTAGGGAAAGAGACACCATCATACATGGCGAAGGTAGGGATTTTGAACTTTGGCGGGATGACCACTCCGGAAACTAAACCCATGTCTCCTAAGTCCAAACCAGGCACAACTTGGATCTCCACAGCTTTTAGTCTGTCTTTAAGTTGTTTGTATTTTTCATCCGCCGGTGGATACCGCTCCTCAGACGAGTCATCGCCACCAGTAGCTATGTTAGCTCTAATGCTTTCGGCTTCCTCTTCTTGACTGTCTTCAGAAGAAGCATCTTTTTTTTGAACTAGTTAGGCATGCCCCTTGGACCTTCTTCTCACGTTGAGGATAACCGACTTTTTCTTCTTATTGCTCTCTTTGGTGAAGAGTGTTTTCAGATCTTCCTGCCCCTTGGCCAAGTTCATGAGCGCTTGTTGGAACTGAGCATTTTGAGCTTGGAGATCTTTAACTGTTTGCTCTAGAGCCATCTCTACTGAAATAAACAGTAAGAGGATAAGGAAACCTGTACGGGAAAACCTGTTATGATGACATGCATGATATGTGGATGCAATGTTTTCAAGGATATCGCGGGGTAAACACGAGAAGATGTTAGAATTTGAGAGTTGATCCACAGCTTTTATTGGAAAACTTCGTATCAGTGGATGTTCTTCCACGAGAATCAAGCTCACCATGTCAAGTGGATCATAGCCCCTGGCTCAAGTTACCGTGCTTTGGTCTTGACGGTGTTTGGTTAGAGGAAAATAAATCCTCTTGCCCCTTGATAGACGTCTGGTTCAATGTGACCCAGCATCAAAGGCCCTCGAGATCCTTGAAATTGTTATTGAAAATGTTATGGTATGATGTTATGATGTTATGTATAAGGATGCAAAGTAAGCAAGTTTATATACAAATAAATATATACACACAAAGCAGACAAAACCTTAGGTTTAGGCTTGCATGGAGTTTGTAGGTAAGTACCCTCTTGAAGTTTAGTTGGCTCAATCTGTCCTAGAAAGTAGACGGGTTCTAAGGGAGCTTAATATCACTAGTTTGTCTTCTCAGGCATTGTTTTAGCACAAGCCTCTTTAATGGCGACCGA
Organism: Vicia faba; assembly: GCA_948472305.1. Lineage (NCBI taxonomy): Eukaryota > Viridiplantae > Streptophyta > Magnoliopsida > Fabales > Fabaceae > Vicia > Vicia faba. The sequence goes on along the minus strand of OX451737.1, from coordinate 1,087,477,097 downwards.
AATATCCCAAAAAAACAAACCTCAATGAGTGTAGTATCAAGTATCTACCAACTTCAGACTGCACCAAAGCCGGTCATCTCACTACGTCCTAATGGTCAAGTTTGTCAAGTAAAGGTTCTAAAGTTAGTTAGTGCTTCATGACATCACTCAACGGCCCCGTATTCTCCTTGACTACTCAAGGGCTACCGATACCTACAAATATGTCGCACTAACGTAGCTATTGCTTAGACCATGTCGGTATACCCCACACAGCTTCCACAATGTATTGCTACTTACCTATAATGGTATCCAAAATCCGGGTGGAGGATTCAAACCGAAACAAAGAACCATAATGTAAAGCATACAAGTCAAACAATGAAAGCAAGTAAATGTGATCTAACCCTAAGGTAACCCCACTTTTAGAATTTTCCCCAGCAGAGTCGTCAGTTCTGTGATACGGTGGGAGAACTGACTTGGGTGTTTTGTGTTTGATTACAAATGTTGCAGTTAGCAAGAGTCGCCACCGAATTTTCTTTTATCCAAAAGGAAAGGTGAAAAAGAATAGGAAAGACGTTTGAGATTGTTTCTTGAGTTCGGGGGGTACATTATGAAAAGGGAAGGTATTAGCACCCTCTTCATCCATGGTTTTCCATGGGCTCTTAGTTACTTTCTAGATCACCTGCTTTTGTTTGAAATTATGCTTTGTGTGGTTTTTGAAAGTATTTTTGAAAAGATGCCATCGTTTAGGCAATCTTTGTAATAGTTCTCGTTCATAAGAACATATACAAAGTGTTGAGCTTTTGAAAATGTTTCAAGTTGGGAAGATGTTTTGAAAGTGTTTTTGAAAGTGTTGGTGTTTGTTTTGAAAATAGCAAGGATGTTTGTTTTGAGATAGAGCAAGTAATTAGGAACAATCTACCTACTCAAAAGTCTTTCATGTTCATTTTCTTTTTCCTTTGACATTGTTATCTTACCATTGATTTGGTAAGTAACCCTATCTTTGGATGTAAACGGGACGGGCGTGGGTCATCATAAAGTCTTGATAGCAATGTTGTGAGGTATCTTAGCATTTATTTTTAAGGGACTAAGATCATTTTGAAAGGCAACATTTATAGCGTCATCGAGGGACTATGATCTTGTATTTCAATTGTTTTTGCTAAGACATCCCACATGCATAACATGCCCATTTTTAGGCAACAAGTGGAGTTAACCTTAAGGGTGCATGTGTAAATAGTGTGTTTGATTTGCATGCATTTAATCTTCGATTAAGGTTATCTACTTGTTGATTTTATGTCTTTCCATACAAACCCTAGTTACTAACATTTGTATTTGAAAGCGTTAAATTGCGGAAAATAAAGTCCTACGCTATTACATCGTTCAGGGGATGAGGATACAATTTACAAATGGGGATGAAGTAGGAACTTAAATATTACAACCATGTCGAATAACCATGAAGGAAATGTAAAAACAGTGTAAAAAGAAGTAAAAAATGCATTTTGAACTATTATGTGTCGACACAAGCTCATATGCATCGACACGTAACTTTCCTTTCCCCTGTATTACCAAATCAACTCAGTATGAGTCGATACATAATAGTATGTGTTGACTCATACACTACATGTGTCGACTCATACGTGTTTTGTGTCGACTCATACATTGTTTTTCCTTCTGTTTTGGGCCTGTAAAGCAGTATGTATCGACTCATAAGGCTATTTGTCGACTCATACATTGTTTTTCCTTCTGTTTTGGGCCTGTAAAGCAATATGTATCGACTCATAAGGCTATGTGTCGACTCATACTGTCATTTTTTCTGCTTCAACATTTTTTTGCTGCATACATGGGTTAGTTCTCAACACATAATTAAAAGAATGGAAGATAAACAAAAGGTTAGCTTCAAGGACAATGGTTACTACATTTTTTTCTTCAAAAATAAATTACTAAAGTCAAGAAACTTACCTTGGAGTTGGATCTTTATACTCTGAATTTGAGTTGTTGTCTTGAATGTTCTTGAAATTTGAATAGAAAACAAAGGTGTTGTAGAAGCTTGTTCTTGAGTTTGGACAATTTCTAGGTGATGTTTGTGAGGTGCTTAGATGTTTAGACAGAGCTTGCAAGGTGTGAGAGTTCCAAATATTTGGACTTTAAAACTCAAGAGTGGAAGGTTTTTTGGACAGTTATGGTTTTTGATGGCTAGTTTACAACAAGACTTCTGGATTTTCTCTCTATTTTTCTAACCTTTTTCCAACCTCTTTCTCTTGAAAATGCTTCTTCTATTTATAGGCAACGGGTTTGTGCATATGATCTAATTAGGTTTACAAGACAGCGTGTTATGGTTTAGTTAGATTACAAAGATCAAACTAAGTCAAGTACTCCATAGTCCCAAGGTGAAGTACCAAAGTTGCTTCTATAGATGAGCTACTTCCCATGATTTATCGTTAAGTATAATCAGCAACAAGCAAGGTATGGGCTCAAGACAAACTTTGTACAAAAAACTTGCTTTTCGAGAATAGCAATGGTGCCTTTATGCCATAAATGGAAGGATCTTTTGGACAATGGTTTAAACACTTGGGTAATAGCTCAAGAGTGGGTGTAAGCATTAAATTATGATGAGATTTGCAAGCAAAGAAGCCTGCAACATAAGATTATGCATCAAATCATGAGAGTTTTGTTATGTGTTCTTCACTTAGAATGACTTGCAATTCAAAGATGGATGGCCAACTTCAAGCCCTTGAATCTCCTAGCTCAAGTATGATAAATTTATGCTCTTGGATGTTTTGGAAAGCTTGAAACATCCTCTATAACTTTCATGTTGGCCATTTTGACAAAATCATCTTGGAACTATGTGAAAAAATGCCAAGAAGTTGGGGTAAAATCCTGACCAAAATCTGTTGAAAATTTCTCTAAGTGTTAAATGAAAATATCATGACTTCATGAATTTTTAACTTGAGATCCCATCATATTTAGGAGAAGTTGTGTAAAGCAATGTTGTAGATATCATGGAAATATACAACTTTGATGTTTAAAGTTTCTTTTGAATCATCTTGCATCATGATGAAAGAATGGCATGAAGTGATGAAATTATCATGTATAAAAACACCTAGAAAATTTCTAAGTCTTGGAAATCTTGACTTTTCAAGTTGACTTTTGACTTTCTTGATGATCAAGCTTGATATTCTTGCATGTCTTGATTAAATTTGATCTTTGGAATGTAATGTTGACCAAAAAAGTCAAAGTTTGACTTTCCAGTATGCGATTGACCCTTTTGCCCTTGTGCCAATTCCAAGCCTAAATTGAGGTATCAGTGCTGCAACCTTGACGCCATAGAAGATCTTGTGAGAGAATCCTTGAGAAATGAGAGGACAAATTTTAGGGTACAACAACTTCCCCTGTTCAATCTTCTTAAACCTGAAGAGTTAGATTAGCGAGTCCGCCATTCGTGACTTGAAGGTGGAAGATGATTGAACACTAGAGTGCCCAGAAATTTGCACTCGAAGATGTGCTAGTTGACTGTGTAGGGAATGGGCTTAAAGATGCCATTTGGAGGTGATTGTATCTGGATTGTATTTGAGTGACAAAATGGCATCCGAATCTGGATCGTAGCTGGATTGTATCTGAAAACTGAATCTGAATGAGTATTAAGATGGCATCCGTATCTGGAGCATATCTGAACTATATCTGAAAGCTCAGCAGGATAATGAAGGAATCTTTGATGATTACTACCTCAGCAGAATGATGAAGGAATCTTGAACAATTACTACCTCAGTAGGATAACAAAGGAATCTTGGATGATTGCTACCTCAGCAGGATGATGAAGGAATCTTGGACGATTACTACCTCAACAGGATGATGAAGGAATCATGGACGATTACTACCTCAGCAGGATGATGGAGGAATATTAGATGATTGCTACCTCAACAGGATGATGAAGGAATCTTAGATGATTACTACCTCAGCAGGATGAAGAAGGAATCTTGGATGATTACTACTTCAGCAGGATGATGACGGAATCTTGGACGATTACTACCTTGGCAGAATGATAAAGGAATCTTGGATGATTACTATCTCAGTAGGATGATGAAGGAATCTTGGACGATTACTACCTCAGTAGGATGATAAAGGAATCTTGGAGGATTACTACCTCAGCAGGATGATGAAGGAATCTTGGACGATTACTACCTCAGCATAATGATGAAGGAATCTTGGACGATTACTACCTCAGCAGGATGATGAAGGAATCTTGGATGATTACTACCTTGGCAGAATGATGAATGAATCTTGGATGATTACTACCTCAATAGGATGATGAAGAAATCCTGGACGATTACTACCTCAGCAGGATGATGAAGGAATCTTGGACGATTACTACCTCAGCAGGATGATGAAGGAATCTTGGACGATTACTACCTCAGCAGGATGATGAAGGAATCTTGGATGATTACTACCTCAGCAGGATGATGAAGGAATCTGGGACGATTACTACTTCAAAAGATGATAACCTTTATCTGTCGGTCGATCTTTCCAGAAAAAGTAAATTGTTAGTTGTATGCAATGTCATGATGTATGCATTGCGTATTGATGTTCTCAAAATAAATGAGATTTATGTTATATGTATTTTGTATGCATGTGCTATAAATGTTGTTGAAATGTAATTTTGTCTTGGAGAATAAATCCTTGACAAGTGTTGGGGAGTTAATAAATCTCGGATTGCTGTTGAAGAGTAGGTGTGTCTTCAAACTTTGCTTAGAATGTTTCCACTGAGGATTCCTGTTTTATTGTTTGAGGAGAACTCCGGTGGGGGATGTTGAAAACTCTATGGAGAGTGTTGATTCTTGCTTGGGGAAAAGAGTTCAGGAGTCTCGGTTTCCCGTTGCTCTACTGGGGGGTTATCTTTGGCTGGATAGAATCAAAAGTTAGTTGTTATCTAGTCGGATTCCAGGCTTCCCAACGACTTGCTGGGGATAAGGAAGTTTATTGTTATCTGGCAAGATTCCAGGCTCCGCAGTAACTTGTTTGAAAGGATGAAGTTAAACTGATATCTTGTTGGGTCCAGGCTTCACAATGTTTTTGGAGAAGGGAACTACTATCTGGTTGAAATCCAGGCTTCGCGGTACCTTATACTGTTATCTGGTCGAAATCCAGGCTTCACAGTCTCTTTCGGGATTGTAGAGTATTCTATTGGAGAAGAGGTTGTGGTCCTATGATTTATAGTAGTCGGAGAGGCGACCTCAAGTTGTGGAAGCATGTCGTATGTTGGGGAAATAAACCCCGTTGCTTAGTCTGTTGGAGAGGCGGTAACTTCACTGGAAGAAATCCTAGAGGATTCTTGAAGTTGATTCAGTTAGGAAAAAGTTTTTAGAGATTTCAACTCGGGCTGGGAGTCATCCTATGAGAAGGATTTTGGGGAGATTTGTCACTGCCCCTAGTAGCGAGTGTTTGTGGCACTACCAGGAAATGTTTGACTGTACGTAACCCTTTGTCGGGATTCGCGTTCAATGCCCCAAGTGATTCAGATGGAGACCTTCCCCTGGTATATTCAGCGTTTCTTTTTGAATTTTGACTTGACTGCCCAAAGTGTGATGGATAGTGACATGTCATGCCCCCTTGTTTATAGGATATTTGTCATTGGAAGTGTCATCCCACTTGAAGTGATTTTGTTCACTGAGAGAGCTTTCGTTCACTGGATATTTGTTATGTGAATTTCTCTGTTGTCAAACAAATAGCCATATGCAAACAGCGATATTCAAATAATGCAAAGTTTATGCTTGTCTTGAAATTTTGAAAATACGTTTTAACAAGTAAAGAAATTTTGTAAGAAAATGCAAACTCAGGATTTAGAGTAAAGCCTTACAGGAGTCAGGATACCTTTTGTAACAGTATGCTTTCGAACTAACCCATGCTTCAATTAGTACTTTTGAAGGGTTGTAACGTGGCTTGGTTCATGGTTTAAGAAACAAAGGATAAAGGCTCAAAGTGTATTTGTACAAAAAAAATTTTATTAATAACCAAGTATTAAAATAATATTTCGCAAATAACCGTGTTTCGGCAAAAAAAATCGCAAATAACCATGTTTCAGATGACTCCCCAAAGGAGGAGCCATCTGAAATGGCGCATGCACCATATTTTAAGGGGAGGCGCCATCTCACTTGGCGCCTATGTGCTTAGGGCATGCCCTAAGCCAAGTGAGATGGCGCCTAGGTGTATTTTTAGGGCAAAAAATGATTTTTTTTTCCGGTGCGTTGCGTGTTGGACAGAGATCAACAAAATGTACTTTTTATTTAAAAAAAAAATAATTACATCCAATTGTATTACATTAAAATAACAGTAAAAAAACAGATTAAAAAAATGGATACAAAATTACTGGGAAAAAAAACAGATACATCAGTTATCCCCCAGAACCCGGTAATGACCCCCGGTTCCGCATTCCCGTCCTCACCTTTCTTGTGCTGGATATCGTCGTGTTTCCTGCTGCGGCAAGGTCGATGGCCCAGAGAAGTCAATGCGGTCCGAATCCATAAAATCAGTCAGATCTCTATATCTAGAAGATCTGCTCTGGTACAGTCGGTTACCCATACCCTCAAAGTTTGGTCGTGTTGGCGGTGGGTGCGGTTCCATAGTGGGTCTGTAGCATTGATCGTCAGAGTACGGTGGGTAGAAAGGAAATGGATCTTGGGGTGTTTGGTATTGAGGATGTTGGGTGGTTTGGTGATATTGTGGGTGATGGTAGATTGGGTCGGCTTGTTCGTAATCTTCCGACATTCCCATATCAGGGCTAAGGCTGGATGTTGAGGGTGCCATATTGGGATATATGGAAGACTGAAATTGTGTGTGGGGTATGCGGGTGTGCTGGTATTGGGATTGGTATTGTGGTTGGGTTTGAGGCATATCGGGGTATTGGTAGTTTGGTGGTGATTGTGGTTGGTTGTGCGGCATTTGATTGTAGTTGTGTTGTGGTGGGGAATGTGGTTGGGTGTTTGTGGTTCTGTTTCTTCTTGGGGGTTGGTGGGAGGTTGATGGGTTTTGGGTTTGTTGATGGAGAATCGAGGGTTGTGACCATTGTGTGCGTGGGTCAACCAAGTACCTTGGATGAGACACGTGCATTTCTGGGTTACTAACAGACCTGTACCAAGACAAATATTGATTTGTGTGTCGCATATTACCTTGAGTAAAGAAAACTGGGAATTGTAAGACGTAGCGGTGACGCCTCTGCCATATCTTGCACCATTCCGGAGCGAAGTCTTTCCAGTTGGTAAGACCCCACTGGGCGTCGACCCTTTTAAGATGCCATGGGGACAAACAAGTTGGATCACTTGGTATCTCTTGATGCATTCTGAATTGCATCTTCACACGGTCGCTGTGGTGCATCTCCACAATGTTAAACCGAATGATTGCAGTCTTCGCGATCCAAGTTACTGCATCCTCCGGGTTTGGAACATGGCCCAAACCCGAATATGGTCTCCAGACGAACTGCGATAAAATGTAAATCAGGTTAATGCAAAAGTAATGTATAAATAATTTAGTTGAACAAAAGTTAAAAGCTACGACGTACGTCATCCGGGCCTAAGTGATCCAACAGGTTGCGGTAGAGTGCGACATTGAATCTTGGATTCTTGCCGTAATCCATACCCCTCACGCAGTACCTAAAGGAAATGAGAAACATTTTATTCTTAGCATATATTTTGGGAAGAGCAGAATAGTTATAAATGCTATAACTTAATGACTTACTTTGTTGCGTACGGGAAACCGAAAGTGTTGTTGTTGACGGGGTTTAAGGACTCCATCCTCCACCAACCCCAGGCTTGTAGTAAAAAAGCGCACCCATAAAATGTACATTTTTCTTTGACTGCGTTTTTGCACAAGGAACTGTATAGGTGGGCTAAAACTGTAGAACCCCAACTATATTTTCTTGTTTTTTCAAAATTTGTTAGTAAATGTAAGTACATAAAATTTACACTATTTCCCGTACTTTCGGGAAATAAAAATGTACCAAAAAGTATCATAAGATAAGTTCTGGCTTTTACTACCCTGTCATTCTCTGAGGAATTTTCATTTAATTCCAAACTTGCATAATGACTTTTCAGCTCAGTGAGTAGTATTCCCTGCCCTCTTGCACCACCACCTTCTACCATATCCCTGCCCAACAGTTCTTCACACTGAGAGTTGGGTTGTTGAACCGACCCATTCACGGCCTTACCGTCGACAGGGAGACCTAGTAGCATGTACACATCCTATAGCGTGATGGTACATTCACCTATTGGTAGGTGAAATGTATGGGTCTCCGGTCTCCACCTTTCCAACATTGCAAGAATGAACTTCGAGTCAATGGTGCAGTTGGAGATCTTTATGACATGTCCAAAACCTGCGTATTCCAGATATGGGACGATAAATGGGTCGGGAGCCAGGTAGTTGTGTGAACGGATTCTGAATCTTTTTGTGTCCTGAGTTCATAATGTAACATGTGTAAGATTAATTAAGATGAACAACGCATTATTTGAAGTATGAAAAATGTATAACCAAAAAAGAAACTTACAAATGCGGCAATGTTTTCCCTTGTGCCTCTGTGAGTATCGCCCATTGTTAGAAGAGCCATTGTTTAAAATGCTTGAGAGTATGAAAGACTTAGGAAGAGATAGAGAGTATGATAGACTTATGAAATATTTCGTAGCAGAGAGTGAGACTTGTGTGGGTGTGAGATATGTATGATATGGTATGTATTTATAGGCAAATAAGTTTGATATAGTGGTTGCTTGTGCTTGCATGCCTGCGAAGTGTCACATTTGCATGCTTAGGGGGTTACACATATGCATGCATGCATGTACAAAAAATGAAAGGTGTCACTCTTGCAGACTAGGTGGCATCCCATGCATGTATCACGATTGGACATTAAGGGAGGCGCCTTTGGACTTGGCGAAAGAGTACAAAAATGAATGGTTTCGCCACCCCAATTGGCGAATAAGAGGTGTCCTTTGTTATAGCCTAGGCTCAGGCTACGTGACATCCTTTGGGATTCCTTTCATTATTGCATGTAATATTATTGGAGTTGATGGGAGGAGTCTTACAAAATACATGTATATGTGCAGACTAGGGGCAGGCTAGGTGGCAGCCTAGGGGGTTACATAAGCCCATGCATGTATCACGATTGTACAGTAAGGGAGGCGCCATTGGACTTGGCGAAAGAGTACAAATATGAATGGTGTCGCCACCCCAATTGGAGAATAAGAGGTGTCCTTTGTTACAACCTAGGCTCAGGCTACGTGACAGCCTTTGGGATTCCTTTCATTATTGCATGTAATATTATTGGAGTTGATGGGAGGAGTCTTACAAAATACATGTATATGTGCATACTAGGGGCAGGCTAGATGGCAGCCTAGGGGGTTACATAAGCCCATGCATGTATCACGATTGGACAGTAAGGGAGGCGCCATTGGACTTGGCGAAAGAGTATAAATATGAATGGTGTCGCCACCCCAATTGGCGAATAAGAGGTGTCCTTTGTTACAACCTAGGCTCAGGCTACGTGACAGCCTTTGGGATTCCTTTCATTATTGCATGTAATATTATTGGAGTTGATGGGAGGAGTCTTACAAAATACATGTATATGTGCATACTAGGGGAAGGCTAGGTGGCAGCCTAGGGGGTTATATAAGCCCATGCATGTATCATGATTGGACAGTAAGGGAGGCGCCATTGGACTTGGCGAAAGAGTACAAAAATGAATGGTGTCACCACCCCAATTGGCGAATAAGAGGTGTCCTTTGTTACAACCTAGGCTCAGGCTACGTGACAGCCTTTGGGATTCCTTTCATTATTGCATGTAATATTATTGGAGTTGATGGGAGGAGTCTTACAAAATACATGTATATATGCAGACTAGGGGCAGGCTAGGTGGCAGCCTAGGGGGTTACATAAGCCCATGCATGTATCACAATTGGACAGTAAGGGAGGCGCCATTGGACTTGGCGAAAGAGTACAAAAATGAATGGTGTTGCCACCCCAATTGGCGAATAAGAGGTGTCCTTTGTTACAGCCTAGGCTCAGGCTACATGACAGCCTTTGGGATTCCTTTCATTATTGCATGTAATATTATTGGCAGCCTTGGGGGGTTGCATCCTTACTTAATTGAAATTTTTAGCCTTACGTTTATCATAACATTGATTCACATAATCTGTCAAATCTTCCAACCTTCAAACGTTCTTACAACCAAACCTTCAAACCTGCAAACAATCAAACATTCCAACCATCGAATCACTCATCAAATTCAAACATTCCAACCTTCAAACATTACAGCATTCAAACCTTCATACGATCAATAAACCTCAAACATTCCAACCTTCAAACCTTAAAACAATTCTACGCAATGGCCTCTTCACCACAATTTATCGTCAAAGCACATTTCAACGGTGAGACATACATTTGTCCCACAGCTTGGTTTTTGTTTAGAGACACAGACAACATCCGATTTCTCTTAAACAGGAAAGCCAATTTCTCGTACTTCAAAAAAAGATTGGAGGCCAAACTTGAACGAGGCCCGGTGTCCCAGATATTTTATCAGAATCCAGTTTTCTTTGGAAACAACCAAGTAATTTTTATAAGGTTGAAGTTCAAGATGACGAGGATCTCCAGAATATGATTTCCAGCCATGTCTATTCTGGATACGACTCTATTGAGTTGTACATTTTGCTTCAAGAGCCTCAGGTGACACAGGAGGTTGATCCTTTGGAGAATGAACAAGATGAGGTAGATGCAGTTGATGATGAAGAAGAAGATAACGAGTTAGAGTTTGATGAAATGGTGAACGATGATTCCGACGATGATGGCATCCCTAGTATTCCTACAGACAAAATCTACACACCACCTCCGCACATGACAAACTTCAACATGGGCGGAGATGAACCTTCTACTGACTTATTTTTCAATCTGTATATGCAGTCGGATGAAAATTTAAAAGAGAAGGACAAGTTTCATAACAGAGAGGAATGCATCAGGGCCATTAAAAAATTTCACATGCTCAACTCGGTTGATTTTAAGGTGGATCATGTCAACCCGGAAAGGTACAAGATCAAGTGTGTCCACCCTGACTGTATGTTCAAGCTGACCGCATCATACAGATTAAGGGTTGACTGCTTGGTCATAGGTTCCATGACTACCCACACTTGTGTAAGTTCCACTCAATCACAGGACCACCGAAAACTCAACTATGATCTAATCTGTCAAGAAATCCTACCCCTGGTCAGTAACGACCCATCTTTGAAGGTGAAAACAACCATCTCCCACATCACCACGGTTTTTAACTACACTCCGTCTTACCGTAAGGCATGGTTAGCAAAGACTAAGGCGGTTGAAAGGGTGTACGGAAACTCGGAGGAGTCATACCGAGAACTTCCTTGCTACCTGAATGCACTCAAGACGTATTCTCCAGGTAGTGTTTACATTCTGGAAACATTGCCAGCGTACACCCAAGATGGTAGTCTACTGCATGGCAACGGAATATTCAGTCGCGTGTTTTGGGCATTTCAACCATGCATCACAGGGTTTGCATCATGCAAACCAATTTTACAAATTGATGGGACTTGGTTGTATGGGAAGTACAAAGGCACGCTATTGATGGAAGTTGCACAAGATGGCAACAATAACATTTTCCCCATTGCGTTTGCCCTTGTCGAGGGGGAGACCGGTGGTGCTTGGAGCTTTTTCCTGAAAAATCTTCGGACACACGTGGCTCCTCAACCAGATCTCTGTTTGATCTCGGACAGACATGCCTCCATTGAAAGTGCCTACAATAATCCAGCAAATGGTTGGCATGACCCTCCTTCTACGCATGTCTATTGCATTAGGCATATCGTCCAAAATTTCTCGAGGGAGGTCAAGGACAAAACATTGAGGAAAGCGGTTATGAATGCGGGATATGCATTGAAACAACCCACATTCAAATATTACCGCAACGAGATCTGTTTGTCTAATCCGGAAGCCGGTAGGTGGATCGATAATATTCTGGTGGAAAAATGGACTAGGTCATACGACAATGGCCAAAGATGGGGGCATATGACAATGAATCTTATTGAATCAATGAATGGGGTATTCAAGGGCATAAGAAACCTCCCAATCACTGCCTTGGTAAAATCTACGTATTTTAGGATGGCTGCGTTATTTGCAAAAAGAGGTGAAATGTGGAATGTGGTGTTGCAATCTGGACAACTATGGAGTGAAAGCTGCATGAAATACATTAAGGCTGGAATTGCTAAAGCCAACACTCACATGGTTATACGGTTTGACCGACACAGGGTCATTTTACCTTCTCAATGGTGCGATTGTGGCAGGTTTCAAGCATTTTGTATGCCTTGCTCTCATGTCATTGTCGCTTGTGCTCATACCCATCAAGACGCGCTTCAACTGCTGTCAAACGTTTACAAATCTGAAATGTTGCTCAATGTTTACAACAACAACTTTCCTTTGGTGGCAAAACCAGATTATTGGCCTGAATACGACGGCGAAATAGTTTGGCACAATGACCAAATGCGAAGGAACAAGAAGGGTCGTCCCAAAAGTAGGTGCATCACAACTGAAATGGACGATCTTGACAGGTTGGAAAGAAAGTGTGGTTTATGTCGTCAGGTCGGACACAATCGCAAAAACTGTCCGAATCGGGCGTCTGGCTCGACCACATAAATATTGTAATACATAAAATCTTTTCATAATTGTGTTGTAAACATTTGGGTTTTCCGTTAACAGATTTTGCTACAATTAATAAAATGGGTACAACAATAATTAACGATATTCAATCTAGGAAATTACAACGGTTAACACAATTTCATCTGACCCATGCATCATCAACATTACATCACTGTCTGTTTTGACTTCCTCCAACCACACATTAGGTCTTCCTGTCGCATGTGAGGTTTTTGTTCGTTTTCGCTGGATCCTTCGAATTTTTTCCCCCTCTGCAATGTCTCCATCTAGCCACCGCATCAACTCCCGCTTCAGACGCTCCATGGAGTGAATGTGCCAGAATTTCATTTTCATCGCAGGTTTCGTGGCGGAGAAGATAACGTAACCATCTCTGCTAAAAATCATAGGCGATGTCAAGACGCAAATAACGGAGTACAAAATAAAAATACAGTGCGAGAAAGTGTGAGAAATTTCGGAGAAACGGACGAATTATTTATAAAATAGCATTTTGCCCTAGTTTTGCCCTAGGAGCCAAGTGAGATGGAGCCTCCTCTCACTTTTAAGGAGCATGCGCCATCTCACTTGGCTAAAAGCCAAGGGAGGCGCCAAGTGAGATGGCGCCTAGGGAAAAACCCTAGGTGGAGGCGCCAAGTGAGATGGCTCCTCCTTTGGGGAGTCATCTGAAACATGGTTATTTGCGTAATTTTTTCCGAAACCCGGTTATTTGCGAAATATTATTTTAATACATGGTTATTAATAAAAAAAAATCTATTTGTACCCACCCATTCTTTGTGATGTTTTTCAGTCCTAAATTCAGTTAATTGTACGTTTGAACTCCAATTGAGTTTGGAAAGAAATTTTGGTGATGGTTCAAACAAGTTAAGTTTGTCGGAAGATAGTCATTTTTACAACATTTTTTCCTATTGTTGAGGATTTGTGGTGACCTATTTCTTTTGATTTGTTATCCCTAATTTTTGCCTGAATGTTCTTGTTTTTATATTACGGTCAGCGGGATGCTCCAGTTTTTTTAAGCCTCCTTTGTAGGTTTTGACTTAGTGGGCTTTTCCTTTTGAGAGATAATGACTGCCTATTTGGTAGGGAACCATCATTGTCTTTTGATTCCATAGAAATTTTTTGATGTTATTCGTTGTATTTATGAGATGAGAGTTTGCGATTTGAATGCGCATTTGAATTAACTGAGAGACTAACCTGCCCCAGGTTTTGACTAAAGGTTTCAATTTGTGTTAAAACAGAAAACTTCTACTTCTTTGGCTCGAAGGGGTTGACTAGGGATTATCTTCCTTATAACTCCAGTGTTTAGGATTTGTAAGAAACGCCTGTACATCTTCAGCAAGGTCTATCCAAAAGTATATTGTATGAGATTATGGCATTGTTTTCATCATCCTCCCTCTAAAGGCTTGTATCTTTTAGCAAGAGTTGAATGTCATAAAGAGAGTAAAAAGCATAGTTTAAATGAAGTGAAAATGAATGAATCAATTCAAGACAAACATATACAATGCATTAATGAAACAAAGTTTGACATTAATAGATAATTCTTTGAATAACAATAGGAATTACAAATGAAAATTTCAAAATGAACAAGACGCTCTCAATGATTTGGCATAGGAGCAGTGATCACATTTGGAGTCTCCAGAGGGTCGAACTCGATCTCCTCGGCATCAATCAAGTCTTGAATCTTGTTCTTCAAAGTCCAACAACCGTTAGTGTCATGTCCGGGACTGTCAGAATGATAGGCACATCTTACGCTTGGATTGTACTTAGAAGAGGAGGTGTCAGGATTTTGAGGAGGATCCTTTAGTGTGATCAGTTTCACCTTAAGCAAATGTTATAACGCTTGAGGAAAGGGCATGTTGATGTTAATGTACTGCCTTTCTTGATATCTTACCCTACGCCTATTTCTCTGTCTTTGTTGAACAAGTGTAGGATTAGAGATCAGGATTTCCCCTACATGTTGATCAAGACGACTCTTTTGACCATACACAACATTGGACTCTTTCTTCCCACTGTATGGCTTTTTCTGAGCATCAGAAGGTGTAGCTCCTTGGATCTTTCCACTTTTGATGCCAGCTTCGGCCCTTTCGCCGATCAGTATTAGCTCTGTGAACCCGACTGAGGAGCTTCCGATTAGGTGTTTGAAGAAAGTCCCTGTCAAAGTTCCCATGAAGATGTCAATCAACTCTCTGTCAGTTAAAGGGGGCTGCACCCTACCAACCAGATCTCTCCACTTTTGGGCGTATCCTTTGAAACTCTCGTGGGATCCCATGGTCATATTCTGTAATTGCATACGAGTTGGTGCGAGATCAGCATTGTATTGGTACTTCTTGTAGAAAGTAGCAGCTAGGTCCTCCCAGATATGGATGCGAGAACTCTCTAATTGATAGAACCATTCAAGTTTTATCCCAACTAGGCTCTCCTGGAAGAAATGGATCCAAAGCTTCGGATCAATTGTGTATGGATGAATCTTGCAGACATAAGACTTTAGGTGCATCTCAGGGCAAGAGACTCCATCATACATGGCGAAGGTAGGGATTTTGAACTTTGGCGGGATGACAACTCCGGAAACTAAACCCATGTCTCCTAAGTCTAAACCAGGCACAACTTGGATCTCCACAACTTTTAGTCTGTCTTTAAGTTGTTTGTATTTTTCATCCGCCGGTGGATACCGCTCCTCAGACGAGTCATCGCCATCAGTAGCTATGTTAGCTCTAACGCTTCCAGCTTCCTCTTCTTGACTGTCTTCAGAAGAAGCATCTTTTTTTAAACTAGCTGGGCATGCCCCTTGGACCTTCTTCTCACGTTGAGGATAACCGACTTTTTCTTCTTCTTGCTCTCTTTGGTGAAGAGTGTTTTCAGATCTTCATGCCCCTTGGCCAAGTTCATGAGCACTTGTTGGAACTGAGCGTTTTGAGCTTGGAGATCTTTAACTGTTTGCTCTAGAGCCATCTCTACTGAAATAAACAGTAAGAGGATAAGGAAACCTGTACGGGAAAACCTGTTATGATGACATGCATGATATGTGGATGCAATGTTTTCAAAGATCTCGTGGGGTAAACACGAGAAGATGTTAGAATTTGAGAGTTGATCCACAGCTTTTATTGGAAAACTTCGTATCGGTGGATGTCCTTCCACGAGAATCAAGCTCACCATGTCAAGTGGATCATAGCCCTTGACTCAAGTTACCGTGCTTTGGTCTTGACGGTGTTTGGTTAGAGGAAAATAAATCCTCTTGCCCCTTGATAGACGTTTGGTTCAATGTGACCCAGCATCAAAGGCCTTCGAGATCCTTGAAATGGTTATTGAAAATGTTATGGTATGATTTTATGATGTTATGTATAAGGATGAAAAGTAAGAAAGTTTATATACAAATAAATATATACACACAAAGCAGACAAATTCTTAGGTTTAGGCTTGCATGGAGTTTATAGGTAAGTACCCTCTTGAAGTTTAGTTGGCTCAATCTGTCCTAGAAAGTAGACAGGTTCCAAGGGAGCTCAATATCACTGGTTTGTCTTCTTAGGCATTGTTTAAGCACAAGCCTCTTTAATGGCGACCAAAATATCCCAAAAAACCAAACCTCAATGAGTGTAGTATCGAGTATCTACCAACTTCAGACTGCACCAAATTCGGTCATCTCACTACGTCCTAATGGTCAAGTTGGTTAAGTAAAGGTTCTAAAGTCAGTTAGTGCTTCATGACATCTGTCAAAGGCCTCATATTCTCCTTGACTACTCAAGGGCTACCGGTATCCACAAATATGTCGCACTAACATAGCTATTTCTTAGACCATGTCGGTATAACCCGCACAGTTTCCACAATGTATTGCTACTTACCTACAATGGTATCCCAAATTCGGATGGAGGATTCAAACCGAAATAAAGAACCACAAGGTAAAGCATACAAGTCAAACAATGAAAGCAAGTAAATGTTATCTAACCCTAAGGTAACCCCACTTTTAGAATTTTCCCCAGCAGAGTCGCCAGTTCTATGATACGGTGGGAGAACTGACTTGGGTGTTTTGTGTTTGATCGCAAATGTTGTGGTTAGCAAGAGTCGCCACCGACTTTTCTTTTATCCAAAAGGAAAGGTGAAAAAGCATAGGAAAGACCTTTGAGATTGTTTCTTGAGTTCGGGGGGTAGATTAGGAAAAGGGAAGGTATTAGCACCCTCTTCATCCATGGTTTTCCATGTGCTCTTAGTTACTTGCTAGATCACTTGCTATTGTTTGAAATTATGCTTTGTGTGGTTTTTGAAAGCATTTTTCAAAAGATGCCATCGTTTAGGCAATCTTTGTAATAGTTCTCGTTCGTAAGAACGTATACAAAGTGTTGAGCTTTTGAAAATGTTTCAAGTTTGGAAGATGTTTTGCAAGTGTTTTTGAAAGTGTTGGTGTTTGTTTTGAAAATAGAAAGGATGTTTATTTTGAGATAGAGCAAGTAATTAGGAACAATCTACCTACTCAAAAGTCTTTCATGTTCATTTTCTTTTTCCGTTGACATTGTTATCTTACCATTGATTTAATAAGTAACCCTATCTTTGGATGTAAGCGGGACGAGCGTGGGTCATTGTATAGTCATGATAGCAATGTTGTGAGGTATCTTAGCATTTCTTTTTGAGGGACTAAGATCATTTTGAAAGGCAACCTTTATAGCGTCATCGAGGGACTATGATCTTGTATTTCGATTATTTTTGCTAAGACATCTCACATGCATAACATGACCATTTTTTAGGCAACAAGTGGAGTTAACCTTAAGGGTGCATGTGTGAATAGTGTGTTTGATTTACATGCATTTAATATTTGATTAGGGTTATCTACTTGTTGATTTTATGTCTTGCCATACAAACCCTAGTTACTAACATTTGTATTTGAAAGCGTTAAATTGCGGAAAATAAAGTCCTACGCTATTACATCGTTTAGGGGATGAGGATACAATTTATAAATGGGGATGAAGTAGGAACTTAAATATTACAACCATATCGAATAACCATGAAGGAAATGTAAAAATAGTGTAAAAAGAAGTAAAAAAATGCATCTTGAACTATTATGTGTCGACACAAGCTCATATGCATCGACACATAACTTTCCTTGCCCCTGTATTGCCAAATCAACTCAGTATGAGTCTATACATAATAGTATGTGTCGACTCATACACTGCATGTGTCGACTCATACGTGCTTTGTGTCGACTCATACATTGTTTTTCCTTCTGTTTTGGGCCTGTAAAGCAGTATGTATCGACTCATAAGGCTATGTGTCGACTCATACATTGGTTTTCCTTCTGTTTTGGGCCTGTAAAGTAGTATGTATCGACTCATAAGGCTATGTGTTGACTCATACTGTCATTTTTCTGCTTCAACATTGTTTTGCTGCATACATGGGTTAGTTCTCAACACATAATGAAAATAATGGAAGATAAACAAAAGGTTAGCCTCAAGGACAATGGTTACTACATTTTTTTCTTCAAAAATGAATTACTAAAGTCAAGAAACTTACCTTGGAGTTGGATCTTTATACTCTGAATTTGATTTGTTGTCTTGACTGTTCTTGAAATTTGTATAGAAAACAGAGGTGTTGTAGAAGCTTGTTCTTGAGTTTGGATAATTTCTAGGTGATGTATGTGAGGTGCTTCGATGTTTAGACAGAGCTTGCAAGGTGTGAGAGTTCCAAATATTTGGACTTTAAAATTCAAGAGTGGAAGCTTTTTTGGAAAGTTACGGTTTTTGATGGCTAGTTTACAACAAGACTTCTCGCTTTTTACTCTATTTTTCTAACCTTTTTCCAACCTCTTTCTCTTGCAAATGCTTCTACTATTTATAGGCAAGGGGTTTGTGCATATGATCTAATTAGGTTTACAAGATAGCATGTTATGGTTTGGTTGGATTACAAAGATCAAACTAAGTTAAGTACTCCATAGTCCCAAGGTGAAGTACCAAAGTTGCTGGTATAGAGGAGCTACTTCCCATGATTTATGGTTGAGTATAATCAGCAACAAGCAAGGTATGGGCTCAAGACAAACTTTGTACAAAAAGCTTGCTTTTCAAGAATAGCAATGGTGCCTTTATGCCATAAATGGAAAGATCTTTTGGACAATGGTTTAAACACTTGGGTAATAGCTCAAGAGTGGGTGTAAGCATTAAATTATGATGAGATTTGCAAGCAAAGAAGTCGGCAACATAAGATTATGCAGAAAATCATAAGAGTTTTGTTATGTGTTCTTCACTTAGAATGACTTACAATTCAAAGATGGATGGCCAACTTCAAGCCCTTGAATCTCCTAGATCAAGTATGATAAATTTATGCTCTTGGATGTTTTGGAAAGCTTGAAACATCCTCTATAACTTTCATGTTGGCCATTTTGACAAAATCATCTTGGAACGATGTGAAAAAATGCCAAGAAGTTGGGGTAAAATCCTGACCAAAATCTGTTGAAAATTTCTCTAAGTGTTAAATTAAAATGTCATGACTTCATGAATTTGTAACTTGAGATCCCATCATATTTAGGAGAAGTTGTGTAAAGCAATGTTGTAGATATCATGGAAATCTACAACTTTCATGTTGAAAGTTTCTTTTGAATCATCTTGCATCATGATGAAAGAATGGCATGAAGTGATGAAATTATCATGTATAAAAACACTTAGGAAATTTCTAAGTCTTGGAAATCTTGACTTTTCAAGTTGACTTTTGACTTTCTTGACTTTCTTGATGATCAAGCTTGATATTCTTGCATGTCTTGATGAAATTTGATCTTTGGAATGTAATGTTGACCCAAAAAGTCAAAGTTTGACTTTCTAGTATGCAATTTACCCTTTTGCCCTTGTGCCAATTCCAAGCCTAAATTGAGGTATCAGTGTTGCAACCTTGACGCCATATAAGATCTTGTGAGAGAATCCTTGATAAATGAGAGGGAAAATTTTGGGGTACAACAGCTGCCCCTGTTCAATCTTCTTAAACCTGAAGAGTTAGATTGGCGAGTCCGCCATTCGTGACTTGAAGGTGGAAGATGATTGAACACTAGAGTGCCAAGAAATTTGCACTTGAAGATGTGTTAGTTGACTGTGTATGGAATGGGCTTAAAGATAGGGGAACCAAAAAGGTCCCAAATTACTTACAAGGTCCTAATATGTTCCCAAGATCATCCATGTCAAGTTTCAAACCATGCACAAGAAGGTTGCTCAGTCAACTGCTCAGATGCTTGAGAATCGACTATATTAGGTCAAAAGTCAATTGTGGCCCACATACAGTCAAACTTCAAGATTTTTGGTTAAAATCATCATTTTGAAGTGTTATCCATCATTTTATCAAGGGTTGATCATGATTCCTCAGGGATTGCTCACAATTCATCAAAACCCAAAAGTTGCTAAGTTAGGGTTTCTCAATAATAGTCAACCCAACTTTGACCAAGCATAACTTCGACATGCTTTATCATAAATTTTACATCCAAAGCTCATTTTGAATAGGATGAAATTCCCTACAATTCATATTCATCCCACAAGTTCAAAATATGCACTCACAAAAAGATATGAATTTTGACATTATAGGTCCTTTTGAAAAGTCAATAAAAACACCTTTTGGGTCAAAGCTTCATACACGAACATGGAAGACTAAATTGATATGAGACTAAAAGGGTTGCTTAGAGTACATCCTAAGATTTCTAAAAAGTCCAAGAACATCTCTCTAGGGTCATAATTGAGAGAGATATGCATTGTCAAAGTTGGCAGTTTTTGGAAAATTGTCAAAAGTCAACATTGATCAAATTGGCATTTTTCCAAAGGGGCCCATGTTTTCTTGCTTGAAACATGTTTCTAATAGGACCCACAACCTATAAGCTCATTCACCTCTTATTTTATTATTTTATCCTTTATTTTGATTTTTTATTCATTTAAATCAAAATAAATCAAATGGTAAAATAATGAAATGAAATCAAATCTTGGGATTTTTGTGCACATTTTGAGTCTATATACATCTAGCATGATGGCCAATTCGTGCAAGATTTATTTGGATTGGAAAAGATTGGATTGAATATTATTTTGGGAAGATATCATACAAAGAGCAAATCAAATCAAATCTCCATTATTTCTCAAGATTCATGCCAATTTTATTAACCTAATTCAGTCTACTACATATACACAATAATTCCAGACCATAAGCATAAGGATTGGAGGTGTGAAACAGCAAGAAAGAAACTAAAATTTTCCAAGAAAAGTGTGAGACCTATCTTTGTCTACAGGCTAATTCAAGCCAGTCCAATGTTTCCAATCGATTCCTAGACATCCCAGGAAGCTAACAGCATCATTTGCAAGCCTCAAAGCATCCAGAAATCATCCCCAAAAGCATCATGGTTTGCCCTAAAACTCAAAATCGATTTCAATGTTGTATGCATCCTAAACGCATGATAATCATATATTTGTGTTTATCATCTTGTTTGCAAGCTACTTGTACCCTTTAATTGCATTTACCGCGCAGGAAACCGTAGTTGCCATTGTTAGGGTTTCTGAGATGTTTTTTAGGGCTTTGTTATACAGGTAAAATTGGCCATAGAAAAGAGTATTAGGATGCTCGTGGCATCAAGGAGGTTTGATCCATGTAACTGGAATTCATTTATTTTGCATTGTGTTGATTTTTGAGAATTGCAGGTTTTTAGCTATGGCTGATTGTCCGTGGGTAAAAGCTCTGAACCTAAGGCGACAATTCCCTAGAGGAGACGATGTGTATCACAGCGTGGTTGGTCCATTTTGAATTTGGCGCGCGTTCTCTTGCCACTAACTCGTTTTCTAATATATTATATGTTTGTTATTGTTGTACCCCAAATTTTGACCTAAGATACCATCTCCCATCCGCATCATTACATTGCAAGTGTTTTGATCTTTTGATTTTTTAAAAATTCATAACTTTTTTCGAGTCGAGAGCTGTTTATTTTTGAAAACTAAATTTATTAATCGATTCATGCTAAAACAATGTTTATTAATTATTTATTATCTTAAATTTAAATAATTGGAATTTATTTTCAATTGTTATATAATTTAAAGATTTATAGATAATAAAATAAATATTAGAAAAGAGGCATATTAATCGTTCAGACAGTGTTTATTTATTATTCACTATCTTAAATTTAAATAATTGGAATTTATTTTCAGTTATTACATAATTTAAAGATTTATGAATAATATAATAAATATTTGAAAAGAAGTTCATTAATTGGTCAATAATGGTTATTTAATTATTTATCATTCTAAGTTAAATAATTAAAATTCTATTTTAATTATCACAATTTAGAAAACTATGAATAACGAATTGAATAATTGAAATTATTAATTGATCAATGATGTTTATTTATGCGTTTATTATTCTGAATTTAAGCGATTAAAATTGATTTTCAATTATTATACGATTTAAAGAATTATAAACGATAAATAAAATAATTGGAAAGAAAAGAATTGACCGGGAAATAATAGAATTTTATTTCACTTTATTCTATTTTATTACAATTGTTATTTAAATATTGTATTATTTACAAAATATTTATAATAACAAATTACATAAAAGTTTAAAGTAAAATAGAACTATATTTCTAAGATTCTAATTCTAAATCTTCTATCCAATGCTTTTGTCTGCTCATTTGATTTTTACCTGCAAAAAAAAGCAATTAAAAAGAAAAGTCAATTGAATAAATAATTAAAAGCAGAAAATTATTTATTAGTGTTCATCATTAAAAGCAAACAGCTGGAATCAATTTACCCCTTTTTTGCAAATCACGGGATTTCTCCCGGATCACAAAAAAGGGGGGAATTTTCATTTTCATAAATGGATGCACAATTTCAAACATGCACAAATTCATTCTATTTTTCAAAATTGCATATGCATAATTTCTTTTGTCAAAAATGCATATTTCAAAATATACACAGCATACAAAAAGTCCATGCATAATTTCAAAACAGCATATGCAATGTTCCAAACAAAAGCCAACGTAAACCTATGCCATGCACATAGAAGAAGCCAAAACAAATAGGCTCCATTGCTGTGTCATGCAGTATACAAGAAGAAATATGCAGTTCAAAACCATTTTGCAAGCATAATATATTCCATTTTCATCATGTTCCAGCACTTTTGCAATTTCAGAAACAGTACAGTACATCATTTTTATGTATCAAATGGTACTTATGAGAGATAAGAGAGAAAGAAGTTTGGTTTTACAGGTTTTGGTTTAGGCAGAAGTGGATACAAAACAAACTGCAGTAACACAGTCAATAAGAGGAAAGAAGCATGAAATTAGAATACAAAACAAAACTGATGTAACAGTATTGTGCAGAGGCCAAGGAAATAGTTAAATATTCAAACCTGAGCCATCAAACAAAACCTCAAGCCAGCAATTGTTATAAGATAACAAAAACACTTCAAGGAAAAAAAAAACATAACATATCTCCAAGCCTTCCACACAAAAAAACTGTAAAACAAAAAATTCAAAACCATTTCAAAAACCAGTAAGACCCTGCATAAACCATTCCTACTGTCTAAACCATCAAACCTCCATGGCATAAAAAAACCAAAACCTGCTATCTACATAAACCAGACCACAACCTTGGCCTAAACCTCATTAACCTGATTGAGCCATCAAACCAATATCACAAAAAAAATCATTCAAAACCATAAACATATGGCCTAAACCATTTAACCTGCTACTGCATTACCAAAACCAAAACCAACATGGTCAAAAACCAGAACCATTTCAAAAACCAGTAAAACCTGCGTGAAGCCCTCAAAACCATATATCAAAACCTTATGCCCAAACATAAAACCAGTAAGACCATAAAAACCGTCAAAACCATGGCCTAAACTAATTTCCAAACCCAAGCATACAAAGACCTCAGATACATCCTCATTGGCCATTAAAGAAAAAAGCATATAGTAGCAAGCATACAGAATCACAGTGAAGAAGAAGATAGGAAAGTTTTCAAGGCAACCCAGCATACAGTAGCAGTAGCAAGAGAAGAAGAGGAAAAAGCAAAGCAAAAGGGCCAAAAGGAACGAAGTACCGGTAAATTCGAAACAAGCTCACAGCGCCTCCGCCGTCCTTCCTTGCCTTGGCATCCTAGCTCGCCCCACTTTCCTTCCTCCTTCTCCAGGTAGTTTCACCCTTTCCTTTCTTTCATAATACCTCAATAATCACATAAACGAAGTAAAGATCAAAACGGAATCAAATCAACACATGCATTGTAACAAAACCCTAATCGAATTAGAAAATGAACTCAAATCGTAACATGCAGTAATCAAAGCCATAAACGAATAGGATGATTTATACCGTGAATCCATCGTCGTAGCCTTTGCTGGAGGGAAGAGGAAAATGGAGAGTGTTGGTGGCCGTTGGGACGAAAGACGAAGGAAAGCTCAGGCGAGTTCAGAAGCGAACGAAGAGGATATCACGCGAAGAAGACGAAGAAGACAAGCGAGCAAGCGCCGTTTCTGTCCCAAACCTTAACCCTAATCTCTCTTCCAAAATGCTAAAACACGTTTAACCCCAAAAACAATTATAAAATCATTTGGACCTTAACCCATTTCCATTGCCAAAGCCCAAACGGATCCCCTTGTGCACCCCCCTGTTTCAGTTCTGATCAAACCCTTTTGGCCCATTTAATTGCTCATCAAACTTTTTAATACACCCTTTTCCTATTTTTTTCCCTTTTTTTAGTTTTTTTAGAAATATTACTCACTTAGTTTAATTATTTAGTAATTTAATCAAATAGACATTTTTAATCAAGTGACCCATTTTATTAACCTTAGGTTTATTTGGTAATTTTAAATATCTTTTTTAATTAGGTTTAAGTTTTTTTAAGTATTCATTTAGTTTGATTATTTAATAATTACTAAAAAATAATGCTTTATATAGAACTCTAAAAAATATAAAAAATATATGGAAACTTAAAACTTAAAAAATATTTCGTTTTCCTTAATTAATTCTCATTACTTTTTATCCATATTAAAAATGCGTAAAAAATGGGAACTATTAAAATATTTTCTTTTCATTAATATTAAACAACAAAAATCATAAAAATGCACGTTCACACGCTTAGTCTTTTATTTAATTGTTATATGTCCTCATCCGCATAATTTCTCTGTTTAATCATTTCATATTTACTTGTTTATTTTGTTTACGTTCAAATCCAAGGGAAAAAACGATTAAATTTGTCGACTTCATGTCCTCAAGTCTAATCGCGCGAACATTCGCATTTTCATTAAAACTTAGGATAATTTTTCCTCAAATACTCAATCTTTTCAAAACTTATACCCTTTAAGCAAAAACTTTGACGTTAGGTCGTCGTATCTTCAAAAACCCGTCCGTACCCCTTTTCGGCCAAAACGATTTATTTTTCAATCAAACGAACAATTTTTTAATAAACAGATATTTCAAAAGGTTCCTATAGAGTACTGTAGATACATTGGGTGCTAATACCTTCCCACTGTATAACCAACCCCCGAACCATATATCTCTTTTAAAAAACGCCTTGTATTTTTACTTTTAAAAGTATTATTTTACATTGCATATTTAGGGTTTTATTTCGCTCTTTTCCCTTTTCCCTTGGAAATAATAAAGCGCGGTGGCGACTCTTGCTTTTGTGAGACGAATTAATCAATAATTCGATCTCTGATTTACCCCGCTACATTTTTTATCGCTACAGTTATTATATTGACAATTGAGATAAACAGTCCAGTTGGTCAGGAAGCGTGCCTTGGATGTGCACGTCCTGGGTTCGATCCCAGGCATGCGCATTTTTTTATTTTCTCATGTGTTTCAAGAAGATCTCATGTACTTCTCTCTAGCACGCGTACCATGGGCTTGTAAATCAATACCACTGGACGACATAGTGACCAGATATGAGGGCCATCAAGCAGCGTACCATGCTGCACCCACAGCCATGGTCAGCATGGGATCTCACGCTAACTGGGCTTGAAGGGATTTTGGGCCTTGGAAATTCAGATCTTCACCCACCATTTTCTAGCACATATAGGCCCAATTCTCAATCTTTCTTTTTTATTTATTTTATTTTCTTTATTCTTTTCAATTTATTTATTTATTTTATTTTTTAAAAATCAATTTTTATAAAATCATAAAATCAAGAATTCACAAATTTAGAATTAGTTTTTTTTATTATTATCAATTTTTTTTAATTAATTAGCTTAATTTAATTTAGGGTAACTTTAACTCATTTTTACAATTAAAATTAACTAGAAAAAATAGGTTTAATTCTTGATTTAATTATTTTCTTTTTTTGCAAAAAAAATAAAAATACAAAAATAGGTTATTTAGAATTAATTGCTTTTCATTGATTTATTTATTTTCCTAAATTAACATTAATTAGAAATTAGGATTTTATTTTCAATTTAATCAATTATTTTCTCAAAAATACAACCCAAACTATTTCTCAACTAGATTTTAAGGTTTTCAATTTTTCCTCGCATTTAATTTACCGCGCGCTTGTTAATTAGTTGTCCATTATTTCGTAACTGTTCAAGGTTTGTAATAGTTAATCTAGGGTTTTTATTTACTGTTTAAATCCCCGATTTTTGGTTATGTAATTAATCCCCCTCCCCGAAGCCTTGTAATAGCTAGGTTTTATTTTTCGCACTTTTAATTTCTGTAATCTTTAACTGTCTAGATATATGGCTAATAGGATTGTATGGCAAGAATGTCTGGAAAATTAAAACGGTAAATCACCTAATGTGCAAAGATTAAATAACTGAAATAAATCATATGCATATATTCACTCCTAGGGTTTACCTCACTTCGGTTGCCTTCGGTAAACAAGCATTAAGCATAGGAGATTTTAGTGGTTTCTCTCCAGTCTAAAGAGATCAAATTGTCCCATTCAAATGTAGCCTCGGAAATGTTGCCTCAGAAAGATCTTAAGACTCTAGGGTTATTACTAAAGTTTTCTAACTATTGCTTGGGTGATTGTACTTGTCCCTTTCGAATGTCCCTTACAACTCCAACGATGGTGCTACCTACTCCTTAATAGTAGGATAGCGCTGTCTAAAGGAAATAGAACGAACAATCTTTTTTTTTGAGTAGGTAGAATCTTAAGTACTTGCTCAATAAAAAATTTTCACACCAACACCTTTCAAAATAAATTTTCAAAACAAACATTGTCACATCCTTGAGGACTGATACAAGAGTTATCATGAAGTAAAACATTTTTAAGACAAACACACACAAGCAATTTGAAAAATGAACAAGTACCTAAGAGCCCGTAGATAACTACGGATAGAAGGGGTGCTAACACCTTCCCTTTCTATAATCTACCCCTTGTACTCAAAATATCTCGAAAAAAGGTTTTTTCTGTTCTTTTTCCTTTTCCATGATTGGATGAAATAAAAGTCGGTGGCGACTCTTGCTTACCGTGACATTTTGTGAACAAAAAACGCAAAACGCAAACTAGTATAAAAGTCAGTTCTGCCACTGTATCACAGAACTGGCGACTCTGCTGGGGACTTAAAATAAAGTGGGGTTTACCTTAGGATCTAGATCATTAAATTGCTTCTCTTGATTGTCTTGATTGCTTTACTTTTGAGGGTTTTTGGGGTTACTATAGATCCCACACTCGGATCTGGGGGCATTCATTAGGTAAACATCAATAGATCGTGGAGACTGTACGGCGTAGACCGATATGGTTCAAGCGATGGATGTGTTGGTGTGGCACTTTGGTTGGTACTGGTATCCTTCGTGGGGAAACAAGGAGAATACGGGGACGCCGCGTGGTGTCGTGAAGCACCAACGGGCCTTAGAACCTTAGTTGAACGACTTGGCCATTAGAAAGTAGTGAGATAGCCGGCCTTGGTGTAGAGCTTAGAACTGGTTGATACTCGATGCTACACTCATTGAGATCAGACTTTCGGGATATTTTGGCTGCAAAAAAAGATTGAGAGCTGAAACAATGCCCGATAAAGGATGGTCAGTGATATTGAGAATCTCTAGAACCCGATTACTTTTTAGGACAGGTTTGAACCAACTAAACTTCAAGAGGGTACTACCTTTAACCTCATGCAAGACTTAAACCTAAGGACTTGGTGTGACTTGATTGTGTTTGCTATACCTGTGGTTTATCATGACATCATGCATCATAACATGGCATCCATGCTTATTGCACTAACCATTTCAAAGACCAAGGGAATTTATCTTTGTTCTGTTTTGCAGATCATGGATTCCGTTCGTAGAAACACTATCCGAATCAGCTTTGTGAAGATACCTTCCCAACTCAAAGAGGTAGCATCAAGGGTTTCTAAAACTTCTACGTTCACTAAGAGACATGGTCAACTTCTCAACCTGGTTACTTCAAACTTTGATGAAAAGATGATGAGTGTACTCGTTCAGTTCTTTGATCCTAAGCACCACTGCTTCACCTCTCCAGACTATCAGTTGGTGCCTACCTTGGAGGAATTCTCTCATTTATTGGATATACCTATTCTTGAACAGGTACCCTTCATAGGTCTAGAAGAAGTTCCAATGCCAGAAGTCATTACCTCAGATTTGCACCTGAAATGGGCCGACGTGGTATCCAATTGGGAAACTAGAAGCAGAGTCAAGGGTTTTCTGGCTAAGTTTCTGATAGACAAAACCAAGTTGTTTTGGGAAAATATGGATTTTTAGGCTTTTGAGGAGGTCTTGGCTCTTCTTATCTATGGTTTAGTTCTCTTTCCTAATTCGGACTCATTCATAGATGTGAACGCTATTAAGATCTTTCTCTCTCGCAACCCGGTGCCTAATTTGCTCGGAGATATTTTTCACACTCTCCATACTCGTACCATGAGGAGAAGAGGGATTCTTGTGTGCTGCATGCCATTTCTGTCGAGGTGGTTTATTTCTCACCTCCCTAAGTCCATACTGAAGAATGAAGAAGGTCTGGTTTGGTCACAAAGGATAATGTCACTCGCTCATACAGATATTCTTTGGTGTTCTCAATCTATGGAAAACATTGATATCATTGACCGCTGCGGGGAGTACCCTAATGTCCCACTGCTTGGTATCAGAGGGGGTATAACCTACAATCCTTGTTTAGCTCTGCGACAATTTGGTCACGCTCGAAGGGATGGTCCCCATGAGATACTACTCGAAGTCATTGTGTTCAACTATGAGGAGGATATTCAAGAGTATCGTTGGAGGTTCATACGAGCTTGGGGCATGGTGAACAGATCGAGCGTCAGGGCTTTGGGGCCAAATACTTCCATTCCAATGGAACCTTATCTACAATGGGTACGAGCTCGTGCTCAGCAGCTTATGATGCCCTATGTGGCTGTTTTGCCAGTGATTGTGTAACCCACTACTGAAGAAGACATTCCTTACACGGTTCTCTATCCTTACATGCCCACTGATCTTGGGGAATTACAGAGGTCTTGGATTCAGATAATGAAGGAGCGGGATACTTACAGGGATCAGTTCCATGCTCAGGAGAGGAAGGTCTTAGAGCTCACAAAGCAATTACATGAGGAGAAAGGACGAAATGATTATCTCGGTGCAAAGAGGAAGCATCCATGGTATTTTTGATGTCTTTTATAATTATAGTTTTGTTTTTTAATTGTAACGCCTAAAAGGCATTTGAACTTCAAATTCAGCTAATAAAGTTTTTGTTTATTTTGGTTTGCAAATTTAAATTTCCCGAAGTCCTTAAAATCATTGCATACGCATCCCATTATCATACACATCATTACAGGTACCATTACAGGTTTCTCATCTTCTTCGCTGTTTATTTTAGTAGAGATGTCTTTTGAACAAAGCATTAAGGACCTTCAGGCACAGAACGTCCAGTTCCAACAAATGTTCATCAGTCTGGCAAAAGGGTAAGAGGATCTGAAAGCCCTTATCCTGAAAGAGAAGAAGAAAAAGAAGAAGGCTTCCGGTATTTTGAACATGGGCAGAAGGTTTGGAGAGCGGTTGAAGCGACAAGTCGACTTGACCTCCTCATCTAAGGAAGGGGAGAACCAAGAAGGAGAGAAGGACCCTAGTCCTGCAGTCTCTGACAGTGATACCCATTACAATGATGAGCAATATCCTCCTGCTGAGGATAGATACAAGCAGTTAGAAGACCGTCTGAGTGCCATGGAAGTTCAGAGGATACCTGGATTGGATTTTGAAGAATTGGGTTTGGTGTCGGGAGTGGTCATCCTGAAGAAGTTCAAAGCTCCAGTTTTTTCCAAGTATGACGGGGTGTCCTGCCTAAAGCTCCATCTCCGCTCTTACGTCAGGAAGATTCAGCCCCATACCGCTGATAGAAATTTGTGGGTGCATTTCTTTCAAGATAGGTTGTCAGGGACTCAGCTTGAATGGTTCTACCACCTGAAGGGAGCCAATGCCCGAAACTGGGAAGATCTGGCTGCTGCTTTCTACAAGCAGTATCAGTATAATGCCAGCCTTGCTCCCACTCGTACTCAACTCCAGAGTATGTCCATGGTTGCAGGTGAAGGTTTTAAATATTATGCACAAAAATGGAGAGATTTGGTTGGGAGAGTTCAACCCCCGTTGTCTGATAGGGAGTTGGTTGATATGTTTCTGGGAACTCTATCTGGTCCATTTTACAATCATTTGATCGGCAGCTCATCAGCTAGTTTCACTGAGCTGATCCTAATTGGGGAAAGAGTAGAAGTCGGGATTCGAAGCGTCAAAATACAGAAGGATGCCTCGTCAAGTTCAGTAAAGAAGCCTTTTGCTGGTAAGAAGGAATCTAGTGTCGTCTATAGCCCGAGGGGACAGAACAAGGCTGAACAACGTCAGACAATAAGTGTCGTGATGATACCTAGAGTTGCAGTTGCTCCACAATGCAACAATCAACAAAGGGTGGAAAGACCACAACGGCAGTTTACCTGCATCAACATGACATTTGCTGAAGTTCTACCTCATCTACTGAGATCCAACTTGGCAACCTTGAGAGAGGCTCCCAAGAATCCCAACACTACATCTCCCCGATATAATCCAAATGCCCGGTGTGCCTAGCATTCTGAGAGTCCTGGCCATGATACAAATGACTGCTGGGCTCTGAGAAAGAAAGTATGGGACTTGCTCGAAGCCAAGGAAATAAAGTTTGATGCTCCAGAGAAGCCAAATGTTATAACTTCTTCCATGCCCAAACACGGTCGTGGAATCAATGTTGTGGATACTGATTTGTTTGTGACCTCTGTTGATAAAGTTTCTACTCCTCTCATGACTGCCAAGAAGAATTTGTTTTTGGCCGGTTTATTTTCGGGTTGTGGTGAAGGTTGCCACATGTGTTCGACTCCGCCTTCCTGTTGTTATTTACTGAAGTCAGGTGTTGTACCCCAAAATTTGCCCTCGCATTTTTCCACAAGAAATCTCAGCTTCAGGCGTTTCGTGATTTTTCAAACTGGCTCAAGAATCGGACAAACGGACTTTTCTCGTCAGTCAAACAAAAATTAGGGTTTTATTGATTTTTAGGGCTCTGGATTGTTTCACACAATTGGCTTAGGGTTGTGGTTGATTCTGGCGCATTTTGATCAGGCGAACGTTATTTGGCATTTAATCAGGAATTAAGGTTTTATGGGCATATTCTCAGAAGGATTTAAATTCCACAGCACTTTGCAGTTTATTCCGAGATTCGGGTCGAATTCGCATTGTTTTTAATTTAATCAGTAAGAGGAGGCAGTTGGTTTGAATTCACCAGTCAAAGGATATGCGCAGTTTGGAATTACAGTGCTTGGCAAAGAATCAGTGAAAAGGGAATGCGCTTGATCAGTTTATTTTGGTTAACTGCTGCTTTGCTTTGGATATTGGAAAGGACAGGTTTAATTGGTCAATTACTAAAGCATTGTTTTATTTAAATTATTTATTATTCTAAATTAAGTGATTGAAATTTAGTTTTCAATTATTTTAATTCAAAGAGTTTTAAATAATAAATAAACAATAAAGAGAAAACAGAATTAATTGGATAATAAAAGCTTTTATTTATTATTAAATTAATTGTACAATTATTGTTTATGATTTAATTACAAACAATAGTTTTACATTGATTTAAATTTAAATAAAAGATTATCCTAATTATTTGTCTAATCTTCAAATCTTCATCCGCTATCCCTCGCTCCGGTGTTCCAATATTCATCTGCAAAAAGAAAAGAAGAAAAGTCAAAAAGCAGTTAAATTGAAACGACAGAAGAAATTCATCATTAAGGGTCACTGATTGGGATCAGTTAACCCTCTCTGCAAATCACGGGATTTCTCCCGGTTCACAAAGAGGGACGAGTTTATTTGCTAAAATTGAATGCACAAGTTTAAAAAATGCACAATTCAAAATTGTCAAAATTGCATAAAGTTCAAATCTCAAACAGCATGTTACAAAGCAAACAGCAAGTCCAAACCAAAGGTCCAAACTCAACTTTCTGCCAAATATAAAGCAACTATCCAAAAGGCTACTCAAAGCTATCAAAGAGGAAGATTTTGAAAGATATCAAAAAGCACAAAAGCTGTCAAGAAGAGATCAAATATGCAGAGGAAAGTATGATATGCAAGCAACTCATTTTCATCATTTCCCAATTGAAGTGACCCTTTCAGAAAAAGTACAGGAAAGAAGCATATTAAAATATCCAACTGTACTGAGAGAGAGAAAAAAGAAGAGATAAGATGCAGGTTTTCAGGCTTAGGCAGGCATAGATAGGAAGAAAAAATATACAAAAGAACAACACAGTTCAGTAGGAAAAGAGACAGAAAATATACAAACTCACAATCTGCATAAGCCCTGCCTCCAAAACACCAAAGAAATATACAAAACTGCTAAGCAAGCATCATACCTGCTAAGCATTTTTAAAACCTGCATTGGCTCAAACCTGCTGAGGCCATCAACAAGAAACACACAAACCTGGACACCAAGCCATCAAACCTGTTAAGCTCATAACCAGCAATAAGCATCAAAACCAGCCTGAAGCAAGAGGCCAAAAACCAAGTAAAACCTGCATTAGCCTGAACCTGCTAAGACTATCATAACCTGTTAAAATCCAAACCTCATAACCAACACAACCTGTCACCAGCAAAAGCAAAAACCTGCTGAACCTAAACCAACATACAAACCTGTCACCATACCAGTATTAACCTATTGAACCTAAACCAACATACAAACCTGTCACCATACCAGTATTAACCTGCTGAAACACTAAGTGAACCTGCCTAAGCCATCAACCAAAAGCCTTAATCGACTCAAGCCAAGAGCAAGCCCAAACGAAAAAAGCAGGTCCAGTACCAAGATTTGCAGAAGCCTAACCAAATATATCAGGCGTCAAGGCCTCAGAGGGGTTCATCATTGGCCTTTAGGAAGCAATAAGAGAAGAAGAGAGAAAGTATTCAGGGGGCAACATAAACCCAAAATTCGTTCAGAAGCAACAAACATCAAAGCATACTAATTTCCAAACCCACGAGTCCTTCAGAATCCTAGATTCATCATTAGGCAACAAAGAAGATACAGAAGCAAGCATATTCAAACATATTCAAAAGCAAGCGTTCAAGGCAACGTGCATACAGTAGGAAAGAAGAAGAAAGAAGTGAGGTTTCAAAAAGAGCTTTCAGTTCAAATCATCATGAAACCCTAGGCAAAGGAGGAAAGTACAGAAATACCAGAAGATAAATCGCGCCTCACGTTGCCTCCGCTCGTCAAGCCTCCTAAGGACCTCCATCCTCCTTCTTCCCCTCTCCAGTAAAAGTAAGACCTCTTCTTTCATCTCACGTACCTCCATCAAAAATCAAATAATAAACAGCATAAGAAATCTAATCAAGCAATTAAATCGATAGGAATACAGTGACACATAAGCATGTAAAAGAATCAAAACCTAAAAACACGAAATCGAAGAGAACAGAGTTACCCTCTTGTGCGTTTCCCTGCTTCAAGGAACAGGGAAGAGGAGTTGAAGGTCGCTGGTGGCTGAGGCAGAAGGCTCACGCTGGGCACCAAAGACGAACGGAGAAGACAACGAAACCCCAAGACGCGCCGCTGTACAAACCCTAGATTTCGTTCCCAATTGAAAACATTCCACAAACCCTAAAAAATGTTCTGAATTCAAACATGGGCCTTGCCCGTTCCTGCGTGCCCAAAGCCCATTAACAAACTCAACCCTTTCCTTCTATTTAATTAAAACATCATTTACATAACAATTAAGAATACATTTTTTCTACTTTTGTTTCTTGACATTTATTTAAACATATTTTTTTTATATATAATAAAGATACCATTTTTATGGCACCATATAATTAAATTTGAAAATACTTTTTTTCTTTTCTTTTAATTAAAACATATATTTGTACATATCATACAATATATTTGAAAATACCTTTTTCTTTTAAATATACTTTTGTACATAATAAGTAAACCTACATTTTGCATAATTCTTTTTAATTAAAATATTTTGTACATAACAATATAAAATTACACTTCTTTTTTTATATATACATAATTCAATTCTTGACATTTAATACTTTTTGTACATAAATAATAAAATACATTTTTACACCATGTAATTAAAATTGAAAGCATTTTCCCTTTTTTTAATTAAAATATTTTTGTTCATAACAAATGAAAAATACTTTTTGTATACATAATTAAAGCTTAGAAATATTTTCTTTTCTTAAAACATCATTTTTATACATAATTTAATTAGAACTTGAACATTCAATTAAAACATTTCTTTTGTACATATTAAAAGAAATACAAGATCAATAATTAAACAATATTTAATACATGTTCAAATTTCACATTCCGCACCTGTAACTAATCACATATACATATACATCTCACACTTACACAATACAAATACACAATATATTGCTCCTATACGCACTTGTTTATCTTACGCATTGATATACATTATTTACATTTGATCGCAAGTTCGATTTGGTTGTAACTTATTGGATACTATAAGTCTCATCCCCATTCATACACATGTACCCCCACTCCCGGATACTATCTTGTAATAGCGTAGACTTTACATTTTCGCAATTTACTGCTTTCAATTATACCATGGTTAGACCTAGGGTTTGTATGTACATAAAATCAAACGCTAGATAACCTAATACAAGACAAATACATGAAATCAATACACAATCACACTTGCACCCTCTAGGGTAATCCCACATGTTGCCTTCCAAAATGGGCCATGCTTGCACGTCGAGTATCTTTGGAAAAACAAAATCAAAATGATCATAAGTCCCTGAAAATGTTGCCTAAACGGAATGATCATAGTCCTTTCAAAACAAATTGCCAAAGACATTTGGCACCATTGCATTCATGGTCCATACGACGACCCGCACCCGTCCCAAATAAACTTCCTAAACGCAAGATTGTCCACCAAATTCAATGGTGGAACAAAATTGTTAAAAGGGGTTAAAACATAACAAAAACCTTTGAGTACAATAGGGTAGACAAAACTCTTAGTTACTTGAGATCAACTTGCAAAAACACTTGCCTTCTTTTCAAAAATCACAATCCATAACACTTTCAAACAAACTCTCAAAAACATTTGAAACATCTTTTCGAAAAGATCCACACTTTTGTAAAACACTCAAACACGAGTCAAATACATTGGTTGCCTAAGACAAGGCATCTTCTTCAAAAACATTTTTCAAAACACACACACACACCACATTTTCAAGCAATCGAAAAAACAAGGCAAGTGATCTAAAAAACCAAGTAACTAAGAGCCCATGGATAACCATGGATGAAGAGGGTGCTAATACCTTCCCTTTTCATAATCTACCCCCCGAACCCACGAAATATCTCAAAAGGTTTTTGCTGTGCTTTTTTAACCTTTCCTTTAGGATAAAATAAAAAGTCGGTGGCAACTCTTGCTCAACCGCACAAGTGCGAATACGAACGCAAAACACTAGTCAGTTCTCCCACCGTATCACATCAGGTATTCAGCGCCTGATGGACAGCGGGGAAATTTTGTTCAAGAAAACTATGATTCCTGTTATTCCTATTGAAGACATTGCTATTATCACCATTTCCGCCAATCCTTCCAAGGTTTCCTCGAGAAAACCTATTAGGATTACACCTGTTCCAAGACTCGCTTCGTTGATCATCACATCTCCTGGTCCCATCCCGTACACCTCAGACAAGGCTGTCCCTTGGCATTATGGTGCTGATGTGTACTATCATGGCATCAAACAAGATCTGAATTATGAAGAAGCTGATATTGATGTTAGTAACATCGTTGGGTCTAGCAAAATCACTCGAAGTGGAAGGGTCTTCTCTCCCAAGATCTCCCCTAAGACTGTTAACAAGCCAATCGTCGTTACATCTGCTATTCCTGCTAGTACATCAACTACTTCTCTTATTCCTACTCCAGTTACTACCCCTGTTGACGAGCTATCTGGGACTCGGGGTAAGGAAATTTTAGGTGAGCCTGCCTGGACGGAGGCGCCTAAGAAAATTGTTGTGGAAGCCTCTAAGCAAGAGATAGAGGAGATCTTGAAAATAATCAAAAAGAGCGACTATAATGTGGTTAAGCAGCTGGGGCAGACCCCATCAAATATATCCATGTTGTCTCTGCTATTATGTTCTAAAGCCCATGCGAAGGCTTTGATTGCATTTCTCAAGACTGCGCATGTGCCGCAGGAAAATTCAGTTGATCAGTTCAAAGACTGTGTGGCCAGCTTGACTGCTGATAATGGGCTGGGTTTTTCATATGAGGATCTGACACCAAAGGGAAGGAAGCATAATGATGCTCTGCATGTCTCGATTGAATGCATGGGCACCATTATGGCTCATGTACTGGTAGATATCGGGCCTTCACTAAATGTTCTGCCAAAGAAAGCATTGGACCGTTTAGATTGCGGGGGTTTGACTCTAAAGCCTAGTAACATCGTGGTAAGGGCTTTTGACGGATCAAAGAGAATGGTGCACAGGGAGGTGGACATCCCTGTCAAAGTGGGTTCTCAGACTTTTGGGTCCACCTTCTACGTGATGGATATCAGGCCATCGTATTCTTGTTTGTTGTGTCGTCCTTGGATCCATGAGGCTGGGGCAGTTACTTCTACACTCCACCAAATGCTGAAGTATCCGGTGAAAGGAAAGATTGTCACAGTGTGGGGTGAAGAAGAATATATGGTGAGCCACCTCAACTCCTTCCTCTACGTAGAGATGGACGGGGAATTCATAGAAACTCCTTGTCAGAACTTCGAAGAGGTCCCACAAATCTGAGCATCAACTGAAACTACTACCAACAAACCTCCCTTGAAGATGGCTTCTCTCAAGGACGCCAGGGTTGTGGTTGAAGAAGGTGGGTGTACCAATTGGGATCAGCTCCCTAATTTCACTCACAAAACTGACAAATTTGGTTTGGGCTTTACTACAGGGGCTCAAAGGGCTCTTAGGCGCGCTCGGGCTGGAGGACCTCCCCTACGCATCAGCAATCGGGGAATTAATTTCATTGAAGACATTGAAGAGGACTCAGACATCGACAGCTGGATCTACCCATCAACCAACGGTGGACTGAATAACTGGATGGCTAGGGACTTCATACCTGTTTCTTTTATTCTACAGTAATTGACTTATTTGTTTTAAGATTTCTAATAAACAATTTGAAACTTTATGGCCTGGTGCCTTGCCCGAGGCACCTCGGCTTTGCTTGTGAGGGCTATTATTTGTCATTTCATATATCATCAATAAAGCATTGGAAGTTTCTTGCATACAAATCTTGCACTCTCTGTTTTTCTTTTTTGTTTTTCACTTTATCAAAACAGCTATTCTCTTACACACACTCACGTATCATAATGCAGATCCATATCCACTCTGGATCCCATTGATAACAGCTCTGCTATTGCCAGTTATGACTTTAAAAATCCGATCAACCAAGCCGAGGATGAAGGCGAGGATGATTGTGAGGTTCCTGGAGAACTTGCTAGACTATTACAACAGGAGGACAGGGACATACAGCCGCATGAAGAGCCAGTTGAGTCAGCGAATTTGGGTATAGAGGAAAACAGGAAAGAGGTCAAAATAGGTGTGAATCTGGAGTTTAGTGTCAAACAACGGTTAGTAAAGATGGTACACGACTATGTTGAGATCTTCGCCTGGTCCTATGAAGACATGCCTAGTTTGGACACTGATATTGTGGTGCATCGCCTGCCGACTAAAGAAGACTGTCCTCCGGTGAAGCAAAAGGTCTATCGTATGCGCCATGAAATGTCATAGAAAATCAAGGCATAGGTCATGAAACAGTTCGATGCAGGATTCTTAGTTGTCACTTCTTATCCACAGTGGGTTGCCAATGTCTTTTCGGTACCTAAGAAGGATGGTAAGGTACGGATGTGTGTGGATTACAGAGATCTGAACAGGGCAAGCCCCAAGGATGACTTCCCACTTCCTCACATTGATGTTCTGGTCGACAACACTGCACAGAACAAGATCTTCTCCTTCATGGATGGTTTTTCTGGCTACAACCAGATC
Organism: Vicia faba; assembly: GCA_948472305.1. Taxonomy (NCBI): domain Eukaryota; kingdom Viridiplantae; phylum Streptophyta; class Magnoliopsida; order Fabales; family Fabaceae; genus Vicia; species Vicia faba. Next base: position 1,087,439,016 of record OX451737.1, on the reverse strand, counting down.
AAGATGGCTCCAGAAGACATGGAGAAGACAACCTTCGTTACATAGTGGGGCACCTTCTGTTACAAAGTGATGCCTTTTGGGTTGAAGAACGTTGGGGCAACTTATCAGTGCTCCATGGTCGCTTTGTTCCACGATATGATTCACCACGAGATCAAGGTTTATGTTGATGACATGATCTCCAGGTCCCTGACTAAGGAAGAGCACCTTGATCATCTCTAGAAACTGTTTGACAGGTTGAAGACATACAAGCTGAGGTTGAATCCAAACAAGGTCTGGTAATTTTCTAGGTTTTGTCGTCAGTCATAAGGGTATTCAGGTAGACCCTGCGAAGGTAAAAGCCATACAAGAGATGTCAGTTCCCCGTACAGAGAAGGAGGTTAGAGGTTTATTGGGACGCCTGAATTATATCGCCAGGTTCATTTCACATCTGACTGCTACTTGTGAGCCAATCTTCAAGCTGCTGAAGAAAGATCAAGTGGTAAAGTGGAATTATGAATGCCAGACCGCTTTCAAAAGAATCAAGGAATACCTTTAAGAACCACCCATTTTGATGCCTCCGGTTGAAGGAAGACCTTTGATTTTGTACCTAACAGTGCTAGACAATTCAATGGGGTGTGTGCTGGGGCAGCATGACGAGTCTAGTCAAAAAGAGCATGCAATATACTACCTTAGCAAAAAGTTTACTGACTGTGAGACCCGATACTCACTGCTCGAGAAAACTTGTTGCATTTTGGCATGGGCTGCTCTCCAACTAAGATAGTATATGCTGACTCACACTACCTTGTTGATATCAAAGATGGATCCAATCAAGTACATTTTCGAGAAGCCCGCTCTATTCGGAAGAATAGCAAGATGGAAAATGATCTTAACCGAGTACGACATCTAATACACAACTCAAAAATCAATCAAGGGGAGTGTATTGGCGGATCATTTGGCACATCAGGCCGTGGATGACTACCAATCCATGAACTTTGAGTTCCCGGATGAGAATATCATGATAATAACCGACTACGAAGAACTTGGATCGGATGAAGGACCCGAGGAGGGATCCCGATGGTCTATGTATTTTGATGGAGCCTCAAACACACTGGGTAACGGCATTGGTGTTGTAATTATATCTCCTGAGGGCTGTCATACTCCGTTCACCGCCTGATTATGTTTAAACTGCACCAACAACATGGCGGAGTATGAAGCATGTATCATGGGTCTTCGAGCTGCTATTGACCTAAGGATTAAGCTCTTGAGTGTATTTGGAGATTCCGCTCTGGTGATAAGTCAAATCAAAGGCGAGTGGGATACGAAGCACCCGAACCTTATTCCTTACAGAGAATACGTGCTGACATTGCTCCCACATTTTGAGGAGGTAACCTTTGAACATTTCCCAAGAGAGGAGAACCAGTTAGCGAACGTGCTAGCTACTATGTCTTCTATGTTCAAAGTCAGGTGGGACAATGAAGCTCCACAAATCATCATCGAGAGGTTGAATGAACCTGCACACTGCTGTGACATTGAGACTGAAGAGGTAGCAGGTAAGCCCTGGTTTCACGAGGTAAAGAGGTATCTTGAGGCTCTAGAGTACCCCGAGGGGGCATCTGCCAATGGTAAGAAATTTCTGAGGAGGTTCGCTGCAAAATTCTTCCTCAGTAATGGAATCCTCTATAAGCGTAACCATGACTCCACACTACTATAGTGTGTAGACAAAAGTGAAGCAGAGAGAATCATGACTGATCTACATGAAGGTACCTTAGGAACTCATTCCAGTGGACATATCATGGCTAAGAAGATCCTACGGGCAGGATATTATTGGTCCACTAAGGAAGTCAATTATTATCAGCACTCTCGAACCTGTCATAAATGCCAAGTCTATGCTGATAAGGTGCATGTACCTCCGGTTCCCCTAAATGTTTTGATGGCTCCTTTGCCTTTTATGATGTGGGGTATTGATATGATCGGTGAAATTAGACCTACTACGTCTAACTGGCATCGCTTCATTCTGGTAGCCATTGATTACTTTACAAAGTGGGTTGAGGCAGCTTCCTTTGCTACAGTAACCAAGAACGTCGTGGCGCAGTTCATCCAACATAATCTGATATGTCGATATGGTGTACCAGAGAGGATTATTACTGACAATGGTACAAATCTAAATAACACGATGATCACCGATCTCTGTAAACAGTTCAAGATTCAGTATCATAACTCTTCTCCCTACCGACCGAAGATGAATGGGGTTGTTGAAGCGGCTAACAAGAACATCAAAAAGATTGTGCAGAAGATGACAGTGACATATAAAGACTGGCACGAGATGTTACCATTCGCTCTTCATGGGTACCATACCTCAGCACGGACGTAGACAGGGGAAACACCTTACTCTCTTGTGTATGGCATGGAGGCAGTCCTACCCATCTAAGTCAAGATACCCTCTCTCGGGATTATGAAGGATGCGGGTTTGAACAAAGACGACTGGATCCAAACCCGACTTGATCAACTGAATCTAATCGATGAAAAGAGACTTACTGCTATCTATCATGGTCAGACGTATCAAAAGCGAATGATCAAGGCTTTTAACAAGAAAGTCAGACGCTAGGAATATCAAGTTGGGGATCTATTGATCAAACGCATCATACTACCACAAGGTGATCCCAGGGGCAAATGGACCCCCACATACAAAGGGCCATTTGTGGTTAAGAACATTTTCTCGGGAGGAGCTATAATTCTAACCACCATGGATGGTGACGACCTTCCTCACCCCGTCAATGCAGACATAGTGAAAAGATACTACGCATAATCAAAAACCCTCTAGGTTGACTGGCCTAGGCAAAAATAAGGGCTTCCCGATGAACCAAAAGGGTTCGGGAAAAAGTAAGGGATGAAAATAAAAAGATTTGTACACCCGGCAAGTCGAAAACCCGAAAGGGAGGCTTGGGCAAAAAAGGGTATCCTGGTGGACTGAAAACCCGAAAGGGCGGTCCAAGAAAAAGTCAGGGATTGAAGCGTAACACTATGTCTCATTGGATCATCTTGCAACCAGACTTCGGTATCGACTATCAAGCTTAGACGGTGCTAATCAATCTGACCCACCTTCGACCAAGCAGCAAAGTGATGAGATGCTTGAAGATATAAAGGCAATGGCAGAGTTGGAACCCAATGGGATTGTTTCACATAGCTGTTTTTCTTCCTTTTACAAATTGTAATTTCTTTCGGTGGCGTTCTCTTACTAGTACGTCAGCCTCTTTGTACAAAAACGCCTATTACAGGCCAATTTCAAAAATCAATACAAGTCATTTTTACAAGAAACTTCAAGTTATTTTTCTTTTTCTGTTTTGTTTTGCAAGAACGTCCAGTGATTCATTTTTTATATATGAACTTGAAAATGATGGCTGCTCATAAATATTTGCATAAGAAACAAAAAGACAATTACTCGTGATGCCAAAAACAGGGAAAAACAAGAAGTTCCAAACCCCACAGTTACTATGCCCATCAGGTACCGAGATAGAGCCAGCTTGGGAACATAAGTATTGGTACATACACTCCCCACAGGGTAAAAGTATCCAAAGACATTGGTGTCAGCTTTCCCAATATAGGACATAACTCTCCCCAGCTGAGGTTCACAATCGCGAGCGAGTCAGTAAAAATTTTCCCCAAGCAGAGTTTATTTCTCTCATAGCGGAAACTCAGTCTCCAACAGAATTCATCATTTCCTACAAGCGGAAAGTCACCCCCAACTGAGTGTATTTCTTCAGATCAACAGATCTACCAACAGAGCATCTCTTCTTCAACGAGAGTCATTCCCCGACAGAATATTCAATAGAATGGTAACTCCCCAGCTAGTTATCTTCGTTCACCATCCCCAGCGGAAGCAGAGGAACCACTGTTTTCTACAACGGTCAAGAATGGCATTTCATGTGTACCCTCCAAACAGCAGTCAGGGATTTATTTTCCCAGACTCAAATTATTACGTCAACATTTCATGTTCATACATCATGACATGCGCATACATATCACATAACAGCATAATCTCATTTATTTTGAGAACATCATCACACGAAGCATTCCATGCATCACACATAACCGACCCTATATTTTTCTTTCAGGAAAGACAGTTATTATCAACAATTTCCAACAGGTCCATGATTAACACTCGAAGCTAAACAGAGTAATCATCGGTGCGACAAAATGCAACCTTACGCAGGTTCCCCACAGAAGTCCTACACAAACTTAGCACAAGGCAAGCCCTACTATCCAGGCTTTCACCTCAAGGTAGCCCTACGACCCAGGTTCCTTCTCACAAGCCCTACTATCCAGGCTTTCATATCGAAGTAACCCTACTATCCAGGTTCCTTCTCATAGCCCTACTATCCAGGTTCCTTCTCACAGCCCTACTATCCAGGCTTTTATCTCAAGGTAACCCTACGACCCAGGTTCCTTCTTGCATCCCTACTATCCAGGCTTTCACCTCAAGGTAACCCTACGACCCAGGTTCCTTCTCACAAGCCCTACTATCCAAGCTTTCATATCGAAGTAACCCTACTATCCAGGTTCCTTCTCGCAGCCCTACTATCCAGGCTTTCACCTCAAGGTAACCCTACGACCCAGGTTCCTTCTCACAAGCCCTACAATCCATGCTTTCATATCGAAGTAACCCTACTATCCAGGTTCCTTTTCACAGCCCTACTATCCAGGCTTTCATCTCGAAGTAACCCTACGACCCAGGTTCCTTCTCAAGCCCTACTATCCAGGCCTTCATTTCGAATTAACCCTACGACCCAGGTTCCTTCTCAAGCCCTACTATTCAGGCTTTCATCTCAAGGTAACCCTACGACCCAGGTTCCTTCTCAAGCCCTACTATCCAGGCTTTCATCTCAAGGTAATCCTACGACCCATGTTCCTTCTCACAATCCCTACTATACAGGCTTTCATATCGAAGTAACCCTACTATCCAGGTTCCTTCTTGCAGCCCTACTATCCAGGCTTTCATCTCGAAGTAGCCCTACGACCCAGGTTCCTTCTCAAGCCCTACTATCTAGGATTTCATCTCAAGGTAACCCTACGACCCAGGTTCCTTCTCACAAGCCCTACTATCCAGGCTTTCATCTCGAAGTAACCCTACGACCCAGGTTCCTTCTCAAGCTCTACTATCCAGGCTTTCATCTCAAGGTAACCCTACGACCCAGGTTCCTTCTCACAATCCCTACTATCCAGGCTTTCATATCGAAGTAACCCTACTATACAGGTTCCTTCTCACAGCCTTACTATCTAGGCTTTCATCTCGAAGTAACCCTACGACCAAAGTTCCTTCTCACAGCCCTACTATCCAGGCTTTCATCTCGAAGTAACCCTACGACCCAGGTTCCTTCTCACAGCCCTACTATCCAGTCTTTCATCTCGAAGTAACCCTACTATCCAGGTTCCTTCTCACTGCCCTACTATCCAGGCTCTCATATCGCAGTAACCTTACTATTCAGGTTCCTCCTCTCTTATCCCCAGACAGTAGTCCACAACACTGTGAGACTGGGACCCGATCAAACATGATTGGTTTCACATTTCCCCAGTGAGTCACGGTGCAGCATATACCCTGACCAGATATGCAGTTCAATTCTAATTCCTCAAGCCGAAGTTATTCACCAGTAGAGTAACGGACAACTGTAGCTCCTAAAACTCTATTTCTCCCTAGATAGAGACCAACATTCCTCAAGAGATTCCTCATCAACAACAGTAACAAGAACTCTTATTGAAGGAATATCTCAGGAAATCTACATCCTCTAGATGGCATCTTTAAGCCCATCTCCTGTAATTCTTCGTCGCTTCCATAATGGCATATTTAAGCCTGTCTCCGACAATATTCTATCATCAACCTCCAAATGGCATCTATAAGCCCATTCCCAATATTACCAAATCAAGTGCCACTTCATGCAAGTGCAAATTTCTGGGCACTCTAGTGTTCAATCATCTTCCACCTTCAGATCACGAAAGGCAGACGAGCCAATCTACATCCTCAGGTTTAAGAAGATTGAACAAGGGCAGCTGTTGTACCCCCAAAATTTGCCCTCCCATTTTACTCAATCAATGGCAATTGAGGTCCCCAAGTTGCTCAATGAAGTCCAAGAGTTCACCAGACAAGCTCTCTCCTAAGGCAATGTATCTCAAATTAGGGTTTCATTATTCATCAAGATAGGTGAACCACAAAGGTCCCAAATGCCTTCCAAGGTCCTAATATGTTCCCAAGATCATCCATGTCAAGTTTCATACCTTGCACAAGAACGTTGCTCAGTCAATTGCTCAGATGCTTGAGAATCGACTATATTAAGTCAAAAGTCAATTGTGGCCCACATACAGTCAAACTTCAAGATTTTTGGTCAACATCATCATTTTGAAGTGGTATCCATCATTTGATCAAGGTTTGATCGTGATTCCACAGGGATTTCTCACAATTCATCAAAACCCAAAAGTTGTTAAATTAGGGTTTCTGAGTAAAAGTCAACCCAACTTTGACCAAGCATAACTTCCACATGCTTTATCTGAAATTTTCCATCCAAAGCTCATTTTGAAGAGATTCAATTCCCTACAATTCATATTCATCCCACAAGTTAAAAATATGCACTCACAAAAAGATATGAATTTTGACATTATAGGTCCTTTTGAAAAGTCAATAAAAACACCTTTTTGGTCAAAGCTTCATACATGAACATGGAAGACTCAATTGAGGTGAGACCAAAAGGGTTGCTTAGGGGACATCCTAAGCTTTCTAAAAAGTCCAAGAACATCTCCCTAGGGTCAAAATTGAGAGATATATGCATTGTCAAAGTTGGCAATTTTTGGAAAATTGTCAAAAGTCAACATTGATCAAATTGGCATTTTTCCAAAGGGGCCCATGTTTTCTTGCTTGAAACATGTTTCTAATAGGACCCACGACCTCTAAGCTCATTCACCTATTATTTTATTATTTTATCCTTTATTTTGATTTTTTATTCATTTAAATCAAAATAAATCAAATGGTAAAATAATGAAATGAAATCAAATCTTGGGATTTTTGTGCACATTTTGAGTCTATATACAGCTAGCATGATGGCCAATTCGTGCAAGATTCATTTGGATTGGAAAAGATTGGATTGAAGCTTATTTTGGGAAGATATCATACAAAGAACAAATCAAATCAAATCTTCATTATTTTTCAAGATTCATGCCAATTTTATTAACCTAATTCAGTCTACTACATATACACAATAATTCCAGACCATAAGCATAAGGATTGGAGGCGTGAAACAACAAGAAAGAAACCAAAATTTTACAAGAAAAGTGTGAGACTTATCTTTTTCTACAGGCCAATTCAAGCCAGTCCAACGTTTCCAATCGATTCCTGGACATCCCAGGAAGCTAACAACATCATTTGCAAGCCTCGAAGAATCCAGAAATCGTCCCCAACAACATCACGGTTTGCCCTAAAACTCAAACTCGATATCATTATTTTACGCATCCTAAACGCATGCTAATCATATATTTGTGTTTATCATCTTGTTTGCAAGCTACTTGTACCCTTTAATTGCATTTACCGCGCAGGAATCCATAGTTTCCATTGTTAGGGTTTCTGAGATGTTTTTTAGGGCTTTGTTATACAGGTAAAATTGGCCATAGAAAAGAGTACTAGGATGCTCGTGACATCAAGGCGGTTTGATCCATGTAACTGGAATTCATTTATCATGCGTTGTGTTGATTTTTGAAAATTGCAGGTTTTTAGCTATGGTTGATTGTCCGTGGGTAAAAGCTCTGAACCTAAGGCGACGGTTCCCTGGAGGAGACGATGCGTGTCACAGCGTGGTTGGTCCATTTTGAATTTGGCGCGCGTTCTTTGGCCACTAACTCGTTTTCTAATATATTATATGTGTTATTATATTGACAATTGAGATAAACAGCCAAGTTGGTCAGGAAGCATGCTTTGGATGTGCATGTCCTGGGTTCGATCCCAGGCGTGCGCATTTTGTTATTTTCTCATGTGTTTCAGGAAGATCTCATGTACTTCTCTCTAGCACGCGTACCATGGGCTTGCAAATCAATACCACTGGACGACATAGTGACCAGATCTGAGGGCCATCAAGCAGTGTAGCATGTTGCACCCACAGGCATGGTCAGCATGGGATCTCACGCTGGCTGGGCTTGAAGGGATTTTGGGCCTTGGAAATTCAGATCTTCACCCCCCATTAGCTAGCACATACAGGCCCAATTCTCAATCTTTCTTTTTTATTTATTTTATTTTCTTTATTCTTTTCAATTTATTTATTTATTTAATTTTTTAAAAATCAGTTTTTATAAAATCATAAAATCAAGAATTCACAAATTTAGAATTAGTTGTTTTTTATTATTATCAAATTTATTTTTTTAATTAATTAGCTTAATTTAATTTAGGGTAACTTTAACTCATTTTTACAATTAAAATTAACTAGAAAAATTAGGTTTAATTCTTGATTTAATTATTTTCTTTTTTTGCAAAAAAAATAAAAATACAAAAATAGGTTATTTAGAATTAATTGCTTTTCATTAATTTATTTATTTTCCTAAATTAACATTAATTAGAACTTAGGATTTTCTTTGAAATTTAATCAATTCTTTTCTCAAAAATACAACCCAAACTATTTCTCAATTAGATTTTAGGGTTTTCAATTTTTCCTCGCATTTAATTTACCGCACGCTTGTTAATTATTTGTCCATTATTTTGTAACTGTTCAAGGTTTGAAATAGTTAATCTAGGGTTTTTATTTACTGTTTAAATCCCCGATTTTTAGTTATGTAATTAATCCCCTTCCCCGAAGCCTTGTAATAGCTAGGTTTTATTTTTCGCACTTTTAACTTCTGCAATCTTTAACTGTCTAGATGTATGGCTAATAGGATTGTATGGCAAGAATGTATGGAAAATTAAAACGGTAGATCACCTAATGTGCAAAGATTAAATAACTAAAACAAATCATATGCACATATTCACTCCTAGGGTTTACCTCATTTCGGTTGCCTTCGGTAAACAATCATTAAGCATAGGAGATTTTAGTGGTTGCCCTCCAGTCTAAAGAGATCAAATTGTCCCATTCGAATGTTGCCTCAAAAATGTTGCCTCGGAAAGATCTTAAGACTCTAGGGTTATTACTAAAGTTTTCTAACTATTGCTTTGGTGATTGTACTTGTCCCTTTCGAATGTCCCTTACAACTCCAACGACGGTGCTACCTACTCCTTAATAGTAGGATAGCGCTGTCTAAAGGAAATAGAACGAACAATCTTTTTTTCGAGTAGGTAGAATCTTAAGTACTTGCTCAATAAAAACTTTTCACACCAACACCTTTCAAAACAAATTTTCAAAACAAACTTCGTCACATCCTTGAGGACTGATACAAGGGTTATCACGAAGTAAAACATTTTCAAGAAAAACACACACAAGCAATTTGAAAAATGAGCAATTACCTAAGAGCCCGTAGATAAATACAGATAGAAGGGGCGCTAACACCTTCCCTTTCTATAATCTACCCCCCGTACTCATAATATCTCAAAAAAAAGGTTTTTTCTATTCTTTTTCCTTTTCCATGATTGGATGAAATAAAAGTCGGTGGTGACTCTGGCTTACCGTGACATTTTGCAAACAAAAAACGCAAAACACAAACCAGTATAAAAGTCGGTTCTGCCACCGTATCACAGACTGTATTTGAGTGACAGAATGACATCCGAATCTGGATCGTAGCTGGATTGTATCTGAAAACTGAATCTTAATGAGTATCAGGATGGCATCCGTATCTAGAGCATATCTGAACTATATCTGAAAGCTCAGCAGGATAATGAAGGAATCTTGGATGATTATTACCTCAACAGAATGATGAAGGAATCTTGGACGATTACTACCTCAGCAGGATAACGATGGAATCTTGGATGATTGCTACCTCAGCAGGATGATGAAGGAATCTTGGACAATTACTACCTCAACAGGATGATGAAGGAATCTTGGATGATTACTACCTCAGTAGGATGATGGAGGAATCTTGGATGATTGCTACCTCAGCAGGATGATGAAGGAATCTTGGATGATTACTACCTCGGCAGGATGATGAAGGAATCTTGGATGATTACTACCTTGGCAGGATGATGAAGGAATCTTGGATGATTACTACCTCAGCAGGATGATGAAGGAATCTTAGACGATTACTATATCAGTAGGATGATGAAGGAATCTTGGACGATTACTACCTCGGCAGGATGATGAAGGAATCTTGGACGATTACTACCTCAGCAGAATGATGAAGGAATCTTGGACGATTACTACCTCAGCAGGATGATGAAGGAATCTTGGATGATTACTACCTTGGCAGAATGATGAAGGAACCTTGGACGATTACTACCTCAGCAGGATGATGAAGGAATCTTAGACGATTACTACCTCAGCAGGATGATGAAGGAATCTTGGACGATTACTACCTCAACAGGATGATGAATGAATCTTGGATGATTACTACCTCAGCAGGATAATAAAGGAATATGGGACGATTACTACTCCAAAATATGATAACCTTTATCTGTCGATCAATCTTTCCTGAAAAGGTAAAGAGTTAGTTGTATGCAATGTCATGATGTATGCATTGCGTAATGATGTTCTCAAAATAAATGATATTTGTGTTATATGTATTTTGTATGCATGTGCTATGAATGTTGTTGAAATGTAATTTTGTCTTGGAGAATAAATCCTTGACAAGTGTTGGGGAGTTAATAAATCCTGGATTGCTGTTGAAGAGTAGGTGTGTCTTCAAACTTTGCTTAGAATGTTTCCACTGAGGATTCCTGTTTTATTGTTTGAGGAGAACTCCGCTGGGGGATGTTGAAAACTCTGTGGATAGTGTTGATTCTTGATTGGGAAAAAGAGTTCAGGAGTCTCGGTTGCCCGTTTCTCTACTAGGGCGGTTATCTTTGGCTGGAGAGAATCAAAAGTTAGTTGTTATCTGGTCTGATTCCAGGCTTCACAACGACTTGCTGGGGATAAGGAAGTTTACTGTTATCTGGTCGGATTCCAGGCTTCGCAGTAACTTGCTTGAAAGGATGAAGTTGAACTGATATCTAGTGGGGTCCATGCTTCACGGTGTTTTTGGAGAAGGGAACTAGTATCTGGTTGAAATCCAGGCTTCGCAGTACCTTATACTATTATCTGGTCGAAATTTAGGCTTCACAGTGTCTTTCGGGATTGTAGAGTATTCTGTTGGGGAAGAGGAGTTGTGGTCCTCTGATTTATAGTAGTCGGAGAGGCCACCTCAAGCTGGGGAATCCTGTCGTTTATTGGGGAAATAAACCCCATTGCTTAGTCTGTTGGAGAGGCGGCGACTTCACTGGAAGAAATCCTCGAGGATTCTTGAAGTCGATTCAGTTAGGAAATTTTTTTCAGAGATTTCAACTCTGGCTGGGAGTCATCCTATGAGAAGGATTTTTGGGAGATTTGTCACTACCCCTAGTAGCGAGTGTTTGTGGCACTGCTAGGAAATGTTTGACTGTACGTAACCCTTTCTCGGGATTTGCGTTCAATGCCCCAAGTGATTCAGATGGAGACCTGCCCCTGGTATATTCAGCGTTTCTTTTTGAATTTTGACTTGACTGCCCCAGGTGTGCTGGATAGTGACATGTCATGCCCCCTTGTTTATAGGAGATTTGTCGTTGGAAGTGTCATCCCACTTGAAGTGACTTTGTTCACTGAGAGAACTTTCGTTCACTGGATATTTGTTGTGTGAATTTCTCCGTTGTCAAACAAATAGCCATATGCAAACAGCGATATTCAAATAATGCAAAGTTTATGCTTGTCTTGAAATTTTGAAAATGCGTTTTAACAAGTAAAGAAATTTTGTAAGAAAATTCAAACTCAGGATTTAGAGTAAAGCCTTACAAGAGTCAGGATGCCTTTTGTAACAGTATGCTTTCGAACTAACCCATGCTTCAATTAGGACTTTTGAAGGATTGTAATGTGGCTTGGTTCACGGTTTAAGAAACAAAGGATAAAGGCTCAAAGTTTATTTGTATCCACCCGTTCTTTGTGATGTTCTTCAGTCCTAAATTCAGTTAATTGTACGTTTGAACTCCAATTGAGTCTGGAAAGACATTTTGGTGATGGTTCAAACAAGTTAAGTTTGTCGGAAGGCATTCATTTTTGCAACATTTTTTCATGTTGTTGAGGATTTGTGGTGACCTCTTTCTTTTGATTTGTTATCCCTAATTTTTGCCTGACTGTTCTTGTTTTGAGATTACGGTCAGCGGGATGCCCCAGTTTTTCTTAAGCCTCCTTTGTAGGTTTTGACTTAGTGGGATTTTCCTTTTGAGAGATAATGACCGCCTATTTGGTAGGGAACCATCATCGTCTTTTGATTCCATAGAAATGTTTTGATGTCATTCGTTGTATTTCTCATGCTGAAGATCGGTTCGTTGTTTCGCAACTATTCGAGGTTCAAAGATTCACAAGTCCAACCTGGCGCGTCATATTCAGGTGTTCTTTTTCCAAGATATCCCTAATAACATATTCTCAAATTTAGGTTTGGATCGAGAGCCAATTCTTTAAAAAATGTCTCTGAATGTGTGAGTTTTCTCGAAGAAATATGGTGAAAAAGTATGTTGAAAGTGTCGTTTTTACGCACTAAAAAATTCATAACTTGAAGATCGTGGCTCATTTTAAACCCGTTGACGTCGTCTATGTTTTCATCTCTCTCAGCTGGAAGTCAATTTCGATCATAAGATCTTCAAAAATGTGGATTTATCAAGTATTTTTATACAGAAAATTTGTGACTGAAGTTTATTTGCATCATGTTCAGAAAATCATAACTTGGTTGATTTTCATCGTATTGAGCTGGTTCTGGCGCCAAAATTTCACAAATTGAGTTGACTAAGTTTTCACAAGAGGTATCGAGTTCGAACTATATCTAAAAGGCCTTAGTTTTTTGCCCATAGTGCACGTGACGCGCCGAAAATCCTGAATGCTGAATACTATTTCATCTGGGTCGAAATTTCGAAAATTCATAACTCAGTCAATTTTTATCGGATCGGGACCATCTGTTTACACAAGGCCACTAACTCATAGATCTACAACTTTTCTTCCAAAGTCGAGACTAGGTTCTATTCCGATCAATACCAGTTTTTTATTGAAGAACGTGTCAAAGTTGACACTGGAGCCCAAAATAAGTTTGTCTAAGCCAAAACTTCAAAAATTCATAACTAATTCACCGTTTATCCGATTGAGCCCATTTTCGGACAGAAGTTAGTTCTCGATGTCAGCTACATTTTTTTTCATAGTTCAACTTAAAAAATTGCACTTAAGCCCCTGCGATTTAGCCTGGAATGTGACGGACTCAAGTGAATAAAATATGAACTATTGCTTGTGGTTATTGGAGGTCCAATTTCACATTCAAAGCCCTTTTTTTCCCTCTAATTTCCATTATATAATCTCATTCTTTTCACACAAACGAAAAACAAGAAAAAAAAACCTTTTTCACAAACACTGTCAAAATATCAAATTCTATCAAGAACCCTAAAAATCTTGAAATCCTTGTTACAAACTCACATCTTACTACAAACAAGTCATCCTTGTTACAAACCCCTATCTCACTACTTCTCCAGTAAGGGTAAGGTTGGTTTGATCTCCATGATCAAAAGGATGTAGAAGTATTCAACATGCCATATAGGTTTTAACATTACAAAATTTCATATATTTGCTTTATTTGTATTTCATGATATAGTAATTTATTTAATGTGATCACAAGATTCAACACTGCAGATTTAGACAGGGTCCCATGCGGGGTTATTACAAAATGATGAGGTCAAAACAGAACAACCACCAATGTATGGCTCATGGCAAGATATACATCCTGGAGAGGTTAAGGGCGTGAGTTCAACACCCACCCCTATTGGTTATGGTTTTCTTCCATTCTATTTATCATTTTATCTATTTTACCTATTTTCCTTCTTTCTGTTAAAAACTTTTTTTATAAAACCTAACATTTTTCACAAACTCTTGATTTTTCCTAATAAACTCAAATAGTTAATTTTAGGTTTTTAATTTATTTTAGGTTTTAATTTAATTTTAGGTTTTTAATTTCATTGTTTGTTTTTAGTTTCTAACCAATTTGTCTTTTTCAATCTTAAATTCACTTAACCACAAAACTTTTTTCACAAACCTTTTTTTTTTAATAAAAAAATCTAATTTAATTTTTAGGTTTATTAATTTTGGATTAATTAACATTTTTTTTCAAAACTAACTTTTTTTTTAATTCGAACTAATTAGGATTTAGGTATTTTAATTAACTTTTTTCAAAATTAACATTTTTTTATTAATTAAAATTAATTAGGTTTTTTTAAGTTTATTTAATTAATTATCATAAATCATTTTTTTCATAAAAAATCACCAAAACATTTTCTTTGCTATTTTCATCTTATTTTTATTTTCCTAGATAAAGTGTATAGGGCGCATTCAACTGTAATAGCGTAACTTTATTTTTCCACTTTTTTTCATTATCATGTAATTGCTTCCGGGATGTAATAGTTTTAGGATTTCTTTTCCGCATTCTTCACTATTATGTAACTGCCCCAAAGCTCTGTAATAGCTTAGATTTACATTTCCGCCTTTACCTTTTGCTACTATATTTTATGCAATACTTAGATTAATAGGATAGTTTGGAAAGATAAAAGTGAACGATAGAAAACCCTAATTGCAAGATAAATATAACTGAAAAAACACATTGTTGCACACTTGCACCCCTAGGGTACTCCCCACTTGGTTGCCTCAGAAAATAATGGTCATGTCCCTCGAACATAGGAATATCTTAGCAAAGACCCTTGGTTAAAGTCATCATAAAGATCATAGTCCCTCAATGTCCCTGGAGTTGTCTACGAGAAATGATCTTGTCCCTCGATGTTGCCTACGAATATATGATGACAGTCCCTTCGAACTGCTAAGGTATCCCTATATGTTGCCTTCTATGACCATAACGGTGACCCGCGCTTGTCCCTCATACATCCAACGATAGGGCTACCTACTCACTAATAGTAGGATAGCACTGTCTAAAGGTTAGGAGGAAAATAATGACCTTTTCGAGTATAAGTAGATAAGTTCTTAGATACTTGCTCAAAACAAATTTTTGCACCTACACAAAAATATTTCAAAACACTTTCAAAAACATTCGCATTGTTAACACTCTTGAGGACTGATACAAGAGGTATCACAAAGCAAATCGCCGCACTAAGGCATTTTCAAAACAATTTTCAAAACATACAAAGCACAGGCAATTTTTAAAAAATGAGCAAGTACCTAAGAGCCCGTGGAAAATCACGGATAGAAAGGGTGCTAACACCTTCCCTTTCTATAATCTACCCCCCTTGCTCAGAAAATCTCGAAAAAGGTTTTTTATGTTCTTTTTCCTTTTCCTTTGTTGGATGAAATAAAAGTCAGTGGCGACTCTTGCTTACCGCACATTTGTGAATACAAAATGCAAACCAGTATAACAGTCGGTTATGCCACCGTATCACAATTCCCCTGGTTGATCACGAAAGTTGATTTTCCAGAAGACCTCGACAGAAGGTAATTCTCAAATGAATCTCGGCAGTAGATTCCTTGGGAATCTCAATAGTAGCTTTCCTGTAAGAACCTCACATCAAGCATGACGTACACATAAACATATCAAAGTATCAAGGTCATTCACAACATTTTGTGCATCTAACATACGGAAACACCAAAGAGCATTTGATAAAGCATCAAAGTTTATTCTGTTTAGAAAGAACATCGAAAGAAAATCCACACCTATTTCCATGCCTACGCCTACATCCATGCCTACACCTGCATTCATGTATACGTCCACACCTATGCTTACGCCTACGATACAAATATCAAGACACTCCTCATCATGTCCACACCAATTCATCATTGTTGTGGAATTGGTAACTCAAAACCAATGGTTTAAAAGATGAGAATACCAAAAACATTTTTCAATACATTTTAGCGCATTTACACACATTTTGCACACATGTAAATATTCGGGGGATACACATACGCTCAGTACATATACACTCTGGATTCCATATTGATCTAAGACATCAGGCACAAATATCATACATGGCATTTCTCAATACATATTTTGGGAAAAACCAATATCTTTGGGCCCTCCATCAGATTATTACTTTGGTTGAAAACAGACAACAAGTAAAAATCTAATCTCATCTCTGATTTAGTTATCTAAGATTTGATCATCAAATCAACTTCCTCTATAATTTAACTCATTGTGTCTGGCTTCATGCAGCAATGTGTTTCCTCTTTTTCGATCTAGCTCATTGTGTCAGGCTCCATGTAGCAATCTGTGAAATCCATAATTTAACTCATTCTGAGCAGACCCATTTTGATTAACATGTTGTTTCAAAAAAAAACGTATGGCCCAACTAAGCAGAGTCCATACACGAAGCAAATCCATCCCAATTGGAAAAAAATAAGTAACGCATATTGTACATTCTTGGAAAAATGCCTGCCTTAACACAGAAATAAGTATTGTATAAATTAAACAAAATATAACGCATGTCTTAAGGTCCTAACAATTACTGTGTAGATCTTCATCAAACAATTGATCTTTACATTCCCTTTTTCAGAACAGAACAAAATAAACACATAAATAACCAAATAGAGAAGCAGAGTTAATAACAAAAAAGAAGTAAATTTTCACATTGATTGTTCAGGACATAAACAAAAACAAGATCAAACCAATTGCAAAAATAAATTAAAATTACAGACAAGATCATTAATCTTTCCTGATTCTCTAATCAACAAGAATAAATGACGAATTAAAATTCTTTCCTAAATCTAAACCCTAAGAATGTTATAAAAGAGGAAAAAATTTACAGAGGAGAGAAAGAGGACAAAGGACGGAGAGAATTTGAAGAATAAGATCATTACAGGTGAGAAGGGGAGATTGACAGAAAAATTAATGAAGAGTCTAAAGAACAGAGGAAGCCCGTTTCATCACCTTCGGATGTTCGTGTTCATCGTCGCTCCCGTTTAGGGTTTCAATATCTGAAACCTTAAACTCTCTGGTTGCGCCACCGCATCTCCACCATCATCACTGTCGCTTCCACCTGCAAAAAAAAGCAGAGAGATCAGAAAAAACGAGGTCGGAACATACGCGGATAACACAGAGGTAAGGCCCCAAAAACGTAGCTTTTATGTTCGATTATTTTCTTCTGTGATTTTGTTTTGCAGTAAGGTTTGATTTAGAGATATGGGAAGAGGGGTTCGCGGCGGCTAGGGTGTTGTCGTTGGAGAAGAAGAGAGAGACAAACACGAAGAGAAAGGAGAAGATAACAAATGAATGGAAAATTTGTAAAAAAGGAAAGTATATTATTTCTATAGCCTAAAATTTTCCCTCCCTTTTCTTCAAGACATTTCTTACAAAAGATCTCAATTGCTCAAGGATTCTCAAAGAGTTGATCAGACAAGCTCACCTCCTAAGCACTGAGATCACAAATTAGGGTTTTGGTTTTCACAAGGAAAATTTGACTTCTAATGCTTCAAATGAGTTTCATGGTTCATCATAGACCTCCAATAAGGCTCATGCCAAGTTTCAAGTCTTGCTTCTCAAAATTGTTCAGTCAATTAATCAGATGACTGTAAATCAACTATATTGGGTAAAAAGTCAATTGTGGTCCACATACAGTCAAAATTCATGGTTTTTAGCCAACATCAACATTTTAAAGTCATATTCATCAATTTATAAAGGGTTTATCACAATTCCTCAAGAAAAGCATTCAAATCATCAAAGGGGCAAATTTGTCAAAATTAGGATTTTGATTGAGAATGACTGATTGTTGACTTTTGACCTAATACACGGCCTAATTACTTGAATAATGATCTTAAGGAATCAAACACAATATCTTGACCTAATTTCATGGCTCAAATCATCTCAAAGATGCAAGGGATTGATAGTTGAAATTTGGATCAACTGATGAAAAGTCAACTGACACACAAAAGTCAAACTTTGACTTTTTCGGTCAACATTGAATTTCAAAGATCAAGATTCATCAAGACATTCAAAAATATAAAACTTGATAATTAAGAATCAATAAATTCAAGAAAATTCAACAAAAGTCTAGATTTTCAATACTTAAAAAAATTCTAAGTGTTTTTTACCTTGATAATTTCACTACTTCATGACAATTTTTCACCCAGATGCAAGATGATTCAAGGAAAACTTTCAACATGAAAGTTGTATATCTTTATGAATTCTACAAATTTGTCCTTGTGGGTTGATGTCTAAAAAATTCTTAGATTTGAAGATATAGGCTCATTAAGTCATGACATTTTTACAAAACACTTAGTGAAAATTTTAGCAAGTTTGGTCAGATTTTTGTCCCAACTTCTTGGAAATTTTTCACCTAGTTCTAATTTGATTTAGCCAAAGTAGTCAACATGAAGGTTGTAGACATTGTTTCAAGCTTTCCAAAATGTCCAAGAACTTGAAGAGATCATTTTTGAGCTAGGAGAATCGAAGAGAAGAAGTTGGACATCCATTCATGAATTTTAGGTCATTTTGTGATGAACCTTATGATCCAATCTTCAAGCATGCAGCATAAATATTGCTTTGAAGGCTTCTAACTTGAAAATAAATCCATAATTAATTGTTTACACAACTGATTGAGCTACGATCCAAGTGCTTGAGCTATTGTCCAAGTGATTATTCCATTTTTGGCACAAAGTTAACATTGCCATTCATGAAAAGTTGCTTTATACACAATGTCAACTCTCCTTGAGCCCATACGTTATTGCTTATGACTCTAAAACATTTCAAAGCAAGAAGCAACCATCTACAAGCCTGTCAACCAACCTACAAGCCCTTGTACTATGCATTGAAACTATGTATTTCAAGTTTGCTTCAAAATCAAGTCACATAACCATAACATGTGATCTTTGATTTCTGATTACTTGAGCCTCTAAAATCTTTTCTCTATAAATAGAGAGGTTGTTTTCAAGACTTAACATGAGTTCAATAGCCCTCTAACCCCCTCAAACTCCCTGAAATCAGAATTGACATTCAAAATCTCCATTGTTGCACATTCTGACCTTGAACTTCAAACTCACAATCCACTCGTGTATTTTCACTCTAAATCAATCACAAAGCTTCCATATCTCACTTAGAACCTATCCAATACCCTGTTCCATCACTGTAACACCATTTGCACCATCCTCCATTTCAAAAAACATTCATCTGCAACTTGACTTCTCCAGAAAGATTCAGGCACTTTCAGCATAAAATAAGCATTGTAATAGCTTCCTACAAGTTCATCGAAGCTATCCAGATCATCACAACACCTCTAGGAGTGCTCAAACTCCAAACACGATTTCCAATTTTGAGGTAAGTTTTCTCAACTTTGAACTCCTTATACAAGCATCATTAATGGTTAATTTGTGAATAAAAAATGTAGACATCATTGCTCTGAAGCTAACCATGCCTTTAGTTTTCATTTATGTTAACTGTACATGGAGAATTTTGAAGTTAAACTTTCAGAAAAATTAGGTTTTAATTTGGTACCAAACAAAATTCATGCTCATATTTGATTTGTAGTTTAAGTTATTTACATGGCTAAATTCGTTATGAAATTTGGAGCAACTTTCACGTTTACATTTTTGAAAATGGTTGAGAAATGAAGAAGTTACAGTTTTGAGCAATGGAGTTGTCATCCCTGCGCGCGCGGAGGAGGAAGATGAAGCTAAAAATTCAGTAATGAGTTTATTTTATATTTAGTTGAAATTGTATTATAAACGGATGAAACAGTCACCCCAGTGGCAAAGAAGTGTGTGTTAGGGCATTTTTGTATGGGGACCTGGGTTCGAGCCCCAACGGTACCCTTTTGTTTATTTCATATTTTCTTGTCTTAGATCATGTGCAGGAAAGCCCAATGCACGCACCATGCACCTCTCAACATCACCATCAGATTTGCCAGCCATCAAATCCAGCACTCCACATGAGCAAGACCATGGTGCACTCTCAAGAGCCAACAGTACTGGATCTACAGGCGCTTGGACCCTTCAGTTTTGGGCCTGATGTGCATTTCTTTTCACACACCCCTCTTGCTTGCTAACACTAACCCAATTCCATTTTATTTTATTTTCTTATTCAAACAAAAAGGGCTCATTTGGGCCCAACACTTTTTTATTTCTTTTCAACCCCCATTTTACTTTTTAACACCCAATTCCAATATTTTTTTATATTATTTATATTTCCTTTATTTTTATTTATTTATTTATTTTTATTTAATAAAAAATACAAAAATATTTTTTTTTAATAATTAGATTTATTTATTTTATTTTCCTTCATTTTTTCCCAAACAAATAAAACTTCAAAATACTTTCTAAACAATTAATTCCTCTTTAGATTTAGGTTTTTCTATATTTAAATTATTTCCCCTTTTAATTAATCTCTATCTTAGTTTCATTTATTTAGGTTTGCTAAATTATTTTAACATAAAATCATTAGACTTAGGTTTTATTTTCTTAATTTCAATTAACTTAGACTTTTGGTTTTGATTAAATAATTAATTGACTTCTCTTGTAATTAAAATTAATTAGTTTGATTAGGTCAATCTTTAAACCTTTTCCATCAAAAACCACAAAAACAATTTCTTTTTCCTCATTCATCTTTACATTTTGTGCATTTATTTATTATTCTTATCCAATGGTTTGTGATAGATAATTAGGCTTTTTTGCTTTCTCCCCCTCATTCACAAACTTGTACCCCTAATTTCCAAAGCATTGTAATAGCGTAGGACATTTAAATTCCACAATTTATCGCTTTTCTTAATATTGTTAGTAATTAGGGTTTGTATGACAAGATTAAAACCAACCATAGCAAAAACCTAATTCAAGATAAAATACATGAAAACAAAACACCTTGCACACATGTACCTCTAGGGTTAACCTCACTTATTGTCTCGGATAAAAACAGTCATGCCCCTCGAACGTGAGATGCTTTAGCAAAGACCCTTGATTAAAAGACCGCATTCCCTTGATGACCTTTCAATGTTGCCTTTGGTAAACGATCTTAGTCCCTTACGACAAGTGCTAAAACATCTTACAAGTTATCTTCTATGACTGTATGGCGACCCACGTCTGTCCCTCACATCCAATGATATAGCTCCCTACCAACCAATGGTAAAGTAGAACTATCTAAAGGAGGAGAAAAACAATAAAGACTTTTTTAGTAGATAGATTGCTCGTAATTGCTTACTCACAAACTAAAACCATTTTCACACCTCACACTTTCAAAAACAAACATATTTTCAAACACTCTCTTTTCAAACACTCTCTTTTCAAACAAATATTTTAAAAATAAACATTTTGTATACATTCTCAACAATACGAGAATAATTGCAAAATTGAAACACCAAGGTGTTTTCAAAATATTTCCAAAATAAGCATTTTGTATACATTCTCAACGATACGAGAATCATTATAAAATCACCACTTTCAAAACATCTATAAAACATCTTTCAACTTACTCAAAACAAAAGCATTTCAAAGTGAGCTAACAATTAAGAGCCCGTAGGTAACTACGGATGAAAAGGGTGCTAACACCTTCCCTTTTCATAACCTACCCCCCAAACTCAAGAAAAATATCAAAAGGTATTTCCTGTTCTTTTCACCCTTTCCTTTATTGGATAAAAGAAAAGTCGGTGGCGACTCTTGCTATCTGCAACACTTGCAATCAAACACAAAACCAAAAGTCAGTTCTCCCACTGTATTACAATTATGTTTGAGTAATCTGGTGGGCCACGTCTTATCATTCATTCTCTATCATGTCCACATGATCTTAATCTAACGTTCCTCATGCACGTACTCACGACCTTACGATATACCCACCCGCATGGAGTCCAAACAGACTCCCAACCTTTGGGCTAGGCCCATGAAGGAAAATTGCAATCAAAAGCGCAGCGGAATTTAAAATTTTCCTTTAGCGATCCTTACGAATGAACATGGTCAGTGATAGAAATATTTACCTCTTGTGGCGATTCAGACCTTTGATGTTGTGATCACGAGCGTTGATGAAGAACAATGCCTCTACTCAGTCCACACGAACAGATCGCTTCCGGTCACAGTGCTAGCTGATCACGAACAGAAACCTTGAGTGAGAGAGAGAATCAAAAACTAAATTGCATCAAGTGAAATTGCTTCATCACAAGGGATCTATTTACAGAATCACTCGTGTGGGCTACAAGCTAAAAGCCCAATTAAGGCTATAAGCTAAAAGCCCAATTAAGCTTATGGACATCATACCTTATGATGTACCATATATCACTTATCCACGTGGTACCTTACCACTTTCCGTATTACACTTAAGTGCACCGTACCTTACGATGTTCCTTATTTATTCTATCTCTCATCAACCTGTCCTTATGTGTGTGACCTTGTAGGTTTTCGCGACGTTGGCAATTATATTAAATCACACATTTAATATAATAAAAAGTGAGCGGTATCTAGCAACACATCACTGTTACCCAAGTCACGAAAATGTCATGTGATCTGACCAAACCTTTTTCGTGATAAAATTTGTGTTGTACAATTACCCTTTTTCCCTCATGTCTATATTGAACATAAGGCATACATTGTGTCACCCTTGTCCAGTTCAATATTGGGCCCTTAGACATTTATCATGTTATGCAGGATGAGCAAACTCCATCTAGGTCACTCATGTCCCTTAGCATGCTTTGTGAAGTATCCATCAACCGTCTTTATAGTCATCCAGTTACGGATGACATTTGATCAGCAATAAAGTACTTGACTCCACATCTAGGGTCCATAGTGGTTTCAGGTCGAAGGGTGGTATACACCATTATCATCATGAGAATAACTTATAACACTTTGCATAACATTCTATGTAGTATTCTCATAGCGGGTCAATCCAGTATAAATATTACTCTTAATATTCATACATATGTCAAGACTTGATAACTCCTTATCTATGATCCATGAGATGTGATCATCAATCTATCTTCATAATAATCTTAATGCTTTAATGTTATCCCACTTCACATTAAAGCTTGACTACGGATACTTTAAGAATAGTGTTTTATGTTTAATGGGATCTCATGATTAAGTCACACTTAACATTTCATTAAACAAATAAACCATTCTAGGGACTTTATTATTTTGGAAAGCAAACATAATAAAGAAATCCCTTTTATTATTAATAAATAATTCGATACAAGTACCAAAAGTATTGGCCTCTAGGGCTTACACCAACAGCTCAGTCATTATTCACACCTCCCTTCAATGTTATTTTTCTAACACGCTTGCTTTCACACACCCCTTTGGTTTGTTGGGCCAAGTCCAAAATCTGGACTTAGGCCCTACTTCTCACACCCCCCATTTTACTGCGTGGATCAAAAAACGTACCCCCTGTCTTTTGGGCATGAATTCAATATCTGAATTCAGGCCCATGCTGTTAACACTCCCCTTTGTTACTAGCTTAACTAAATTCACACCCCCTTGCTTTTATTTAATTTCCTTCTTTATTTGTTTATTTTATTATTTTTTACATTTCCTATTTTTTTATATATTTATAATTTTAATATTTTTATTATCATATAAATCTAACATATTATATTCCAACCCATAAAATAAAATATTATTATTATAAATCAATTAATATTTTGCTAAACTCATTCAAATATATTTAATTATTTGCAGTAAATCACTTTTAATCATGCATTTAAATAAAGATGTTTTCTACAATTAATACATAAAAAATACTTAACAACCATAAGTTATTTTCGTAAATTAAATTAATTCAATAATTAATTTTCGAAAAAAGGTTACGATGTATAGTTTAATTAACTATGCGCTTGGTCCAAAATCTCCGCTATTCACACACTCGGACTAAGCACCGGTGGAATTAAAATATCCGCGTAATCCATAAAAAACACAAATTGATCGCGAACTACGAAATAAGACTCTGATTCCTTATAAGAGGATACGTAGGCATACAATCAAAATCATGGCAGTCCCCCTAATTAAAATTAAAACCCTCTTTTCCCCCTAATTAAAATTAAAACCTTCTTTTCCCCGGAATTAAAATTAAAAACTTTTTTCCCATAATAAACATTAAAACCCTATTTCTTAAAAATTGCGCTTCTAAACCTAGTATCCTTGGTAACAAGGTAGATGAGGGGTGCATAACACCTTTCCTTCGTCTAGAACCGAATCAACAACCTAGAGTCTCTGAACTTTTTAGGGTTATCCTTTATACTCCCTTCCTTAGGATAAAAATTAAGCGTGGCGACTTTGTATTAAAAACCAGTTGCAACACATTGTTATTCAACAGAGAAAACCCGCACATGTATGATGTCATACTTGTCAACTTCTTCAAGTATCGTACATCCTATATTAAATCATGTAAATTATGATAAGATTTCAGAATAAAAATTAATTATGCCACAATTGAAAGCATTGAGGAGTCACAATCAGACAAGCAAGCAACTCGAAGACAAGAAAATAGATATGTCATGTCACAAGAAATCAAGGCCTTAAAAAAATAAAATGTGGGATATTGCCAAGATTTTGACAGGAAAGAAGGTAGTGAGTTGCAGATAGGTGTACAAGGTTATATACAACTTATTCGGTGAAGTTGATAAGTATTAATTAAGTTTGACTCGTAAGAAAGGGATACACATAAGTCAAAGGAAACAACTTCAATGAAACTTTTACAACAGTATCCAAAATGAAAATCATGAGGTGTTTACTTATTTCTGTAGTGGAAAAGGATTGGAGCTTCACCAAATAGATGTAATTAACGAATTTATACACGAAGAGTTAGATGATAAGGTATATATGGAAGTACCACAAGGTTACAATGTTCCCAATGATGTCATGGTGTGCCGATTGAGAAAGTAATTATACGGTTAAGGAAATCATTATGAAATTGGTACTCAAAGATGTATAAACTCTCAAGAATTAGTAAGGTATGGTTTCCATAAATGTGAAATTGACGATAGCTTGTTTACATACATGCATGAATTGGTTTGCATAATTGTACTAATTTATGTTGATGATCTTATTATGATTGGGAATGATGCAAAATCACGTGCAACGTTCAAACATTATCTCAACAAGTGTTTTCACATGAAAGACTTAGGAATGCTTAATTACTTCCTCAATTTAGAACTAGTATGTGGTCCTTCCAGATTGTTCATGTGTCAACGTAAGTATACCTTAGACATCTTAAACGAATGGGGGTGCTAGCTTGCAAACTTTCATCTTTGTCACTTGCACCAAACCATAAATTAGAATTGGATACAATTCCTTATATGAAAACCCTCCAGAATACCGTTGGTTGGTGAGACGATTCATTTACCTCAGGATCACTACACCAGAGTTGGCATTAGGGATGCTCAAATTAACCAGTTATATGAACTATCCATATTCATGTCCAAATCCAGATAATTATTAATATGGTTTTAACCAAAACCATATTTTAGATATGTTATTAATATGGTCTTGCACAAAGAAAATGACCTCAAAGTAGATGAAAAGACCAAAATAGCCCAACCAAGATTCTTCACACATGTTTGAAATTTCTGATACCACACTAAAAATTTCAAATTTACAAGGCGATACTGAAAATTTTGTGTGCATACCAGAAATTTCGTGAAAGAATAAGAATTTACGGTATTTTATGGCAAATTTCTGGTATTTTGTCCCGCAAATTTATAAATTTCCGGTATTTCGCACTGGAAATTTCTAAATTTCCGTTGATTTTGTTACGTTATATACCATAAATTTTGAAATTTCTGAGTGTTCACTTTATTTATCAGAAATTTTGAAATTTCCGATAGTTCTTTTTTCTTTTGAAAAATACCAGAAATTTAGAAATTTTCGGTAATTCAATCTTTTTTAAAATTGTTTTTTTTTTGTTTTAGTGAGGACCAAGCGAGAAGACGGTACCATTGCAGGCAGACAGACTGATAGAGCAGAAGCTCAGGCATAAGCTGACAAGATATTTTGAGCACGTCGCATACATGATATGGCAGGGAGAGGTATATATTTTGTTTTCTTTTTAATGGAAAATTTTCACAACGGCTTGATGTGTAATATAGTTTGTTTTTTACAAGAGCGTGCATTGCAGAAGGTCACATCCCATGGTTCGAAGTTGAAGAACTTCCCAATGGGTGGTGACATGCCTGAGGAGGTCAGATGTATTGTGAGAGATTTTCATCTGCTAGAGTTTTCTTAGTGCTCTTTGACCATACTCGACGCCTCCTTTCTATCAGCTTTTGTTGAGAGGTGGCACCCAGAGACATCATATTTTCATCTTCCATTTGGGGAGATGACCATCACATTGGATGATGTCAATGCCTTGTTTCACATTTCAATCAAAGGTACATTCTTCACTTCTCCTCATATTATCCAGTCGACAGCGTTGCGCATGGTTATGGATGATTTAGAGGTATCTGAGGTGAGAGTTCTAGAGGAGTTTGGCTTTAACATGGAATTTCACATTTAGATGTCTTGGTTGAGGACATTGTACGCGGAGCTGGTAGAGGCCCATAGATATGAGGTTGCCACTAGGGCGTACATGCTACATTTAGTGGCATGTACTCTCTTTGTAGACAAGTCGGGTGTTTACATTGATGTTCATTACTTGTATCTATTAAGTACACTAGACACTCCATGTTGGACTTGGGGAATTACAAAATTGACCATGATGTACACAACTATTGTACCCTAAAATTTGCCCTCTCATTTTCTTAAAGACATTCTTCTAGGGTCTCACATGCTCAAGGATGCTCAAGAGTTGATCAGACAAATTCTCCTCCTAAAGCAATGGGTCCACAATTAGGGTTTCATCTTGCACAAGAAAGTTTGGGTTTCAAATGTCTCAAATGGTTTTCATGGTTCATCATAGGTCTTTAATAGTTCTCATGTCAAGTTTCAAGTCTTACATCACAAGTTTTCTCAGTCAATAACTCAGATGATTGAAAGTCAACTATATTGGGTAAAAAGTCAACTATGGTCAACTTACAGTCAAACTTCAAGATTTTTGGTCAACATCAACATTTTGAAGTGATATTCATCATTTGGTCAACATCAACTTTATTTAATAATTTATAATTAATTTATAACTAATTTATAATTAGGTTAATCATTTAACAAAAATACCAAAAATATCAAATTAGGTTTTTTTTTAGATTTCTTTAAAAAATACCTTTCTTAATGTTTATTTTCTCCGCTATTTAAATTTCTTAGATCAAATGTATAAGCTTTACGTCAAGTTGTAATAGTTTTTGATTTAATTTTTACGCGAGTTTTACTAAATATTGTAACTGCTAAAAGTTGTAATAGCTTAAACTAGGGTTTGCTGTTTTCCCCTATTTTTATGGTTTGTAACCCCCATCCCCGAAGCATTTTAATAGTGTAGGTTTTATTTCCCGCACTTTACTTTTCGCGCCTATACTATGTATGCCTGCCTGTATATATTTAAATGTATAGTAATTAGGTTTGTATGATAAGATCTAAAATCAAATGATAGCTAACCCTAATCTCAAAGATTAAAATAACCGAATCACAACACACTTCGCACACTCACACCTCTAGGGTAACTCCACTCGTTTCCTTCGGATGAAAAATAGTCATGTCCCTCAAATGTGGGACGCTTTAGCAAAGACCCTCGGTTAAAAGATCGTAGTCCCTCAATGACCCTTCGATGCTATTGCGGTAAAAGATCTTAGTCCTTTATGATAGATTGCTAAAGCGCCCTACGAGTTGCCTTTATGACTGTACGGTGACCCGCGCTTGTCCCTCAAACATCTAACGATAGGGCTTACTACTAACTAATGGTAGGATATTACTATCTAAAGGAAGAGGAAAATAACACGAAAAACTTTTGAGTAGGTAGATAGATTTTAATTACTTGTTCAAAAAAACATCATTTTTCACACGAACACTTTTCTGAAATATTTTCAAAACAAATACTTTGTATGCGTTCTCAACTGATACGAGAATCATTACAAAGTTTCCAAACTTAGGCATTTTCAAAATATTTTCAAACTTACACATTCACAAATCATTTTCAAAAGTGAGCTAGCGATTAAGAGCCTGTAGATAACTACGGATGAAAAGGGTGTTAATACCTTCCCTTTTCATAACCTACCCCCCTTACTCAGAAAAATTCTCAAAGGTCTTTCCTATTCTTTTCACCATTTCCTTTATTGTATAAAAAGAAATGTAGGTGGCTATTCTTGATATCCGCAACATTTGCAATAAAACGCAAAACCAAAAGTCAGTTCTCCCACCGTATTACAGAACTGGCGACTCTGCTGGGGAGAATTCAAAGTGGGGTTACCTTAAGAGCTAGATCACCTTTATTTCTTTACTTGTTTGCCTTGTATGCTTTATATTTCTGGATATGCTTGGGTTTATTTCTTATAGATCATATACCCGGATATGGGGGCATTTTATTAAGTAGAAATAAATCATGAAAATTGTACGGTGTATACCGATACGGTTGAAGCGATGGCTACGTTAGTGTGACACATTGGTTGGTTTCGGTGTCCCTTGAGTTAAGTCAAGGAGAATGCCTAGGAGAAATATCAGTGATACTGAGGCTCCTAGAACCCAGTTACTTCTTTTAGGACAGGTTGAGCCAACTAAAACTTCAAGAAGGTACTTACATACAAACTCCACGAAAGCTTAAACCTAAGGCCTTGTGTGTTTTGTTTGTGTATGATTAATTGTTCGAACATGACATCATAACATCATGACATCATACCATATCATTTTTACTAACCATTCAAGGACCAAGGGATTTATCTTTGTTCCTTGTTGTAGGTTTCGGCCTTCGCACGCAGAAACACTATAAGGATCAACTTTGTAAGGGTGTCTCCTCAACTTAAGGAGTTAGTCTCAAGGGTTCCTGAAATTTCACCATTCATCAAAAGGCATGGTTGACTACTCAGTCTAGTAACCCCGGGTTTTGATGAAGACATGATGAGTGTTTTATTCCATTTCTTTGACCATGCACATCACTATTTCCCCTTTCCATATTATCAGTTGGTACCCACAATGGAGTTCTATCAATTACTGGGAGTACCTATTCTTGATCAGAAACCCTTCACCGGCTTAAAGGAAGCCCCAAATACAGAAGATATTATAGAAGCCTTAAATTTGAAGCGGTCTGGCATTATATCTAATTGGGAAACGAGAAGTGGAGTCAAAGTTTTTCTGGATAAATTTCTGATAGAGATGGCTCAACTGTTTCTGGATGCTATGAGTTTTCAGGCTTTCGAGGAGATCTTGGCTCTGCTAATCTACGGATTGGTATTGTTCCCTAGTCCAGACTAACTCATAGATGTGAACGCCATCAAAATATTTCTTGCTCGTAATCTTGTGCCTACCTTGCTAGGAGATGTCTTGCATTCTCTTCACACTCGTACTATGAAGAGGCGAGAAACTCTCATGTGTTGTATACCTCTGATATCCATATTGTTTATTTCGCACCTTCCCCGCTCGATAATGAAAAATGAACAAGGTTTGAGGTGGTCTAAAAGATTGATGTCACTCTCTCATACAGATATCTATTGGTATTCCCGATCTCATGAGGATATTACTATCATTGACTGCTATGGGGAATCCCCTAATGTTCCACTCCTTTGCATTAAGGGAGGTATTACTTACAACCCTTCTCTGGCTCTATGTCAATTTGGTTATGCTCGAAGAGATGGCCCTCATGACACACTTATCCAGGGTATTATGTTCGATTACAAAAATGATCCTCAAGGTTATCTTCAAAGGTTTATACATGCTTGGGGCATGGTAAGCAAGATTGATAGTAAGACCTTAGGACAGAAGAACTCCATCCCCTAGAGCCCTATCTCAAATGGGTACGAGCTCGCACTCAAAACCTTATGATGCCATATCCAGCTGTCCTACCAATGATCATGGAGCCTGTTTTTCAAAGGAGACGTTTCTTGCACCATCCTCCATCCAGACATGCCCACTGACCTTGAAGAATTGCAAAAGTCCTGGATTCAACTCAAGGAAGAATGGGGAACCTTTGAGACTCAATTCTAATCAAGTGAAAAGGAAGTATTGGAGCTCACAAAGCAACTTTGCGAGGAGCATAGTCTTAATGCATACATCAACACGAAGAGGAGGCTCCCATGGGAAACTTAGATTTATAGGAGTTTTTAATTTATTTCTTTGTAATCTTTTGTACTCACATAAGCTTATTAATAAAAATATTTGTTTCCTCTTGGTTATAAAATATAAATCTCCTAAGGTCCTTGAAAACATTGCATTTACATATTATGCATCATTACATAGCAGGTTTTTCATACAGGTTTTCTCATCTACTTACTATTTATTTCAGTATAAGATGGCCCTCAAACAGACTGTTAAGGACCTCCAAGTTCAGCATGCACAACTTCAAGAGACTCTTCTGAATCTGGCATACGGACAAAAAGATTGGATGGTGCTCATCGCCAAGAAAAATAAGACTAAAAAGATGGTTGTTATCCTTAATATAGGGAGAAGATTCAAAGGTCCTGCTCAACCAGTTCAAGTGGACGATATTTCCTCTGAGGAAGACGGCAACCAAGAAGAGGATGGTAGAAGAATCAAGCCTGAAGGTAGAAATAATCAGGGTTCTGAAGATGAAGACTACTCCAACGAACAGTACCCTCTTGCAGATGACAAGTACAAGAAGTTGGAAGATCGTCTCAAAGCTATGGAAATCCAGAAAGTGCTTGGATTGGATTTTGGAGAACTAGGTCTAATCCCGGGGGTGGTCATCCCTCACAAATTTGAGGTCCCTATCTTTTCTAAACATGATGGGGTCTCTTGTCCCAAACTTCATCTGAGGTTGTATGTTCGAAAAATCCATCCCCATACTGTTTACAGGAAATTATGGGTCCATTTCTTTCAAGAAAGTTTGTCTGTCACTCAACTCGAATGGTTCTATAAGCTGGAAAGAACCAACATCCATATATGGGAAGACTTGGCTGCTACTTTCTATAAGCAGTATCAATATAATGTTGAACTGGCACCGACTCGAGTGCAACTGCAAAACATGTCCATGGGCTCAAATGAAGGGTTCAAGGAATATGCACAAAAATTGAGAGATTTAACTGGAAGGGTGAAACCTCCCTTGTCTGACTGGGAGCTGGTAGATATGTTCATGGGAACTCAGACATGCCCATTCTTTAATCTATTGATTGGAAGCTCGTCGTCTGGTTTTACGGAGCTGATTCTGACTGAAGAAAGAGTTGAAGGTGGTATTAAGAGTTGGAAGATTTTGATGGCTACGTCTTCTAATGCTATGAAGAATCCATTTGGTGGTAAAAAAGAAGCCAATTCTATCTATGGTCAGAAGGGCCGTAGTCAAAATGACCGCCATACGTCTATTGGAGTAGTATTGATCTCTAATATGGCGCCTATTCAACAATAATAACAGGGTAACTGATGAAGTCCAGACACTCTATTAAGGCATTTTACCAAGATCGGCATGCCTTTATCTCATGCATTGCAACATTTTTTTAAAAGCTGAATTCGTTTCACCGCGAGATCCTCCTCAGAATCCCAACACACCCTCTCCTAAGTATAATCCGAATGTGAGGCGTGCCTATCATTCTAACAGTCTTGGGCATGACACCAACAACTGCTAAGCCCTAAAAAACAAGATTCGTGATATGATTGATAATAAGGAAATTGAGTTCGATCCTCCAGAGACCCCGGACATGATTACTGCGCCTATGCCAAAGCATGACAAATGCATAAGTGCTATTGAAGATGTTCTATATGTTACCACTGTAGATGATGTGGTTACTCCTCTCTCAACAATCAAAAATAATTTGTTACAAGCTGGTTTGTTTATGGGTTTTATTAAAGAATGTTATTGTTGTGCAGTCCAACCCAATGGTTGCGGGTTACTGAAGGAAGGCGTTCAACGCCTGATGGATGAACACATAATTTTGATCGAGAAAATTCCGTATGCTGAGAATTTGTGTCAAGATTTGTATGTCGTATCCGGTTCTCCTATCAGGATCACTTCCAAGGGTCCTGTAAGGATTACCGCCAATCCAAAAGTTTCTCCTTTGATCATTACAACACCTAGACCTATTCCATATTCCTTGGAAAAGGTTATTCCATGGAATTATGGATCCGACGTCTACTACCATGGCGTTAAACAACAGTTGTCTGATGAAGATACTGAAGAGGCTGATCCCAGCATTGACAATATTGTGGGGATTAGAAAAGTTACTAGAAGCGGTAGGATTTTCTCCCCAGAAATATCTCTGTAAAATGTTGCTACACCTGTTCGAATTGTCATTACTAAGTCAGCTTCTGAGGCACGGGGTAAAGAGCCAATAGTAGATCCTGCCCAGATGGAGGCACCTAAAGAAACCACATCCGATGACATCTCTGGATAAGAGTTGGAAGAGGTTTTGAAGATCATTCGCAAAAGTGACTATAAAGTTATTGAACAGCTGGAGCAGACCCTGTCCAAAATCTCTATGTTATCTTTACTGTTATGTTCTGAATCCCATGCACAGGATTTAGTAAAATTATTAAAGACTTCTCACGTGCCACAAGAAATTTCGGATGATCAATTTGGAAGTTATGTGTCTAGCTTAACAACTGATAATGGATTAGGCTTCTCCGATGCTGACCTGACTCCGGAGGGGAGAAATCATAATAGGGCCCTGTATGTCTCCATTGAATGCAAGGGCACTACATAGGCTCATGTGTTAATTGATATTGGCTCTTCTCTTATTGTTTTACCAAAAGGAGCTCTTGACAGACTGGATTGGAAAGGGGTCATGCTGAAACCCAGTAACATCATAGTTCAAGCCTTTGACGAATAAAAAAGAATGGTGCATGGGGAAGTGGACCTCTCAATCAAAGTGGGTTCACAGATATTTGAGTCCACCTTCTATTTAATGGACATTCGTTCAACTTATTCTTGTCTATTGGGAAGCCCCTGGATCCATGGGGCAGGTGTTTTTACCCCTACCTTGCACCAGAATTTAAAGTATCTTGTAAAAGGAAAGGTTGTTACTGTCTGCGGAGAAGAGGAGTACATGGTCAACCACCTGAATTCATTTCCGTATGTGGAGATGGATGGGGAATTCATCGAGACTCCCTGTCAGACTTTTGAAGTGATTTCCCCTGATGCTATTAAAGATGTTTCTGCCATTCTAAAGACCACTAGGATTCCGCACAAGATGGCTTCCTTGAAAGATGCCAAAGCTACTATAGAAGAAAGTGGTTGTACTATTTGGGGTCACCTTCCTGATATGCCTTATAAATCTGACAAGTTTGGTTTGGGCTTTATTGCAGAAGGTTAAAGGGTTGTTCGTCGCGCTCATGCTAGAATACCTCACTTTCGTATTAGCAACAATGGAGTCAACGCCATAGAAGACGCTGACAGTGATTGTGACTTCGACAGTTGGATATTTCCTACCATCGGTAACAGAATCGAAAATTGGAAAGCAAAATACATTATCTCTATCTCCTTTAGTCAGGAGTAATAGCTACATTTCTGTCTTATTTTCTTTAAAATATTTTGGTTATGTAATAAACAATGACTTTAGACCTTGTGTCTTACCCGAGGAACAATGGTTCATTTGTTAAGGGTTGATAATTCATAAACATTGTTCATTTAATAAAAACATTGTCGTTCTGCATTCAAATTTTTTTCTCCCTGTTTTTCTTCTACTTATTGCATTTTCAAAATAGCTATGTGTTCTTACACACACCCACACACTACATTGCAGATCCTCATCCACTCTGGATCTCATTGATAACGATTCTGCTATTTCCGCTTATGACTTCGAAAATCTGATCTACCAAGCCGAGGACGAAGGTGAGGAAGATTGTGAAATACTTGGATAACTTGACAGACTCTTAATACAAGAAGAAAAGGCTATCCAACCACATGAAGAGCCAATGGAAGTTTTAAATTTGGGTACCAAGACAGATAGAAAAGAAGTCTAGATAGGTGCCAACTTAGAGAGTAGTGTCAAGAACAGATTAGTCCAGATGTTGCATAAATATGTTGAGATCTTTGCTTAGTTATACGAAGACATGCCAAGACTTGATACCGATATTGTGGTTCACCATCTATCGATGAAAGAGGGATGTGCTCTAATAAAGCTGAAGGTTCATCGCATGCGTCCTGAAATGTCGAAAAAGATCAAATTTGAGGTTACGAAACAATTAAATGCAGGGTTTTTAGTTGTGACATCATATCCTCAATGGGTCACGAATGTGGTTCCGGTACCAAACAAAGAGGGCAAGGTACATATGTATGTAGACTACATGGATCTGAACAAGGCGAGCCCCAAAGATGACTTCTCGCTTCCACATATTGATGTTTTGGTCGACAACACCGCTCAACACAAGGTATTCTCCTTCATGGATGGTTTCTCGGGTTATAATCAAATCAAGATGGCGCCTGAAGACATGGAGAAAAATACCTTCGTTACACAGTGGGGCACTTTCTGTTACAAGGTTATGCCTTTTGGGTTGAAGAATGTCGGGGCAACTTATCAGCGTGCCATGGTAGCCTTATTTCATGACATGATTCATCACGAGATAGAGGTCTACATCTACGACATGATAGCCAAATCATAGACTGAAGAAGAGCATCTTGATCATCTGCATAAACTGTTTGAAAGACTGAGGAAGTATAAACTAGGGTTAAACCCGAACAAGTGCACCTTTGGGGTGAGATCCAGTAAACTCCTGGGTTTCATCGTTAGTGGTAAAGGTATTAAGGTTGATCCCGCCAAGGTCAAAGCCATTCAAGAGATGCTGACTCCTCGTACTGAGAAGGGAATCAGAGGTTTCTTAGGACGACTGAATTATATTGCCTGATTCATTTCCCATTAGATTTCTACTTGTGAGCCAATCTTCAAACTGTTGAAGAAAGATCAAGTAGTAAAGTGGAATGACGACATCAGATATCCTTTGATAAAATTAAGGAGTGCCTACAAGAACCTCCAATTTTAATGCCACCAGTAGAAGGAATGCCTCTAATCATGTACCTAACAGTGCTAGAGAACTCAATGGGGTGTGTACTGGGGTAGCATGCAATATACTACCTTAGCAAAAAAATTACCCACTGTGAAACAAGATATTCACTGCTCGAGAAAACTTATTGCGCTTTGGCATGGGCTGCTCGCCGCTATATGTTGACCCATAGTACTTTGTTGATTTCTAAAATGGACCCCATCAAGTACATATTCGAGAAGCCATCTCTCTCCGGAAGAATACCCCAATGGAAAATGGTCTTGAAAGAATACTGGTGTACCCCAAAATTTGCCCTCTCATATTTTTCCAAGATTTTTCTCTTACATAAGTGATTACAAACACTTGATTAAAGAAAAAAAATAAAATTTTTGAAGATAAACAAAGTCTTTTGATTGGAATGTCAAAGGGTCTTTCAATTGGCATCTTGACAGGCTTTGTTGAGCGCCTAACCTCCTCCAAGCTTGCCTCAAATTTCCAAGCTTTGATTGAAGCCTTGGCCTTTTTCTTGTTTGTTGTATACAAGCTCCGAATTGGCATGTGTTTCCTTTGAAACAATCCCCTTCGATCCAAAAGGGAAAGTCCTCATGTTAGTGCTCCTTCAATTGCACCATTGGCTTTGCATTCTGGCTTGATTCACAATACAATGGCTACATGCATGCAAGCTTAATTCCTGCTTCGATTGGGCATTTGATTTCCATGCATGCAAGCTCAATTCCTGCTTCGATTGGCATTTGATTTCTTTGGAGCAAGCTTGATTCCTGCTTCATTTGGGAATTTGATTTCCATGCATGCAAGCTTAATTCCTGCTTCGTTTGGGCGTTTGATTTCTTTGGAGCCAACTTGATTCCTACTTCGACTAGGAAAATACTCCCTTTGTGCGTGCCTTTAGCACACAAAGCGAGAATATCCTACAAGTGTGTTTCGATTCACAAAGTAGTGGGTTCCCTCATGTCATCTTCGTTCAAGGAAAAGGCCCATTTCGACTTGCCTTCAATTCACAAGGAAAGAGGTTCCCTCTTCAGCCTTCCTTCAGCATACAAATCCAAGACTCCTTCAGATTTGCCTTCGATCCACCAGGCAAAAAGCTTCTTTTGATCCACCAGGCAAAAAGTTTCCTTCGACCCACAAGGCATTGGCTACCTTTATGCCAGCTTCGCCTAGACAATGGCCTCGTTTATGCTTGCTTTGACCTGCCTCGTGCTAGCATCCACAAGGCATATGTTGCCTTTATGCCAGCTTCGACTGAGCAATGGCTCCCTTTGAAACAGTTGTACACACTTCAACATGCATGATAGCCCATTCGAAGGACACACCTTAGTGGCCCATTTGAAGAAGGCACAAAGCATACATAAGAAAGACACTCTAAAAGTCCCTTCGAAGGAGCCAACCAAAGGCCCATTTGAAGGGTACACAAAATGTCCATTCAAAAGAAAGCCATTCGAAGGAAGTAACACTAGGCCAATCGAAGAGCAACACTGGAGGGCATTCGAAGGAGCCAAAATTTCCAGATTCATTCAAATTCAAAAAAGAGACAAGTTTCCATGACTTTTGCAACGTTACAAAACATCATTCATGGCTTTGAAAACATTTGTTTAAGGCTATTTAAATCGTTGTTCTCTTGTCCCCTCCATCCCCTCTATATAAATAACCACATACATGCGCACAAAGGAGCCTGGATACAACCGGAGAGAGAGTCACACGAAATAAAAAAAACATTCTTGGAGGTTTCTTGAGGCTTCTCCAATCATCCTCATCCCTTAAGCAAGTGTCTCCACATCCAGAAAGTACCAAATTGAAGTTTCCAACTATTGGTAAGAGTGGGTAAAAGATCAAACTTTGTATTTGCATGATACATTAATACTTGTAGTCATTCAATTTGTAATCAGGATTAAGGATCTGGGTTTGATCCTAAGTCTGCATTTGTTTTGTTTCTAACACTTGCTGCAGGTACAGCCTGAGCAAGACAACACACACAGGATCAAAGGACATGGGTTCGATACCCAGGTCCTACATTTTTGTTTTACTAACATATCTTTGCAGGTGTAGTGCCCTCCCAGGTGCTCCATCAGGCCCTCCCAGCAACTCCCTTTGGATCGAAAGCCACATCTTTCCACTGGATCGAAGGGTAACACCCTTCACAGAATTGAAAGGCAGCTTTCTTCCTCTGAATCGAAGCCCCCGTTTCTCCCTGCAATCGAAGGATGCCCCTTTGTATTTTTACTTTTGTTTTCATTTCTTTATTGACTTTTTCTTTTTTATTTATTTTAACAATAAAATCAAAATCACAAAAAAACAATATTAGGCTAGTTGTTTTATTAATCAAGTTAAATTTTGTTAATTAATTAAAACTTTAACCTTTTCTTAATAAAAAATAAATTAGAATTTAGGACTAATTATTTTCTTTTCATAATAATAAAAAAAACTAAAAGGAAATTAGATTATTTTTCTTAATTTAATTTTATTATATAGACTTTAGGATAATTGACTATTTTACTTAAATAAAAAACAATAAAAAAGATTTTTCTTATTGGTTTTTCTTAGACGAACTTTCAATCTTTCACGCGTTACTTATTTTTCGCATTTTTATATTATTGTACCAGCATCCTGGAATGTAATAATTAATAGGATTTTATCTCCTTTCTTTATTTTTCTTCCCCCAAATTTTTGTACATTGTAAATCCCCTCCCCGAAACCATGTAATAGCGTAGGGTTTATTTTCGCACTTTACATTTTTCTGTACATATTAATTGCTAGTAACTAGGATTGCATGATAAGACTGAAAAACAAAAACGATACAAACCTAACACAAAAGATAAAAAAAATAACTGAATATAACACACATTGCACATATACACCTCTAGGGTACCCCACTTTGGTTGCCTTCGGAAATAAAGCAGTCATTTCCCTCAAAACGGGGACGCTTTAGCAAAGACCCGTAAATCAAAAAGATCATAGTCCCTCGATGAACCTACAGTTGCCTCTCGGTAAATGATCTAGTCCCTAAAAAAATTGCTAAAGCATCTCCACAAGTTGCCTTCGTGACTGTAACGTTCCTTTGAATGTCCCTTTTACATCTAACGACAAGGCTACCTACTCACTAATAGTAGGATAGTATTGTCTAAAGGAAAGGAGGAAAAGAATAACCTTTTTTCGAGTACAAAGTAGATAGTTGTTTGAAGTTTGCTCAAAACATCTTGCACTTACACCAATACTACTTTTCAAAAACATTTTTCAAAACACTTTGTATACTTTCTCCCCTATCCCGAGAAACATTACAAAGTTCGTCGTACTAAGGCATTCTTAAAACATTTTCAAACATATAAAGCACAAAGGTATTTCAAAATGAGCAAACCTCTAAGAGCCCGTAGATAACTACAGATGGAAAGGGTGCTAACACCTTCCCTTTCCATAATCTACCCCTTACTCCGAAAATCTCGAAAAGGTCTTTTTATGTTCTTTTCACTCTTTCTTAATTTGGATAAAAGAAAAGTCGGTGGCGACTCTGCTTACTGCAACATTTGCAAACACAAATGCAAAACCAGTATTAACAGTCGGTTCTGCCACTGTATCACAGAACTGGCGACTCTACTGGGGAATGAATAAAAAGTGTGGTTTACCTTAGAGTTAGTTCATTATTAAACTGCTTTTTATGCTTTGTATGATTTATCCTTGGAGGGTTGTTTGGGTTGTTACTATAGATTCTACACCCGGATCTGGGGGCATCTTTTTAGGTAAACAGCAACAGATCGTGGAGACTGTACAGTGTAGACCGATATGGTTGAAACGATAGTTATGCTAGTGTGACACTTTGGTTGGTACCGGTATCCCTTGTGTTGAATCTAGGAGAATACGGGTCCACCGCGTGGTGTCGTGAAGCACTAACGGACCTTAGAACCTTAGTTGAACAAACATAGCCATTAGAAAGTAGTGAGATAGCCAGCCTCGGTGTAAAGCTGGGGATTGGTTGATACTCAATGCTTCACTCATTGAGATTAGACTTTTGAGATGTTTTTGTCCATAAGAAAATATTGCTAAGCTGAAATAATGCTCGATAAAGAAAGATCAATGATATTGAGACTTCTTAGAACCCGATTACTTTTCTAAGACAGGTTGAACCAACTAAACTTCGAGAGGGTATTTACCTATAAACTCCATGCAAGACTAAACCTAAGGTCTTGTGTGTTTTGCTTGTGTATGATTAGTTTGCTTAAACATGACATCATGCATCATAACATCCATTTTTCATTACACTAACCATTTCAAAGACCAAGGGAATTTATCTTTTTTCTGTTTTGGAGATCATGGCGTCCGCTCGTAGAAATACTATCCAGATCAGCTTTGTAAGAATACCTCTCCAACTCAAAGAGCTAGTATCAAGGGTTCCTGAGACTTCCTCTTTCACTGAGAAATATGGTCGGCTTCTCAATCTGGTTACCTCGGGTTTTGATGAGAAGATGATGAGTGTACTCTTTCAATTCTTTGACCCTAAGCACCATTGCTTCACCTTTCCATAATATCAGTTGGTTCCCACCATGGAAGAATTCTCTCAAATATTGGGTATACCTATTCTTGATCATACGCCTTTCACCGATTTAGAAGAAGCTCCCAGGCCAGAAGTCATTGCAACGACTTTGCATCTGAAACGATACGACATTGTATCCAACTGGGAAACAAGAAGTGGTGTTAAGGGAGTTCTAGCAAAGTTTTTGTACGAGAAGGATCACCAATTTTGGGATGATTTGGATTTCCAAGCTTTTGAGGAGGTTCTAGCCCTTCTAATCTATGGTTTAGTATTGTTCCCTAATCCAGACTTTCTCATAGATGTGAATCCTATCAAGGTTTTCCTCTCTCGTAACCATGTGCCTACTCTACTCGGAGACATCTTGCACATCCTCCACATTCGCACCATGAAGAGAAAAGGGATTCCTATATGTTGTGTGGCATTGCTGTCAAGGTGGTTTATTTCTCACCTCCCTAAATCAGTATTGAAGAATGAAGAAGGTTTGGGTTGGCCGCGAAGGATAATGTCACTTTCTCACTCGGATATTCTCTGGTATTACCGATCCATGGGAGATATCTCTGTCATTGACCGCTGAGGGGAATTCCCTAATGTCCCACTACTTGCCATTAGGGGAGGCATAACTTATAATCCTTCTCTGGCTTTGCGACAATTTGGTTATGCTCGAAAGGATGGTCCCCATGATGTGCTTATCCAGGGTATTATGTTTAACTATGAGGATGATTTTCAAGGGTATTGTCAGAGGTTTATACGAGCTTGGGGCATGGTAAACAGATTTGATACCAAGAATTTGGGGCCTAAGACTTCCATCCCTATGGAACCTTATCTCAAATGGGTACGATCTCGTGCTCAGAACCTTATAATGTCGTATATAGCCATCTTACCAGTGGTTGTGGAAACCATTTCTAAAGGGGATATTCCTTATACAGTTCTCCATCCTGACATGCCCACTGATCTTGAAGAGCTGCAGAGATCCTGGATTCAGTTGAAGAAAGAAAGGGATACCTTTAGAGATCATTTCTATGTCAATTAAAAGAAAGTGTTGGAGCTTACGAAGCTACTTCACGAAGAAAAAAGTCTTTATGTCTATCTCGGCATAAAGAGGAAGCGCCCATGGGAAACTTGATGTCTTAGATTTTAGAATTTTTTCAATTGTAAGCCTAAAAAGGATATTGTATTTTGAATTCTACTAATAAAATCTTTGTTTCATTTTGGTTCACAAATTTAAATTTCCCAGAGTCCTTGAAAACATTACATACATATACCAAACATATTATTGCATAAATAGGTTTCAGGACAGGTTTCTTATCTTCTTTGCTGTTTATTTCAGCAATGGCTCTTGAATAAAAAGTTAAGGAGCTTCAGGCACAGAATGCTCAATTCCAGAAAATGTTCCTGAATCTGGCTAAGGGATAAGAAGATTTGAAAGCTCTGATTCTCAAGGACAAGAAGAAGAAAAAGAGGCCAGTGGGTGTTCTGAATTTAGGAAGAAGGTTCATAGGACTAGTGAAGTAAGTTTCAGAGATCGCAACTCCGTCAAGAGAGAGAGACAATCAGGAAGGAGAGCCAAGAGAAGAAGACCACGACACAAGGGAGTCTGAAGAAGATGAACCTGACTATTCTGAGGAGCAGTATCCTCCTGCAGATGATAAATACAAACAGCTGGAGGATTGGCTCAATGCTATAGAGGTCCAAAGGGTACTCGGGTTGGATTTTGAAGAGCTAGGACTGGTCTCAGGGGTGGTCATCCACCGGAAGTTCAAGGTACCTGCATTTTCTAAGTACGACGATGTCTTCTTCCCTAAGTTGCATTTAAGGTCGTATGTCAGGAAAATTCAGTCTCACACTACTGATAGAGATCTGTGGGTACACTTCTTCCCGGAAAGTTTGGCAGGAACTCATCTGGAATGGTTCTATCAACTAGAAAGAACCGATGTGCGTAATTGGGAAGATCTGGCTGCTGCTTTTTACAAGCAGTACCAATATAAAGCTGACCTCTCCCCGACTCATACACAGTTACAAAGCATTTCTATGGGTTCAGAGAGGGTTTTAAGGACTATGCCCAAAAATGGAGAGACCTCACGGGAAGAGTCAAGCCTCCATTTTTTGATACGGAGTCGGTGGA
Organism: Vicia faba; assembly: GCA_948472305.1. Taxonomy (NCBI): domain Eukaryota; kingdom Viridiplantae; phylum Streptophyta; class Magnoliopsida; order Fabales; family Fabaceae; genus Vicia; species Vicia faba. The sequence continues at coordinate 1,087,397,324 of OX451737.1, read as the reverse complement.
CATGTTCTTGGGCACATTATTTGGGCCGTTCTTTAACCACCTGATTGGAAGTTCTTCTGCTGGGTTCACATAATTGATCTTGATGGGTGAACGAGTAGAGGGTGGTATTAAAAGTGGTAAGATACAGAGAGATACATCCTCCATTACTGCAAAGAAACCATTCACAGGGAAGAAGGAGGTCGATGCTGCTTATGGCCAAAGAAATCTTAACAAAACTGAGCATCATCCGACGGTAGAGGCTGTTATGATTTCCAATCCTACATCAAACCGGCAATAGAACAATCAGTCCATAACAGATAAGCCAATGAGACAGTTTACCCGGGTCAACATGACCTTATCTCAGGTTTTACCACACCTGTTGAAGTCCAATTTGGTGACCCTAAAGGAGGCTCCTAAGAACCCCAACAGTACATCTCCTCACTATAATTCAAATGCTCGGTGTGCTTACCATTCTAAAAGTCCAGGCCACGATACAAAGGATTGTTGGGCTTTGAAGAACAAAGTGCAGGATTTGATTGAAGAAAAGGAGATTGAATTTGACGCTCCTGAGACTCCTAATGTTATAACTACCCCTATGCCATGGCACGGCCGTGGTGTTAATGCTATTGATGATGACATGTTTGTTTCTTTTGTGGATGAACTAGCTACTCCACTCCTGACTATTAAAAATAATCTCTTGCAGGCCGATTTATTTCTGGGTTGTGGTGAAGGTTGCCGCTTATGTTTGTCCTTACATAATGGTTTCCATTTGTTGAAGGAAGGCGTTTAGTGCCTGATGGATGATAAAGAAATCATGTTTGCGAAGACTCCAGTTACAAGTGCTTTGTGTGAAGATGTTTCTATCATTACCATTTCCACCAATCCTCCCAAGGTCTCCTCCAAAAGACCTGTCAGGATTACACATGTTCCCAAAGTTTCTCCATTGATAATTACTTTTCCTGGACCTATGCCATATTCCTAGGATAAAGTTGTTCCCTGGAATTATGGGGCTGACGTCTATTACCATAGCGTCAAGCAAGATTTGCTGGTTGTTAAAGATAAAGATGCCAAAGACTCTGATCTTGACATTAGTAATATCGTCGGGACCATTAAGATAACAAGAAGCGGAAGAGTTTTCTCTCCCGAGATCTCTCCTCCTAAAACTATTGCTACTCCTGTGATTGTTCCTGCTGCTACTCATGTCAGTATTCCAATAGATACTCCTGTTGTTAGTCCTACTATTATCCCTACTACTGAGTCGGCCGAGACTCGGGGAAAAGAGGTATTGGTTGAGCCTATCAGGACGAAGCCATATCCAGAAGCCATCCCCGAGGCTTATAAAAGTAGACATAAGAGATACTGGAAATAATCAAGAAGAGTGACTACAATATGGTTGAACAACTGGGGCAGACCCCTTCCAAGATCTCAATATTGGCCCTGTTACTGAGCTCTAAATCCCATGCCAAGGCTTTATTAAAATTCCTGAAGTCTGCCCACGTGCCTCAAGAGACCTCCACTGATCAATTTGAGAATTGTGTGGCTAGTTTGACAGCTGACAATGGCCTTGGATTCTCTGATGCAGACTTAACTCCTAAGGGAAGGAAACATAATGATTCTCTGCATGTCTCTATCGAGTGCATGGGCACTACTTTGGTCCATGTTCTAGTGGATACAAGTTCATCGCTGAATGTTCTGCCCAAGAAATCCCTTGACATATTAGATTGCGAAGGGTTGGCTCTAAAGCCCAATAACATTGTGGTAAGATCCTTCGACGGTTCTAAAATAATGGTGCATGGGGAGGTGGACATCCCTATCAAAGTGGGTACTCAAACTTTTAGTTCCACTTTCTATGTGATGGACATGCGCCCATCTTACTCCTATTTATTAGGTCGACCCTGGATCCATGGGGTTGGCGCTGTAACTTCAACCCTACATCAGATGCTGAAGTACCCAGTCAATGGGAAGATTATCACAGTTCATGGGGAGGAGGAGTACATGGTGAGCCACCTGAACTCTTTCTGGTACGTTGAAATGGACGGCGGGTTCATTGAGACCCCTGTCTGAACTTTAAGGAGGTTCCGCAGACCGTTTCTGCAATGAAAGCCTCTTCCAGTGTTCCAAAGACTACTAGGCCTCCGCTGAAGATGGCTTCTCTGAAATATGCCAAGGCAATCGTTAAAGAAGGTGGGTGCATAATTTGGGGCCAACTTCTGGATATTCCCTACAAATCTGAAAAGTTTGGTTTGGGTATTATATCAAGAGCTCAAAGGGCTATTCGTCGTTCTGGTTTTGGAGGACCACCCCTACGCATCCGCAATCATGGGGTTAATTCTTTAGAGGATAGTGACTGTGACTGTGACATGGACCAGTGGATCTTCCTAACTGTCAGCAGAGGACTCACCAACTGGAAGACTAAAGACTTTGTGTCGATTACTTTTATTCAAGAGTAATTGTCCTTTTTTTGTTTTTGGATATGTCACAAATGAATACTACAAACTCTAAGACCTTGTGTCTTACCCGAGGTGCAATGGTTTATTTGTGAGGGTTGTGATACGGTGGCAGAACCGGACTGTTTTTTAGGAAAATGCTGGTTTGCGTTTTGTGTTTGTGTTCCCAAAATGTCACGGTAAGCAAGAGTCGCCACCAACTTTTATTTTATCCAACAGGAAAGGAAAAAAGCACAGAAAAATTCCTTTTTCTAGATTTTGAGTACGGGGGGTAGATTATAGAAAGGAAAGGTATTAGCACACTTTTTATCTGTAGTTTTCTACGGGCTCTTAGGTACTTGCTCATCATTTTAAAAAATTGCTTTCGTGCTTGTGTGTTTTGAAAAGTTTTTGTTTTACTTTGTTTTAACCCTTGTATCAGTCCTCAAGAGTGTTACGAAGTGTTTTTGAAAACTTTGTTTGAAATGAGTGTAACTGTGGAAAAGTTTGATTTTGAGCAAGTACCTACTAGCATCTACCTACTCGAAAAAAGAATTTTTTTGTTCTTGTTTCCTTTAGACAGCGCTATCCCACTATTAGTGAGTAGGTAGCACCATCGTTGGAGTTATAAGGGTCAATTTGAAAGGGACGTACGATCACTAAAGCAATGTTAGGACGTCTTAGTAATAACCCTAGTGTCTTAAGATCATATTCGAGGCATCATTTCTGAGGCAACCTTTCCGAGGCAACATTTCTGAGGCAACATTTCCGAACAGGACTTTTGATCTTTGTTTAGACAAGACGACAACCACTAGGACACCCTATGCTTAATGATCGTTTACCGAAGACAACCGAAGTGAGAGTATACCCTAGGAGTGCGCATGTACGAGTGATTTGATTTCAGTTATTATCTTTTCACATTTAGGGTTTGCTAACCATTTTAAAAGTAACATACATTCTTGTCATGCAATCCTATTCTCATACATCTAACAGTTAATATTTGCGAAAATTAAAATGCGAGAAATAAAACTACGCTATCACAAGGCTTCGGGGAGAGGGATTAATTACACAGCCAAAAACCCGTAAAACGATAAACAAAATAAAGATCCTAATTAAACTATTACATCCCATGAGCAATTACATTAATATCGTAAAAAAAATAAACACGCGCGACGAAGCGAGAACGAGGAAAAAATTAGGGTTTTGACCCCGTCTAAACCTAATTAAAAGAAAAACCATATTTTTGTTGTTTTTGATCATTTTGAGAAAAATAAAGTTTTAATTAAATATATACAAACCTAATTACTAATTAATTTAATTTAAGAAAAATAATTAATTCTACCTATTCTTGTATTTTTGTTATTTTAAGAAAATAAAATAAAAATAAAATAAAATAAACCCTAATTTTCTAATTGATTTTAATTTATTTACAAAAGGTTAAAATTACCCTAAAATTAAATTAAACCAATTATTAAATTAACTTTGATAAAAAATAAAACCTAAATCTAATTTGTTGAAAATTTATTTTAGGAGTTTTTGTAAAAAGATTTAATTTTTGTGTGAGAAAACAATTTAAACAAAAATAAATAACTAAAAGAAAATATATAAAAGAAAAAAGAGAGAATTGGGCCTGGTGTTAGTGGCAAGAAGGTGGTGTCAAAAGCAGTTATGAGCCCAATAAGCCTTAGCCCATGTTGACTTCTTCAGATCCCACGTTGCAAGTTGATTATGGTGCATTGTAGACTTTCAGAGGATGGCTCTTGGATCCAGCTCGTTGGAGATCTGGTGGTTGAATATTGAGGGCGTATGGTGGATGTCCTGGAAGCTTGAACACCTAATCATGTAAAATAAAATTGCATTGAACAAAAATGGGGGACCTGGGAATCGAACCCAGGCCCTTTAGCAATTTCCAACGCCTCTTAACCAACTGAGCTGGCATGCTTTGTTGTATAAAGAAAAGAAAGCAAATATTATATTGGGAAAACAAGATTAATATAATGAAAACACGCGAATTTTGAATAGACGAATCATTGCCTGCCACGCCACCTTTCTTCTTCCTCCCTTTGTTGGCAAAAGTCCATACTTTTACCTACGGATAAAGTTTGTAGCTATAGCTATGTTTCAATCAAATATTACACACACGCATGATAAATCAATCATAATGGTACCAATTTACTCGTCTCAACCTTACGAGTGTCATGATACCTCAATCGTGGCCCAATTTTCCCTGTATAGCAAAGCCCCAAAACTACCTCAGAAACCCTAACAATGGCATCCACATGTATGGCTTCCAAAAATGCAATTAAACGGTATTGTTAGCTTTCAAATATGATAAGAATTACAAATATATCATTTTAACATGATAAAGATACAAGAATGAATGGATACGATTTTGGAAAAATTGATAAACCATGAGAGTTGTGGAGACGGATTCTGGGCAAATCAAGGCTTGACTATGATCAGGTTAGCTTCAGGAGATGGCTGGGAATCGATTGCTAGCCTTGGAATGGTGTAAATCGTCTTCTAACTTGTAATTTGATTCAGCACTTTTGGGTGATTTTTGTGACTTTTATTATGCTCTCTCACGCCTCCAACTCTTGTCCTTTTGCTTTGGATTTGTTCAATATATATCATAGAACCAATTAGGGTTATAAGTTTGCATCAAATCCTTGCAATTATGAAGATTTGATCCTTGATTCACCCTTGCATCAAATCTTTCCAAAACAAGAAAAATTCAATCTTTTTCTATCCAAAGAAGCCTTGCACGATTTGATCTCATTGCCAGCTATTCATGGACCTGAAATATGCACAAAATCTCAAGGTTTAAATGGTTTTTGATATTTTCATTATTTATTATTTATTTTATTTGACTTAAATGAAATCAAAATCAAAATAAATGACAAAAATAAAATAAAGGCAAGTGGGAAGGATCATGGGTCGTGGATCATGTTACAAACTCAATGCAAGCACAAAAAGTTGGGCCCTTTTGACAAAAATTGCAATTTTGGCCACTTTTGACTTTTGGCAATTTTGCAAAAAAGGTCAACTTCACCAATGCATAACTCCTTCAATTTTGACTCTAGAGATGTGTTCTTGGACTTTTTAGAAATCTCAATATGTCCTCTAAGCAACCCTTTTGGTATCATCTCAATTGAGTCTTCCATGTTCATGTATGAAGCTTTGACAAAAAAGGTGTTTTTGTTGACTTTTTAAAATGACCTATAATGCCAAATTCATAACTTCTTGTGAGTGCATATTTTGAACTTGGGAGATGAAGATAAATTGTAGGGAATTGCATCCTATTCAAAATGAGCTTTGGATGAGTCATTCTTGATAAAGTATGATAAAGTTATGCTTGGTCAAAGTTGGGTTGACTTTTCCTACAAAACCCTAATTTAGAAACTTTTGGGTTTTGATGAATTGTGAACAATCCTTGAGGAATCATGATCAACCCTTGATCAAATGATGAATATTACTTCAAAATGAGGATTTTGACCAAAAATCTTGAAGTTTGACTGTATGTGGGCCACAATTGACTTTTGCCCTAGCACAGTCGATTTTTAGGCCTTTGAGCAATTGATTGAGCAAACTTTCTTTGTAGGGATTGAAACTTGATATGGATGATATTGAGGACATATTAGGACAATGGTGAGCATTTGGGATCCTTTTGACTCAAAAATCTTGATGCAAACTGAAACCCTAATTTGAGGTAGACTGCCTTAGGAGAGAGTTTGTCTGGTCAACCCTTGGACTTCCTTGAGAAATTTAAGGACCTCACTTGAAATGTATTGAGAAATATGGGAGGGAAAATTTTGGGGTACAACAGCTGCCCCTGTTCAATCTTCTTAAACCTGAGGATGTAGATTGGCTTGTATGCCTTTCGTGATCCGAGGGTGGAAGATGATTGAACACTAGAGTCTCCAAAAATTTGCACTCGCATGAAGTGGTACTTGTCTTACGATATCGGGAATGGGCTTATAGATGCCATTTGGAGATTGATGATGGAGGATTGGCTTAAAGATGCCATCCGAAGGAGTGTCAATCGCATAAGAGATTCCTTTGCGAGAGCTTGCATACCTGTTATTAAGGAGGACTTCGCTGGGGAATGCTGATCTCTGTCTTGGTAAAAGTTAAATTTTAGGAGCTTCGGTCGTCTGTTATTCTATTGGGGAATCATATCTTGGTCGAAGAGGTGAAAATGAACTACTATTTGATCGTGATCCAAGCTTCATAGTGATAAGATCGACTGCTATTTGGTCATGCTCCACGCTTTACAGTGACTTAACGGGGAGATGAGATTAAACTTGCTATCTGGTCGTTCTCCAGGCTTTGCAATTTCTCAATTCTTATCTGGTCGTATTCTAGGCTTCAGAAGGAATTAAGTTGTTATCCGATCGCATCCTAGCTTCAACTTGTATTTAGGGCACACTAATATCTGGTTGATTCCGGGCTTCTTAGTAATTGTCCAAGTAAACTGCTATTTGGTCTAAATCCAAGCTTCGCGGTGTATTATACTGTTATCTGGTCGATTCCAGGCTTCAGTCTCTTTTACCTCTATCTGGTTGTAATCCAGTCTTCGCGACTTCTTACTTCTTATCTGGTCGTATTCCAGGCTTCAGAAGAAATCAAGTGGTTATCCAGTCGCATTCGGGCTTCCATTTGATTTTAAGGCCTACTAATATCCGGTCGATTTCCGAGCTTTATAGTAATTGGCCGGGTAAATTGCTATTTGGTCGAAATCCAAGCTTCGTAGTGTCCCTTACTTTTATCTGGTCGATTCCAGGCTTTAGTGTCTTTTACCGCTATCTGGTCGTAATCCAGGCTTCACGATGTCTTATACCATTATCTGGTCGAATCCATGTTTCATGGTGTCCTGTACTACTATCTGGTTGTAATCCAGGCTTCACAGTACTTTGTTAAGTTATTTTCTAATCGATCTCCGGGCTTCACTGCTTGTGTTTATGATATACCATTATTTGGTTGATACCAGGCTTCATGGTGTTTTGTACTGCTATCTGGTCGTAATCCAGGCTTCACAATAACTTGTTGGGGATTAAACTATTATCCGGTCGAATCCGGGATTCATAGCTTAAATTTAAGATAACCACTATCTGGTCGATTCCAGGCTTCATGGTATTTTGATACTGTTATTCGGTCGCTCTCTGGGATTCACAATATGATGGAGAAATCAAGATATTATCCGGTCGGACCCGGGCTTCATAGCTTGAACTGGAATAGAAATCTTAGCATCGATTTGACTGAACCAGAGAAAACTTGTGAGGATTTTGATTGCATCTTTCCCTGAAAGGTAAAGAGTTAGTCGTATGTAATGTCATGATGTATGAAATGTATTGAGCAATGATGTTCTCAAAATAAATGAGATTGTGTTGTATGATGCGTATGCATATGCCATGATGTATGGATATGCAATGTTTTTATGATGTTCTCTAGCTGGGGAAAATAAATCCTGGATTGCTGCTGGAGAATACGAGGAGTTGAGTTCTTCGTTCTTGCCGGGGATAACGACCGAAGATGTTTTAAGAATAAATTGGCGGGAGAATAACTCGGCTGGAGAATAAACTAGCAAGAAAAATGACTCTGTGGGGGAGAGAGATATTTTTCCAGAAGATCTGCTGATTTTGAGAAATAACCTCGGCTGGGGATGAATTACTATTGCTGGTGATGATAAACTCTTCCGGGGATTGAATTTCCGCCTGTGGAAGAAATACACTCCACTGGGGATAGTCTTCCATTGTTGGTGATAGATGAACTCTGCTTGGGGAGAATTAACACCACTGTTTTTTGGGTATCTTTTACTCTGCGGGGAGTGTATGTGCCTTTAGTCATATTCTCCAGCTGGGTCTATCCTTGTACCTGGTGACTAGAGCAACTATAAGGTTTGTACATTTCTTGTTTGCCCCTGTTCCTAGAATTATGAGTAATCGTCCTTTGTTCCGTATGTAAATATTTATGAGCAGCAATTATTGTCAAATGCATATATCAAAAATGAATCATTGGACGTTCTTGCAAAACAAAACAGAAAAATAAATAAAAATTTAAAATTGGTTGAAAAATGAATTGTATTGATTCTTGAAATTGGCATGTAGTAGGCATTTTGTACAAGAGGCTGATGTCCTAGTAAGAGAACACCGCCGAATGATAGAATTTATACAATTTATGAAAAACAAAGAAAAACATCTATGTGAACAATCCCACTAGGTTCCAACTCTGCTATTGCCTTTATATATTCGAGTGTCTCATCACTTTGCTACTTGGTTGAAGGTAGATCAGATTGATTAGTGTCGTCCGAGCTTGATAGTTAATACTGAAGTCTGGTTGCAAGATGATCCAACGAGACATAGTGTTATGCTTTAATCCCAAATTTTTTCTTGGACCGCCCTTTCGGGTTTTCAGTCCACCGGGATACCCTTTTTTGCCCAAGCCGCCTTTTCAGGTTTTCGACTTGCCGAGTGTACATATTTTTTTCATTTTCATCCCTTACTTATGCCCGAACCCTTTTGGTTCGCCGGGAAGCCCTCAATTTTTCCTAGGCCAGTCGACCTAGCGGGTCTTTGATTATGCGTAGTATTTTTTCACTATGTCTGCATTGACGGGGTGAGGAAGGTCGTCACCATCCATGGTGGTTAGAATCATAGCTCCTCCCGAGAAAATGTTCTTAACCACAAATGAGCCTTCGTACGTAGGGGTCCATTTGCCGCTGGGATCACCTTGCGGCAGTATGATGCATTTGATCACCAAATCCCTAACTTGATACTCTTATCGTCTAACTTTCTTTTTAAATGCCTTGATCAATCGCTTTTGATACGTCTGACCATGACAAATAGCAGTAAGTCTCTTTTTGTCGATTAAGTTCAGCTGATCAAGCTGGGTCTGGATCCAATCCTCCTCGCTCAAACCTGCATCCTTCATAATCCGAAGAGAGGGTATCTGGACCTCAATGGGTAGGACTGCCTCCATGCCATACACCAAAGAGTAGGGTGTTGCCCCTGTCAAAGTTTGTGCTGAGGTACGGTACCCATGAAGAGCGAATGGTAACATCTCATGCCAATCTTTGCAGGTCATCATCATCTTCTGCATAATTTTCTTGATGTTCTTATTAGCCGCTTCAACAGCCCCATTCATCTTCGGCCGGTAAGGAGAAGAGTTGTGATGTTGTATCTTAAACTGTTTCCAGAGCTCGGTGATCATCATATTGTTGAGATTTGTACCATTGTCCGTAATGATCCTCTCTGGTACACCGTATCGACATATCTGATTGTGTCGGATAAACCGCGCCACGACATTCTTGGTTACTGTAGCAAAGGAAGCTTCCTCGACCCACTTCGTGAAATAATCAATAGCTACCAGGATGAAATGATGCCCGTTAGACGTCGTAGGTCTGATCTCGCCGATCATGTCGATGCCCCACATTGCGAAAGGCCAAGGGGCTGTCAAAACATTCAGAGGAACCGGAGGTATATGCACCTTATCAGCATAGACTTAGCACTTATGACTGGTTCGAGAATGATGATAACAATCAGCTTCCATAGTGGACCAATAATATCCTGCCCGTAGGATTTTCTTTTCCATGGTATGTCCACTCGAATGAGTCCCGAAGGTACCTTTGTGTAGTTCTTCCATAATCCTTTCTGCCTCGTTCTTTCCCACACATCGTAGTAAGGTTGAATCATGGTTACGCTTGTAAAGGATACCATTACTGATGAAGAACTTCACAGTGAATCTCCTCAGAAACTTCTTATCATTAACAGATGCGCCCTCGGGGTACTCTTGAGCCTCAAGGTACCTTTTCACCTCGTGAAACTAGGGTTTGTCTGCTACCTCTTCAGTCTCAATGTCACAATAATGTGCGGGTTCGTTCGGCCTCTCAATGGTAATCTGGGGAGCGTCATTGTCCAACCTGACCTTAAACATAGAAGACATGGTAGCTAGCGCATCCACTAGCTGATTCTCCTCTCTCGGGAAGTGTTCAAAGGTTATCTCCTCAAAGTGTGGAAGCAACGTTAATACATACTCTTTGTAAGGAATAAGATTTGGGTGTTTCGTATCCCACTCGCCTTTGATCTGACTGATCACTAGAGCGAAATCTCCGAATACACTTAAGAACTTAATCCTCAGGTCAATAGTTGCTCGAAGGCCCATGATGCACGCTTCATACTCCGCCATATTGTTGGTGCAGTTGAAACATAGTCGGGCGGTGAACGGAGTATGACAGCCCTCAGGAGATATAATTACAACGCCGATGCCATTACCCAACACATTTGAGGCTCCATCAAAATACATAGACCATCGGGATCCCTCCTCAGGTCCTTCATCCGGTCCAGTTTCTTCACAGTTGGTCACCAACATGATGTTCTCATCCGGGAACTCGAAATTCATGGATTGGTAATCATCCACGGCCTGATGCGCCAAATGATCTGCCAACGCACTTCCCTTGATTGCTTTTTAGGTTGTGTATTGGATGTCATACTCAGTTAATATCATCTGCCATCTTGCTATTCTTCCGGACAAGGCAGACTTTTCAAAGATATACTTGATTGGATCCATCTTTGATATCAATAGGGTAGTGTGAGTCAGCATATACTGTCTCAGCCGGTGAGCAGCCTATGCCAAAGCGCAGCAAGTTTTCTCGAGCAATGAGTATCGGGTCTCACAGTCGGTAAACTTTTTGCTAAGGTAGTAAATAGCGTTCTCTTTTCGGCCAGACTCGTCATGCTGCCCCAGCATGCACCCCATTGAATTATCCAGTACGGTCAAGTATAAGATCAAAGGTCTTCCTTCAACCGGAGGCATCTGAATTGGTGTCTCTTGGAGGTATTCTTTGATCCTTTCGAAAGCGGTCTGACATTCATCATTCCATTCTACCACTTGATCTTTCTTCAGCAACTTGAAGATTGGCTCACAAGTAGCAGTCAGATGCGAAAAGAATCAGGCAATGTAGTTCAGACGTCCCAAAAATCCTCTGACTTCCTTTTCTGTGCGGGGAGCTGGCATCTCCTGTATAGCCTTCACCTTTGCAGGATCCACTTGAATACCTTTATCACTAACGACGAAACCCAGCAGCTTACCAGACCTTACCCCGAAGGTGCACTTGTTCGGGTTTAACCTCAGCTTGTACATCTTCAACCTGTCAAATAGTTTCTGGAGATGGTCGATGTGTTCTTCCTCAGTCTGGGACCTTGCGATCATGTCATCAACATAAACCTCAATCTCATGGTGAATCATGTCATGGAACAAAGCGACCATGGCGCGCTGATAAGTTTCCCCAGCATTCTTCAACCCGAAGGGCATTACCTTGTAACAGAAGGTGCCCCACTGCGTAATGAAGGTTGTCTTCTCCATGTCCTCGGGATCCATCTTAATCTGATTGTAACCAGAAAAACCATCCATAAAGGAGAAGATCTTATGTTGCGCGGTGTTGTCGACCAGAACATCGATGTGAGGCAGTGGGAAATCGTCTTTGGGGCTCGCCCTGTTTAGATCTCTATAGTCAACACACATTCGTACCTTACCATCTGTCTTAGGCACCGAAACAACGTTGGCGACCCACTGCGGGTAAGAAGTAACGGCTAGAAATCCGGCGTCAAACTGTTTCATAACTTCAGCTTTGATTTTCTCATATATCTCAGGGCGCATACGGTGAACCTTCTATTTTATCAGAGGGCAGTCTTCTTTAGTGGGCAGGCGGTGAACCACAATGTCAGTGTCCAAACCAGGCATATCTTTATAAGACCAAGCGAAGATCTCAACATAGTCACATAGCATTTGTATCAACCATTGTTTGACACTAGGATCCAGCTTTGCACCTATCTTGACCTCTTTCTTGTCTTCCTCTGTACCCAAATTCGTTTATTCCACTAACTCTTCATAAGGATGTATGGCCCTCTCTTCTTGTAGTAACAGTCTAGCAAGTTCCCCAAGCACTTCACAATCATCCTCACCTTCTTCCTCGGCTTGGTTGATCGGATTTTCGAAGTCATAACTAGCAGTAGCAGAGTCGTTATCAATGGGATCCAGAGTGGATGTGGATCTGCATTATGATATGTGAGTGTGTGTGAGACAATAGCTGTTTTGATAGTGCGAGAAAAACAAGGAGCGTAAAATTTGTGATGCAAGAAAATGTCCAATGCTTTATTGATGATATATGAAAATGACAAATAATAAGCCCTCACAAGCAGAGCCAAGGTTCCTCAGGCAAGGCACCGGGCCATAAAGTTTCAAACTGTTTATTACAACTCTCAAAACAAAAGTCAATTACTGTGTAATAAAGGAAACGGGTACGAAGTCCTTCGCTGTCCAATTAATTAATCCATCGTTGGTAGTCGGGTAGATCCAGTTGTCGATATCTGACTCTTCTTCATCATCCTCAGTTGCATTCACTCTCTGATTACTGATGTGCATAGAAGGTCTTCCAATCCGCGCGCGCCGAATAGCCCTTTTAGCCTCTGCAGTAAAGCCCAAACCAAACTTGTCAGTCTTATGTGTGAAATCAGGGAGCTGACCCCAATTTGCACACCCACCTTTTTCAATTACAGCCCTGGCATCCTTGAGGGAAGCCATCTTCATCAGAGGTTTGTTAGCAGCAACTTCAGTCGACGCCAGAGTCTGGGGAACCTCTTCAAAGTTCTGACATGGGGTTTCGATGAATTCCCCATCCATCTCCACATAGCGAAAGGAATTGAGATGACTCACCATATACTCCTCCTCACCTTGTACTGTGACGATCTTCCCCTTTACTGGATATTTCAACATCTGATGGAGCGTAGAAGTCACTGCCTCAGCCTTATGAATCCAAGGGCGACCCAGCAAGCAAGAATATGATGGTCGGATATCCATCACATAGAAAGTAGATGCAAAAGTCTAAGAGACAACTTTAACAGGGACGTCCACCTCCCCGTGCACCATCCTTTTTGGCACATCGAAAGCTCTAACCACAATATTACTCGGCTTTAGAATCAAACCTTCGCAGTCCAGACGGTCTAGTGCTTTCTTTGGCAAAAAATTCAATGAGGACCCAGTATCCACCAGTACATGGGCCAAAGTAGTGCCCCTACACTCGATCGAGACGTGCAGAGCATCATTGTGATTTCTTCCTTTAGCAGTCAGATCTGCGTATGAGAAACCCAACCCATTGTCGGCAGTCAAACTAGCTACACAGTCTTTGAATTGATCGGTAGAAGTTTCCTGCGGCACATGCACAGTCTTGAGGAAAGAAATTAGAGCCTTTGCATGGGCTTCCGAACACAATAACAAGGACAACATGGAAATTTTCGACGGGTTCTGCCCCAGCTGCTCGACTATGTTGTAGTCACTCTTTTTAATAACCTTCAGAATTTCCTCTATCTCCTGCTTAGAGGTTTCTACAATGATCTTCTTAGGTGCCTCCATCCGAGCAGGCTCACCTGTGATTTCTTTGCCCCGAGTCCCAGATGACTCGGTGACAGGGGTGATAACTGGAATAGGAACTGGGATAGTAGCTGATGTACTAGCAGATGGGATGGAAACAGGTTTGTGAACAGTCGGAGGGGAAATCTCAGGAGAGAAGAGTCTTCCACTTCTGGTGACCTTGCTAGCCCCGACAATATTGCTGATATCAGCATCAACTTCTTCAATCTTTAAGTCTTGCTTAACTCCATGGTAATACACATCGGCCCCATAGTGCCAAGGGATAGCCTTATCCGAATTATACGGGATAGGACCAGGGATAGTAATGATTAACAGAGCGATTCTCGGAACGGGTGTAATCCTAACAGGCTTTCTCGAGTAAGCCTTGTAAGGATTGGAGGAAATGGTTATGATGGCAACATCTTCAATTGGAACTAACGGAATCATAGTCTTCTCGAACATGATCTCTTTGTTATCCATCAGGCGTTGAACACCTGATTTGAATAAATGGAAACCAGCAGGCAGGATTGAACATAGGTGGCAACCTTCGCCACAACCCGGAAATAAACCGGCCAACAATAGATTCTTCTTAACTGTCATCAAAGGCGTAGAAATTTCTTCCACTGAGGTCACAAATAAATCATCATTCACAGCATTCACTCCATGACCATGCTTGGGCATGAGAGCAGTTATGACGTTGGGTTTCTTCTGAGCGTCAAACTCAATTTCTTTAGCTTCGATCAAGTCTTGCACCTTATTCTTCAAGGCCCAACAGTTGTTTGTATCATGACCTGGGCTATCAGAGTGATAGGCGCAGCGGGCGTTCGGATTATATAGCGGAGATGTGGTGTTGGGATTCTTCGGGGCTTCCCTCAGAGTTACCAGGTTGGTCTTCAACAATTGTGGTAGAATTTGAGACAAGGTCATATTAAGCCGAGTGTACTATCTCTGCGGTCTCTTCATTCTTTGCTAATTGTTGCATTGTGGGGCAACGGTGGGTCTTGATATTACTACCGCATTTACTGCTTAACGGTGTTCAGGTCGGTTTTGGCTCCTCGAGCTGTAAACTAAATTAGCTTCTTTCTTACCGGTGAAAGGCCTCTTTTCTGAACTTGATGAAGTACCTTTCTGTATCTTACCACTTCAGATACCAGCTTCTACTTTCTCCCTAGTCAGGATCAACTCAGTAAACCCAGATGACGAACTGCCGATCAGATGATTGAAAAATGGACCAGACAACGTCCCTAGAAACATATCAACCAACTCCCTATCAGACAAAGGGGTTGGACTCTTCCAGCCAAATCTCTCCATTTCTGAGCATAGTCCTTAAAACCTTCACTTTCACCCATTGACATACCCTGAAGCTGAGTACGAGTGAGAGCAAGGTCGGAGTTATACTGATACTGCCTGTAAAAAGCAGCAGCGAGGTCCTCCCAGTTTCGGACATTAGCTCCTTCCAATTGATAAAAACATTCAAGCTGAGTCCCTGACAGACTATCTTGAAAGAAATGTACCAACAAATTTCTATCAGCAGTGTAAGGTTAGACTTTTCTGACGTACGAGTGGAGATGGAGTTTTGGACAGGATACTCCATCGTACTTAGCAAAAATCGGAGCTTTAAACTTATGAGGAATCACCACCCCAGATGCCAGTTCCAGTTCTTCAAAATCCAAACCAGGGATCTTCTGACACTCCATAGCACTCAACCGGTCTTCAAGTTGTTTGTACCTATCCTCAGCAGGAGGATACTGTTCCTCATCATAATTTGTATCATTATCAGAAACTGCAGGACTGAGGCCCTTCTCGTCTTCTTGGTCCTCCCCTCCCTTGGATGAAAAGGACAGACCAGCTTGTTGTTTCAGCCTATCCCCAAACCTTTTGCCCATACTAAAAATAACAACCTTCTTCTTCTTCTTCTTCTCCTTCTCTTTCAGGATGAGAACTTTCAAATCCTCTTGCCCTTTAGCCAAGCTTAAGAACAGCTCTTGGAATTGGGCATTTTGTGCCTGAAGATCTTTGATAGCTTGATCAGAAGACATAACTGCTGAAATAAACAGCGAAGAGGATAAGAAACCTATAATGGTGTGCATGATAATGGGATGCATATGTAATGATTTCAAAGACTTTGGGAGATTTAAATTTGTAAAACAAAAATAAAACACACTTTATTAGATTAACTTGTAAAAATGTTTAACAATGCCTTTGAGGCGTTACAAAAGAAATAAATGGAAAACAAATCAAAACTAAAAAAAAGCAAAATCAGAAATCCCATGAACGCTTCCCCTTCGTGCTGACGTAGTCATTGACCGTCCTTTCATTCTCGAGCTGCCTAGTGAGCTTCAAGATCTTCCTTTCTTGCTCATGATACTTCTCCCGGTAGGTATCCCTCTCCTCCTTCAGCTGAATCCAAAATCTCTTCAATGCCCCAAGATCAGTGGGCATGTAGGGATAAAGGACTATATAAGGAATGCCCTCTTCATTGGTGGGCTCCATAATCACTGGCAACACGGCTTCATAAGGCATCCCAAGCTTCTGAGCACGAGCTCGAACCCACTAGAGATAGGGTTGCATAGGGAGAGAAGTCCTTGGTCCTAGCTCTTAAGGGTCAGATCTGTTCACCATGCCCCAAGCTCGTATAAACCTTCGGCGATGCTCGTCAACGTCTTCCTTGTAGTCAAATGCAATATCTGTAAGAAGTAGGTCATGAGGACCGTCTCTCCGAGCGCCACCAAACTTTCGTAAAGCCAAGCAAGGACTATAGGTTATTCCCCCTCTGATTCCAAGCAACGGGACATTAGGGTATCCCCCATATCGATCAATGACAGCAATACTTTCCATAGCCTTAGAACTCCAAAGAATGTCTGTATGGGCAAGGGATATTATTCTGTAAGACCACCCTAAACCTTCCTCATTCTTCAACACGGACTTGGGGAGGTGCGAAATAAACCACCTCGCTAGCAAAGGCATGCAACACATGAGAGTCCCTCTTCTACGTACAGTACGAGTATAGAGGGCATGCAAGATATCACCCAGTAGAGTAGGCACAGGATTGCGAGACAGGAGGATTTTAACCGCATTCACATCTATAAAGGAATTTGGATTCAGAAAGAGAACCAAACCGTAGATAAGGAGAGCCAAGATGTCTTCAAAAGCCTGAAAATCCAAGTTATCCCAAAATAGTTGAGCTTGATCTATCAGAAACTTGGCTAAGAAACCTTCAACCCTGCTTCGTGTCTCCTAATTAGATACTACATCAGCCTGTCTCAAATGTAGAGCTGAAGCAATGTCTTCTGGTCTAGGAGTCTCTTCCAAACCTGTGAAAGGCATCTTCTCAAGGATGGATATGCCCAGTAAGTGAGAAAACTCTTCCATAGTGGGCACTAGCTGATAATCTGGGAAAGTGAAACAATGGTGCACAGGATCGAAGAACTGGAAAAGCACACTCATCATCTGCTTATCAAACTTTGAGGTAACCAAGTTAAGAAGCTGACCATGTATTCTAATGAATGAAGAAGTATCATGAACTTTTGAGACTAACTCTTTGAGTTTAGCAGGTATTTGCACAAAGTTAAATTGGATGGTGTTTCTGCGCATGGAAGCCATAATCTGCAAAACAGAACAAAGATAAATCCCCTCGGTCTTTGAAATGGTTAGTGTAAATGAAATATGCATGCTATGTTATGATGCATGATGTCATGGTAAAACAAACAGCAAGTATAGCAGATAACATACATGGTAAAGGCAAACAAGTCACACAACAGTCCTTAAGTTTAAGGCTTGCATGGGGTCTAGGTATTACCCTCTTGAAGTTCAGTTGGTTTTAACCTGTCCTAATAATAGTAACCGGGTTCTAGAGGTTCTCAATATCACTGACCATCCTCCATCGGTCATGGTTTCAGCTTACACAATCTTTTCTTACGGTCGGAACTATCTCGAGATTATGGTCTCAATGAGTGTAGTATCGAGCATCAACCAGTTCTCAGCTTTACACCGAGGCCGACTATCTCACTACTTCCTAATGGCCAAGTTGGTCAATTATGGGTTCTAAGGTCAGTTGATGCTTAATGACACACATAGCAGCCCCGTATTCTCCTCGTTTCTCCACAAGGGATACCAGTACCAACCAATATGCCACATCAACGTAGCTACTGCTTCAACCGTATCGGTCTACGCCGTACAGTTCCCTCATAGTTTATTGCTACTTACCTAAAAGGTGTCCCCCAGATCCGGGTTAGGATCTATAGTAACTCCCAATACAAAACCCTTTAACAGTAAAGCAACCAAAATAAACAAGAGAAGCAATTTATGATGAACTAATCCTAAGGTATACCCCACTTATTAACTCCCCAGCAGAGTCGCCAGTTCTGTGATACGGTGGCAGAACCAGACTATTTTTTAGGAAAATGCTGGTTTGCGTTTTGCGTTTGTGTTCGTGAAATATCGCGGTAAGCAAGAATCGCCATCGATTTTTATTTTATCCAACATGAAAGGAAAAAAGCACAGAAAAAATCCTTTTTAGAGATTTTGAGTACGGGGGGTAGATTATAGAAAGGGAAGGTATTAGCACCCTTTCTATCTGTAGTTTTCTACGGGCTCTTAGGTACTTGCTCATCATTTTAAAAAATTGCTTCCGTGTTTGTGTGTTTTGAAAAGTTTTTGTTTTACTTTGTTTTAACCCTTGTATCAGTCCTCAAGAGTGTTACGAAGTGTTTTTGAAAACTTTGTTTGAAAAGAGTGTAAGTGTGGAAAAGTTTGATTTTGAGCAAGTACCTACTAGCATCTACCTACTCGAAAAAAGAATGTTTTTGTTCTTGTTTCCTTTAGACGGAGCTATCCCACTATTAGTGAGTAGGTAGCACCGTCGTTGGAGTTGTAAGGGTCAATTCGAAAGGGACGTACGATCACTAAAGCAATGTTAGGACGTCTTAGTAATAACCCTAGTGTCTTAAGATCATATTCGAGGCATCATTTCCGAGGCAACCTTTCCGAGGCAACATTTCTGAGGCAACATTTCCGAACGGGACTTTTGATCTTTGTTTAGACAAGAGGGCAACCACTACGACACCCTATGCTTAATGATTGTTTACCGAAGGCAACCGAAGTGAGAGTATACCCTAGGAGTGCGCATGTGCGAGTGATTTAATTTCAGTTATTATATTTGCAGATTTAGGGTTTGCTAACCATTTTAAAATTAACATACATTCTTGTCATGCAATCCTATTGTCATACATCTAACAGTTAATATTTGCGAAAATTAAAATGCGAGAAATAAAACTACGCTATTACAAGGCTTCGGGGAGGGGGATTAATTACACAGCCAAAAACCCGTAAAACGATAAACAAAATAAATCTCCTAATTAAACTATTACATCCCATGAGCAATTACATTAATATCGTAAAAAAAACGCACACGACGAAGCGAGAACGAGGAAAAAATTAGGGTTTTGACCCCGTCTAAACCTAATTAAAAGAAAAACCATATTTTTGTTGTTTTTGATTATTTTGAGAAAAATAAATTTTTAATTAAATATATACAAACCTAATTACTAATTAATTTAATTTAAGAAAAATAATTAATTCGACCTATTCTTGTATTTTTGTTATTTTAAGAAAAGAAAATAAAAATTAAATCAAATAAACCCTAATTTTCTAATTTATTTTAATTTATTTACAAAAGGTTAAAATTACCCTAAAATTAAATTAAACTAATTATTAAATTAACTTTGATAAAAAATAAAACCTAAATCTAATTTGATGAAAATTTATTTTAGGAGTTTTTGTAAAAAGAAATAATTTTTGTGTGAGAAAACAATTTAAACAAAAATAAATAAATAAAAGAAAATATATAAAAGAAAAAAGAGAGAATTGGGCCTGGTGTTAGTGGCAAGAAGGGGATTTCAAAAGCAGTTCTGAGCCCAATAAGCCTTAGCCCATGTTGACTTATTCAGATCCCACATTGCAAGTTGACTAGGGTGCATTGTAGACCTTCAGAGGATGGCTCTTGGATCCAGCTCGTTGGAGATCTGGTGGTTGAATATTGAGGGTGTATGGTGGATGTCCTGTAAGCTTGCACACCTAATCATGTAAAATAAAATTGCATTGAACAAATATAGGGGACCTGGTGTTGTACCCCAAAATTTTCCCTCCCATATTCCTCAAGATTTGTCAAGAATGATCCTCAAAATTGCTCAAAATGGCTCAAGGGTTGTATAGTCAAACCACCTCCTAAGCCAGTTCAAAATTAGGGTTTTGGTTCTTTCAAAGAATTTAAGGGTTTCAATGGTTCAATCAAGTCTCATAGGCCTATATACATTCTCAAGCACCTACATGCCAAGTCTCAAGACTCACAGTGCCAATTTGCCCAGTCAAAAGCTCCATTTGATCCACAGTCAATTGCAAGGGCAAAATGGTCATTTTATAGTCAAAAGTCAGAATTTTTTGTCAACATCTTATTTTGGGTTCACAATCATCATTTGATCAAGCCTTGATCATGATTCCACAAGAATAGCTCAAAAATCATCAAGATGCAAAAGTTACTATTTTTAGACAGTAGAAAAGTCAACTGTATCTTGACCAGGGCATAACTTTTTCATGGTTTATCATAAAAATCCCATCCAATGCTCATTTTGAAGAGGATGCAATTTTCTACAATCCATCTTCACACTCCAAGTTCATAAAATGCTCTCACAAGAAGTAACCAATTTTTACATTATAGGTCAAATTCAAAAGTCAACAAAAGTACACTTTGAGTCAAAGGCTATAAATTGAGATTGGTAAATCCAAATGACATGGGACCAAAGGCATTGGTTAGAGGACTTCAAGAGCTTTCCAAAATGTCCAAGAACATGGTCATATGATCAAAATTGAGCAAGTTGTGCATGGGAGAAGTTGGGAAATTTTCATGAATTTGCAAAAGTCAACTTTGCTCAAAACACCTTCTTTTTGCTAATGGGCCTCAAATCTCTTGTTGAAACTTCACCCATGACGTATGCACGACCCACCAAGCTTAATGGGATTTTATTTTCTTATTTTTATTGATTAATTGGATTTTTAATTAATATTAATTCATTTAATCAATTTAAATCATAAGAAAATAGAAGATTTGTTTTTTAAATCAACTTGTGAAGCAAATCTGATCAAAACATGCTGGCAAATTCGTGCACAAGTCAAAGATACAAAAAAATCCAATTTTGGCAACTTTGTTCAATCATGAAGAATCAAAAATATTTGATTTTCAATCAAAGATTTAAACATCAATGCAATGGATATTGGCCCAGCTTTTTGACCTAATTTGTTTCCCTTATACATAAGCAAGCTAACCATACCCTAGCACGAGAAAAAAAGCTGCAGAAATAACCCTGTCAATTTGAAGAAATTCCAAGAAAAGTGAAAACTTGTTCCTGCATTCTAGGCCAATTCAAGGCACTTTGACCATTCAAATACATTGCAGGAGGTCTCAGGAACGTTTTACAATCAAATTCAGGCACTGAAGCTCAAGGAATCGTTGCACAAAGTTTCACGGTTTGCCTTTTTTATTCAGAATTATATATCTTAATTCATGCGCATTTAACATGTTTTTTTTATTGTTTTGTATTTCTAGAGACTGAACAAAGCTGATGGAATGGTTTAATTGAATTATAATGCCCTTAATCGTGAGATGCCATGATCAAATTTCTAGGGTTCTTGAGCTTTAAATTAGGGCTTTCTGAACCAGGAAAAATTGAGACCAGTGAGATATATGACTGAAATTGTGAGGCCAAGACGAAGGGAATCCATACCTCGCGAAATATTTATGCTTGCTAGATTTCTAATCGCTATTTTTCCTTGCAGGAAGTAGTGGGGGTTAGAAACCCCCGCTATCTGATTCTAATTGTGCAGAAAAAACGAAGAAGACGATGATGTGTTGACATACCATTGGACAATTTGAAAAAGCGCGCGTTTTGTTTTACTTACAGTATATTGATTGTTTTTTTACATATAATAATTGCCACTTATTTCAATAACAAGTAAAGCAGCGTAGTGGAGTGGTTGGTGCATTGGCCTGGAAGCATTGGGACCTGGGTTCGAATCCCAGGTCTCCCAAACGTTTATTTAATTTTTCTCTTCAGGTATTCCCATGCTATGCCCAGGAGATGTTCTACCATATGCTTCAAATCCCAGCGCGCCATGTGGCTTCAGGCCAAAATCCAATGGCCTAGATGGAAGGACTATCATGGTCCTTAGTCAACACGTGTGTGGACAAACCAGAAAGTCAAATAGGCTGGAGAGTTAGTGGGCTTCAGAATTGCTGATACACTCCAGAATTGGGCCCAACACCCCCCTTCAAGTTTATTTCTTTTCTTTTCCCTTTTTTATTTCTTTCATTTAATTATTCTTTATAATTATTATTTTCACTAACAAATTAATATTTATTTTCATAATAAAATTTAGAAAAACATAAAAAAATATAAATATTTTTATTTATTAAATTTAATTAGTTATTTTTTGTAAATAAATACTAACATGATTAATTTAGTTAATTAGGTTGATCTTAATTTTTTTTTGCAATAATTTAAAATCAATGTAGAAATTAGGGTTTTTAGTAACTGTTGACCATCTTTTATTTTTTCCTAAAAAACATTAAAAAACCAAAAAATATCTTTCTTTATTTAATTAATTAATTAGCCTAGGTTTAATTTAATTAAATGCAAAATAACAAAAACCTCTTTCTTTCTCAAAAAAGGGTCAAAACCCTAAAAACTCTCCGATTCAATCTTTTCCCTCGCGCATACTATTTTTGATTCATATAATTGTATTTGCTCCGAGGATGTAATAGCTTTAATTAGGACTTTTTATCGCTTTTATTTTATTTTCCGCAATTTACTTTTTCAAGGGTTTGTTTTTGGCGATGTAAATACCTGACGCCTTGTAATAGTTTAGTTTTATTTTCCGCAACTATTAACTGCTAGATGTATGCTAACTAGGCTATGCATGTCAAGATCTCTCTGAATTTAAAATTAATCGTAGCTCGCCATAACATGTACAAAGATAACATAATTGAAACTTGACACACTCGCACATGCCACTCTTAGGGTACGCCTCACTTGGTTGCCTCGACGTGGTCATTGAGTATAGGGTGTTTTAGAGGTCGCCCTCCTGTCTAAAGATCAAAGTTGCCTCGAAACGGTTGCCTCGGATAAAAATGATCTAGGATATTAGGGTTACCTCTAAGGCGTCCTACTATTGCTTTAGTGACCACATGTCCCATAATCGAATTGACCCGACAACTCCAACGACGGTGCTACCTACTTCTCAATAGTGGGATAGTACTGTCTAAAGGACATTTACACAGCTTAATTTCTTTTGAGTAGGTAGAGGTTCTCAGGTACTTGCTCTTTCAAAACAAAAATACTTTTGCACTTACACTTTTCTGACAAAAGTTTTCAAACAACACTTCATACACTCTTGAGGACAGATACAAGAGTTAAATCAAAGTTTTCAAACAAACTTTTTTCAAAACCCACAAACACAAGAAAAGAAAAACTTTTTGAAAACATAGTGAGCAAGTACCTAAGAGATCGTGGATAACCACGGATAGAAAGGGTGTTAATACCTTCCCTTTCTATAATCTACCTCTCGAACCCGAGAAACATCTCGAAAAGGAATTTTGCTGTGCTTTTGTCCTTTCCTTGTTGGAAAAAATAAAAGACGGTGGCAACTCTTGCTTACCGCGACATTTTGCAAAACGCAAACGCGAACTAGTATTCCAAAACAGTCAGTTCTATTTCCACCGATCACAGAACTGGCGACTCTGCTGGGGAACTAATAAGTGAGGTGTACCTTAGGATTAGATCACCATGTTTTCAATTGTATGCCTTATATGCTTTAATTTTGTGGGCTTGTATCGGAGTTTTATAGATCCTAACCCGGATCTGGGGATACCCTTTAGATAAGTAGCAATAAACTGTGAGGGACCTATCCGGCGTAGACCGACACGGGTGAAGCAGTAGCTACGTTGGTGTGACACCTTGGTCTGTACCGATATCCCTTGTGTTGGAACGAGGAGAATATGGGTCTTCTGAGGAGTCATTAAGCACCAACT
This sequence comes from Vicia faba, assembly GCA_948472305.1. Lineage (NCBI taxonomy): Eukaryota > Viridiplantae > Streptophyta > Magnoliopsida > Fabales > Fabaceae > Vicia > Vicia faba. The sequence continues at coordinate 1,087,373,435 of OX451737.1, read as the reverse complement.
GACCTTAGAACCTTAAATTGACCAACTTGGCCATAGAACAGTAGCAGTATGCTACACTCATTGAGACTAAACTCTCGCGATGGTTCCGGCCGCAAGAAAAGGTTGCCAAACTGGAATTATGACCGATCGAGGGTAGTCAGTGATATTGAGATCCTCTAGAACCCGGTTACTATTTTTAGGACAGGTCTTAACCAACTGAAACTGAAAGAGGGTAGTACCTAAACTTCATGCCAGCCTGAACTCTAAGGGCTGTCTTGTGTGACTTGTGTGCCTTTACCATGTTTGCCTTTTGTGAATACTTGTGGTGTGCCTTTACCATGACATCATAACATCATAACATTGCATACATCCTGCATAAGGACTAACCCATTTCAAAGACAAGAGGGTTTCATCTTTGCTCTGTTTTGTAGGACATCATGATGCCCATGTGTAGGAATACTATCTGGCTCAACTTTGTTCAACCACCTACTCTGCTTAAAGAATTGGTTGACAGGATTCTAAACACTACTTCCTTCATCAGGAGGCATGGTTCTCTTCTCGGCTTAGTCACCTCAAAGTGGGACCAACAATTGATGAGTGTCTTGGTCCAGTTTTATGATCCGTTATACCATTGCTTCACCTTTCAAGACTTCCAGCTGGTCCCTACCCTGGAAGAATTCTCTGAGTTTCTTGGTATCTCTATCTTGGAACAGACTCCATTTACTGGTTGGGAAAAGACTCTCAGGCCTGAAGAGATTGCTGCAGCCCTTCACTTGACCAAAGAAGAAGTAATGGCTAACTGGGAGACTAGAAGTGGAGTTAAGGGCTTTTTGGCTAAGTTTCTGGTTGGCAAAGCTAATGGTTTCTGGAATGACTTAGACTTTCAAGAGTACGAGGACACTCTGGCTCTCTTAATCTATGGTCTGGTATTGTTTCCAAATCCTGACACCTTCATTGATGTTAATGCCATAAGGATCTTCATCTCTCGGAACCCTGTACCCACTCTCTTGGGTGATATCCTTTACCAGCTTTATACTCGTACTGCCCGAAGATGGGGAACTTTGCTGTGTTGTACTCCTTTATTGGTGAGGTGGTTTATTTCGCACCTCCCTAAGTTCTTACTGAAGAACAAAGAAGGAAGGGGCTGGGCTCATAGGATAATGTATCTTGCTGATAAAGACATCATTTGGACTCTCAGAGGCTTAGATGAGGTGGCTGTCATTGATCGTTGTGGAGAGTATCCTAATGTTCCATTGATCGGAACCCGGGGAGGAATCTCTTACAACCCATGTTTAGCTCTCCGTCAGTTTGGAAGAGCCAGAAGAGAAGGGCCTCATGAGATGTTGATACCTCATATCGTCTTTGATTTTCAGGTAGATAGCGACGAGCTGCGTCGTTGATTCATCAGGGCTTGGGATAGAGTTCACAAATCTGACCCACATGAGTTGGGACCAAAAACTTCTCTGCCAATGGAGTCATATTTCAGATGGGTCCGCATCCGTGCCCAGAAGTTAGGTATGCCATACGAAGCTGTCAGGCCTATTACTCTTGAAATTGCTGATAAAGACGGGGTTCCTCCAACTATTCTCCATCCTCATACACCCACTGATGTTGGCACACTAAAGAGGTCTTGGGCGCAACTGCTGGAAGAACGGGATTCTTATCGGGAAAGGTTCAACGAACAAGAACAGAAGATCCAGAAGCTGACTAAGCAATTGGAAAATGAACGGATCCTGAATGATTATATCTGCACTGAGAAGAAGAGGCCATGGGAGCATTGATGGACCCTTGATGATTTCTTTTACAGCTTTATTTACTTTTCAGTATTTCCATTTTTGTAACGCCTAAGGGCAAGTTGTTGAACAATTTAGATTCCGAAGTTAAATCTAATAAAGTGTGTTCCCTTTTTGTCTACAAATTTGAATCCCGATTGTCTTTGAAAACATAAATCATACGCATTTCATTTCATCATATGCATAACAGCTACCCTTTTTACAGGTCACTTATCTTCTTTGCTATTTGTTTCACGCAATCATCATGTCTACTGAACCTTCCACTGAACAAGCTATTAAGGCCCTCCAGGCCCAGAATGCCCAGTTCCAAGAGTTGGTTATGAGCCTAGCCCAGGGTCAACAGGAGTTGAAGACTCTGATTCTGAAAGAGAGGAAGAAGAAGAAGAAGAGGACCATCTTGTTCAGCACTGGACGCAGATTTGGGAATGGATTGCAGAATGAGGTTGAGCTGACTACCTCATCTGTAGGGAAAGACAACCCACAAGAGAGAAGGGTTCCTAGTCCCGTGGTCTCCGACAACGAGACAGATTATGATGAAGAACAGTACCCTCCTGCTGAGGATAGGTACAAACAGTTGGAGGACCGCTTGAGCGCCATGGAGATACAGAATGTGCCCGGGTTGGACTTTGGAGACCTAGGCTTATCCTATGGGGTGGTGATTCCCCATAAATTCAAGGCACCTGCTTTTTCCAAATATGACGGAGCCTCCTGCCCAAAGCTGCACCTCCGGTCGTATGCAAGGAAGATCCAACCTTACACTGATGACTAGAATTTGTGGATCCATTTCTTCCAGGACAGTCTTTCAGGGACTCAGCTCGAATGGTTCTATCAGCTGGATGGAGCCAGTATCCACAACTAGGAAGATCTGGCTACTGCATTCTATAAGCAGTATCAGTATAATTCTGACCTCGCTCCTACGCGTACCCAACTCCAGGGTATGTCAATAGGGACGGGTGAAGGATTTAAGGAGTATGCTCAAAAGTGGAGAGACCTTGCTGGAAGGGTGCAGCCACCTTTAACTGATCGTGAACTTGTGGATATGTTCTTGGGGACCCTGTCTGGTCCGTTCTTCAACCATTTGAATGGAAATTCTTCAGCCGAGTTTACAGACCTTATCTTGACTGGTGAGAGAATTGAAGCTGGTATCAAGTCTGGGAAGATACAAAAGGGTGCCTCATCAAGCACTGAGAAGAAGCCGTTCAAGAAAGAATCCAGTGCTGTCTATGGTTCAAGGAGACCAAATAGATCTGAACACCGCCAAGCTGTCAACGCGGTGGTCATTTCAAAACCGGCCAGTGCTCCTCAGCATCACAACCAACAAAGGGGTGAGAGACCTAGAAGGCAGTTCACTCGACTCAGCATGACCTTGTCCCAGATATTGCCACAGTTGCTGGAAACCAATTTGGTAACTCTAAGGGAAGCCCCAAAAAATTCGAATACTACATCACCCAAGTATAACCCCAACGCCCGCTGCGCTTATCATTCTGAGAGCCCGGGGCATAATACGGATGATTGCTGGACTTTGAAGAACAAGGTTCAAGACTTGATTGATGCAAAAGAGATTGAGTTTGAGGCGCCCGAGAGGCCCAATGTTGTGACTGCTCCCATGTCCAAACATGGAGTAAATGCTGTAGAGGAAGATTTGTTTGTAGCCTCTGTGAATGATATTGTCACCCCATTGTTGACTGTCAAGAGGAACCTGTTGCTAGCCGGTTTATTTCTGGGATGTAGTAAAGGTTGCCACATGTGTTCTGCTTCACCTACTGGTTTCCCATCTTTGAAGTCAGGTATCCAAAACCTGATGGATAACAAAGAAATCTTGTTTAAGAATATTGTTGTTCCTGCTACCCCTACTGAAGAAGTGTCCATTGTCACCATTTTCAACAATTCTCCCAAGGCTCCCTCGAGGAAGCCTGTCAGAATTACGCCTGTTCAGAAGATTGCACCCATAATCATCACTGCTCTGGGGCCTATTCCCTACACTTATGACAAAGTTGTCCCTTGGCACTATGGGGCAGATGTTTATGTGCTCGGAGTTAAGCAAGAGTTTGATACTAGTACCGGCGTCAGCAACATCACCGGGCCTGCTAAAGTCACCCGCAGTGGTAGACTTTTCTCACCAGATATTGTGCCACCAACTATCCAGAGACCTATTGTCATCACACCTGCAAGTGTGCCTACTTCCCTTCCTGATCAAGTTCCCGTTTCTACCCTTGTTGCCGAGTCATCTGACGCTCGGGGCAAAGGGATTGCCACTGATATGCCTACCCAGACGGAGGCACCAAAGACCGTCAATGTTGAAGCTTCCAAACAGGAGATGGAAGAGATTCTGAAGATCATCAAGAAGAGTGATTATAATGTAGTTGAGCAGCTGGGGCAAACCCCCTCCAAGATTTCTATGTTATCACTGTTGTTGTGTTAAGAGGCCCATGCCAAGGCTCTGATTACCTTCTTGAAGACGGCCCATGTGCCACAAGAGACATCAGCTGATCAGTTCACCGACTGTGTGGCAAACTTAACTGCTGATAATGGTTTGGGTTTCTCCGATGCTGATCTGATTGCTAAAGGGAAGAACCATAACGATGCCCTGCATGTCTCCATTGAATGCAGGGGCACCACTCTTGCACATGTGTTGGTTGACACGGGTTCCTCATTGAACGTTTTACCCAAGAAAGCTCTAGACAGGTTGGATTGCGAAGGTTTGGAGCTAAAGCCAAGTAACATTGTTGTCCGGGCCTTTGATGGGTCGAAAAGGATGGTGCATGGTGAGGTTGACATTCCAATCAGAGTTGGTTCCCAGGTCTTCGATTCTACATTCTACATGATGGACATCTGACCGTCCTATTCTTGTTTGCTGGGTTGTCCATGGATCCATAAAGCTGGAGCTGTGACCTCCACACTCCATCAGAAGCTGAAGTACCCGGTCAGAGGGAAGATTGTGACAGTGGAGGGGGAGGAAGAGTACATGGTCAGCCACCTCAACTCATTCCGATACATAGAAATGGATGGGGAGTTCATTGAGACCCCATTCCAACACTTTGAAGAGGTGCCTCAGACACTGGCATCAGCTGAGACTGTGATTGAAGATTATCCTTTGAAGATGGCTTCCTTAAAGGATGCCCGGGCTGTTATTGAGAAGGGTGAGTGCGCAAACTGGGGCCGACTTCCTGATTTCACTCAGAAGACTGACAAGTTTGGTTTGGGTTTCACTGCAGAAGCTCAGAAGGTTGTTCGTAGGGCAAGGATTGGAAGACCTCCTGTGTTCATCAGCAACTCGGGAGTAAATGCCATCGAAGATGACGTGGAGGAATCTGAATTCGACAGCGGGATCTACCCTATAACCAACGGTGGACCAAACAACTGGACAGCGAAAGACTTCATCCCTATTACTTTTGTTACTCAGTAATGAACTCCTTATTTTTGAATTTGTAACAGATAATATTGTGAAACTTTATGGCCCGGTGTCTTACCTGGGGCACCGTGGCTTCATTTGTGAGGGCTTTTGTGTGCCATTTTCATATATCATTAATAAAAGCATTGGACGTTTTTTGCATTTCAAATTTTGCGCTCCTTGTCTTTCTTTATTATATATTTCAAAACAGCTATTTACACACACTCACATATACAGGTCCCAATCCACTCTGGATCTCACTGGTAACGACTCTGCTACTGCCAGTTATGACTTCGAAAATCCGATCAACTTAGCCGAAGACGAAGGTGAAGATGATTGCGAAGTGCCCGGTGAGCTTGCAAGACTGCTACTCCGGGAAGAGAGGGCCATTCAGCCACATGAAGAGCCAGTGGAAACGGTAAATCTGGGTACTGAGACAGACATGAAGGAAGTTAAGATCGGTGCAAATCTGGATCTTAGTGTGAAACAACGGTTGATTCAGATGCTGCATGACTACGTGGAAATCTTTGCCTGGTCTTACGAAGATATGCCTGGGTTGGATACGGACATTGTGGTTCATCACCTGCCTACCAAGGAAGAATGCCCTACGGTAAAACAGAAGGTCCGCCGTATGCGTCTTGAGATGTCCGAGAAAATCAAAGCTGAGGTTATGAAACAATTTGACACCGGTTTTCTAGTAGTAACTTCTTACCCTCAGTGGGTTGCCAATGTGGTTCCAGTGCCAAAGAAAGATGGTAAGGTCCGAATGTGTGTTGACTATCGGGATTTGAACGGGGCGAGCCCTAAGGATGATTCCCCTCTGCCTCACATCGACGTTCTGGTTGACAACACTGCTCAGCATAAGGTATTCTCCTTCATGGACGGTTTCTCTGGTTATAATCAAATCAAGATGGATCCTGAAGACATGGAGAAGACCACTTTTGTCACTCAGTGGGGTACCTTTTGTTACAAGGTCATGCCTTTTGGGTTGAAAAATGCTGGGGCAACCTATCAGCGTGCCATGGTTGCTCTGTTTCATGATATGATCCATCATGAGATCGAAGTATATGTCGACGATATGATTGCAAGGTCCCAAACGGAGGAAGAACACCTTGACCATCTACATAAGCTGTTTGACCGGTTGAAGTTGTACAAGCTGAGATTAAACCCGAACAAGTGCACCTCCGGGGTGAGATATGGAAAACTAGTAGGTTTCGTCGTAAGCGACAAAGGTATTCAAGTGGACCCTGCCAAAGTGAAAGCCATACAAGAGATGCCAGTTCCCAAGACAGAGAAAGAAGTCAGAGGCTTTCTAGGACGGTTGAACTACATTGCCCGATTCATCTCGCACCTAACTGCTACTTGTGAACCAATCTTCAAGCTATTGAAGAAAGATCAAGTAGTACGTTGGAACGATGAATGTCAGGCCGCTTTCGAAAGAATCAAAGAGTATCTCTAAGAGCCATCCATTCTTATGCCACCGGTCGAAGGGAGACCCCTAATCTTATACTTGACAGTACTGGACAACTCAATGGGATGTGTGATGGGCCAGCATGACGAGTCTGGCCGAAAAGAGCATGCTATTTATTACCTTAGCAAAAAGTTTACCGATTATGAGACCCGATACTCACTGCTCGAGAAAACTTGCTGCGCTTTGGTATGGGCTGCTCGCCGGCTGAGACAGTATATGTTGACTCACACTACTCTATTGGTTTCAAAAATGGATCCAATCAAGTACATCTTCGAAAAGCCTGCCTTGTCCGGAAGAATAGCAAGATGGCAGATGATCTTGACTGAATATGACATCTAGTACATGACTCAAAAAGCAATCAAGGGAAGTGTGTTGGCGGACCATTTGGCACATCAGGCAGTGGATGACTACCAGTCCATGAACTTTGAATTTCCAGACGAGAATATCATGGTAGTAACTGATTGCGAGATACCTGGACCGGATGAAGGACCTGAGGAAGGATCCCGATGGTCTATGCACTTTGACGGAGCCTTAAACTCTTTGGGTAATGGCATTGACGCCGTGATCATATCTCCTAAAGGCTCACATACTCCACTTACCGCCCGACTATGTTTCAACTGCACCAACAACATGGCGGAGTATGAAGCATGCATCATGGGTCTTCAAGCTGCAATTGACCTAAGGATCAAGTTTCTGAGTGTGTTCGGAGATTCCGCTCTCGTGATCAGTCATATCAAAGGCGAGTGGGATATGAAGCACCCAAATCTTATTCCTTACAAGGAGTATGTATTGACGTTGACTCCCCATTTCGAGGAGATAACCTTTGAACATTTCCCAAGAGAGGAGAATCAGTTGGCGGACGCGCTAGCTACGATGTCTTCTATGTTCAAAGTCAAATGGGACAACGAGGCTCCCCGGATCATTATTTGGAAATTGGATGAACCTGCATATTGTTGTGATCTTGAGACCGAAGAGGTAATAGAAAAGCCTTGGTATCATGAAGTTAAGAGGTACCTTGAAGCTCAAGAATACCCCGAGGGTGCATCTGTTAATGACAAGAAGTTTCTGAGAAGATTCGCGGCAAAGTTCTTCATCAGCAATGGCATTCTTTACAAACGTAATCATGATTCAACCTTACTGCGTTGTGTGGATAAGATTGAAGCAGAAAGGATCATGGCAAAGCTGCATGAAGGTACCTTCGGAACGCATTCCAGTGGACATACCATGGCAAAGAAAATCCTTCGGGCAGGATATTACTGGTCCACAATGGAAGCCGACTGTTATCAACATTCTCGGACGTGTCACAAATGCCAGGTCTATGCTGATAAGGTGCATATTCCTCCAGTTCCTTTGAACGTCATGACAGCACCTTGGCCTTTTGCAATGTGGGGCATTGATATGATCGGCGAGATCAGACCTACGGCATCCAACGGGCATCGTTTCATCCTGGTAGCGATTGATTACTTTACGAAGTGGGTTGAAGCAGCTTCCTTTGCCACCGTAACCAAGAACGTCGTGGCACGGTTCATTCGGCACAACCTGATCTGTCGATACGGTGTACCAGAGAGGATCATTACAGATAATGGTACCAATCTTAACAACAAGATGATCACTGAGCTCTGCGAGAAATTCAAGATACAGCACCACAACTCTTCTCCCTACCGGCCGAAGATGAATGGGGCTGTAGAAGCAGCTAATAAGAACATTAAGAAGATTGTGCATAAGATGACAGTGACCTACAAAGATTGGCACGAGATGTTACCATTTGCTCTCCATGGGTACCGTACCTCAGCACGGACGTCAACAGGGGCAACACCCTATTCCTTGGTATACGGCATGGAGGCAGTCCTGCCCATTGAAGTTCAGATACCCTCTCTCTGGATCATGAAGGATGCAGGTTTAAGTGAAGACGACTGGATCCAGACCCGGCTTGATCAACTGAATCTAATCGACGAAAAGAGACTCACTGCTATTTGTCATGGTCAGACGTACCAAAAACGGATGATCAAGGCATTTAACAAGAAAGTCAAACGACAAGAGTATCAAGTCGGAGACCTGGTAATCAAGCGCATCATTCTACCTCAAGGTGATCCCAAGGGCAAATGGACCCCTACGTACGAAGGGCCATTTGTGGTTAAGAACATCTTCTCAGGAGGAGCAATGATTCTAACTACCATGGATGGTGACGACCTTCCTCACCCAGCCAATGCAGACATAGTGAAAAGATACTACGCATAATTAAAGACCCGCTAGGTTGACTGGCCTAGGCAAAAATAAGGGCTTTTCGGCGAACCAAAAGGGTTCGGGCAAAAATAAGGGATGAAAATATAAAAATCTGTACACCCGGCAAGTCGAAAACCTGAAAAGGCGGCTTGGGCAAAAATGGGTATCCCGGTGGACTGAAAACCCGAAAGGGCGGTCCAAGAAAAAATTAGGGATAAGCGTAACACTATGTCTCATTGGATCACCTTGCATCCAGACTTTGGTATCAACTATCAGGCTCAGACGGCACCAATCAATCAGATTCCTCTTCAACTAAGCAGCAAAGTGATGAGACGCTCGAAGACATAAAGGCGATAGCAGAGTTGGAACCCAGTGGGATTATTCACCTAGCTGTTTTGTTTTCCTTTTTTACAAATTGTATAAATTCTATTTGCTCGGCGGCGTTCTCTTACTAGGTCGTCAGCCTCTTGTACAAAAAAGCCTATTTACAGGCAAATTTCAAAATCAATACAAGTTCATTTTTTCAGACAGATTGCAAATTGTTTTTCTTTATCTGTTTTGTTTTGCAAATAATGTCCAATGTTCATTTTTAATATATGCATTTGACATTGATTGTTGTTCATAAATATTCGCATGCGAAACAAAGGACTAATTATGGGTGACATCAGAAGTAGGGGCAATAAGAATTGTCTAAGCGATCTAGTTGCTCTGTCCACCAAGGTACCGAGGTAGGTTCGGCTGAAGAATGTGACCAAGATACCTTCACTCCCCACAGAATAAAACAATAATGGTAGCTCTTCCCACTGAGACTTACAACTATGAACAAATCAGCAATACTCTCCAAGCAGAGTTGGTCTACCGTCAGCCCTAAAAAGTTGGGTATCCCCAGTAGATCTTAATATTCCCCAGCGGAGTATACAGATATTCCTCCGCAAGCATCCCCGACAGTCTTAATATTCCTCAACAGAATATAAGAACGTTCCCCGGTGGAATACAAGATACCCCCAGTGGAGCCATTTCCCGGCATAGTCTAAAAAAGCTCCCCCGCCAGAGTTGAATCATCTTCCCCAGTAGATTCTGGAAGCTTGTCCCCTACAGAATGCAAATGTATCTCCCCAGCCATATTTAGAGGTTACCCCCACAAGAGTCTAACTGAGTTATCCTCAGCAAGTTGCAACGGAAAGATCATCCCCAGCGAAGTTCTTTCTATCCCCAGCGGAGTTCATCAAAATCCCCAACAGAGCTTGTCAACGGAATCCCCAGCGGAGTTATCGTTAAAATCTCAACAAAGCATCTCTCCCCACAGAGTAATTCCCCTTGGAGTATTCTCCTCAGCATTTTATTCCCCAACGGAGTCATCCTCTCCTGCAGGTTTATTCACACAATCATCTTCGTTCATCATCCCCAGTGGAAGCGAAGAATTCAACATCATTCTCCAGCGGCTATCCGGGATTTATTTTCCCCAGCTAAAACATCACATTTTCATACATCATGATACATGCATATACGCATCATATCATACGATCTCATTTATGTTGAGAACATCATTGCTTGATCCATATCATGCATTGCATATGATTGACCTTTACCTTTCAGGAAAGACGCAGTTAAATGCTCAGCTATGTCAAAGGAGACAAAACCAGATAAATCAATTCCTAAAGATTTTTCTGAAGCCAGTCAATGGAGACAAAATCAGTTAAATTCGATTCCTAAAGATTTTTCTGAAGCCCTTCAATAGAGACAAAATCAGTTAAATCAATTCCTAAAGATTTTTCTGATGCTCAGCCAGTCAATGGAGACAAAACCAGTTAAATTGATTCCTAAAGATTTTTCTGAAGCCAGTCAATGGAGACAAAATCAGTTAAATCGATTCCTAAAGATTTTTCTGAAGCCCGTCAATAGAGACAAAATCAGTTAAATCGATTCCTAAAGATTTTTCTGATGCTCAGCCAGTCAATGGAGACAAAACCAATAAAATCGATTCCTAAAGATTTTTCTGAAGCCAGTCAATGGAGACAAAATCAGTTAAATCGATTCCTAAAGATTTTTCTAAAGCCCGTCAAGAGAGACAAAATCAATTAAATCGATTCCTAAAGATTTTTCTGATGCTCAGCCAGTCAATGGAGACAAAACCAGTTAAATCGATTCCTAAAGATTTTCCTGAAGCCAATCAATGGAGACAAGACCAGTTAAATCGATTCCTAAAGATTTTTCTGAAACCTGTCAATAGAGACAACCCGTCAATAGAGACAACCCGTCAATCGAGACAACCCGTCAATAGAGACAACCCGTCAATGAAGACAACCCATCAATAGAGACACCCCGTCAATGAAGACAACCCGTCAATGAAGATAACCCGTCAATGAAGACAACCCGTCATCGGAGACAACCCGTCAATGAAGGCAACCCGTCAATGAAGATAACTCGTCAATGAAGACAACCCGTCAATGAAGATAACCCGTCAATGAAGACAACCTGTCATCAAAGACAACCCGTCAATGAAGACAACCCGTCAATGAAGATAACCCGTCAATTAAGACAACCCGTCATCGAAGACAACCTGTCAACAAAGACAAAACTACCTACCAACAATCTCCAGGTGGCATCTATAAGCCCATCCTCCTATCCATCATCTCTCCAAATGGCATCTGTAAGCCCATTCCCGACATCACATTGTTGATATTACACCATGCAAGTGCAAATTTCTGGGCACTTTAGTGTTCAATCATCTTCCACCTTCGGATCACGAAAGGCCCGCGAGCCAATCTTCATCCTCAGGTTTAAGAAGATTGAACAGGGTCAACTGTTGTACCCTAAAATTTTCCCTCCCATATTCCTCAATATTTGTCAAGAATGATCCTCAAAATTGCTCAAAATGGCTCAAGGGTTGTACAGTCAAACCACCTCCTAAGCCAGTTCAAAATTAGGGTTTTGGTTCTTTCAAAGAATTTGAGGGTTTAAATGGTTCAATCAAGTCTCATAGGCCTATATACATTCTCAAGCACCTACATGCCAAGTCTCAAGACTCACAGTGCCAATTTGCCTAGTCAAAAGCTCCATTTGATCCACAATCAATTGCAAGGGCAAAATGGTCATTTTACAGTCAAAAGTCAGAATTTTTGGTCAACATCTTATTTAGGGTTCACAATCATCATTTGATCAAGCCTTGATCATGATTCCACAAGAATAACTCAAAAATCATCAAGATGCAAAAGTTACTATTTCTGGACAGTAGAAAAGTCAATTGTATCTTGACCAGGGCATAACTTTTTCATGGTTTATCAGAAAAATCCCATCCAATGCTCATTTTGAAGAGGATGCAATTTTCTACAATCCATCTTCACACTCCAAGTTCATAAAATGCTCTCACAAGAAGTTACCAATTTTTACATTATAGGTCAAATTCAAAAGTCAACAAAAGTACACTTTGAGTCAAAGGCTATAACTTGAGCTTGGTAAATCCAAATGACATGGGACCAAAGGCATTGGTTAGAGGACTTCAAGAGCTTTCCAAAATGTTCAAGAACATGGTCATATGATCAAAATTGAGCAAGTTGTGCATGGGAGAAGTTGGGAAATTTTCATGAATTTGCAAAAGTCAACTTTGCTCAAAACACCTTCTTTTTGCTAATGGGCCTCAAATCTCTTGTTGAAACTTCACCCATGACGTATGCACGACCCACCAAGCTTAATGGGATTTATTTTCTTATTTTATTGATTAATTGGATTTTTAATTAATATTAATTCATTTAATCAATTTAAATCATAAGAAAATAGAAGATTTGTTTTTTAAATCAACTTGTGAAGCAAATCTGATCAAAACATGCTGGAAAATTCGTGCACAAGTCAAAGATACAAAAAAAAACCAATTTTGGCAACTTTGTTCAATCATGAAGAATCAAAAATATTTGATTTTCAATCAAAGATTTAAACATCAATGCAATGGATATTGGCCCAGATTTTTGACCTAATTTGTTTCCCTTATACGTAAGCAAGCTAACCATACCCTAGCACGAGAAAAAAAGCTGCAGAAACAACCCTTTCAATTTCAAGAAATTCCAAGAAAAGTGAAAATCTGATCCTGCATTCTAGGCCAATTCAAGGCGCTTTGACCATTCAAATACATTGCAGGAGGTCTCAGGAACGTTTTACAATCAAATTCAGGAACTGAAGCTCAAGGAATCGTTGCACACAGTTTCACGGTTTGCCTTTTTTATTCAGAATTATATATCTTAATTCATGCGCATTTAACATGTTTTTTTTATTGTTTTGCATTGCTAGAGACTGAACAAAGCTGATGGAATGGTTTAATTGAATTATAATGCCCTTAATCGTGAGATGCCATGATCAAATTTCTAGGGTTCTTGAGCTTTAAATTAGGGCTTTCTGAACCAGGAAAAATTGAGACCAGTGAGATACATGACTGAAATCGTGAGGCCAAGACGAAGGGAATCCATACCTCGCGAAATATTTATGCTTGCTAGATTTCTAATCGCTATTTTTCCTTGCAGGAAGTAGTGGGGGTTAAAAACCCCCGCTATCTAATTCTAATTGTGCAGAAAAAACGAAGAAGACGATGATGTGTTGACATACCATTGGACAATTTGAAAAAGCGCGCGTTTTGTTTTACTTACAGTATATTGATTGTTTTTTATATATAATAATTGCCACTTATTTCAATAACAAGTAAAGCAGCATAGTGGAGTGGTTGGTGCGTTGGCCTGGAAGCATTGGGACCTGGGTTCGAATCCCAGGTCCCCCAAACATTTATTTAATTTTTCTCTTCAGGTATTCCCATGCTATGCCCAGGAGATGTTCTACCATATGCTTCAAATCCCAGCGCGCCATGTGGCTTCAGGCCAAAATCCAATGGCCTAGATGGAAGGACTATCATGGTCCTTAGTCAACACGTGTGTGGACAAACCAGAAAGTCAAACAGGCTGGAGAGTTAGTGGGCTTCAGAATTGCTGATACACTCCAGAATTGGGCCCAACACCCCCCTTCAAGTTTATTTCTTTTCTTTTCTCTTTTTTATTTATTTCATTTAATTATTCTTTATAATTATTATTTTCACTAACAAATTAATATTTATTTTCATAATAAAATTTAGAAAAACATAAAAAATATAATATTTTTATTTATTAAATTTAATTAGTTATTTTTTGTAAATAAATACTAACATAATTAATTTAGTTAATTAGTTTGATCTTAATTTTTTTTTGCAATAATTTAAAATCAATGTAGAAATTAGGGTTTTTAGTAACTGTTGACCATCTTTTATTTTTTCCTAAAAAACATTAAAAAACCAAAAAATATCTTTCTTTATTTTATTAATTAATTAGTCTAGGTTTAATTTAATTAAATGCAAAATAACAAAAACCTCTTTCTTTCTCAAAAAAGGGTCAAAACCCTAAAAACTCTCTGATTCAATCGTTTCCCTCGCGCATACTATTTTTGATTCATATAATTGTATTTGCTCCAAGGATGTAATAGCTTTAATTAGGACTTTTTATCGCTTTTATTTTATTTTCCGCAATTTACTTTTTCAAGGGTTTGTTTTTGGCGATGTAAATACCCGACGCCTTATAATAGTTTAGTTTTATTTTCCGCAACTATTAACTGCTAGATGTATGCTAACTAGGCTATGCATGTCAAGATCTCTCTGAATTTAAAATTAATCGTAGCTCACCATAACATGTACAAAGATAACATAATTGAAACTTGACACACTCGCACATGCCACTCTTAGGGTACGCCTCACTTGGTTGCCTCGACGTGGTCATTGAGTATAGGGTGTTTTAGAGGTCGCCCTCCTGTCTAAAGATCAAAGTTGCCTCGAAACGGTTGCCTCGGATAAAAATGATCTAGGATATTAGGGTTACCGTTAAGGCGTCCTACTATTGCTTTAGTGACCACATGTCCCATAATCGAATTGACCCGACAACTCCAACGACGGTGCTACCTACTTCTCAATAGTGGGATAGTACTGTCTAAAGGACATTTACACAGCTTAATTTATTTTGAGTAGGTAGAGTTTTCAAACAACACTTCATACACTCTTGAGGACAGATACAAGAGTTAAATCGAAGTTTTCAAACAAACTTTTTTCAAAACCCACAAACACAAGAAAAGCAAAACTTTTTGAAAACATAGTGAGCAAGTACCTAAGAGCCCGTGGATAACCACTGATAGAAAGGGTGCTAATACCTTCCCTTTCTATAATCTACCTCCCGAACCCGAGAAACATCTCAAAAAGGAATTTTGTTGTGCTTTTGTCCTTTCCTTGTTGGAAAAAATAAAAGACGGTGGCGACTCTTGCTTACCGCGACATTTTGCAAAACGCAAACGCGAACCAGCATTCCAAAACAGTCAGTTCTATTTCCATCGATCACACCTGGGAATCGAACCCAGGCCCTTTAGCAATTTCCAACGCCTCCTGACCAACTGAGCTAGCATGCTTTGTTGTACAAAGAAAAGCAAGCAAATATTATATTGGTAAAACAAGATTAATATAATGAAAACGCGCGAATTTTGAATAGACGAATCATTGCCTGCCACGCCACCTTTCTTCTTCCTCCCTCCGTTGGCAAAAGTCCAGACTTTTACCTACGGACAAAGTCTGTAGCTATAGCCTTATTTCATTCAAATATTGCACACACGCATGATAAATCAATCATAATGGTACCAATCTACTCGTCTCAACCTTACGAGTGTCATGGTACCTCAATCGTGGCCCAATTTTCCCTGTATAGCAAAGCTCCAAAACTACCTCAGAAACCCTAACAATGGCATTCACACGTAAGGCTTCCAAAAATGCAATTAAACGGTACTGTTAGCTTGCAAATATGATAAGGATTACAAATATATCATTTAAACATGATAAAGATGCAAGAATGAATGGATACGATTTTGGAAAAATTGATAAATCGTGAGAGTTGTGGAGACGAATTATGGGCAAATTAAGGCTTTCCTATGATCAGGTTAGCTTCAGAAGATGGCTGGGAATTGATTTCTAGCGTTGGAATGGTGTAAATCATCCTCTAATTTGTAACTTTATTCAGTATTTTTTGGTGATTTTTATGACTTTTATTCTGCTCTCTCACGCCTCCAACCCTTGTCCTTTTGCTTTGGATTTGTTCAATATATATCATAGAATCAATTAGGGTTATAAGTTTACATCAAATCCTTGCAATTATGAAGATTTGATCCTTGATTCACCCTTGCATCAAATCTTTCCAAAATAAGAAAATTCAATCTTTTTCTGTCCAAACAAGCCTTGCACGATTTGATCTCATTGCCAGCTATTCATGGACCTGAAATATGC
This sequence comes from Vicia faba, assembly GCA_948472305.1. Classification (NCBI taxonomy): domain Eukaryota; kingdom Viridiplantae; phylum Streptophyta; class Magnoliopsida; order Fabales; family Fabaceae; genus Vicia; species Vicia faba. The sequence goes on along the minus strand of OX451737.1, from coordinate 1,087,357,254 downwards.
ACAAAATCTCAAGGTTTAAATGGTTTTTGATATTTTCATTATTGATTATTGATTTTATTTGATTTAAATGAAATCAAAATCAAAATAAATGAGAAAAATAAAATAAAGGCAAGTGGGAAGGATCATGGGTCTTGGATCATGTAACAAACTCAATGCAAGCACAAAAAGTTGGGCCCTTTTGACAAAAATTGCAATTTTGGCCACTTTTTACTTTTGGCATTTTTGCAAAAACGTCAACTTCACCAATGCATAACTCCTTCAATTTTGACTCTAGAGATGTGTCCTTTGACTTTTTATAAAGATCAAGATGTCCTATAAGCAACCCTTTTGGTCTCATCTCAATTGAGTCTTCCATGTTCATGTATGAAGCTTTGACAAAAAATGTGTTTTTGTTGACTTTTCAAAATGACCTATAATGTCCAAATTCATAACTTCTTGTGAGTGCATACTTTGAACTTGGGAGATGAAGATTAATTGTATGTCATTGCATCCTATTCAAAATGAGCTTTGGATGGGTCATTATTGATAAAGTATGAGAAAGTTATGCTTGGTCAAAGTTGGGTTGACTTTTCCTACAAAACCCTAATTTAACAACTTTTGGGTTTTGATGAGTTGTGAGAAATCCTTGAGCAATCATGATCAAACCTTGATAAAATGATGAATAATACTTCAAAATGAGGATGTTGACCAAAAACCTTGAAGTTTGACTGTATGTGGGCCACAGTTAACTTTTGCCCTAGCACAGTCGATTTTCAGGCCTTTGAGCAATTACTTGAGCAAACTTTCTCTGTAGGGCTTGAAACTTGACATGGATTATCTTGAGGACATATTAGGACAATGGTGAGAATTTGGGATCCTTTTGACTCAAACATATTGATGCAAACTGAAACCCTAATTTGAGGTAGACTGCCTTAGGAGAGAGTTTGTCTGGTCAACCCTTGGACTTCCTTGAGCAATTTGAGGACCTCACTTGAAATGTATTGAGAAATATGGGAGGGAAAATTTTGGGGTACAACAAGGGTTATCATGTTTCATTTTCATATGTCATTAATAAAGCATTGGACGTTTTTACATACAAATTTTACGCTCTCTGCCTTTCTTTTCTGCTTTTTACTTTATAAAAACAGCGACGCTCTTACACACACTCACATATCAAATTGCAGATCCATATCCACTCTGGATCCCATTGATAACAGTTCTTCTATTGCTCATTATGACTTTGAAAATATGATCTACCAAGCCGAGGACGATGGTGAGGAAGATTGTGAAGTACCGGGAGAGCTTACCAGGCTGTTACAACATGAAGAAAAGGCAATACAGCCTAATGAGGAGTCAGTTGAGACAATGAACTTGGGTACTGAAGAGGACAGAAAAGAAGTCCAGTTAGGTGTCTATTTAGAGCCTAGTGTCAAGGAACGGTTAATACAGATGCTACATGACTATGTTGAGATTTTTGCCTGGTCATATGAAGACATGTCGGGACTTGACACCGATATTGTGGTTCATCGCCTACCGACAAAAGAGGATTTCCCTCCAGTGAAATAGATGGTTCATTGTATGCAGTCGGATATGTCATAAAAGATCAAGGTTGAAGTCATGAAACAGTTCAATGCCGATTTCTTAGTTGTCACGTCATATCCATAATGGGTCGCTAATGTTGTTTCAGTGCCTAAGAAGGACAGTAAGGTACGTATGTGTGTGGATTACAAATACCTGAACAGGGCAAGTCCCAAAGATGACTTTCCACTTCCCCACATTGATGTTCTAGTTGAAAACACCGCACAACATAAGGTATTCTCCTTCATGGATGGTTTCTCCGAGTATAATCAGATCAAGATGGCACCTGAAGACATGGAGAAGACAACCTTCGTCACACAGTCGTGCACTTTCTCTTAAAAGGTTATGCCATTTGGGTTGAAGAATGTTGGGGCAACCTATCAACGGGCCATGGTAGCTATGTTTCATGATATGATCCATCACGAGATAGAGGTCTACGTGGACGATATGATATCCAAGTCTCAAACTGAAGAGGAACACCTTGATCACCTACATAAGCTATTTGACAGGCTGAAGAAATACAAACTGAGGCTGAATCCGAATAAGTGCACCTTTGGAGTAAGATCAGGTAAGCTCTTAGGTTTTGTTGTAAGCAACAAAGGCATTAAAGTCTACCCTGCAAAGGTCAAAGCTATACAAGAAATTCCAACTCCTCGCACTGAGAAGGAAGTTAGAGGATTCTTGGGATGCCTAAACTACATTGCCAGGTTCATTTCACATCTGACCGCTACTTGTGAGCCAATCTTCAAATTACTGAAGAAAGATCAAGCAGTGAAGTGGAACGATGATTGCCAGGACGCCTTTCACAAAATCAAGGAATATCTCCAAGAGACTCCAATTCTGATACCTCTGGTTGAAGGAAGACCTTTGATAATGTACTTAACAGTATTAGAAAATTCAATGGGGTGTGTGCAGGGGCAACATGACGAGTCTGGTAGAAAAGAGCATGTGATATACTACCTTAGAAAAAGTTTACCGACTGTGAAACAAGATACTCACTGCTCGAGAAAACTTGTTGTGCTTTGGCATGGGCTGCTCGCCGACTAAGACAGTATATGATGACCCACACTACCTTGTTGATATCTAAGATGGATCCTATCAAGTACATCTTTAAGAAGCCCGCTCTCTCCGAAAGAATAGCAAGATGGCAAATTATCTTGACCGAATACGACATTCAATACACAACCCAGAAAGCAATTAAGGGGAGTGTACTAGCTGATCATTTGGCTTATCAGGCTGTGGATGACTACCAATCCATGAATTTTGAATTCCCGAATGAGAACATCATGTTAGTAACTGATTATGAAGAACTTGGACCGGATGAATGACCTGAAAAAGGATCCCAATGGACTATGGTTTTTGATGGAGCTTCTAACGCTCTTGGCAATGGCATCGACGATGTGATCATATCTCCTGAGGGTTGTCATACTCCTTTCACTGCCAGGTTATGTTTCAATTGTACCAACAATATGGCTGTGTATGAAGCATGTATCATGGGTCTCGAAGCTGCAATCAATTTAAGGATCAAGTTCTTAAGTGTGTTTGGAGACTCGGCTTTGGTAATCAGCCAGATCAAAGGAGAATGGGACACGAAGCATCTTAATCTCATCCCGTACAAAGAGCATGTGTTGACACTAATCCCATACTTTGAAGAAATTACTTTTGAGCATTTTCCACGAGAGGAAAATCAACTAGCGAACGCGCTAGCTACGATGTCATCCATGTTCAAGGTCATGTGTTATAATGAGGCTCCTCAGATCACCATTGAGAGGATGGACGAGCCAGCATACTGTCATGAGATTGGTACTGAAGAAGTAGTGGACAAGCCTTGGTTCCATGAAATCAAAAGATATCTAGAACTCCAAGAGTGTCCTGAGGGAGCTTCGTTCAATGATAAGAAGTTCCTAAGAAGGTTCTCTTCTAAGTTATTTCTTAGTAACGGGGTCCTTTACAAGCACAAGCACGACTCTACATTGCTTCGGTGTGTAGACACGAGTGAGGAAGAAAGAATTATAGTTGACTTACACGAAGGTACCTTTGGCACTCATTCCAATGGACACTCAGTGGCTAAAAAGATCTACAGGCAGGATACTACTGGTCCACCATGGAAGCAGACTGTTATCAGCATTCGCGGACTTGTCACAAATGTCAGATCTATGCTGACAAGGTACATGTGCAGATTGGCCATTTGCAATGTAGGGCATCGACATGATTGGAGAAATCAAACCTACAACTTCTAATGGGCGCCGCTTCATCCTAGTTTCCATTGATTACTTCACAAAGTGGGTCGAGGCAGCTTCATTTGCTTCTATTACCAAGAACATTGTGGCTCGATTTATCAAGCACAATCTTATTTGTCGGTATGGTATTCCAGAAAGAATCATTACAGATAATGGTACCAATCTCAATAACACTATAATCACCGAGCTTTGCACGCAACTTAAAATCCAACATCATAACTCTTCTCCCTACCAGCCGAAGATGAATGGCGTTATAGAAGCTGCTAACAAAAATGTCAAGAGAATCATACAGAATATGACAGTGACATATAAAGATTGGCATGAGATGTTACCATTTTCTCTTCATGGTTACCGCACCATAATGTGCATGTCAACATGGGCAACTCCTTTCTCTTTGGTATACGGTATGGAAGTTATCCTGCCCATTGAAGTCCAGATCCCTTCCTTGAGAATCATGAAGGATGCAGGGCTGAATGAAGATGAATGGGTCCAGACTCGACTTGAACAGTTAAACCTGATTGACGAGAAGAGGCTCACGGTTGTTTGCCATGGTCAGACGTACCAAAAACGTATGATCAAAGCTTTTAACAAGAAGGTCAGACGTCAGGTATATCAGACTGGTAACTTGGTAATCAAAGGCATCATACTGCCGCAAGTTGATCCCAGGGGTAAATGGACTCCCACATACGAAGGGCCATTTGTAATCAAGAACATATTTTCTGGTGGAGCCATGATCCTAACCACTATGGACGGTGACGACCTTCTGCACCCTATAAATGCGGACATAGTTAAAAGATACTACGCATAAACAAAGACCCGTTAGGTCAACTGGCCTAGGAAAAAATTATGGCATCCCGGCGAACCAAAAAGGTTCGGGGAAAAATTAGGGATATACATAAAAAAAAATCTATACACTTGGCAAGTCGAAAACCTGAAAAGGCGGCTTGGGCAAAAAAGGGTATCCTGGTGGACTGAAAACCCGGAAGGGCGGTCCAGGAAAAAGTTAGGGATTTAAAGCATATAACTATGTCCCGTTGGATCACCTTGTAGCCAATCTTCAGTACCAACTATCGAGCTCAAGCGGTACTAATCAATCCAATCAGCTTCAGACAAGCAGCAAAAGGGGTGAGATGCTCAAGGACATAAAGGCAATAGCAGAATGGGAACCCAATGGGATTATTTCACATAGCTGTTTTTCTTTGAATACTATTTTTGTATAATTTCCATTCTTACGACGGCATTCTCTTACTAGGATGTCTGTCTCCTTGTACAAAAACACTTATTTCAAGTTAATACAAAATTATTCTTTTAAAAGTGTAAAACTTCTATTTTTTTATTTTTCTATTTTATGTGTGAAAACGTCCAGTGATTATTTTTGAACATATGCATTTGAATATGATTATTTCTTACAAATACACGTACAAAACATAAATACAATTGCTAATGACTTTAAGAAACGGGACAATATCTAAGGGTCACTCACAATATCCCCGCATATGTCTTCCCCGGCAGATACCTTCTCCAACAGGTACAGAGGCAGGGGCATTCTACTACAAGGTCACTGCCATATTATCAATATGTAGCCTATTGATGTCATTTGTTCTCACATTCCTGACAGAGCAAAAATCTCCAATTACTGCTTAAAAATCCCCCAGTAATGTCGTCAAGCTTCTCAAGATTCCCCTACAGGATTTCAACAAAATCCCCAAGCAGTTTATGGAGTTCACCTTCCGTAGCAGAGTTTTATAAATCTCAAGTAGTTTATAAATCCTTATCCCCAGTAGAGTTTATTTCTATAGCTACAGAAGTTCATCCCCCAACGGAGTTTATTTCTCCAAATTTATGAAATCTTCCAACAGAACTCTTCCCCTCGGCAAAATCATTCTCAAATAGAAGTCGAAGATCCTCGGAAGAGAAAGGGAATCGCCAACAAAACTATCTCCATTCATTATCCTCAGTGCAAATTGAAGAATCACTTTCTTCACTCGCCAACTGCAGTCCGAGATTCAGCTTCCCGGTACTCTTCAGCAGCTGTCAAGGATTTATTTTCCTAGACAAAGATACTGCGCAACAGCATTACATGTTCATACATCATGGCATGTGCATACAAATACATATATCACAATATCATTTATTTTGGGAGCATCATATAATTCATACATCATGGCATGTGCATACAAATACATATATCACAATCTCATTTATTTTGGGAGCATCATGCAATTCATACATCATGACATCGCATGAAACTTGTTTTACCTTTTCAGGTTAAATTAGCATACAGACAAACACTATCAACTTTTATAGCAGGTCAAAGGTTAATTCCCGAAACCATACGGAGAAACTATCTGCACGACCAAGTGGTATGAACTCCAAAAACAAGAAGGGTTTACCAACAAATACAGCAGGCTATAGATTAATGCTCGAAACCAGACGGGGAAACTATCTATGTGACCAGCAAAACAAGTTCTAGATTAATACATGTAACAAGCCAGGAGAACTATCTGTGGAAGACCGACTGTGGATTAATACCTGTAAGAATCCAGGAGAACTATCTACATGAAGAGATTAGAGATTAATACCTGTAACAAGCCAGGAAAACTATATTTCTTTCTCAGGTCAGAGATTAATACCTATAACAAGTCAGGACAACTATCTCAACGATCGACAATTTTCAAATTCCAGATTAACACCTGAAACCAGACATGACAACTATTTGTGAACAAGCTAATTATAGATTAACACCTGAAACCAGACAAGAAAGTTATCTACGTGACCAGACGAAGCAATTTTACGCAGGTTTCTTCTCATACTATCTAACACGGGCTCATCTTGAAGCTGCCCTACACAGGCTCTTTCTAATACATTTCCAGATAATGGTTAATTCCATTATCCTTAGTAAATCACTGGAAACCTGGACTTCAACCAGAATACAGCAAATTGTCATCTCTCTAGAGATAACTCTTCAGCATAGCCTTGGACAACTGAGGCTCTTAGACTCTATCCCCCATAGAGTTTTCCTCAAGTAGGAGAACAACAGAAACCCACTTTCCCCAGCAGATTCCTCCTCAGACAGCAGGAACAGGAACCTCCAAAGGGACCATATGTGAAATTAGCATCTACTTTGGATGGCATCTTTAAGCCCATCTTCGATGACTCTCTGTCATCTTCTCTAAATGGCATCTGTAAGCCCATTCCCTTCATCATCAATTAACAATGTTATTTCATGCGAGTGCAAATTTTTGGGCACTTTAGTGTTCAATCATCTTCCACCTTCAGATCACAAAAGGCAAACAAGCCAATCTAAATCCTCAGGTTTAAGAAGATTGAACAGGGGCAGTTGTTGTACCCCAAACTTTGCCCTCTCGTATTTTTCCAAGATTTTTCTCTTACATAAGTGATTACAAACACTTGATTAAAGAAAAAAATAAATTTTTTGAAGATAAACAAAGTCTTTCTATTGGCATGTCAAAGGGTCTTTCGATTGGCATCTTGACAGGCTTCGGTTGAGCGCCTAACCTCCTCCAAGCTTGCCTCAAATTTCCATGCTTCGATTGAAGCCTTGGCCTTTTTCTTGTTTACTATATACAAGCTTCGACTGGGCATGTGTTTCCTTTGAAACGGCCTCCTTCGATTCAAAAGGGAAGGGCCTCCTGTTAGTGCTCCTTCGATTTCACCATTGACTTTGCATGCTGGCTAGATTCACAATGCAATGGCTACATGCATTCAAGCTTAATTCCTACTTCGATTGGGCATTTGACTTCCATGCATGCAAGCTTAATTCTTGCTTCGATTAGGCATTTGATTTCTTTGGAGCGGGCTTGACTCCTGCTTCGTTTGGGCATTTGATTTCCATGCATGCAAGCTTAATTCTTGCTTTTTTTTGGCGTTTGATTTCTTTGGAGCCAGCTTGATTCCTGTTTCGACTAGGCAAATACTCCCTTTGTGCGTTCCTTCAGCGCACAAAGCAAGAATCTCTTATAAGTGGGGTTCGATTCACAAAACAGTGGGTTCCTGCACGCCAGCTTCGTTCAAGGCAAAGGCCCCTTTCAACTTGCCTTCAATTCACAAGGCAAAGGGCTTCTCCAGACTTTCCTTCAATTCACAAGGCAAAAGGTTCCCTCTTCAGCCTGCCTTCAGCATACAAGGCCAAGACTCCTTCATATTTTCCTTCGATCCACCAGGAAAAAAGCTTATTTTGATCCACCAAGCAAAAAGTTTCCTTCGACCCACAAGGCATTGGCTACCTTTGTGCCAACTTTGCCTAGACAATGGCCTCCTTTATGCTTTCTTTGACCTGCCTCGTGCTAGCATCCACAAGGCATAGGTTGCCTTTGTGCCAGCTTCGACTGAGGAATGACCCCCTTTGAAACAGTTGTACACACTTCAACATGCATGATAGCCCATTCGAAGGACACACCTTAGTGGCCCATTCGAAGAATGCACAAATCATACATAAGAAAGACACTTAAAAAGTCCCTTCGAAGGAGCCAACCAAAGGCCCATTCGAAGGGTACACAAAAGGTCCATTCAAAATAAATCCATTTGAAGGAAGTAACACTAGGCCAATCGAAGATCAACACTGGAGGGCATTCGAAGGAGCTGAAATGTCCAGGTTCATTCAAATTCAAAAATGAGACAAGTTTCCATGACTTTCGCAACGTTACAAAACATCATTCATGGCTTTGAAAACATTTGTTTATGGCTGTTTAAACCTTTGTTCTCTTGTCCCCTCCATCCCCTCTATATAAAGAACCACATACATACGCACAAAGGAGGCTAGATACGACAGGAGAGAGAGTGACACGAAATATAAAAAAACATTCTTGGAGGTTTCTTGAGGCTTCTCCAATCATCACAAGCCCTTAAGCAAGTGTCTCCATATCCAAAAGGTGCCAAGTCGAAGTTTCCAACTATTGGTAAGAGTGAAAGATCAAACTTTGTATTTGCATGATACATCAATACTTGTAGTCATTTGATTTATAATCAGGATTAAGGATCTGGGTTTGATCCCAAGTCTGCATTTGTTTTGTTTCTAACCCTTGCTGCAGATACAGCCTAAGCAAGCCAACGCGCACATGATCAAAGGACCAGGGTTCGATACCTAGGTCCTACATTTTTGTTTTGCTAACATATCTTTGCAGATGTAGTGCCCTCACAGGTGCTCCATCAGGCCCTCCCAGCCACTCCCTTTGGATCGAAACCCACATCTTGCCATTGGATCAAAGGGTAATACCCTTCACAGAATCGAAAGGCAGCTTTCTTCCTCTGAATCGAAGCCCCCATTTCTCCCTACAATCGAAGGATGCCCCCTTTGTATTTTTACTTTTGTTTTCATTTCTTTATTGACTTTTTCTTTTTTATTTATTTTAACATTAAAATCAAAATCACAAAAAAAAACATTAGGCTAGTTGTTTTATTAATCAAGTTAAATTTTGTTAATTAATTAAAACTTTAACTTTTTCTTAATAAAAAATGAATTAGAATTTAGGACTAATTATTTTCTTTTCATAATAATAAAAAAAAACTAAAAGGAAATTAGATTATTTTTCTTAATTTAATTTTATTATATATACTTTAGGATAATTGACTATTTTACTTAAATCAAAAACAACAAAAAAGATTTTTCTTATTAGGTTTTTCGTAGACGAACTTTCAATCTTTCGCGTGTTATTTATTTTTCGCATTTTTATATTATTGTACCTGCATCCTGGAATGTAATAATTAACAGGATCTTATCTGCTTTCTTTATTTTTATTCCCCCAAATTTGTGTACATTGTAAATCCCCTCCTCGAAACCATGTAATAGCGTAGGTTTTATTTTCGCACTTTACATTTTTCTGTAGATATTAACTGCTAGTAACTAGGATTGCATGATAAGACTGAAAAACAAAAACGTTAGCAAACCTAACACAAAAGATAAAAAATAACTGAATATAACATACATTACACATATACACCTCTAGGGTACCCCACTTTGGTTGCCTTCGAAAATAAAGCAGTCATGTCCCTCAAGACGGGGACGCTTTAGCAAAGACCCGTAAATAAAAAAGATCACAGTCCCTCGATGACCCTACAGTTTCCTCTCGGTAAATGATCTAGTCCCTAAACAAAATTGCTAAAGTGTCTCCACAAGTTGCCTTCGTGACTGTAACGTCCCTTCGAATGTCCCTTTTACATCCAACGACAAGGCTACCTACTCACTAATAGTAGAATAGTATTGTCTAAAGGAAAGGACGAAAAGAATAACCTTTTTTCGAGTACAAAGTAGATAGCTGTAAGAAGATTTCTCAAAACATCTTACACTTACACAAATACTACTTTTCAAAAACATTTTTCAAAACACTTTGTATACTTTCTCCACTATCCCGAGAAACATTACAATGTTCGTCGTACTAAGGCATTCTCAAAACATTTTCAAACACACAAAGCACAAAGGTATTTCAAAATGAGAAAACCTCTAAGAGCCCATAGATAACTACAGATGGAAAGGGTGCTAACACCTTCTCTTTCCATAATCTACCCCCCTTACTCAGAAAATCTCAAAAAGGCCTTTTTCTGTTCTTTTCATCCTTTCCTTAATTTGGATAAAATAAAAGTCGGTGGCGACTCTTGCTTACCGCAACATTTGCGAATGCAAATGCAAAAACAGTATTAGCAGTCGGTTCTTCCACCGTATCACAAAATGACATTCAGTACACCACTCAAAAAGCCATCAAAGGAAGTGTATTGGAAAATCATTTGGAACATCAAGTTGTAGATGACTATAAGTCTATGAATTTTGAATTCCCGGATGAGAATATTATACTAGTAACAGATTATGAAGAATATGGACTGTATGAAGGACCTGAACCATGATCCCGATGGACTATGGTTTTCGACAAAGTTTTTAACGCACTTGGCAATGAAATCGGTGCTGTAATTATCTCTCCTCAGGGTTTCCATACGCCCTTAACTGACAGACTTTGATTTTTCTGCACCAACAATATGGGTGAATATAAAGCATGCATCATGGGTATTAAAGCTGCTATTGACATGAGAATCAAGTTCTTGAGCGTATATGGGGATTCAGCCCTGGTAATCAGTCAGGTTAAGGGAGAATGAGATACGAAGCATCTGAATCTCATCCCTTACTGAGAACATGTGCTAACTTTGATTCCGTATTTCGAAGAGATTTCTTTTGAGCATATCCCAAGAGAAGAGAATCAGTTGGCAGATGCATTGGCTACCATGTCATCTATGTTCAAGGTCAGATGGGACAACGAGACTTCCAAAATTGCCATTGAAAGAATGGATGAACCAACACACTATTATGAAGTTGACATTGACGGAGTAGAAGAGAAACCTTGGTTTTATGAAGGGAAGAGGTATCTTGAGGCTCAAGAATACCCTGAAGGGGCATTGATCAATGACAAGAAATTCCTACGGAAGTTCTCGACTAAGTTCTTCTTGAGTAATGGAATTTTATACAAGCGCAATCATGATTCGACTCTGCTTCATTGTATGGACAAGAAGGAAGCATAAAAAATTATGGGAGATATGCATGAAGGTATCTTTGGTACTCACTCCAGTAGGCATACTATGGCTAAAAAGATTTTGAGGGTAGGTTACTATTGATCGACTATGGAAACTGACTGTCATCACCACTCGAGAACTTATTATAAGTACCAGATCTACGCTGATAAAGTTCATGTTCCTCCGATCCCACTTAATGTCTTGAGTACTCCGTGGCCATTCGCAATGTGGGGCATTGATATGATTGGAGAGATCAGGCCTACTGCTTCTAACAGACATCACTTCATCCTCGTTCGCCTCTATTACCAAGAATATGGTCGCCCAGCTCATAAAGCATAACCTTATTTGTCGGTATGGCATCCCCGAAAGGATTATCACAAACAATGGTACTAATCTCAACAACACTATGATCACTGAACTCTGCACGCAGTTCAAGATCAAACACCATAACTCTTCTATGTATCGACTAAAGATGAATGGCACAGTGGAAGCTGCCAACAAGATTATTAAGAAGATTATACAGAAGATGGTTGTAACCAACAAAGACTGGTGCGAGATGTTACCGTTTTCTCTTCATGCCTATCGCACTTCAGCACAAACATCGACTGGGGCAACTCTACTCTCTCTGGTTTACAGTATGGAAGTCGTCCTACCTGTTGAAGTTCAGATTCCTTCTCTGAGAATTATGAAAGATGCAGACTTAGATAAAGATGAGTGGATTCAGACCAGGCTAGACCAGTTGAATCTGATTGACGAGAAGAGGCTTACGGCTGTCTGTCACGGTCAGATGTATCAGAAGCGTATGATCAAGACATTCAACAAGAAAATCAAGCATCAAGCATATCAGGCTGGTGAATTGGTAATAAAGCGCATTATTCTACCACAAGGTGATTCCAGGGGAAAATGGACTTCCACCTACGAAGGGCCATTTGTAGTCAAGAAGATATTTTCTGGCGGTGTTATGATACTGACCACCATGGACGGTGAAGATTTTCCGCATCCTGTGAACGCATACATAGTCAAAATATACTACGCATGAAAATGACCCGCTAGGTTGACTGGCCTATGAAAAAATAAGGGTATCCCAGCGATCCAAAAGGGTTAGGGCAAAAATTAGGGATATATAAAAGATTGTACACCCGGTAAGTCGAAAACCTGAAAAGGCGGCTTATGCAAGAAAGGGTATCCCGGTGGACTGAAAGCCCGAAAGGACAATCCAGGAAAAAGTAAGGGATTAAAGCGTATGACTATGTACTGTTGGATCACTTATAACAAGCTTCATTACCAACATCAAGTTCAAACGGTACAGATCAATTCAATCACTTTCTTCCGACAACAAGGGATGAGAAGCTTGAAGACATAGGGGCAATAATAGACTTGGAACCCATTGAGATTATTCTAACATAACTATTATCTTGGTTTCACTTTGTACTCTTTTCATTTCAAGAAAATTTCCTCTTACTAGGATTTATGTCTCTCTGTATAAAATAGCCTGTTTATGGGCAAACTATCAATAAAAATACGAATTTCAAAATTCAAACTTCCTATTTTACTTTTTCTATTTTGTTTGCAAAAATGTCTAATGACTAAAATTGAATGAACATATGCATATGAATATAATTAACTATAAACAAATATATGCATAAAAATAGGAATAAGTGGTTACTCAAGATTCTAGGAGTTGGGATAGTGTTCAAGTCATCATGTATCCTCACAGAGAGATCCTTACTGGATTATCCCCCACATAGTAGTCTTAACTAGCTCACCAGAAGAGCGCTCTGGAAGATAAGGGAATATGATCTTTTTCCTGGAAATTTCGCCAACTTACGGAGTCCCAATCAGTACAGTTTATGGAAATTCTCTCCCCCAACTGAGTTTATTCCTCCAAAATTGTAAAACCCCTTACATATTTCTTTTCTCCAGCAGAACTCATTTCCTCAGCAAGGGTGTTTCCTTAGTAGAGTATTTCTCCGTCAACGGGGTTTATTTCCCCAACAGGGTTTATTTCCCAATAGGGTTTATTTCCCCAACAAGGTTTATTTCTCCAACAGATTACAGTCCCCAGCTTGAGTCTGTTTCTACCACAAATTACCGGCAAGATTCTCACCTCCAGCAAAGGACAATCCGGGTTGCTATCCCCAGAGAGTTGCTACTGAATCTAAAAATGGATCAAATATTGTTCAAACCTTATTCTCTCCAGACGGGTCAGTATCCATATCAGAAACTCGGTCGGACAGTAACTCGAAAGAATATCCATCTCTTTTATCCCCAATACGGGCATATAAGAGCTAAAATCCCCAATAGAGAAATGAACAACCAATGTTCTTGGTCTCTTCTCCCCGAACAGGAATCAACACTCCCCAACAGAGTTTCCTCAAGCAGAAAGCAGGAATACCCATCAAGATCAAAGATACACATACTCTTCATCCCCAGCCACTGTCAGGGATTTATTTTCCCAGACAAAGATGTTGCACGGGTTACAAATACACTTCAACAACACTTCATACATCATTTACAAACGTCATAGCATGGGCAAACGAAACGCATATAGCACAATCTCATTTATTTTAAGAACATAATTACACAATACATTTCATACATCATGGAATTGCATACAACTAACTCTTTACCTTTTCAAGAAAGATCAATCAACATACAAACATCATCAACTACCTAAATGACCAGACATTCTTCTCAAAGGCCACATCTGACAAATGGCTACTTAAGAAATTTCCTCAGAGGGTCATTCTTAAAGAGGCGTGTTTTCTAGTTGAAGTTGGGCGTAGACATATTCTAGTACATCATTCAGATGAAATTTAGTGTAGATTCCTTCTGATACTTTTTGGAAAAGTCGGGCGTAGACTCCTTCCAACATCTTATTCCAGTTTAATTCGGGCGTAGATATCTTCTAGCTCAGGTTAAATCGAGCATAGATTTATTTTGATACTCCTTTAGGAAAAGTCGGGCGTAGACTCTTTCCAACATATTTTTTAGTTGAAGTCGGGCGTAGACATCTTCTAGTACATCATTAAGATGAAATCGAGCGTAGATTCCTTCTGATACTTTTTTTGGAAAACTCGGGCGTAGACTCCTTCCAACATCTTTTTCCAGTTGAAGTCGGGCGTAGATATCTTCTGGCTCAAATTAAATCGAGCGAAGATTTATTCTGATACTCCTTCATAAAAGTCGGGCATAGACATCTTCTGGTTCAGATTAAATTGAGCATAGATTTATTATGATTATCCTTTTGGACCAAGTCGGGCGTAGACTCACTCCAAATACATCTTCCAAGACAATGTCGGGCGTAGACCTAGTCTAATTTCTATCAACGGTTACTTTGTATGGCATCTATAAGCCCATCTTCGATGACTCTCCATCACCTCTCCAAATGGCATCTTTAAGCCTATTCCCGGTATAATCAACCAATAGTGTTACTTTGTAATCAAGTGAATGCAAATTTCTGGGCACTTATGTATTCAATCATCTTCCACCTTCAAGTCACGAATGGCGGACATGACAATTTAACTCTTTAGGTTTAAGAAGATTGAACAGGGGCAGCTGTTGTACCCCAAAATTTTCCCTCCCATTTTCTTCAAGACATTCTTCTAGGGTCTCACATGCTCAAGGGTGCTCAAGAGTTGATCAGACAAATTCTCCTCCTAAAGCAATGGGTCCACAACTAGGGTTTCATCTTGCACAAGGAAGTTTGGGTTTCAAAGATATCAAATGGTTTTCATGGTTCATCACAGGTCTTTAATAGTGCTCATGTCAAGTTTCAATTCTTGCATCACAAGTTTGCTCAGTCAATGGTTCAGATGATTGAAAGTCAACTGTATTGGATAAAAAGTCAACTATGGTCAACTTAGAGTCAAGCTTCAAGATTTTTGGTCAACATCAACATTTTGAAGTGATATTCATAATTTGGTCAAGGGTTTATCATGATTCCTCAAGGAAAGCCCTCAAATCATCAAAAGTCCAAAGTTGCCAAATTAGGGTTTCCTTAGGAGAAGTCAACTGAACTTTGACCAAGCATAACTTTCACATGCTTCATCAACTTTTCCCCAACATAAGCCCATTTTGAAGGAAACTCAATTCTATAGAACTTTGTAATTTAAGCTCAAGTTCAAAAAGTGCTTCATTTGAAAGATATGAGCTAATACATTACAAGTCATTTCAAAAGTCAACAAAAAGACACTACTTGTCAAGGAAACTTACATCAAGATAAATTATCCAAATTAAAAAATGATCAAAATAGAAAATTAAGAGGACGTCTTAAACTTTCCAAAAAATCAAAGATCACCTTCAAAAGATGAAAATTGATAGAGTTATGACCAGTGCAAGTTGGGGAATTTTGAGGAAATGCATAAAGTGCAAAGTGAACAAACTTGAAATTTTGAACTAGTGGCCATAACTTTTGATCTTCAAACATGTTCATAAAGTGTTAGAGGACCTCTAAATCCATTCACATATTTTTTATGATTTTTATTTCTTTTATTTGAATTTTTATTCATTTAAATGCAAATAAAATCAAATAAAATATCAAACCATGATATAAGGGCTTGCGCTTTTTGTTTCAATCATTTAGAGGCCCAATACAACTCATGACAACCTATTACAGCCACGAAAAATCGTGTAAGGTTCAAAATGGCAAGAGATATCTCAAAATTGGAAGTTTTTAAATGTGCTTAATTTTGTTTGATCATGGCTTGATTACATGTTTTCTTGCCATATTTATTGAGCCATTTAATTTCTCTATATAAGCACAAGAGATCAACATCAAAAGGACACAAATTCCTGCCTCAAGAAGCTAGCCAAAACTCTCCATATTTTCTCAAAACCCTAAGTTCTAAAATCGGTGCTACAAGCCTTCTCTTTCCACAATTCCAATACCATTCATCTCCTGGAGCATCAAAGGATAAATTTGGATCATTTGGCATGATCCCGAACGCGTGAAATGCACAATATAGTCTCACCGGTTTCCATTTTTTTGCAAAAGTCATTTCTCTAATTTTGTTTTGTTTTAATTAGATTTGACACTTCTAACATGATTCTGAGATATGATTAAGCAGGTCTGAGCAAGTATCATAATCCCATGCATGCTGTTTGGCAATATGCCATTTTTTACTCCAATCGGTTTTAATAGATTCGAAACCCCCTGATTCAAGGATCTATAGCCAAAAATAAGCCCGGATTTGGATCCAATAGGGTCAAATTAGGGGGGACATGGTGTTTTAGAACCTTAAAAAAAACTGATTTTTAAATGTTTGTATTTTGTAGGTTGTCAGAGAAGACGACCGGAGCTAGGGCTTCGACACCTCTCTGGCCAATAGTAATTTGCTTTATTTTAGTTTTTATTGTTTGGTTTGTATTAACGATGTAGTGACCGCCACAGGGGTAGAGCGAACATTGCAAAGGCATTAGTATACCAGGACACGAGTTCGATCCCTGCCCCTGGTATTTTGGTTTTTTTCATGTTTATTTTTCACAGATCCAATGCAAGCAGTCCAGCATGCAACGATGCACTCTCCTCATCAACACCATCAAACCTTATCAGATCCAGATCAAGCATTCTGATCTGCACACTTATGATAGGCCTCACTGGAGATCCACACAGGATTCTAAGGGCACTCTTCCAGTGATTAGGCTTGCGTTACTGGGCTTAGAAAACTTTAGATTCACACCCCCAATTTTATTCTACAACATGCCCATGCCCATTTCCTTTTTTTTTGTTTTAATATTTATTGTGTTTTAAATAATTAACTTTTTTAATTTAATCATAATTTTCATTAAAAAAATCAAAAAAAGATGTTTTAAATTAATTAACCTTTTTTAATTAATTTTAGATTCAGGTTTTATTTTATTTAATAATATATAATTTAATTTAGAATTAGGTTAATCATTTAACAAAAATACCAAAAAAAATCAAATTAGTTTTTTTTTAGATTTCTTTAAAAAATATCTTTCTTAATGTTTATTTTCTCCGCTATTTAAATTTCTTAGATCAAATGTATAAGCTTCACGTCAAATTGTAATAGTTTTAGATTTAAGTTTTACGCGAATTTTATTAAATATTGTATCTGCTAAAAGTTGTAATAGCTTAAACTAGGTTTTGTTGTTTTTCCCCTATTTTTATGTTTTGTAACCCCCATCCCCGAAGCATTGTAATAGCGTAGGTTTTATTTCCCAAACTTTACTTTCTGCACCTATACTATGTATGTTTGCCTGTATATATTTAACTGTATAGTAATTAGGTTTGTATGATAAGATCTAAAATCAAATGATAGCTAACCCTAATCTCAAAGATTAAAATAACTGAATCACAACACACTTTACACATTCGCACCTCTAGGGTAACTCCACTCGTTGCCTTCGGATGAAAAACAGTCATGTCCCTCGAACGTGAGACACTTTAGCAAAGACCCTCGGTTAAAAGATCGTAGTCCCTCGATGACTCTTCAATGTTGTCTCGGTAAATGATCTTAGTCCCTTACGATAAATTGCTAAAGCGCCCTACGAATTGCCTTTATGACGGTACGATGACCCGCGCCTGTCCCTCAAACATCCAACGATAGGGCTTCCTACTAACTAATAGTAGGATAACACTATCTAAAGGAAGAGGAAAATAACGCGAAAGAATTTTGAGTAGGTAGATAGATTTTAATTGCTTGCTCACAAAAACATCCTTTTTCACACGAACACTTTTCTGAAATATTTTCAAAACAAACACTTTATATGTGTTCTCAACTGATACGAGAATCGTTACAAAGTTGTCGAACTTATGCATTTTCAAAATATTTTCAAACTTACACATTCACAAAGCATTTTCGAAAGTGAGCTAGCGATTAAGATCCCGTAGATAACTACGGATGAAAAGAGTGTTAATACCTTCCCTTTTCATAACCTACCCCCCTTACTCAGAAAAATTCCCAAAGGTCTTTCCTATTCTTTTCACCCTTTCCTTTATTAGATAAAAGAAAAGTCGGTGGCGACTATTGCTATCCATAATATTTGCGATAAAATGCAAAACCAAAAGTCAGTTCTCCCACCGTATTACAACAACACTCGGAGTTGCTTCTTATTCTGAGACCAAACAACTAGCTGGTTATCTGAGCCTATTCCAGGTATACTAGCATTTATTTGAGTATTTGGTTATCTGGTTTTTTTCAATTTATTTGAGTATATGAGTTATCAATTTATTTATGCAATGTTGGATATACGAGCACTTCCCTCACATCTGTGATTAGAGGATCAAGTGTGTCTCGACTAGTGATCCACAGGCGATGAGATGGAAGGAGAGCAAGTCCATCCAGGAGGTGTTATAGAGTACAAGAGGAGGCTTTATGCTCTGACCTTATATGATATCGTGTGGACACTATATACATCTCACTGGGTCCATCGACGCAATTTTGTATTCAGGGCATATCAGGTGGGAGAACCACGTGGCTAGACACTTGCCTGAGAGGTGTATGCGACAATAGGTGATTCCAGGGTCACATCATCAATTTTGCCTGTGAAATCAGAGATACATCAGTTATGGTCCAAGATCCTGGACAGTGCATGCCTAGAGTGGTGGTTTCTGATTAGGGTTTCTGACGTGTCGCCGCCACCACCTCCACCACTTATAAGTGATCAGGACAGCCACCAACAATTTATTTTAAAATAAATAGCCTGTGCTTAAGACCCACATTATTGTAAGATCTCTCCGCCCACAAATTTTCACCGTAATATTTGTGGAAGTTATATAAACACTAAAACTAAAAGTACTCAAAACAATGTGGAATTTGTTGACGAACAAAACACATTACCTCATTTTCATCTTCTTTTTAAATTGCCTTGACGTGAATATCCTACAATCTTGTAATCGATGATATAGAGTCATTTTCCTTTTCAATTCAAAGGATGCTACTTCTTCTTTTAATTGTTCAGTCTATTACATGATGCAAATAATTCAGTTTAGCTAACAATAAGACAATGAACTTATTCCACTTTAATTTTTCTCTCTTAACATTCCAAAGTTAACACATTCTTCAATTTTAGTGAGAAAGCTTGCAAGTTGGTGATTTGGATTTTGGAAACTCGTATTCATTTTACAACTGTAATATATGTTTTCTTCTCATTGTGTTATATACAATTATAAACAATACTTAATCAATCCATTAGGAAATCAATGTGTGAAGTTAAGATAATTCTCTCTACAATTTTAACTTATACCAAACATAAATTTAGTTTTATTGACCTTTGATGAGTTATAGTTGAAGAACACTAGGTAATATCTTTAGCATGTTCATGAAAATAAATTAGCAATGAAAATTCATCACCTACGTATCTGGTAGGCAAGGAAAAAAATGCAGGGCCATGTGTTTTGCATCATCTGTGTATCTGGTAGGCAAGGAAAAATATGAAGAGCCATGTAAAGATGAAGGGCCATCTAAATTGCTCATCTTGTTTCATGTCCATGAAAATTGTACCATCATCTAGATTCAGTATATGTTTGGGACTCAAATTCAATTTCCTCCAATTGATAATTCTTGCAATGTACTGTCTTCTTGAATAGGACTGTATAGTTTTGCTTCCACATCCATCACATGAAAATTAACAGCGAAGTTGATATTAGTAACCTAATTAACACTAATTATACTTGCATATGCAGAGCTGGCGCTTCAAATTCGAAAAATAATAACATATTTCTTTAGTCCTTAGTATTTTTGAACTAATAGTAGTTTCTCATACTAAATTAGTAAATTTTTGGTTACAAAATATAGGTGATTAATGTAGGAACTTCAATTGCAAAGGTGTTTTTTTTAGAGTTATTAGAAAGCTTTGGTGTTTAACAAATACTGAAATCGTGAGGTATAGTTTATATCGACTAGACATCTATTCGGACGGATAAATTTATTAAATTACTATGAATAAATATCAATTTATATATATATATATATATATATATATATATATATATATATATATATATA